>BSBM01000703.1:1200000-1800000 GCA_027924585.1 Larix kaempferi | reverse complement strand
ATAAAAAATTAAATTCCATTGTTGGGGGCATTGAAGTCAGATTTATTTCAGCTATGATAAATGAGTGTTAGGGGCTGATTTATGAAGGATTATGGGCAGCTATATTAGTGGGAGTGACTCCCACTTAAGGGGGGTGCATTCCCCAAGAGTGGGGCCTCCTTAACTCATGGAAAACGCAGCATAAGTTATGGCTGTTTTGGGGCTGCGTTTTTGCAGCAAATTAGAAGGAGTGGGCAGCCCCATTCACTCCCCCATCTCCTCCCCCATTTGCTCCATCAATTCCACCACTCACTCCACAAATTTGCCCTCCCCCTCCTTGTGGTTTTTCTATAAAAGCAAGTTCAGTCTCATTGTTTTCTCATGAGAAGGTGGAACCTCTGCTCCTAGTTATTGTAATATTTTGCCTTTGATTAATAAATAAAGGCTCTGGAGGCAAATCTTTGTGTGGATCTGAGTTAGGTGGATGATCATGTTTTAGCTTTATATATGAGGTAATCTGTGTCTTTACATTTTTACTCATGTTTGTTTGTTGATCAAAACTAGCTTTTGAAGGAGATTTTCATCTTAGTAAGGTAAAAATAGTGTGATCTAATTATTTTTGTTGTTGGTCATCATAGAGAAGTCAGATTTCAATGTTATTTTTGTTTAAATACTTGAATCTAACTCTCTATTTTAGTCTACACTAGTTGCATTTGATCTTGCTTGTGTGAGTTGTCTTTTGTGTCTACAGGTTGCTAATCTGAAGAGTTGGTGGATCTTGCTTGCATCCATTGGTCTTCAGAGCTAAATCAAGGAGAACTAGTCCCATTGATTCCCATTGTTGAGGACCCCATAGCCCAAGTTCAAGGCTTCTTCTTCTTCCTTCTTGTCACCAAAAAATTATAAAATTCTTGGTTACTTTGGTTTGCATATCTCAGATCTCTTTCTTCTTTCAATATCATAAGTAGGTCTGATTTATTTATTAGATCTTAAGTGTTTCTCAAAGTTAAAATTTAATCTAGATCTAATACAAGCATATTTCTTGTCAAAGTAATTTTTTTTTGCATATTTCAAAAGGCTTGAACAAGTAGTATGTTTTACTTAATATTGATTTTAAAGTTTTACTTGGCTGATTAAAAGAGCTAAAAATTTGCAGCTCCTTAAGTCTGCAAAGATTCTAAGGAGACAAGCCTCACAGCTTGTCTCACTTAGTTATTTTTTCGCATTTTTACTTAGATTTTTTTTTGGGTTTTTAGCAGGTGTCCCAAATACACTCTTAAAGTGTTTTTGGGCATCTTTTACTAATGTTTGCTTGCTGGTTTGCAGCAATTGATGAACAGATAGGAGGAATTGCTGGCAAAATTTTGAAGATTCAGGCCATCCGGAGCACCTAGAACTTTATTTTCTCAAACAAGTTACTTTTTCCTTCTGTTGTTGTAAGCCACCGACTCATTTTGAAAAGAATGGGGTACTTCTTTCTCATTGTAAAAACATATTAAACGAGAGCAAGTGGGTTAACCAGCGCCCACCCCCCACCCCCCAGGGGGGAACTGTGTCGACTCATTTTCGTGGCATGATTTTTTTAGTTTAGTTTTCTTTCTTTTTCGGAAAACTAAATAAAATCAATTAGGGCTTAAAATTAACCTCGTTGGTCCGTTCCATTGGCGGGCCACGAGTTCACTCGGGACATAGTTTTCTCACTTTTTTTACAATTCACTTTTTTACAATCCAAAACACCCCCTTG
The DNA here is from genome assembly GCA_027924585.1 of Larix kaempferi. NCBI lineage: Eukaryota > Viridiplantae > Streptophyta > Pinopsida > Pinales > Pinaceae > Larix > Larix kaempferi. The sequence continues at coordinate 1,798,277 of BSBM01000703.1, read as the reverse complement.
CTTTTCCGAAGTAAGGTTTCAGGATAAGGGATTTCCCGAGTACTGGCCCGAAAAGAGATTCTTGGGGCTCTAAAAAAGTAAATTTTTTGTTCTAAAATACTCAAAATTTCCAAGGCTTTTCCTCGTATGCTCTGTGGTCACTGCAGTGTAGTCTGAACATGCTGACACACATCAGAAAGGGATAAGTGACTAGTAATAGGATCTAACACACCCCAATAAACCACCTACATGTGAAAATCCGACACAATTGATTATTCTTCTTTGGTGGGCAAATTTCGCAAAGGACGCGGGAACCCCTGGGTAGCAACCTCTTGGAAACCGTTAGACTATACCCTCGTTTGTTATAGTGTTGAACATCTCCTTGAGACTCCGATCCAGCCCACATGTCTGAGTGAGAAGCCACCTGGTTGAATTCGGACATATTCCCAGTGCCTTTTGGTATATTGGGAATCCCCCAGCCTTAATAAAAAGATCCATTACCACACTAATAATAAAATTAACCAAGAACAATTGCACATCATTGTCATTTAAGTTTCAAGCACTTTTCTGACTCCATTTATCAGCACTGGTCTACTTATTTATTCTTTTATGATGATGAATGCTTATATTATCAAAATGACAATGATGATGTTGAACTATAAATGATCTTATCTTTGTATGGTGCATTGCTCTTGTGTTCCAAAAATATTCTAACTCCTAGATTAGTTGTTTTGTTTTTCATAGATTAGACACCTTAGTTTTATTTTTACTTTTTAGGGTCCGCCCCCCTTGGCTTCGCTAGGAGTAAGCCTAGACAGAGGAGTCGAGTTTCAGGTGACAACACTTGACTCTGGCTTGCCCCCAAGGCCACACCAACGACTTGAAGACTTCTGCCGCGTTTTCCCAGGTGTGAAACCAGGTGGCAATAGGGACCAAGCAAGTTGATGCCATGGCAAAGTCCCTAGCATGTGGCTAGGGCCCCTATTTGTCTCTGGGGTATTTTGGCCTGGGACCAGACAGTTTCTTGGTCACGAGGACCAAGCAGATCCTGGAGGTTGAGACAGAGACATCCTAGTCTAGAACTAGGTAGATTCTAGGTCAAGGACCAAGTAGGTCCTGTAGGTGGTTGATCAACATTTAGTCCGGGACTAAAAGCTCAGCTTGAGGCTGAGGACCATTCTCTGGGAGAATGGAGGACTTGGTCAAGGACCAGAGGGTTGATCAACATGATTCAGTCTGGGATTGAAGCTCAGCTTTGGGCTGAGAGCCATTCCTTGAAAATGGAGGTTCTTGGTCAGTTACCAAGATGATGATGTGTGATGTCCTCTTCTCCTAGGTCTTCGAGATGGTTGAGTTAGATGGTCTTTTCAAGGGACTGACCACCCCTTGATGAAGCCACTAACATTTGACCTTAGGAGCGGTCTAGAGGACCACATGATCACATCATCTGTGTGGACCCTTCCTTATACAGTGATGATGAACTTTCAGGTTATATGGAATATTTGTACATTTGAGAGAGAGATGATTGGTTGTACATCCCACCTTGATTGGTTAACTTTTGGTCCTTACACCTTGTTGTTTCTTTGACTTATGATTAATGGGGTCACTTACCCACTTCAAGTTATTCTTTGAGTTGTACCACCTTTTACGTTTTTTGTTCTTATGGGTACTTTGGTTGTTTGACCACATTTAAGGTTTATCATTGGTCCTAGGGGTTATGGGTCATGTACCCTCACCTGTGTTACTTTGGGTCATGATTTAACTTGTACCATATATAGGTACTGTACCCTCACCTATTTTAATTATTTGACTCTAGTACCCTACTTATGTTTATGTGACTCTTTTATTTTTTATTTATTTTTATCTTTTATCTTTTATTTTTTATTTTATCTTTTATCTTTTATCTTTTTATTTTTTTTATTTTATTTTTTAATTTTACTTTTACTTTTTATTTCTATTTTTTATTTTTCATTTTATCTTTTATTTTTATGAAGTGATACCTTCCTAATTTGATGGAATCTTAACTTAAATATTGTTTTGACCTTTCTAGAAGTTCTTTGATCCTATATATATTAAAGACCTATCTTTATCATTTTATTTTTTATCCATGTATCTATTCTATCCTTGAAGCTCTGTTTGCTTGATGTCATGCTTTCTTGAAGCCCGTTTTGCTGATTCGTGAAATCGCCCATCTGTTGGATATCATGTTCCCCATTTTGACCCTTGTAATATTTGGGCTATAATGTAAATATTGTATGCATATTTTGTATGATTCCTAGCATGGAGCTCAAGGCCAAGGCCCCACTAGTGAACGCTCAATCTTGAAGAGAAAGTATGTTGGTATTAATTAACCCATGTGCTAGTGAGCCATGGGAATTGTAAATATGCATTTTAATATAAATGCCCACAACTAGCTATGCAATGCAACAAGAGATGGGGGCATGATATTTCAAGGAATTGGGAGGGAAATATTCAAACTCTTGAGCCAATCAAGTCAAGCCAAGTGTCAATGAGAGAACCCATGAACCATCAACTACCCATGTTGACTTTGGTGCCCAATCATTCATTTCTGCCAAGAGTTGGGTGAAGTAGTTAATGCCTTGGGGATTGGGGAGGTATGGCTATCTAAATTCGAGTATGGGCAAGCCACCCTCATGGAAAATCGTGTTTCTCCTTCTTGGGCAAGAAAACTCCCACGAATTGCCTTCCCAAGCCATTCTTCATAGTCAGACTTCACCCTCTCACGTTTGGAGAGCTTGCTGGGTGTTTTTAGCTTGCTAGGCGTTTTTGGGAGTTTGCTGGGCGTTTTTGGCTTGTTGGGCGTTTTTATTTGAAGCCTGCTGGGCGTTTTGGCTTGCTGGGGTTTTATCCTCCACGTTTTTACCATTTCTTGCATTTTTCCATGCTTGCAAACTCGTTTTGGTTAGCACAGTGGCTGGGAGAAGAGATCCACGAATTGGGGGTTTAATGGAGGTTGTTTTTGCTCCTGGGTTGTCCCCAAACGTTTTCTGAAAACAAAATTTGCCTTTCCAGGGTTGTTTTCCCATTCCTCTTTTCGTTTTTGGGTTGCCCACGTTTTCCCTTCATACCCAATACTTGAGATTTCGCTGTTATGTGTACCCATGCCCAGTTTATGAGATTTTGTGTGTAGGAGATTGTTGGGGTTGAAATGGGTTTCCATTGTTTTGGCTTGAACTTGAGTGGAAGTATCCACAATTGGAGAAGTTTCAGATTTAGCCTGATAAACCCAGCAGTGGTCTGGCTTGGCTTAGATCCAAATGATTATTTGGCTGTATATGAGTTTGAAATCCCCTTTTTCCCTTGTAGATATCATGCCCAGCTCGGGGGTGGTCTCTGAGTGGTGAAATAATACAGGCTGGGTAGAGACCTACGGTTGGGAGGAACGTTGCAGCGACATAGCTAGTTGTTGGGGGCAACATTACATTGAGATAAGTATATTCTCTGCTTGTATTTAATGATTATTTGGCTGTATATGAGTTTGAAATCCCCTTTTTCCCTTGTAGATATCATGCCCAGCTCGGGGGTGGTCTCTGAGTGTTGAAATAATACAGGATGGGCAGAGACCTACGGTTGGGAGGAACGTTGCAGCGACATAGCTAGTTGTTGGGGGCAACATTACATTGAGATAAGTATATTCTCTGCTTGTATTTAATTCTACAATGTGTTAAGTTAAATGGCTGTTATTGATATATTGAATGCACATGAAATTATGTGTGTGGATGAATTTATCTCCGTTGTGCATGTTTGTTGAATTTACATCTGCACACATGGGTTTTTAAAAAATATGAATTTTAATGAATGGTTGAGTTTGCTTGGAAAGCCCCATAGATTGGCTTCATGGTCCCTCCTTTGCCTTGGATGGATGGGTGGGGACGTTACATTTGGTATCAGAGGTTAAGGTTCAACACTACGGCTGTTGGGCCCTTCATAGAGATATAAATCATTGTGTGTATATTTAGTTAGTATTTGGAATTAAAATGCATTAAGGAAACCTGAAGATCTCATGGCTTCTATTTGTTAGAATGGGAAATCATTCCCATGAATGTTTTGGGGATTTTTGCAAAACTTCTTGCATTGATTTCATTCTATGAAAGTGAGGAGGGAGGGAGGAAGGAAATCCCTTTTCAAGTTAGATGCTTGCTTTACATTGTTTCCAATACAGTAGCATTCAGTTTTTATTGTCTGTTTTCAAGGTTGAATACCTGCCATCCTATATTATTTTGTTGTTGTGTTGTTTTATTTTTGACATGGAAGAGGTGCAATTCTTCTTGAAATACTGCTTTGTTCTATGCAAGTATGATTTGTGAGTGGCTTACTCTGTAAAGAAAAGAATGATACATTCCCAGAAATTCTAACTATTTTTAAGAAATTGAAATTTTTTCTAAGTGTTTGCTGCAGCGGCGAAATTAATGGTAATTTCTGCGTGCGCAGCGGCGGTGAAATTAACGCTAATTTCTGCGCTATGCGCGGGCGCGGCGACAAAGTTAAGCATAACTCTGCGTGCACGGCGCCAAAATTAGCATAAATGCTGCGCTGAAAGGGAAGAGAGATTCAAAAATTTTCTAAGTGTTTTTTTTGAAATTTTGCGCCATGGGCACTGTGGCAAAGTTAAGGATAACTTTGCGTGGCGCTGGCGGCAAAGTTAATGGTAAGTTTTGCGCGGCGCTGGCGGCAAAGTTAAGGTTAAGTTTTGCGCGTGGCGACGGCAATTTTAACTTTAAAATCTGCGATGCGCGCGGCGAAGTTAATGTTAGAAATTGCGACGGGCGACGAAGAAAAGGCCAGGACCGCCGCAATAGGGCGCAGAAGTTAAGGTTAAAATCTGCGTCGGTCGACGGCGACTTTAAGGTTAAAACTTGCACTACGGTGGCGATTTTAGGGTTAGATCCAGCGCTAAGGGCGGCAACGTAAAGATAAAACCTGCGCTACGACGGGGGAGTTAAGGTCAAATCCAACGTTGGTCGCAGAGGTTGAGCCACGACCAACGATGGGAGGAGCAGAAAAAAAAAAGAGTATCGAGCCAAAAACTTGATTTTTGGATAGAAGGAGCAGTCGGGCTCAGAATGGGATGATTCCTGTGGGGTTCGGAGGCCATTAACGAAGGCCATGAAAGAACCACAGAGGGTCCCAAACCCAGTATGCTCCAATTTGACAGAAAATGGAGAATAGTGACTTTTGTAAGACGGTGTCCCGAGGCTTGACGGAAGGTCGATTTGAGCTGAAATTGATATGGCGCGGCCATGGAGCAGGCACAGTGTTAAGTTTGGAATCTTGGAGCCGAACTCCAAAGGATGTGGAGTCGGGGTGAACCAGAAGGCCAAAAACCACTGTTCCGGGCCACTTTTTCGGGATTTTGAAAATCTTGTGGACAGTAAAAGTGACCCTAGATGTTGGAATAATTTTTTTGACTGAACTAGACATTTCATCTTCTCATTAAGACGGACAGTTTCCGTCAGACGAAGATTTTCCAGAAATGCATAGTTTGGGAGATAGCCATTTTTGGCCAAATTTTGGGATTTTGGGGAAAAAGTGAAGTGAAAAGTAGCCAAAACCCGAATTTTATAGAAGGTGACTGGTGTATCGGAACAGGGATCTGAAGGTTGCTGAGTGTTCCTTGTTATATGGACTACCTTCGCCCGGTAGATAAGTTTTCATGATTCTTCCTAAATTTGCTTCTACAAGTAGCTGAAGTTGGCCTTTCAAAATAAATTGCAGTTGTGTAAAAGTGCCGAATTTTGGGCAAGATTTGGGCAAATTTGCATTTTTTTGAAGAGTGTAAATTCCATGTCCTGGATCGGAATGGAGCACGGGGATATGCGTTGGAAAGTTTGTCCAGAGGAGAAAAGGGATGTATGACCAGAGTTTGACTGGGGTCCACATGTATCATAGATATTTGGTGTAGAAGAGTGCCAGTGGTTGTTTTGACAAAAAAAAAAATTTTGTTGTCAATATGGGCAATTTCTACAATTGCATGACTGGAAGGAAATCAGACCAACTATGATATGGAAGAGGGATTCCATTCTACGATGAGGGATTGGAAAGGGAGAATTCCTTAACCCCCCCTTGTTTTGATATCGTATTTATAATTATAAAATTGCCATGCATATAAACCATGGCTTAGGAATGTGAAAATGTAAGAGATTACATAGATGCATATGCGCTAGATGGTATATTAACAAACATTGCATAGTGCATGTGGAAATGTTGTGCATGAATAGGATATTGCATATTGGTAAAATAGTGAAGTTTTACATATGCAATGAGCCACTTAAGACCATGATTGTGGTTGCTAATCATTAGTTGTGTTCGCATTCGTTAGAGGGCCAAAGGTAACTAAAGCATGGCTAAAGACGAGGATGATGTTGTTGCATATGACCAACAATCGTATGAGGAAGGGATGGTGCAACAAATCTATGATCATGAGGTTGGCAAAAGGACTGTGTAGCCTTGGTAAGAGGCCAACTGATCAGGTAACATCAAGTGATGTTAATATCAGCCATGTAGGTAATGGTTATTGGTGCACAAATGGCATGAATGTTGAAAGAGGATTTGGTAAGATCCCTTCAACTATGTTTGAATTATGTTGAACGCATAGTACTCATAACTTAATGCAAGGTCGCATTGAGGAAATGTGCATTAAAATATTATGCACAATCTTATGGTTATGCATTGAGTGAATGCACATTAAAATATTATGTGAGTGATGTAAATGTGCATGCATAGGTATAGGTGCACATGACGAGATGCATTGTGAGAATGCATGATTGTGACGTATGTTTCATTGCAATTAGATAATAGATGGAATGGTGAACTATTATCAATCTTAAGAGCAAGAGAATGATTGCATAAAATGATGTAATTAAACCATGCAACTGTAGTATGGTAATGATTCACATGAAGTAGATGATTTTGGTGATATTAAAATGCTTCAGTGACTGTGGCAGCAATGAAATATTATATGCATAGAGACTTACAAAGCGTTTGGCTGTTTGAAGTTTCAGATTTCAGGGAGATTGTTCTGAGCATGGCAAATATGGGTAAGTCCATGATAAAGATTGGAATCTACCGCGAGCAAGAGCCAAACGATATGAAAACAGACTCATGGCTAAGCGAATCGATTTCTACATAGGACAGAATTGCAAATTCATACTTGTATTTAATTATCAATGCCATTGACTGATTAGAGAAATCAGATTTGAATTCTATTGTTAAATGCTGCTAACTGTTTGGCTATTTGATAAATGTGCTAGGAAGACACATTGCAGGAAGACCAGGAGTGATGGCCTGCAAAAGCCAAACTAGATGGGAAAGACCCCATGCTTTGGAAATGGGTTTCAAGTGAAACGCCATTGATAATGTTTCAGCCAAACCGCACGTCGGTAAACCATGAGAGTGAGATGGTAAAGCTATGCCCAGAAGGCATGTGAGATACATCTGCAAAATGAATGAGTATTCTGAGACCCTAGACTAGAACATGCATGTCTAAATTATTAGGGTTAATATGCAGAGCATGCTCTATTTTGTTTATATCATTGCAGACTGTCTGAGTATGATTAGGGCCTACATGGCGCACATCGGAAAGGGGGTGCACACCTTTTCTGGTGCTGGGTCATGATAGGGTTTTCAATATTGACTACACCCTATGGGAATGGACGCATTCCTGGTGTTTCAATACTTGATAGTGAATGATATGAAATGTGGTTAAGAATTTGAACAACAATACTGATGAGCTTGCTTATCCTTCTTGTGTTGTCAGCCTACACAGATGCAGATTGATACTGCACATTAAGAGGCAAAGTAAAGAAGGGTACGCAAAAGGACTGTATAGGAATTGGCAACCTTTTTATGCTCACACGAAATATTACCAGAAGGGATGGAGAGGCCCGAAGAGCTGTGTAATAATAAGAGGTATCATCCTTGTGTGAGTGGGGTCATGTTAACTTGCAGTCAAGAAAGTCACCTATAAAGTTCCAAAAAGGAACCACTGATTTGCAGAATAGAAGGAGTGGCGTCCTTGTATGAATGAAGAGTTGATGTGTGTGTGAAGGGTTATGGTGCAAGAAGGGGTGGTGACATTGTTGAAGGCATAAAATCTCTATTGGGTCAGTCGTGGGAGGGCGGGCGTCGAAGACTAACTGAAAACCCTGAGATGCCTATGGCTCCATAGTAAAGCCTTGACCTATAATGGTCAGGTGGCGCAGTTTCCTTCCATTGGTCGATGACCCAGACGAATGTGCTGGCTCGACACTGGAGAGGGCCAACCAGATATGGGACTGGCTGGGCACCACCAAATGCTTGGTAAATCCAGCCGATGGGGAGGTGTACTGGTTAAGCATTAACTATATCCAAGTCCATAGGAAATTCCAAGGCTTGCAAAGCAAAGCATGACCTTGTGGACCAGAGGGGAAACGCACAATACAGATAAGTATTCGTTTTCATTTGTGTCTTGTTTGGAATAATGAAGATTTCAGGTATAAATCTTTTAACAGCTAAGCTGATACACTATTGTTTTCCTTGTTGGAAACCTTGGTCATTGCAGGAAGGCAAGACCCTGAAAGACTATAAATTGTTGGTAAATCCAGAGAGTAAATGAGTAGGCGATATAAATTATTGAGAAATCCAGAGAGTAGCTGGTGGAACGCTATAAAGTTCTTGATAAATCCAGAGAGTAACTGGTTGGGCATTAATCACTTAATATTGTGAAATAGCGTATATACTGGCCCAATACCCCTTAAACAATTGATAAAACCAGTCAGCTTACTGGCATGTATTGCCTATTCGAATGATTGTGGAGCAGCCTACATGCTGGCCCAACATTCATAATTGTGTCCACGGAAATCCAAGGGCTCGTAAAGCAAGAAGGATCCCGTGGAATAAAGTGAAGACATCCAATACAGATAAGTATTTGGTTATCTTGCAACTTCTTGCTTATGAATATACGTGTGTATATGATTTGGTTATGATTTCTCAAACTTTTGTTTAAAGAAAAACCTTATGAAATAAACTAAACATGTGATTGATTCAATGTTTGAGTGTAGGTATTGTTGGAAGCAAAGAACAGGAAGGCATCATAGGGATGCATATGGACATATGACTGTCCCAAAAGAGCTCAATATGAGCAGTAATAAAAGATGGTGTTAGTGAACATGAGTGGGTCCTAGCAACCAGAGGTTCTATAAGTAGAATGGGAAGGGGTACCCAAGTTGAAAAGCTTTAAACAAACCTTAGACACTAAGTGTCATAGCTAATAAGGGAAATTCAGGCATTCAGATTAAAGTGAAAGAGACTAAGGAGCATGAAACCACAGTGATGGCATAGCTCCGTAATAAAACAAGACTAAGAGGGAGAAAACTCTTACTCTTCTCTTTCCTTTTTTGATGCATTTATAAAACAAAGAATTGTTGAATGCATGTCATGACTAGAAGAAGAATGTGTTTATTTGCTTGAATTAAAATTGTGAATGCTAAAATAGTTATTTCACTGTGAAAGGATGAACATGAAAGAGATCATGTGTATGGTGGGAAAGCATGAAAAATTTGGAAGTCGCATGAGTGAAGCATGGACGTTCCATGTCAATTGGGAAATAATTGACTAATTTTAATATTTATATTATGCTTGTCCTAACAAGGAGTTTCCATGATAAATTTCACAGGTGAGAAATTGAAACAATTGGTTGCAGCCGACACAAGCAAGTGTTGCTAGTAAGTAAAGTGTGGTCAGCTGTGCACATTGACCATGGCGGCAGACCAAGGGCTATTAGAATTGGCTGAAAGTCTTCTTCAAACAATTGCAAAGACCTAAGAAAATCTCGGGGACATGCTCAAGCTACAGAGGCAACAGAATGAGATGAACCACAAGGTTCTGCAGGACTCTATTCGTCTGCAAAAAGAGGTAAAAAGCATTCTGGGAGTAATCAGTAAGGGAAAGGAAAGTAGATCCATGAAGAAGCATTCATCTAATCGGCCGATTAAGAAACGTTCCAGGTGGAAAGACTCAAAAGAATCTGAGCAAGAAAAGGTAAAGCAACCAGTGAAATGTTGGGGATGTGACGGAAATCATTTCCTCCGCAACTGCCAAACAATGAAACATCAAGAGGATAGCCGCCATAAAGTTTCCAGACTTGTAGATCAGCAGAAAGGGATTGTTTTGGAACAATGCCCTCATGCAGAGCTAGAGGGTCCCAGCCAGCAGGAACAGTTTGTGAAGGCCAAAAGACTTGGTCCTGAAAACCCAAGTAAAGGATGAGATGCAGGACAGACCTGCCATATTTTGTGAATTTTGGACATGTATATAACGTGTATGTATTCCTAGGTATTGGAACACTGAGGACGATGTTATTCCAAGGGGAGGGGAATGTCATGTCCCCCATTTTGACCCTTGTAATATTTGGGCTGTAATGTAAATATTGTATGCATATTTTGTATGATTCCTAGCGTGGATCCCAAGGCCAAGGCACCACTAGTGAATGCTCGATCTTGAAGAGGAAAGTATGTTGGTATTAATTAACCCATGTGCTAGTGAGCCATGGGGATTGTAAATATGCATTTTAATATAAATGCCCACAACTAGCTATGCAATGCAACAAGAGATGGGGGCATGATATTTCGAGGAATTGGGAGGGAAATATTCAAACCCTTGAGCCAATCAAGTCAAGCCAAGTGTCAATGAGAGAACCCATGAACCATCAACTACCCGTGTTGACTTTGGTGCCCAATCATTCATTTCTGCCAAGAGTTGGGTGAAGTAGTTAATGCCTTGGGGATTGGGGAGGTATGGCTATCCAAATTCGAGTATGGGCAAGCCACCCTCATGGAAAATCGTGTTTCTCCTTCTTGGGCAAGAAAACTCCCACGAATTTCCTTCCCAAGCCATTCTTCATAGTCAGACTTCACCCTCTCACGTTTGGAGAGCTTGTTGGGCGTTTTAAGCTTGCTAGGCGTTTTTGGGAGTTTGCTGGGCATTTTTATTTGAAGCCTGCTGGGCGTTTTGGCTTGTTGGGGTTTTATCCTCCACGTTTTTACCATTTCTTGCATTTTTCCATGCTTGCAAACTCTTTTTGGTTAGCAAAGTGGCTGGGAGAAGAGATCCACGAATTGGGGGTTCAATGGAGGTCATTTTTGCTCCTGGGTTGTCCCCAAACGTTTTCTGAAAATGAAATTTGCCTTTCCAGGGTTGTTTTCCCATTTCTCTTTTCGTTTTTGGGTTGCCCACGTTTTCCCTTCATACCCAATACTTGAGATTTCACTGTTATGTGTACCCATGCCCAGTTTATGAGATTTTGTGTGTAGGAGATTGTTGGGGTTGAAATGGGTTTCCATTGTTTTGGCTTGAACTTGAGTGGAAGCATCCACAATTGAAGAGGTTTCAGATTTAGCCTGATAAACCCAGCAGTGGTCTGGCTTGGCTTAGATCCAAATGATTATTTGGCTGTGTATGAGTTTGAAATCCCCTTTTTCCCTTGTAGATATCATGCCCAGCTCGGGGGTGGTCTCTGAGTGCTGAAATAATACAGGCTGGGCAGAGACCTACGGTTGGGAGGAACGTTGCAGCGACATAGCTAGTTGTTGGGGGCAACATTACATTGAGATAAGTATATTCTCTGCTTGTATTTAATTCTACAATGTGTTAAGTTAAATGGTTGTGATTGATATATTGAATTCACATGAAATTATGTGTGTGGATGAATTTATCTCCGCTGTGCATGTTTGTTGAATTTACATCTGCACACATGGGTTTTTAAAAAATATGAATTTTAATGAATGGTTGAGTTTGCTTGGAAAGCCCCATAGATTGGCTTCATGGTCCCTCCTTTGCCTTGGATGGATGGGTGGGGACGTTACACTTCCATATCACAAATCTGATGTTAGGATCAATTGCTTGTTATAGGAAGGCCGTGTGCTCATCTAAACTTTGTTTTTCATTTCACCCTGCTCAGATCTATTGTTGATTAGGCTCGGTCTGCTACTGAAGAGACCTGATCTAATTTTTTGCATGCTTAGTTGAGGTTTAAATACCTTGTTCAGAGGTCCATTCTGCTAGCTGTGTTTTTTGAAAAGGTTTGGTTCACCTGTTTGAAGAGGTCGAGACCCTAGACCTGTTTATTGTGCTCCGATCTATTTGATTGAAGGAGGCCTCGACCCTAGATCTGCTTTCTGGGTGTCTTTTAGAGGAACCCGTGAGGTCTTAGGGTCTATTGGTGGCTATTTTGTGTAGGCCGTGAGACCTTAAGAATTGATCTATCACTGCTGTGTATTAAATTGTGTAAACCGTGACCCCTTTTGGTTTTGCTCTATTTTTTAGCAGCTCATATGTGATGACCAAGTTTTTAATTTTTGCATTTGTGGATAGCTCTGCGTAACTGATCACCTGTGAATCACTTGATTTCTTGTGCTGTGATTTACCAGGCTAATATATTTTTTCAATCTATGTGTCAAGACATTTTTTTGGGTCTAATTCCTGAGTGAAAGTCTGACTTTGTTTTACTTGTGTTTTCTTTTATTGCCTGAGGTTCAGACCTTTTTTGTATTGAGTTTTTTGACTGTCCTTGATTGTTACAACTCTCTCTCTCTCTCTGGTTGTACTAACCCTCTAGTAGGGTCTTCTGGTTCCTTTTTGAAAGTAATATTTCCGAGTTTAAAACATGAAGGTTCCTCACCCAGGTAAGTATTCTAACTCATCTCTTTTATTGCTAATTAAACAAGTTTATTATTTTATACTGAAGATTACTTTAACACAGTGACCATTTGGTAGTGTTATTGCAACTAAATTTGATGATGAAGCACTCCAGGATGTGGATCCCATTGCCATTGAAGATGATCGCCATATGCAATTGTCCCATTATAATAAAAGGTTGGAGGACTTTGGAAAACCTATCTCCGATGAGATTTCTCAAGATTTGGTTCAGCTTTGCTCACCCACCATCGATGACCGTGTAGGACTTCATACAGAGACTTCCTTTGAAGATATTGAGCTAGTGGATTTACCCTCTCCTAGGGTGGGCCATGAGTATTATTCCCAACAATGTCTCTTAGGAAGCATTGCAGATGATAAGTAGCCATTTCTATGCAATACAGGTAAGTTTTTAATGATGCATTTCAACAGAACCGAAGTAGTTATGGGGGCAAGTATAGTATTTACTCCATATCATGAATATGTTATTTATCTTTTCACTTAAAACTTGGAGGTACGAATTTAGTGGCTAATAATTTCAATTTTTTAAAGATTATTGATACTAACCTGATTATTAGAAAGTCCAAGAAAGTGTTTGCATGTCCAAAAGAATCTTGAACAGGTGCAGGGATGTATTACAGTTGGCCCTCAAAGATCCTCTAGAAAATTTCAAGGGTTCATCTTTGCAAGTGGTTTCCCAAGTTCAAAATCAGATAGCCAATTCCTTGCAAAAGAATTCCACGGAACAGATATATGATGACGATGGTGTATATACCTGAGCCCGATACAGGTGTGTGTTGGATTTTGTGCAACTTCGGAAGATATTATTATTGTATTTTATTGTATTTGATTGTACCTCCTAAGGGAGTTGAACTTATTGTAATTAATCATGTAAACCCTAGAAAGATCAATGTAAACCTTGGGGTGACAAGCAAACAAAAGAAAAGATTAAAAATAAATTATTTATTTTCATCATGAACTTCTTTAACAAGGACCGCTTCATGTTCTTCTGGGAACTGCTCAACAAGATCCACATGTCTTCCTTCTTGAATAAGTCCTTCACGTACTCGACATCAGACATCCATCCCCTACGTTTTTCTGGATACCAGTAGCTACAAAATGTCTCCATCAATTCTGCAAAAGAGGATATTTTCCTTTGGCTAGGCTTGCAAATCAAGCATGGGTCTTTCCTTCCAGGTGAAGGACAAATAACCTCATGTAGGCATCTTCTTCCTTTTTTTTTCACATTGAAAAAGCACTTACTATTAATACTGGTAATAGTAACAAAGAGTTACAAGCACCGCTCAGTCCATATAACGACATAAGAACATAAGTCCCCGGATTAGCCAAATTACACCGGGCCAATCCCACAAAGTAAACCATAGACCATAGGAACAGTAATCCAAATAAACACAGATCGAAACGAAGGGATGGCCAAATTACATCGGGCCAACCCAACCATACCATAGGATCATCATCCCAACAACATGAAAGAACTAAATGCCACATAGGCCAAGACCATAGATAGATATACAAAAAGCAAGCACAACCGAAGGACCTGTGATCCAACATGTCCATAGCCAAAAAACATAAATGGTGCCATCACCATAGATATCAAGAACCTGCAACAAGATAAGGCTACACATGACCAAGGTAGGTAGCCCGAAACAAACCATCAGAAAAAAGGGAGAGTGAACCGGTCCAGTAACTAACAATCCCGCCATTCCTCACAGAAGATGCTTCCCTCAGAAACCGAAAGAGCCCTTTTGGATAGGAGATCAGGCAAGCCATTGTGCTCACAAAAGACATGATGAAACGTAATGTGGCCGAAGCAATCAATCAGACGACGAGTATCCCGTAACCAAAAGTCCAGCTGAATGATTTTGAGAGCACATTCCCGGCGGGCCCAAGAAATGATGACCCGAGAGTCACCCCGAACCATGAGAAGTGGAAACCCCCTAGTCGAAGAGAAATACAAGAGTAGCCACAGAGCAACAAGTTCACTCTTAGTATTAGTGCCCATTCCATAGTTCATCCATAAGTGAAAAGAGTGGGTGTCCGAGAGGAAAATAACAACACCAGCACCACTACGAATGGAAGCGGACTGAGAAGCACTGTCAAAGGCTCCCCACGGGAAAGAGACAACTGCTGCAGGAGCAGGATGAGGAGCATGAGCTATGGAAGCCCCAGGCAACGAAGAAGGACTGATGGATTCCCAAAAAGAAGCAATCACTCGAGAACAGGTCCGAAGCTGATAAGGACATATCCCTTCAAAAATACAGAGGTTCCATGCACACCAAACTTCCCAAGCTGTGATAACCGACAGGGCCACAGCAGTCGACCCCATCGGAGCCCATAAACGAAGATTCTCCAAAAAAGAGTACCAACTCCAAGGACCCGAGAGCCCAACCTCCTTCTGCACATCCCGACCACACCGACCAAGGAAAAGGGCAGGCGAAAAAAATATGGTCAATTGTCTCATTAGCAACACCACAAAACACACAAACACCAGGGCCTACAAAACCCCGACGTTGCAGGTTATCCCAGGTTAGAATACTGTTGTTAAGGACCAGCCACAAGAAACATCGAATTTTAAGAGGAATGTGTAATTTCCAAACCACAGCAGACCACCACTGAGGAGCCCGCCGCGGACGATAAAATAGAGAAGAGTACGCAGAACGGGCCTGGACCTAATAGTATAGGCATCTTCTATAAACTTGTCCACCTTAATACCCTCTTCTAGACCTAATAGTATAAACTTGTCGACATGGTCTTTGACATCGTCATCACGATCACTAAAAGTTGACCAAATGTCTCTAGTAACTCATCTGAATACCCTAGAAGGTTTGATAAATCAAGAGGAGTGAAACATACTTCTGTTTCTGCAGCAGTTGACGGACTAAAGTCTTCAAGCTCCAAACCTAAAATGTCTTCTTTGATTTATTTATCATGTATGTTCTCCTGGCTCTTTCCCTGTACATGGTCAATCAAGTCCTTCCTCACATCTTCATCCATATTAGGATCCCACTCTCTGTTGAATGCCTCGATCAAATGCCCAAGTGAGGGAAACCCTTTAGGAGGGAGCTCTTGATACCAATATCTGACATCTTGATTATTCCTCAAATTTAAGGGATAGCACAAATAAATTCATTCTAACATCCTCATGTATTATATTGGATTTCATGAGAAATCCTCTGAACATCAAGAGGTGTGATGATATTGTATACTCATATTCACAAAACTTTGGAAGGAGCACTTTTCCATCATTATTAACATCCAACTGATGTGGATATTCCGAAATGCATGAGAAATCCAATGTATCAAATCAATGATGGCACATCCATGCTTCATCAAAGGATGCAATATCATCATATGAGGTTTATTTGAATCGCACTTTTTGTTGATTTTTTTATCAGTGGAGTCGCCAGATAGGACCTGCAGGGTTAGTCCTTAACATAAAGCCTATCAAGGTACAATGCAAAACTTACCTCTTGGATTAGCCTAGTCCTTGTAGGGTACTTATTCTTTGATTTTCTTCAGTCGGAGTTGCCAGGAGAGACCTGTTAAGTTAGATCAACAAATCTCGCCTAAATACAAAACAAGAACATACCTCAACCATAGAGTAGATGTTGTATGTATCTGAATGATTAAAACTAGGAATACCTCTTTAATAGAATGTCGTCACTTTCCTTTGAGGTCCCCGACAATGACGCCGAACATGTTACGTCTCAAATCAACAGTCCTTTCAAAGCAGATCAACAGTCCTTTCAAAGCAGACTAAGTATTGTTGAAATATATAGCTTTGGAAGCTATTTTTTAATGTAATTAAATTATGTACATAAAAAGTATTTCATGCTGTTGTCCGCTAGATTGCACACAGGCAACAGAAATCTTTCGAAAGCTGTCTCCCTCACTGGAAAGTGGGGAGAGGTGTGGCCTTGGGGGCAAGCAATGAGCCAGGTACTGTCACCTGAATCCCAGCTCCTCCGTTTAGGCTAATTCCTAACGAAGCCAAGGGGGGTAGTCCCTACAAAGAGTTTCACTAAGGCTCTTATGTTTTAAGGTTTTAAGTGTGAAATGATGCGAATGGGTGTTGTTTAGGAGTTTATTATGATGA
Source organism: Larix kaempferi (assembly GCA_027924585.1). Taxonomy (NCBI): domain Eukaryota; kingdom Viridiplantae; phylum Streptophyta; class Pinopsida; order Pinales; family Pinaceae; genus Larix; species Larix kaempferi. The sequence continues at coordinate 1,781,491 of BSBM01000703.1, read as the reverse complement.
GACCAATTTACGAATGAGATAAACACAAGATAATAACGCAATCCACGTTGTCAAATGATATAACAAGATTACAGTATTCTTCAAGACTTGATAATCATATAAAGCATTCACAATATGAAAAATAACACAAGGACAAATGGTCCTGATCAAGATATAAATTGTAAATAACCAGTGCCTTATGGAGTCAAAGAAAAGATGTGATGCTGAATGTGTGGGTCTTGAAAGGTACTGTTCGTGAAATCGTTATGAAAATTATCTTGGTAAATTATAAATTTTAGTGGTCTTTGATTATTAGGCTAAGAACCAACAAGGAAATCAAAAGAGTAGACCAAATGGGAAAAATACTGGCAACCTCTTAGATGATAGGTCGGGAGCACCCAGATTCAGAGGATAGGTGTCCGATGTTTGAACCGCCCTCGAGTCTAACAGTGGATTCCCGACACCACCTGTTTCAGGAAGCAACCTCAGTATTTAATGCCGATCTGGAATGGGTAAAATTTTAATTAGATTATCACTTGTAAGTTTAGCAAAATTCAACACCTTTCTGAGTACGAGTCCAACCCTTTCAGGTTGGCAGAGCATACGAGTGTTGAACAATCGACCAAAGTAAATTGATTACTGGGGGAGTGTGAGTTGAAATGCTTTATTAATTAAGAGCACCGTTCAACTCTCCGATAGAGAGCGCTCTTGACTTAGTCTTAAGACCAAAGTTCAAGAGACTTTTCTAATCTAATATGCCTAATGCAAGGGGAAAATGCAAGTCTAAAAAGGCCCTCCGATAGAGAGTGCTCTTGACTTGGATTTGGCCAAGTTCAAGAGGCTTTGTTTATTTTATTGAAAGTAAGAGCAATTGTAAAAATAAACCATGTGATAGCTCAAAAGATATAAAAGATGATTAGCATGCTACTTGCAAAATAAAAATTAAAAAATGACTTAGTGTTCTACCAAACAAATTTGTTCTAAGGTGGGGTCTTCCTCCGAACAAGGTCGACCACTAGAACCGCTAGTCCTTGAGAACTTTCCAGCTAGCTGAAATTTCGACCAAGGAGGCTAACGGGGAGAGAGGAGTAACCACAAAGTTATGTGGTCCTGCCCCTGGGGTGAAATCCCAAGGATACTACCTCAAGTCAAAACTTGGAAGAGAGCACAAAAATGAAATATTTGACTACTTTAAAGCATGGAAAGCAAAGACCTAAGTTAACAAACACAACACTCTTCTCCAAATGGGGAAGAAAAACCCAAAAGTGGAGGACTCCTCCACTTGAACCTTTTATTAATTTTATACAAATACCTTTGGGAGTTAAACCCTTGAAAGGTCTTCTTTGAGAAACGTAAGATAAACAAATTATTGCAATAAAACCTGGAAGCCTTTGAAGGCTAGTACAAAAAGGAGATTGTTTCTTGGTTTATTGCTTGGTTTGGATCTTCTCCTTGAATATACTTTGCTCTTCTTTGAATGTTACTTCACAAGTTTTATCTCCTCTTTCAAGAGACCTACACAAGCTTGGAAAAAACACTCAACAAGCACCCATTAAACGTTAAAAATCAAATGAACTTGAAACCTACTAAGTCTAAAATTGAAAAATGAAACCTAGATTGTAGAAAGCATGAGATTTCAACTTGAAAATGTTGATATGGAAAAATAGACCAGCGAACAAAAGATGCCTAAAAAATGCTAGAAATGAGATCTAAAACATCAATTTTTTGAAATATTTTTATGAAAAAATTCTATTTTTCAAAAGGAAATAAAACTTCAAACAAAATGCAAGCTATGCTTAATGTAAAAAGGAGATCTAGAATGCTCTAATGCTTAACTTTCCAATGCATGCATTTGTAAATGAGATGCAAAAAACTTGAGATCTAACTAACAAACTTCTTAAGCAAACTAACTCTAACAAATTAAAGAACTAACTCTAACAATCGTTTTTGTGTTTTATGTGGTTTTTTAGAGCACTTTTCAAGGTGGACGAGAGGGAGAAAAGAAGATAGGAGAGGATGGATGAGAGGAGCTAAAGAGGCAAGAACAAAAGGTAGGGGAAATCTAGGGCAAGATTGGAATGGATGGAAGAAAGAGGTAAAACAAATGGAGGAAGGAAGGGTAAAATGAATGGGTGAGAAGGGGCTTTGAGATAGGAAAGTTATGGAAGAAATAGGCCTAGCAAAATCAAGGGGAAAAGGAGATCAAAGAGCAAATAAGATGGGCTTGAAGAAAGAAACCCTTTAGAACCAATGATTTAAGAATGAGGTTTTTGTTGATGGGAGAAGCAACTTTTCCGCTTTGATACAAATCCTTAGATCTTGCTCTTTGGAGGTTCCCTGAAAACAAACTATTAGCACAAGTTTCTTGTTGGTGGAGAAGAGGGAGATACAACCGAGTTCATCTCATCTCAACCTTTTGAGGATCTACAATGCATAAACACTTATACAAACAATACTTGATTAAACTTAGAGAGTTAGACAAGAATGAAAAAAGAGACAAGGTAGTAAGACCGATTACAATTTGTACTCTTAAGACTATCCAAGCCTAAGCCTAGCAAACAATTTGGACCATCAAATGCTTGCCCTATGCTCTTAATAAAGAGATCTAAGCATAAATTATAACCAAGATTGAAATTGCATAATGAAATAATCATAGATATTACCTCAACAATGAAGACTATTTACTCATGAACCAATAGAAATGCACACCATTTGCCTCCAAAGCCAACTTTATTTCCACAAGCTCTTTACAAATATGAGCAGAGTAAGTTTACAATAATTATCCATCAAGAGAAAGCCCAAATGGCTTCTCTTAAATAGCAAAACACTAGCCTAAAATCCTAATTCGAATTTGGCATGAAGAGAGCCAAAAAACTCCATCATAATCCAATCAAAATCACATCAACACCAACCAAATCGAGCTTGGAGTCTTAACTCAACTTTAAACTTGAGTTTGGAGCTTATGTGGATGGGGAGGTGGCCTCCACCTAGGCAAGGTGCCCCCCATCTACCTCTTGGACTTTCCACCACACCATACAGCATTGCCATGTGGCAATTCGAGCTCTCCATGAAGATTGACGTGAGGATGAAGGAGGTAAGGTTTGAGTTGATGTAGGAGTCTAACTTGCCATCACTAAGAGCCAATGCTTTGTCATGGCCATGACTTTAGGAGGGCGCTCAACTTTGTAATAAATGCCAATCAATCAACTCAACCACCCACTCAACACCCTCCACATCATCAATTTGTGAGCTTTAGTGAAGGAGGGCGAACTCTCTTGAAGTAGATGACTGGTGCTGACTGTATATCTCACTGAATGTTCTTGGAGTTGATTGGAATCATCATGAATGTCTGTTGCCAAGTCATTTAGCCTTTTACTTTATTCCATTTGGATTATTTTGGAGAGATTTGGATTATCTCCAAAATAATCATTTTTATTATTTTAATTAATAATTTCTCTGTAAATGGCTTTTTAGAGAAACTATTAATTATGAGGCCCAAATGACATCCGAAACCTGGGTTTAGCTGCTCCATGGGTCATGTGTGATTTTTGGCTTATGAAACGAGCCATCAATCACTGAATTCGGACCTCGAACGACTGACATATTACAAATTGATATTTCTCTATTTAAACTATAGAGAAATTTATTAAATTTAAAAAATAATTAAAACCCAAATTTCGACAGCCCCGGTAAAATTTTTTCGAATTTTTTTCCTGAGAGTTTTATGGACCTAGGACATGACCGACACCTATTCTAATAGTGTCTAGTGGGCTTATATACATCAGTTGGACTCTAATAACCCCCCATGGCTAAAATTTTCAAAATCGGGCATTCCAGCTTTGGAGGAAGCAGGAGAAAACCTCATCGATTATAGCTCGGCTACAGGAAAAGTATAATTGACAAGGGAAAAAACTCCCTGGAATACCTTAGTTGCTTAATCAAGTCATGGGGAACCGAGACACTTAGATCCTACTAGCACACTTTATTAGAAACCCCATGGGGCCATGGTCATGTCAACTGAAAAATAAAATTGGCTATGCTGGATCATCTGATACACTAGAACACAAACATTTATCATGTTTGTCAAATGGCGGCTTTTCAGATAATCCAACTATGGTACAAAATAGGTGATAACATCTGGCTCCAACTGCAGGATGTGTGCTCGATCTGGAAATCATGCAAGGAGATGATACGAGAACACCAAAATCTCTGGTTTATATATATAACTTGTAAAAACATCTCAACTTGACAGAAAACCTTCAGTAGCACATGTGTTTATGAAAAAACCAAATGAAATACCAACTATATTTATTTCTTGAAAATAAATTCTAAGAAAACTAAATATGGAAAACAAATGCTTGCTTTTTTGAAAAAGTTTTATTCTTTCCTATTCTAACACAATACAAAAGAACATGTTAAGTATAATCAGAAATCCAATGTAACCATTTAAGCATGTAATCAATGAAAAAACAGTTTGCTACCTTGTCTTTGGTTACCAGCCAGAGCAAGGGAATGCTTATCAGAAAGTGCAAACCTGCTTGAATCTTCTAAATGGGAGGGCTGGATGGGGAATCATATATAAGTGATAAACACTTGAAGTGCTCCCCAATATGGTAGGTCCCTTTGCAGGCATCCTCTCTATCCAGAACAGGATAGGAGGAATATGCTCAGGATGACAAGGCAGTTTTGATACCTCATCATACTGATCTGAAAGGTTGTTTTGAAAATAATATTCTGTGGAAGTGCAAGGCTCAAAGTGTTTTAATGTACAAGGGACATCAATGAGTTGAGAAATCTGCTCAACCGACTACTCATATGTGAAAACTTTATGCTCTTCCTCTATGTATAACTTCTCAACATCTTTAAAATTCATACTCCCTGTTGCCGCCTAATACACACCTGGGGGGGACGCGGCAGGAAACCTTCAAGCCGCTCGGTGTGTCCTTGGGGGCAAGTGAGAGTCAAGTGCTGTCACCTGATTACTCGACTCCTCCGTCTAGGCTTACTCCTAGCGAAGCCAAGGGGGGTGGTCCCTATGAAAAATAATCTAAGGCTTTTAATCTACAACAAAAGATAAAAGTCTATTCTAGGAGTTAAAGATGACGAGATGATAAAATATAACAACAAAGCACTGCTTGTGAATTAAATCAAATAGCTAACCCAACATAAGATAAATAAGCATTCACGACATTTATGATTGACTTAAACACAGAAAATTAAAGACCAGTGCCGAGAATGTAAAAATGCTTGTAAGTACTGTTGTGTGGGGTTGCTTGTGTAGTCTCAGTGAAAGTATTGCAGTGGCTCGGTTGGTAAATTTTATAGTTATTAAATGAGTAGTTAAGGAGTGGGTTGATTCTTGGTTTGGCCCAAAAGAAAACTAAACTTCGAACTGAGTGCTCTAGCAACCTTACCAAGTGTCCAACCAGGCGAGGATGAACCCGCTTAAGAACCTGCTGACTCTGTGGATTCAGTCCATGCAACCTCCCGAGTTCTTAGGATTGAATTCTAATGGATTGTCCTATTAACACTAATTACCTTGCACCCGTTTCTGATTGAGCCAACTGTTCCGACTAAGCTGCAGTGGTCAAGAGCATACTCCAAGTTTGGGGCGTTGTTCGTTTTATTAAATAGGTATGAGTGGATGATTAATCTACACTAAACCCCAAGCATAAAGCAAGGGGGGTTAATTTTAGGACTAAATTTTAAGCACAGAATAATAATTTGAAATAAACACAAAAGCATATAAAAAAGATAAACAGGTCCTCGGAGGACGTTGTGTGCTTGAGTGAGTTATCTAATTACTACTGCTTGAAAGAAAACTAATCTAAAACGAAAAAATAAAAAAAATAAAAAATTAAACAAGGGTGCGAATCCCCCCTGGGGGGATTGGGTTCAGGCGCTGGAATTGCCTGCTGTGCTCTTTTTATTTTTTATGATTTACACATGAAGCTCAAGAAACACTGCTGGTCCTTTAACTAGGCACCAGTACAGTTTACAAATGTTAGAATGATGTAAGGGAGGTAAAACTAGCTCCCCGGATGGCTACGAACACCTCCGAATCTCAGAGTTTGAGCTTTAAAAGGTTCGGACCTGCTAAAAGACAAAAAAAACCAGCGAACTGAATTAGTCTTAAAAATGCCAAGAAACACTTAAAAAGTGTCTTTGACGTTGCTACAAAAAATTGCAAAAATTTCTAACTTAGCTAGCAACCTAGAACTAAATAACAATGAAGCTATTAGACTCTTTAGATTGCTACTTGCTTAGATCTATTAATCAAATGAACTTTGAAGCAAGATTTAGATTTAAATAGGACAGTAACCGAGATAGAATAAAAAAAATGGATCTAGAAAAGTGAACCCATGGGGGTTTGAGCAAGTGAAGAATGGGCAATGGAGTCAAGCTCCCTGATGCACCGGTAAGATCGAGACTTGGTTCGTATTTACTGAAAGAAGGCACGATCTAACATGTTCGTGGACTTCTCCAGCTTAGGCTACCTGTAGACAGCTGCAAACAACTAGCAAGGGGATAAGAGTATATGTGTAAATGAACAACAGAAAACTTGAGAAATAATAGATTCAAACAAGAGATCATACTACTTCTAGCATTCTAATATCATTGACAAAAGTAAGCAACCTATAAAGCATTACTCACTATTCCTTATGAAAGATAACTTTCCTTTTAAAAGACATACAATCCCGACAATACTAACTTATGCAACACGATACAGTTTACCTCAAATGTAACAAGCATGAAGATCCAACCAAAGACAATCACCAGACTAGCCTCCAAAGCCTTCTTTATTAAACTCAGAAAAATATTACAATACAAATATAAGCAGAGGTTCCACACTTTCTGATCGTTACAATGGAGCCAAGCTCCTCAATATATAGCAAATGGCACGCATCTAGGGCGCAAAACCCTAAGGAGCTAGATTGTAGAGCAAGGCAAGCTCTCAACCAATGGCAATGCACCATCGTATTTGGAAAAAACAGTTCAAAGTAGAAGCTGCCCTCTCAGTGAAAGCTGCTCACACGTGAGAGGATGAGGATGCCAAGTGATGTTTCCAAACTCTCGAGCTTTTTGTGTGAGGTAGGATTGGAAGTTTTAATTGGAAGCTACGTGGGTTATTGCCACCTCATCGAACTCATCCTCAAAACAGAAATGAAACCGGCCATGTGAGAAGTTGGCCCCACGTGAAGGATGATGGGCGAGTTGTATCATGGTATATTCACACTTAAATATAAACCTTTTATATGCTTGGTCATTGTCTTAACGTGACACCCAACCCAAGCTTCAAACATTAATTTTTGCCACGGCCGTGAAGGAGAAGTATGGCCCACGTGAGAGAGATCCGTACGTTTCTCTTTAATAATACAAATGATCATCTTTTATTTGACCTTCACTTGCAATAGCTTATCAAACGAATTTATGCCATGTCATATGAGGTGGCCCCCTTTTGAACTCACTCTCCATACCTCCATTTGTACGGCCGTTGCTCATGTGGAGTGGGGAGCATGGAATATAAATATTCCAATTTTGACTTTTTATGTAACTTTTAACATATGCTTTTCACTTGGATGTAGTCGTTCACCTTAAATTGACTTATTCCAAGTCATTTGGCATGTGCCAATATTCACTTTTTAAATATTTTAATTATTTGCCAAAGTGCATTTTGATGTTTTTCTGGCATTAAAGTGCCACTTTGTAGCTCTGATAGGCAAAACTGCTCCACGGGGCGCTTTGACTGCCCGAAAGTTAGGAAAACTGGGTACCAGAGTAAAGAGGATGCTCTGAGCTTGAAAATGAGCATCCCTGCGTCAAAATCCGAATCCGGATAAGACTTTTATCACCTTTTGAAATTTTTTAATTAAACCATTAAAAAATGGCTTAAAAAATGCGAAAAATATTTTTTCTCGGAATCGACTGAAACTTCAGGGGAACCTAGTACATGACAAAACGATAAAATTCTAGCGTCTAGCATGTTCATACATGTTGCAAAATGGGCTCTAATAATCCCCTAAGGCCTAACCCCCACTTTGGGCATTCCAGCTTTGGAGGAGCAGGAGAAAACCTCATCGATTATACTCGGCTAAAGGCAAGGCATAATCGACAAGGGAAAAAACTCCTTGGAATACCTTCTTTGATTGTTAAGTCCTAGGGAACCGAGTCACTCAAAAAACCACCATGCTAGTACGCTTATTACAAACCCCGTGGGGCACGGTCATGTACTACAAAACATTTAAAAAAAGGGGCCTTGAACAGGCCAAGCTTGGAACTTCTGAACACTGAAAAGCACAAGTGATTGTGCAACCCTGGCGGCTCACTGAAGTCCAACTAAAGTGCAACTTTAGGTGGTAACACTCCCTTCTCTAGATATGTCAAAAATAGGCCTTGCAATGTATGTCCAATAATCATCATCCATATCTTTGTCAAATATGGGGGAGTCTTTGTGAACTTTTTCATATTTGTGGCTGAATGCATCCTCGTACTCATAAGTGGGATTATGAACAAAGTTTCCAAAGGGGTTTTGTTCATCATTAAGTTCATTTGACGAGGCATAGATAGGGATCTCTAGAAAAGTACATTCGTCATCATCAGTATCTATGTCATCCATGATGGATCCATCATCAAATGTATTATCACACATATTACAAATTTCATGGATTTCTTCATAAGTGCCAATTTCTGTAATGGTTTCCTCTCAAGATGGATTAGGATTGCATATATGTTCTTCACTGCTGAAATGGTCTTGAAAAGTTTCCTCTTCAAAATTTTCACCCACATAGTTTATATTCTTGTTATCACCTATTTTGTACAAATAGTTGAAACCTTATTGAGCCGCCAGTGTTGGAACACATCAGTGTTCACTTCCAGAGTATCTGGGTTTCAGAATGCAGCAGTTAGCCAGTTTTTGTTTTTAGTCGATATGACCATGGCCCCATGGGGGTTTGTAATAAAGTGTGCTAGTAGGACCTGAGTGTCTCGGTTCACCATGACTTGATTAACCAACTAAGGTATTCCTGGGAGTTTTTTCCCTGGTCAATTATACTTTGCTTGTAGCCTAGCTATAATCGATGAGGTTTTCTCCCGCTTCCTCCAAAGCTGGAATGCCCGATTTTGAAAATTTTAGCCATGGGGGGTTATTAGAGTCCAACTAATGTATATAAGCCTACTAGACACTATTAGAATAGGTTTTGGTCATGTCCCAAGTCTTTAGGACCTTCAGAAAAAATTTTGAAAATTTTTTATTGGGTTCGTCAAATTTGGGTTTTTAATTATTTTTTAAATTTTAATAAATTTCTCTATAGTTTAAATAGAGAAATTTCAATTTGTAATATGTCAGTCATCCGGGATCCGATTTCAGTGATTGAAGGCTCCAGACTTAAGCCAAAAATCATTCATGATCCCTGGACCAGCTAACCCTAAGTTTCAGACAATTATTTGGGCTCATAATTAATATTTTCTCAAAAAAATCAAAAAATGAGAAATATTAATTAAAATATTCAAAAAATAATAAATTGGAGATAATTTAAATCTCTCCAAAAAAGGCCAAATTGAATAAAGTAAAAGTCAAAATGACATGGCAAAAAGCATTTATGATGATTGGAATCTTCACCCACCTGATTCAGATCAGTTTCGGAGCAATGGGAGTGATCTACAGTTGAGAAATTCGTCCACCTTCATGCAAATTCGTTTTTGTGATTTGGCAATTGATTAATGGGTTGTTGGATTTTGAAATCAATGCATGTGGGGCTCCTTCCTCAAATTATGGGCTCCAAACTCAAGTTTAAAGATGAGTTAAGACTCCAAGCTCGATTTTGTTGGTGTTGACATGGATTTGATTGGTTTTTGATGGAGTTTTTGGCTCTCTTTATCACCAATTCGAATTAGGGTTTTAGCATTGAGTTTTGTTATATAAGAGAAGCCATTTGGGCTTTCTTTTCATAGAGAATTATTGTAAACTTACTCTGCAGAGATTGTAATAGCTATTGGTTATCATTGGAAATAAAGTTGGCTTTGGAGGCAATTTGTGTACACTTCTATTGGTTCATGAGCTATTAATTTCTTTGAGGTAATATCTGTAATGTGTTCTTGATTTATGCAATTTCAAAGTTTGATTTAAATACATGCTTAGATCTCTTTCTTAAGAGCGTAGGGCAAACATTTGATGGTCCCAATTTGTTTGCTAGGCTTAGGCTTGAATAGTATAAAGAGTGCAAATTGTAATCGGTTTTACTACCTTGTCTCTTCATGCGTTTTTGTCTAACTCTCTATATTTGATCAAGCTTTGTTTGTGTAAGTTTTTTGTGCATTTGCAGATCTTCAAAATGGTTGAGATGAGATGAACTCGGTTGTATCTCCCTCTTCTCCACCAACAAAAAGCTTTTACTAATAGTGTGTTTGCATGATACGTCTAAGGAGCAAGATCTTAAGATTGGCATCAAAGCAGAGAGGGTTTCCTCTTCCATCAACACAATTTCTCTCTTCTTGGTTACTTGTTACTTGGACCCACCTTCTTCTTGTGGAAAACCCTTTATAGATCTGAATCCAAAGTTGAAGTTCTTTACTTTTAAAGCCTAGATTAATTTGCCATAAGGTTGAAGTTCCTTCAACCTTGGGGAATAACTTGGGATTTGTTCCCTTGTGCTCTCTTCAACACTATTGCATGCGTATCATTCAGCTAGCTGAAAGGATTTCTTGGATAGTGTTTCACCCATCAAGTGTTTCACTTGATTTTTCCCTCCATCACCCATTCGTTTTACTTTCTTTTTCTATCCTCTTCCCCTCATCCATTTGTTTTTGCCCATTTGGCCTCTTTTTTCTCTTTGTCTTTTGCCCTTTTCCTTCCATCTTCCTTCCATCCATCCTACAAAAGAAGCAAGACAAACAAAAGAGGTTTGAAATAGTTAGTGGTTTTATTTTTGAAAAGTTAAGTTTATGCATCTTAAAATATCATTTAGGGCTTGCATTTTAATCTTTTGTCTTAAGTTTTGTAGTCTCACTTAAAGATAGGAAAGTTTGCATACAAGCTAGTTCAAAAAACTTGTGGTTCCAACCTCATTCCCATCATTTTTTGGAGCACTTTAGCTTGCTGGTCTGTTTTATTTAAATTGCAATTTTAATTCAAAATCTCATGCACATTGCATTTAGGACCTCATTTTTCAATTCTAGGTTCAAGTAGCTTCAAGTCTTAATTTTTTCAACTAATGTTAAAGGGTACTTGTAGCTTGAATCTTTGTTGTGTGTAGGTGTGAAAATAAGCTAAATCCAAAAGAGAGCTCGAAGTGGAAGAAGAGCAAAATCAAGTAAAGAGAAGGAAAATTGCAAAACCAAGAAGGAGCTTGAAAACAAACTTTAAAACCATGAGTGTCTTTTGAAACAAGCTATTATCCTTTGTACAAACTTATAAGAGTTTTCTCATTTCTTTCCAAAGTTTACTTTTCTCAAAAGACCTTTCAAGGGCTTGAATCCCAAAGGCATTTGTAATCTCATAATAAAATTTAAAGTGGAGGCGGCCTCCACTTTTTTGGTTTCTTCCCCATTTGGGGAAGAGTGTGGTGTTTGGTTAAGTTAGATCTTTCAGTTTTTTGCTTTAGAGTAGTCTTTGTTTTATCTTGTTTCTTCTCTTCCAAGTTTTGACCAGAATAAACTAACTTTGGGATTGTGTCTCAAAGGCCACATAGTTTTGTGGTAGCTTCTCGTTCCCCGTTAGCATCTTGTGGACATCCAGCTAGCTGGAAGGTTTCCAGGACTGACGGTTCTAGTGATTAGCCTTGTTCGGAGGTTGATCCCACTTTAGAATAAATCTGCTTGGTAGAACACTAGATTTTGTTTTCTGTTATCTTCAAAGCATCTTTCTTTGTGGTTATCCTTATATTTTCAGTTTCATTTACTTCTTTAAGTTTCACAATCGCTTCACTTTTTGCAATAAAATGAACAAAGCCTCTTGAACTTGGCCAAATCCAAGTCAAGAGCACTCTCTGTCGGAGAGCATATAGATTTGCACTTTCCCCTTGCATTAAGCATTTTAAAGTAGGAAGTCTCTTGAACTGTGGTCTTAAGACTAAGTCAAGAGCGCTCTCTGTCAGAGAGTTGAACAAGTGCTCCTAATAAATAAAACATTTTCAACCCACATTTCCCCCTTAATTAATTCATCTTTGTCGTTTGTCCAACACCCGTATGCTCTGCCAACCGGAAACGGTTGGACTAGTACTCAGAAAGATGAAGGATTTGATAATCTCATAAGTGATAATTAATTAAAACTTTCACCCCCATAACCAACCAATCCGGAGTTGAGCGATAAGATAAGTTCAGTGGGTAATTTCCTAGTTGGGGGCGTCGGGTTGCCATGTTCAGCCTCTATTTTGCTGGTTAGCATTGCGCGACATGACTAGAGCATTGGGTGGTCTGACATGTCTTTGAACGGAGGCACTTGATATTGTCTTTCCGGACACTCTCTTGATATCCTTGGTTTTAGCCATAATAATCAAGAACATCTAAAACATTTAAAATCTACCAAGAACAATTTCAAAACGATTTCACAAACAACTACTTTTGACTTACATTTTTCAACATCACAAGCATTTCATTTGACTCCATTTGGCACTGGCCTTTAAAACTCTTACGTATCTTCCGAATCTGGACCATATGTCCTTGTCATTTGTTTAATCTTTATCTTGTGGATGCTTTGTTTTAATTTTAAGTCAGAAGTATTTTGTTTATCTTCTAAATTGTATTTTGTGGAATTTGCAACATGGATTGCGTGTTTAATTGTGTTCTCATCATTATACAAAAACTCCTAAACAAGACTCATCCGCATCACCCCACACAAAAAACACTTAAAACACAAGAGCCTTAGACAACTCTTTTTTAGGGACTACCCCCTCTTGGCTTCGTTAGGAGTTAGCCTAAATGGAGGAGCTGGGATTTAGGTGACAGTATCTGGCTCATTGCTTGCCCCCAAGGCCACACCTCTCTCACTTGTAGTGAAGAGATAGCTTCCGAAAGATTTCCGCTGCTGGTGTGCAGTTTGGCAGACAACAATTCTCAAGCTCTATCTTTTCACCAAACTTGTTGGTGAAGGCAGTCTTGAAAGCTGTAGGTGTGGTGAATGAATTATGTGGCAAACTATCGTACCAGTCACAAACCTTTTCATCCAAGGAGAGTGCAAATAACTTCATATAACATTGTCGTGTTGTTCTTCAGTTTTACAGATATAGGTATATATGCATTTGGAGAAGTTTCTGATATGTCGGGCTGCAGTTGTGGCATCAGTGCTAGTATACATGGGAAGTTTTTCGACAGCTTTCTCAGGAAGAAGGTGAGGATAACCTGCTATCTGAGAGCAATTGAGCTGAGTAAAATACTCGTCCATGACGTCAGGAAAAATGTTTTTATTTTTTCTTTAAGGTTAGAATCTAAGAAAATTCTATGGATGTCCGAAATAGACTCAGATCCAAGTTCTTCAAGGATCCTACGAGAAGCAAGCTTGTTTAGTCTTCTCCTATAAACCTTTTCAGGCTCAGGGATGAAACTAAGCAAGCCTTCAGAGTTTCTTCTAGTTGAATACCTTGAGGTGTGAACTAACAGTGGAGTCGTCAGGTGGTTTCAAGTCTAATTTCAGAGAGTGATTAAACTAAAAAATCTATTAAAAAAAGAAAACTAAAAAGGGCAGTGGAGTCGCCAGATAGATTTGGAATCTATCAAAAAGGTAAAACAAACTAGAAAAAACTAAGGTTGTCTAGGAACAAAAAGATTTGTCCCTGGCAACGACGCCAAAGATGTTGTCTGCCAGATGGCACACCGACAGCAGAAATCTTTCGAAAGTTGTCTCCCTCACTGGAAAGTGGGGAGAGGTGTGGCCTTGGGGGCAAGCAATGAGCTAGGTACTGTCACCTGAATCCCAGCTCCTCCGTTTAGGCTAACTCCTAATGAAGCCAAGGGGGGTAGTCCCTACAAAGAGTTTCACTAAGGCTCTTATGTTTTAAGGTTTTAAGTGTGAAATGATGCGGATGGGTGTTGTTTAGGAGTTTATTATGATGAGACCAATTTACGAATGAGATAAACAAAAGATAATAACGCAATCCACGTTGCCAAATGATATAACAAGATTACAATATTCTTTAAGACTTGATAATCATATAAAGCATTCACAATATGAAAAATAACACAAGGACAAATGGTCCTAACCAAGATATAAATTGTAAATAACCAGTGCCTTATGGAGTCAAAGAAAAGATGTGATGCTGAATGTGTGGGTCTTGAAAGGTACTGTTTGTGAGATCGTTATGAAAATTATCTTGGTAAATTATAAATTTTAGTGGTCTTTGATTATTAGGCTAAGAACCAACAAGGCAATCAAAAGAGTAGACCAAATGGGAAAAATACTGGCAACCTCTTAGATGATAGGTCGGGAGCACCCAGATTCAGAGGATAGGTGTCCGATGTTTGAACCACCCTCGAGTCTGACAGTGGATTCTCGGCACCACCTGTTTCAGGAAGCAACCTCAGTATTTGACGCCAATCTGGATTGGGTAAAATTTTAATTAGATTATCACTTGTAAGTTTAGCAAAATTCAACACCTTTCTGAGTATGAGTCCAACCCTTTCAGGTTGGCAGAGCATACGGGTGTTGAACGATCGACCAAATTAAATTGATTACTGGGGGAGTGTGAGTTGAAATGTTTTATTAATTAAGAGCACCGTTCAACTCTCTGATAGAGAGCGCTCTTGACTTAGTCTTAAGACCAAAGTTCAAGAGACTTTTCTAATCTAATATGCCTAATGCAAGTCTAAAAATGCCCTCCGACAGAGAGTGCTCTTGACTTGGATTTGGCCAAGTTCAAGAGGCTTTGTTTATTTTATTGAAAGTAAGAGCAGTTGTACAAATAGACCATGTGATAGCTCAAAAGATATAAAAGATGATTAGCATGCTACTTGCAAAATGAAAATTAAAAAATGACTTAGTGTTCTACCAAACAAATTTAATTTAAGGTGGGGTCTTCCTCCGAACAAGGTCGACCACTAGAACCGCTAGTCCTTGAGAACTTTCCAGCTAGCTGAAATTTCAACCAAGGAGGCTAACGGGGAGAGAGGAGTAACCACAAAGTTATGTGGTCCTGCCCCTGGGGTGAAATCCCAAGGATACTACCTCAAGTCAAAACTTGGAAGAGAGCACAAAAATGAAATATTTGACTACTTTAAAACATGGAAAGCAAAGATCTAAGTTAACAAACACAACACTCTTCCCCAAATGGGGAAGAAAAACCCAAAAGTGGAGGACTCCTCCACTTGAACCTTTTATTAATTTTATACAAATGCCTTTGGGAGTTAAACCCTTGAAAGGTCTTCTTTGAGAAACGTAAGATAAACAAATTATTGCAATAAAACCTGGAAGCCTTTGAAGGCTAGTACAAAAAGGAGATTGTTTCTTGGTTTATTGCTTGGTTTGGATCTTCTCCTTGAATGTACTTTGCTCTTCTTTGAATGTTACTTCACAAGTTTTATCTCCTCTTTCAAGAGACCTACACAAGCTTGGAAAAAACACTCAACATGCACCCATTAAACGTTAAAAATCAAATGAACTTGAAACCTACTAAGTCTAAAATTGAAAAATGAAACCTAGATTGTAGAAAGCATGAGATTTCAATTTGAAAATGTTAATATGGAAAAATAGACCAGCGAACAAAAGATGCCTAAAAAATGCTAGAAATGAGATCTAAAACATAAATTTTTTGAAATATTTTTATGAAAAAATTCTATCTTTCAAAAGGAAATAAAACTTCAAACAAAATGCAAGCTATGCTTAATGTAAAAACGAGATCTAGAATGCTCTAATGCTTAGCTTTCGAATGCATGCGTTTGTAAATGAGATGCAAAAAACTTGAGATCTAACTAACAAACTTCTTAAGCAAACTAACTCTAACAAATTAAAGAACTAACTCTAACAATCGTTTTTGTGTTTTATGTGGTTTTTTAGGGCACTTTTCAAAGTGGACGAGAGGGAGAAAAGAAGATAGGAGAGGATGGATGAGAGGAGCTAAAGAGGCAAGAACGAAAGGTAGGGGAAATCTAGGGCAAGATTGGAATGGATGGAAGAAGGAGGTAAAACAAATGGAGGAAGGAAGGGTAAAACGAATGGGTGAGAAGGGGCTTTGAGATAGGAAAGTTATGGAAGAAATAGGCCTAGCAAAATCAAGGGGAAAAGGAGATCAAAGAGCAAATAAGATGGGCTTGAAGAAAGAAACCCTTTAGAACCAATGATTTAAGAATGAGGTTTTTGTTGATGGGAGAAGCAACTTTTCCGCTTTGATGCAAATCCTTAGATCTTGCTTTTTGGAGGTTTCCTGAAAACAAACTATTAGCACAAGTTTCTTGTTGGTTGAGAAGAGGGAGATACAACAGAGTTCATCTCATCTCAACCTTTTCAGGATCTGCAATGCATAAACACTTATACAAACAATACTTGATTAAACATAGAGAGTTAGACAAGAATGAAAAAAGAGACAAGGTAGTAAGACCGATTACAATTTGTACTCTTAAGACTATCCAAGCCTAAGCCTAGCAAACAATTTGGACCATCAAATGCTTGCCCTATGCTCTTAATAAAGAGATCTAAGCATAAATTATAACCAAGATTGAAATTGCATAATGAAATAATCACAGATATTACCTCAACAATGAAGACTATTTACTCATGAACCAATAGAAATGCATACCATTTGCCTCCAAAGCCAACTTTATTTCCACAAGCTCTTTACAAATATGAGCAGAGTAAGTTTACAACAATTATGCATCAAGAGAAAGCTCAAATGGCTTCTCTTAAATAGCAAAACACTAGCCTAAAACCCTAATTCGAATTTGGCATGAAGAGAGCCAAAAAACTCCATCATAATCCAATCAAAATCACATCAACACCAACCAAATCGAGCTTGGAGTCTTAACTCAACTTTAAACTTGAGTTTGGAGCTTATGTGGATGGGGAGGTGGCCTCCACCTAGGCAAGGCGCCCCCCATCTACCTCTTGGACTTTCCACCACACCATACATGCATTGCTATGTGGCAATTTGAGCTCTCCATGAAGATTGACATGAGGATGAAGGAGTTAAGGTTTGAGTTGATGTAGGAGTCTAACTCGCCATCACTAAGAGCCAATGCTTTGTCATGGCCATGACTTTAGGAGGGCGCTCAACTTTGTAATAAATGCCAATCAATCAACTCAACCACCCACTCAACACCCTCCACATCATCAATTCGTGAGCTTTAGTGAAGGAGGGCGAATTCTCTTGAAGTAGATGACTGGTGCTGACTATATATCTCACTGAATGTTCTTGGAGTTGATTGGAATCATCATGAATGCCTGTTGCCATGTCATTCAGCCTTTTACTTTATTCCATTTGGATTGTTTTGGAGAGATTTGGATTATCTCCAAAATAATCATTTTTATTATTTTAATTAATAATTTCTCTGTAAATGGCTTTTTAGAGAAAATATTAATTATGAGGCCCAAATGACATCCGAAACCTGGGTTTAGCTGCTCCCTGGGTCATGTGTGATTTTTGGCTTATGAAATGAGCCATCAATCACTAAATTCGGACCCCGGATGACTGACATATTACAAATTGATATTTCTCTATTTAAACTATAGAGAAATTTATTAAATTTAAAAAATAATTAAAACCCAAATTTCGACGGACCCGGTAAATTTTTTTCGAATTTTTTTCTGAGAGTTTTATGGACCTAGGACATGACCGAAACCTATTCTAATAGTGTCTAGTAGGCTTATATACATCAGTTGGACTCTAATAACCACCCATGGCTAAAATTTTCAAAATCGGGCATTCCAGCTTTGGAGGAAGCGGGAGAAAACCTCATCGATTATAGCTCGGCTACAGGCAAAGTATAATTGACAAGGGAAAAAACTCCCTGGAATACCTTAGTTGCTTAATCAAGTCATGGGGAACCGAGACACTCAGATCCTACTAGCACACTTTATTACAAATCCCATGGGGCCATGGTCATGTCAACTGAAAAATTAAACTGGCTAGTCACAAATGCTGGATCATTTGATACACTGGAACACAAACATTTATCATGTTTGTCAAATGGCGGCTCTTCAAATAATCCAACTATGGTACAAAATAGGTGATAACACATGCCAAGTGTCAAGCTAATGGCAAGTGTTAAAAGGCTCAAGCCTAGTGTTAACTTTATGACCAAGTGTCATTAGCACATGCCAAGTGTCAAAAGGTTCATACCAAGTGTTAATAGCACATGCCAAGTGTCAAGCCTATGCCAAGTGTCAAAAGGCTAATGCCAAGTGTCAAGGGTTGCTTAGAGGCCAGCTTAGGGCGGTCCCTAGGGTGGCTGCTTAGGGCAGTCCTAGGGGGCTGCTTAGGACAACCAAGCCCAAGTATAAAAAGGGGCTAACCGCCATCACTTGCACACACAATTTTTGGAGAAGAACTCTATTGTTATAAGGCTGCCAATTATCAAGAGTGTTACTGCTGTTACAGTCTGCTACAAGGAGGGAGATCTAGTGCTGCTACAGTGTCTTCTGCTACAAGGAGGGAGATCTAGTGCTACTACAGTGTCTACCACAAGTCTTTTACAACGTTTGTAAGTGTGTTATCAGTTCTGTTAGTAAAAGTGCTGAAACAGAGGTATTGTTTCAGCACTCCAAGTTAAAGTTGTTAGTCCAAAGTCTTGTACTGCTATTGTGCTTTGTTGAGGAATCAAAAGAGAAGTTTTGGCTGGGTTTTCTACACCAAGAGGGTTTCCTAGGGTAATCTTGTGTTCTCTTTGTGATTGTCTTACCTTCAGTGATCCTTACTTATGTATATGTATGCTTATGAATGATATATGCTACAAATTTAAATAAAATTCATACATACATCTAGTTTTTCAACATGGTATCAGAGCTTCCTTGAAGGAAGCCATTCTGCAGAGAGGTATTAGATTTGTGAAGGAGGTTACAGTATTTCAGTTTTGAAGGAAGTCAGAATCAAAGACAAGATGTTGTCAAGCACTAAGCTTGATGAGAAACTCGAGGGACCTAATAACTACAGAGCATGGAAGTACAAAATATCCCTTGTGTTGGAAGAAAATGACTTATCAGATTATGTTACAGAAGAGGTTGCAGAACTTGAGGATGAAGAAGCTAAAGTCAAGTACAAGAAAAATCTGGTAAGGGAAAAAAGAATAATTGCAGATTCTATAAAAGATCATCTTATTCCTCATATATCATCCGATGACAACTCCCAAGGAGATTTTCGATGCGTTATCTCGCATATATGAAGGAAGGAACATAAACAAGATGACTTTGAGGACTCAACTAAAATATGCAAAGATGCAGAAGTATGAATCTATTCATGCATTCTTTACAAGAATTTCTCAGATTAATGAACAAATTGTGGCTATTGGTGACTCAGTTGAAGAAGTTGAGATAGTAATGACCTAAAAAGTGCCTTAGAGTGCTATGGAGTGCTTTTGCTGTGTCAAATAAGTACCGCAAGTGTCTCTGTTGGTAAATTTTATTATTAAGATGATGGTAATTAGTGGGTGTTTTCTTGTTTGGCCCACTAAAATTTACTTTCTCAAACTGAGCGCATAAGCAACTTTACCAAGTGTCCAACAAGGAGAGGACGAACCTCATTAATGAGTATCCCCTTGACTCTGTGGTAGTCACTCTGTGCGACCTCCCGAGTTTTTGAACGTTAGCTTATGTGGATTTTCCTATTAATCTAATGCTTACCTTCCTTTCTGGCTGACCAACTGATCGGACTATGCTACAGCGGTCCAGAGCATACGGGAAGATAAGCGTCGGTTTATTTTAAACAAAAGTAAGAATTTTCTACTTGATTAATCTAGTTCCAAGAGTCTCTTTTCCAGCCGAATTCCATTACTCGAGTAAGCTCTTTCGTGGCACCGTACTTCGGGAAAGCAAGGATAAAATTACTCAAAAGTTGGAAATTGTTAAAAAATGTAAAAAAGCTAAAGTCCTGAGTGCGCTTGTGGCCCGCCGTTGAAACGGATCCAACAAGGTAAATTTTATTCCTAGTTTGATTTTATATTAGTTGCGAAAAAGAAAATCTAAACTAAAAATCACAAACCACAAAAATGGAGTCGACATAGTTCCCCCCTGGGGGGATGGGGGTTTGGGCATTGGTATCCCACTTGCTCTTTTTATTACGGTTATTACAAAACTCATTCTCTTCGGGAATGCCTATGATCCTTTATAACAGAGGATTCAGTAGGCTTACAATGTTTTTTGGAAAAGGTTGCTCGTAGAGAAAGGTGTCTAGAATGTTTTTAAAGCTTCCGATTTTGAAAATTCGGCCAGAACGCCTTTCTATCTGCTCATAAAAAACAGAAAACCAGCAAGCAAATGTTAGTGGAAAACACCCAAAAACACTTTAAGAGTGCTTTGGGACAACCTAGAAAAATACTTGAAAATTTTCTAAGTAAACAAGAAAAAATAAAAAGGCAGAAATAACTAAGGAAAGTGAGCTAAAAGCTTCTTTCCTTAGGATCTTTGCCTGCTTCTTGGAGAATGCAAGCAAATGATAAGCACTCTAATTGATAGATTTGGATTTAAGTTCAAAGCCAAGCATTCTAGTTCAAGCTTTAAAATGGATGATTTTTTTTTGATAACTTAAAATAAAATGCTTAACAGAGAGATCTAATCTAAGAATGATAAGTTTTTGTAAAGAAAATCGATTAGATCTTTTAAGAGTAACAGGCATATCTACTTAAGAATATAAACTAGCTGGTAAATCAACTATTACTCTTTGAACAATAACTGGTAACCAAAAAAAGGATTAAAGAGAGGGGAAGAAGGGAGAAAACTTGAGGTGAAACAAGGAACTTCGGAGCTTTGCTTGTGGAATGCCGAGGGACTATATCTGCAAAGCAAGTGTTAGAAAAAGAGAAGAAACAAGCAAGATCTTCACTTATCCAATTGAGAGAACCTGCACATCACAAACTTTGCAAACAAGAGATCAAGTGTAGACATATATATGTAAGAAATCAGTGTTGCATGCTCATAAACAAATGAAAAATGTAAGTAAGATCTCTACACAAACATATATAAAAAGCTAAAACAATTATCAAACTGAATTAAATTTTCTCATAAAATTGCTACCAATCCTTCAAATGAGCTACACTTTGATGCCAATGCAAAACAAAGCCTAAGTACAAATTACCTCCATTAAACCAAGATAGTACATCCACTCATCAAAAGCAATACACAAGAGTGACCTCCAAAGTCTCCTTTATTTCTCAACAAAAATTATGCAAAAGTTACAATACAACAAGCTTTCAAATCCCAACTCCAACTAGAACAAAATGAGAGGGCAGCCTTGCTTAAATAGCAAAAAATGAGAGAGGGGGGTGCACTTAGTCATGAAGAGGGAGGGCGCACCAAGGGAGAAAGTTTAGCCATGACTTGTGGCTTGATGGAGGGGATTGATTCCCTCTTTCTAGCTTCCAACAAATCAGCCTAATGGCTGCCATAAATTCAGCTGCACATTCCTCAAAAAATGCGCCCCCCTCTTGTGGGGAGATGATTCCTTCTTTCTAGCTACCCAAGACTTGCTCAAAAACTTCCCCAAATATTCCTCAATCAAATCTTAACTTAGACCAGATCCCACTGATTTATGAATTTTTTTCTTTCAATTTTCTCATTTTTTCAATTTTTTCCCACTTTTTGACTTTTTTGAGCAAAAATTAAATTAAGTGAAAATAAATCACTCAAATACTTAGGAAAGTGGGTCTAGGTGTAAAGTGGGTGCTTTGAGTGTGAAAATGAGCACCCCCATGGCCAAATTGGCCCCTAGACCACTTTTTTACAACATTTTTGATTTTTTTAATTAAACCATTAAAAAATGGCTTAACTTTACGGGAAAATTTTATTTTTCCGAAACATAAAAAAGACACCTAGGGGACCTAGCACATGACTCTATTCTAGTGTCTAGCATGTTCATATACATTGACCCATGGAATTTAATAACCTCCTAAGCCCTAACCACCACGCCAGGCATTCCAGCTTTGGAGGAGCAGGAGAAAAACTCAAAAAGTATGTCCTGCTAAAACGCAAAACATAATTGATAAGTGAAAAAACTCCTCGGAATACCTGACTTGATTGACAAGTCCTAGGAATCCAAGTCCTTTACATAAAAATACCATGCTAACACACTTTATTACAAACCCCACGGGGCATGGGCATGTGAAGAAAACATAAAAAAAAGGGTCCTAAGAAAAAGGCCAGATGGACTTCAAAACATGGATAAAGAACATGTAACATGTTCAGACTCTGCCCTCTCACTTGAAAGTCCAACTAAGTACAACTTAGCTGGTAACCCCTTGTCCACCCATCAGATATAATGGATACCCCATTGTTGGACCAATCATTTGTAAACTTTCCAAGGGAACTATTGATTTTGGCTCTTTCCCTGTCAAGTCCCACGGTTCTAGCTTTGTCATACCCATGGCTCCTTTATCCTTTAGGGGCACAATTGATGGCTTGTACCATTTCATGGCAATAGGGTGAGCGAAGAACATTGAATGGTACACCACATGCATAGAGAAACCTGTAAAATTTTGAATCCACATCACCTCTACAACTTTGGTCACCTCTACAACTTTGGTCAAGTAAATATGATAATATTCTTCACATTAATTTTGAATCCACATCACCTCTACAACTTTGGTCAAGTAAATATGATAATATTCTTCACATAGGCGAGAATCCACTACTATGGGGGGATGAGGGTCTCAATCGAACCAATGATAATCCACTACCAAACATTCTCGACGAGGCTTCAGATTCAACCCTTGATTTCTTGGATTTGTTTTGAGCGGCCTCTTCTTCCATCTTGTATTTGTTTCTCTCTTTCCCTGGCACTTTGTCACAGGTTTCAACTCTAATAGCCTTACCTTGATCACATGGCATAATCCCACATATATGCTTTCTCACACGGGTATATGAACCTGTGTAAGTTTTAGTACAATGGGGGCATATAAATTTTGTGGTTCCACCCCCTTTCCCTCCCCCAAGCCTTGTCACATACTTCCACAAAGGTGTTGTATTTTTTTGTTTTTGCCCATCATCACTCTCAACATCATTATCATCATCCTCTTCCCGTTCCTTCTCCTCTCCATGGTATGTGCCACTCCCTACCTCTTCCTCCTCATCACTGCCACTAGTATATCTGTTTCCCAACACCACCATCATGATAAGAAGTGGAACCAAAAACAAAAACCCCATACCTATCATGCTTCTTGACTCAAGATGAGAATCACTTATTGCGTGCAATATAATTATGGAGAAGGAGAAATGGGAAGGAGTAGCAGAAGAGAAAATTCAGGATTTAAAATTTTAACATAATGAAATATTTTTTCAAAAATAAACAAAGAGTGGGATTTAGAGCCTACCTCTTTAGCTCTCCGATGGTGGTTAAATGTCTCTATGGAAGCCTTCAATCTCCCTTCCAAGCTCTCACAAATAGTAGCCTTCAATCACCCCTTCAATCTCCCTTCCAAGCTCCCACAAATTTGCTCACAAACAACTAGCAAACCCATTCAAAACCCTATCAAAGAGAAGTGAAATGAATGAAATGAGAAATATAATGAGAGCAAATGGAGTCAAAGAGTGTTTAAATCCCCTAAATGAACCCTAACCATACCAAAAAATCCAAGTGGAATCATGCCTTGGTTCCAAAACAAAACAAAAACCCAAAATAATGCACCTCAATTCGTGGGAGCATTGAGGGAGCGTTTTTCTTGCTCTCGGGAGCGAATAGGGAGCAATGAGGGAGCGCCGCTCCTTAGTCGCTCCCTAAAAAACTAGGGAGCGTTTTTTTTTGGTGCCAGAATTGCGATTTGGAAAAACGCTCCCAATAAGGAGCAATTAGGAATTGTGCTTCTGGGATCGATTCCTGATCGCTCCCTCTAGGAGCACACTTTGGGAGTGAAGTGGGGGGGGGGGGTTGTGCTCCCCCCTCAGCCTAGGGCTGAACTATTGGGTGATCATGATGGTGATCAAATTCATACAATAGAGATGCCACCCCCAACCATTAGCAAGTTTCCAGATGTAGGAGCTTTACCTTTATCTTCACAATGGCTAGCAATTTGTGGGGGCCATGGAACTACTTCTCATGTTCCACGAACACTTCCAGCTGCCTCTACTCTTGTTCCTAGATCACAAGAAATGGAAATGGAATTTTCTCATGGTAAGAGGAAAGCTTAGTAGATAGTACGTTATATTCAATATTTATTATGGCCTATTTTGTAAACATGATATGTGTTTAAGTTTTAACTTTGAACTTTGAAGTTTGAACCTACCTTTGAAGTTTAAATTTTTGATTGTATTTTACAACTCTTTGGGAATGAATATGATGCTCTGTTTCATTTCATTGTTGATGTTATCTGTTAGAGTTTGTTGATGGCAAATATTAAATGTTGAAACTTGCAGGTTGATGTTGTTGATATGATTGATGATTTAATGATGATGGTATAAGTTATAGCTACTAGATGATTGATGTTATATGTGTACTAAAGGGTTAGATCTATGTTTTCATGTTTTCTATAGCTAATTTGGCATTCTGCATGTTTTTTTAATATATATGCATTGAAATATAAAAAATGCTCCCAAAATGGAAGCTTTTGAAAATTTCGCTTTTCCTTTCCACTCCCTCTCTCACTTCCTGCTCTCACTCCCCACTCCCAACAGCCTTGGCCATCACTTGGGTAAACTCATACCTATCAAAATGCTGAGTAATAATCTAACCTGGAGAAATAGATTAAGGGATAGAACAAGGATATTTAGAATCAGCTTTTCAATATATATTGCTTTCTGGATGGTAGAGCTCAAAATGGCAGCAGGTTCTGTATATCTGGTAGGGTCTTTGAGGTAAAATTACAAGTGTCTACTTGGACATCTTCACTGAACCAGTCTGCTGACAAGAGATACTATCTGACTGGAATATATCTCACATTATACTAGATAATAGACTTCTTTGATCCTTCTTATTTTGTGATGTTACATGTCTTGGCAAATTCTTCTTGAGCTTTCCATTACTGTTCAGAAGAAAGTCTTGTCAAGTTTACTATTTTTCCAAAATGCAACATGTTGGTATATAATCTCATATTCCTAAATATAATAATATCAAGAAACTTGTGCAAAGAATGTTGGCTATGATCTTGCAATAGGTATTTCATGTTTTCCATTATGCTAGTGGTACAGCATGTCAGATATTGGCTCCATTTGTAATGTTGATAATTGTTAGATAGAATATTTTGCAGATACATTCATTCAAAAGCTGATCTCAGGAAGTCAAATTCCATGATTTTTTAATTCCATTTTCATCTTGTTTTGGTAAAAAAACTTTTAGTCACATGTAAGGAAAAACTGTTCTAGATGAGTTTGAGCACTAATTGGATAGCCTCTCTAGAATCTGCGCAAATGCTTTGATTTAAACTTCAATGTCTGCCATGAAGGGCTTTTCCTTGTTTTTTCTCCCCTGATTGGGACTTAAAAGATTTTTTATGTTGCAGAAAGAGATTCAGCGTACTAATGAAGCTCTCCCAGACTTTGAAGATGTTAATGAAGGTATGTTCATTTTGTGTTTCTATCCATCTTTTAGCTTGTACAATCAAAGGCTGGTGGTTTGGATTCCTTGTGTTCTGCCTCAATACTGGCACTATTTCATTGATGTTTATTGTAAGTGTTGCTATCTTTCTGCCAACTCAACATGTTCTTGTCTATGGGTAAACTAAATTAATTGGGAAGTTAATGTAGAATTGTATACTGTTCTTTCTAAGCTGCCCTTTATGAGATTTGTGTCTTTGATACTGAGCATCTTAATACACTGTTTACCAAATGTGATGTCTGCTGAATTTCAAAAATATTGTTGCTATGGTCTCTATGGCTAAAACCATCTTTCTAGGTTCCTGAGGTCATTGAATTTCTGCATTTCATGCTAGACTATTTGAAAGTAGAATTCATAACAGTTTTATAGACAGGCATTAACTCTGTTTCATTCTTGGCTTTTGCAGAAGAGCTATTAACATCTCTAGAACTTCAATTGGAGAGTGCCATGGATTTCAAAACAAGTAATTTACTAATTACCTTCCTAAAATGCTGGCATAGATGTTTTTGATTTTCTCTTGGATAATACAATATCCAGTTTAATTCAAATATAATGTTTAGTTGCAACTTGCACATAATAACATTCAGTGTAATCTTGTTTCTTAATTATGCATCAATTTTGTATAGTATCTAGATATCAAAGCAAGAAATATCCTTCCTGCGATGGTAATTCAGACATTTCTCATTTTCTCTGAATAATATAGTGTTCAATTAAACAATAGTACAATGTTTGATCTAACACAAGAACATTCAACATAATCTTGATTCTTAATCTAATATCTCTTCTCTATATTGTCTACTTTAAGATTCAATACAGTGTGCATTGTCTGACATTCAATTAAATGAGTTACCTCAGCAAGTCCATAATTAGATAAATTCCACTTGACTATGATTGACATTCTCAATAGTATCTGATTTCTGAGATCAAATCAGATTAAAATCTTCAGATGTTCCCTCCATTCCACAGATTGAAACCCCCGTACAATTTTTTTCTTCAAGAATTATCATCATGGATACTTTTGGAGTTATGATAGAAAATCCTATCAGTGGCTTCCTCTGTTGAATCTTTTGAATGAAATGTAGGTACTTACGGAAGGTGTTTTGTCTCCTAAAACAGATTTCCAAACCAGTCCAAGCAGTAAACGCAAAGTGTCAAAACTAGAAAAAGACCAGTGAGAAATTTTTTGAGATAAAAAAGTGAGAGGAACTAAAGGAGATGGTAGCTCACATTGTAGTATTCTGTATTGTGAATTCCTGTTTCTCTCTCTCTCCCTAATCTTTTTTAATTGAAAATAGTTTACCTTTTTCCAAAAAATAGGCAAGGGTTATTTTACAATAAAATTGGGCCCATTGAAGGTGAGCCACCAGCCATAGCTGTCAGCCAAAGATCATGAAACTAAAACCAAAAATGTGCCAAAAGAGAATAATAATTTCAACACAGTGCCATTAAGAGGTCTGGGGCTCGGCCTATCCATGTCAATTACAATAAATTTATAAAAGTCCATTGGTTGTTGAGATTTATAAAAGTCAAAACAAGAGAATCAATGGAATCAAAAGTTAAAACAAAGCCCACTGAGATTGGTGGTTGAGATTTATAAAAGTTAAGACAAAGCCCATTGGTTGTTGAGATTTATAAAAGTTAAAACAAAACCCATTGGTTGTTGAGATTTATAAAAGTCAACAAGAGAATCAACGGAACCAAATCACACCCAAATTCAGAAATAGCCTTCACACAAGTGCACTAGAAAAGATTGGTCAATGCAAAAGCCAAGCATAAGTTAGCTGAAAACAGAATTGCACAAGTGCACCCAAGATAAAATGCCAATCACACAAGAAAAACACCAATTGTAAGTGCTCTTAGCTTATCACACTTTGTATATTAGATCAAGAAGATCACAAGATAGGGCGATACAAATGAAAGCTTGAGTTGTGTATTTATACACAACTCAAGTGAGGCGTCCTCCCAAGAGGTTTTACGGGCACACATAACAAAGGCACACACCCTAAGAGGGTTAGAGCCTACATATCAAGTTTGACTAAGTTGGCCATAATGATAAACCTAGTATTCAATAAATGAAATAAAATATGGCCTTAGCCATAATTACAAGTACATAATCACACATATGAATGGGTTGTGGCCACATGTACAGATTACACCAATAATTTCAACATCTGCCCTTGAGTTGAACAGGGGGCCATGGAGAGAAGTCATTACGATACAAGATTCCAAAATTTACTTCCTTCCTCGATGTTGAGCAAAGGGCCATATCAATCCCCCGCCTAACCTGAACTCCACATCGTTCCTTCATAAAGCCATCAAGATCATTAATGACCAAGACCGAGTTTCAGAGAGATTTATGTGCAATAGGGACATCAAAAAACTAAATAATGGTCCACGGTGGAGAAGATTCCTCTTGATAGTGCATAAATAGGCCAACAAGAAACTCAATTACATCAGATTCCTCCTATAAACAATCAATAATTTGAGCAAGAAGGGCCCAAGGTGGAGGAGATTCCTCCTAATAGCATGTGGATGGACTAACAAGAAACTCTGCTACATCAGTAATTGTGGATATAACCCACTTAGGTATAGGCCTTGACCTATCTAAAGGAAGAGTAAGAGTAACTTGTGTAGGGGAATCATGCAAGGTGTCTACATTTTCATCACTGAATAATGGAGTTGAATTGTCAAGAACGTCTTGAATAGGTGAGAAGCCATATGCAACATGAGGATTGGATGAGCCACTAATAAGAGAGCATCATCATTTGCAACATGGGGACTAGATGAGTCACTGATGAGAGTACCCTGAAGAAGTGAAGAGACATCTGTGATAGGGAGAGTGGATGAGTCATCAGTAGGGTCCTCATCAACCATAGCAATTTGCCAAGATACTGCAGGAGTACTCATAATACTAGAGAGAGGACCAACATCATATTGTGAAGGAGAAGGGTCCATTGAAACAAGATAGGTATCAGCTAGAAGAAGACTCGCATTGTGATGAGAGGAAGCATGATTCATGGAAGCATGTGGAGGTCCAGCTTGTTAAATTTCATACATTCATAGCATAATAACATAAATGCATAACCAAGATCACTAGAAGAAAGACAAAGCACAAAAAAATAACACAGAGTTTATCCTAGGAAACCCAATTGGGAAAAACCCAACAACCTTCGTATAGAGATGATAATCCCGAGATCAAAGTACAAATGATAAAAGAGAAAATGTGAAAATGTCTTCCACAAGTAGAAACCCCAAATCTGCTTCCTCCACTAGCTTGTGTGAATTTTGTTCTCTCCCAAGTGATGCGCATTTGTCAAGTGTGAGAATGAGGATAATGAGGTGCACTAGCCTCTTATTTATACAAGTGCAAATATGAAAAATACCCTAACTGGGCCGACTTCACTTGGGGGCAATAAATAATTTATTTTTAATAATTTTCTTTTCTTCTTTTGCACTTCAAGGTTTACATTGATTCTTTCATGTGTTTACATAAGGTTCATCTCTCTTAGGAGGTACAAACAAGTACAATGAAAGTACAATAAAATATAATGAATAATATCTTTCGAACTTGTACAAAATCCAATACTCCCTCTCAACGAGGAAGGTATTCTTCGGTCTTCATTTGCATCATGATCATCTGGGTTTCATCTTGTACATCCATGCTGTCTCCATCATCTCTATACATACTGGTTGTGTTATCACACTATAGTAACAGGGATACTATCCTTGTTCAGCAGATATCTGCACATTCCAGAGCTTCCATTATTCCAGAGATTCCATTATTCCAGAGCATGGCTTTATATTTTGGATCACTCATGATCAGAGCAGTATATTATTCAGATTTATGTTAGACCTTGTGTCAAGGCTGAGCCTTGAGAGTTCAGATTTGATGATCGATGTGACCCTTTATCCCATACAGTTTCAGTTCAGTGCTTAGAGATGTATTGCAGCAGTGTTTCAGATGGTACATGATGATTATTATGATGATGTTGTATATGGATATGTTATCACTGACTGTGGATTATTATCTTGTTGATTTAGTCATGTCTACAGCATCTGCTTGGTATATTATTCCTGATGTGGCAAATTGTTTAAAATGAACTATAAATCATAAAATGGACAATTACTTGCACATTTAGGTCATTTAACAAAACCCACTGGTTTTCACCTTACATAGATATGGTCTTTCTTGACACCAGTTGTCTGCTAGTGTAGGCTCCATATTCACTTGACTCCATCCATACATGACTTTCCTATTTGACTTTAAACCTTGACCTGTCTCATTTGACTTTCTGATACTGAGGACTTCCCCATTTTTCTACCTTTGTGTTTGGACCGCATCCCTGTATATTCAGTGTCTCGGCTCTGAGTTGGTGACAAAACTTGCCTTCGGTGAGTTGGATTGTAGGCCTAAATCATTCTGGTCGGTTGTCCCGATGTTTGGCATTGGCTCGAACTCCCCCTAGTCACTTGAGATGTTGTTGGCTAAAACTGAAAGCTCATGTTCTACCTATGGAAACTCATAAATTCGCCCATGGAAACTAAAAAAAGGGCAAGAGCGATGAACAGCTAAAAATACTCCTCGAAGAGTATAAGAAAGGTCCAAAAAGCAATGGCTCTTAAAAGTTATATCTAAACAATTGCTGACCTTATATGTATTTTAAAAAAACATGCCCTGGATGCAAGTTGCAACTAGTTGTGCTTATCAGCACACCTGAAATCCGAAGGGTTATGTAGGCCAAAAAGGCCATGAAATGAAATTGAATGATCCTAATGAACTTGGATCAACTTGATGTAGACATGATGCCTAAGTTGAATAAGCACTCTCTGAACAACTTATCCATTTGTGAGGCATAGCCATTCCTTGTGTTATTTTGTCCAGCACAGAGTTTGTAGCTTTCCCCTTTCTCCCAGTCCAAAGTATTTTTGAGTTAAGTTAGACAAGTCAACCCCTTGGCCCAACCTTGTTCCTAGCCTTCATCCTTCACTAGTAGTTTGACCATGTCCAATGGGTGAGTTTGTCATTTGAACTAGTGTGCAGGTAATTTTATATAACAATGGAATATGCTAACTTGATTAATGCCACTGAATGGATGTTATACTTTGAGCTTGGCTGTGAGAATGATTAGAGAAACATGTCTTAGTCTACTGATGTGATTTATCCTTGGTTGTATATTCTTGGGATCCGTGATGATGTGGACCATATATATATGCTTATTGATGATGATTCATGGTCCCACATACTTGATGATGAGATCATATGATGGACATATGATGCAGATGATGATTGATGCAGTTCAGCAGGTTTTATTATTACTTCAGATCAGTGGATTATGCATTGTCCATATATGGTGGACCCTACAGCTGGCCCATTTGGGCAACCCATTGTGTATGAGTACACATTCCTAGTGGATTTGGGTCTTCTGGATCCAATGAGACACTTATCTTTCAGTTCCGGGCACTTCTGACAGTGATTGATGCAGTTTTACACTTGTTGACCAGATTTGGGGCTGATTTCCCAGCGTTAGCAGCAGGGGCCATGAGAGGCCAGTTCACCTAGGGCGCTGATGATGGAGGGGGTGGTCCAGCCACTTGTTTTTACCATTTACCCCCCCTTCTGGAGAGCCTGGTGGGCTCAGATGGACAGCGCAGATGCCCTAGGAGGCAGTTTTGGCACTTTCACAGTTATCGAGGCAGTTAAAAAATGGGATAAAGTGGTCACGAGGAATTCGATTTGGGCAATTGAGGCAAGGTTTTGGCATTTGGTCTCCGCAGAGGTCTTCCAGGGTGATCTCACTATCTTCCAGTCAGTTTTCACCATGTAGGTATGCCCACATTGATCACAGGAGGTCTTTTACTGCTTGTCTGTCACAGATTTTGAGGACAGATTTGATCATTTATATTATCTTGGACATATTTTATTATTTTATTGTGCCTTGGGGATGAGCTAGTAAGGATTGATGCCTCCTAGCCCCACCATGTGCTTATTTTGTCATGTCCTAGTCATCATGAGGTGGATCATTGTACTTTTACCCCTCTAGTGGATGACGTCACCCTCCTTTTGTACCATTTAGTGGGGGCGCTATCATTATATTGGGTGATCCATGTGATGTATTGTTATGATTTATTGTTAGCCGTTGATTAGATCTTTTGATCTTTTAATCTTAGCCACTCATGTAAAAAGTGGTTAGGATTGTACTCTCTCCCCATCCTATTTAAGAAGGGAGCCTCTCATTGTAAAATTCATCTAGAGATTTTGGGCTCTTGGCTCTTGGAATAAAATTTCTATCTTTTGGAGTACATACTTGGATTGGAGTGGATGTTGGTTGTTTCAATTGTAAATGCTTTTGTCCATTGCCTTGGAGGATCTATTGTAGCTATCGTGCATATTTGCCATATCTTATTTACAGGTTAAGAGGACGTTTTTGGACAAGTGCGAATTGGTGGGGAGGCTTGCCCTTCAAGCTTGGAGGAAGACGTTTTGGTTTGACAAGGAGTAGTTTTGCCTTTGTGTCAACTATTCTTTGTTTATATCTCTCTTGCTTGTATCTACCTTCAACATGTTAAACTAATTGATGCTTTGCTCCTTGGTTTTGACAGGTTAGAGGGAATCACATGTGGCTTGGGAAAATCGATTTGGCAAGAGGGCTTCAAGAATTCTCCATTTGATCTTTGGCAAAGTAATCCTCGTCTCAACTAGCATTCATCTCTTCGTCCAGGTATGCTCCAAAAGGTATGATCTTCTTCCTTGAATCATCCATAATTTCTTGATCATAAAAACCCTAATTGATTAAAACCCTTGTTTTTTGGTTTTTCTTAGATCTACTTAGATCTAGCCTTGCTTTTGAAGAGATATTGAAAACCCACCTCTATAGCATCCACCCTTAGTTGGATCTATAGTTTGGTGGTGATGGGCTTAAAATTGACACAATTTTCAAGGCAAAAAGCCCTCTTGAACCCAAATCACACTTCCTAGAGAGAGGCTTGTTTGGTTAGATCTAGCACATGGGTAGGTGAGATCCCACTTGATTGGTAATCTACACACTTGATAACCTACCCCCAGATTCTTACTTTGGTGAATTCTACCTTGTGGACATCATTCCATGTTTTAAGGGGTTAAAACCCCCTTTTGATTTTCTTGGCACCTCAAAACTCAGATCTACTAAGATCTAACCCTTGGATTGACTTGGTTTTTGGGATCCACATAGATCGGGGCATAAGCCACTTGGATCTATAGTTTGGTAGCCATTGGACTTGATTTGGTCCACCTAACCGCTCTTTTAGCCCTCCTTGAACAAAGTTGCACTACCTGGGGAAGGTGAGTTTGTCCACTTTGAGGAAGTGGGTGTTTGAGATTTCTGTAGATTTGGATTGGCCATACCTTGAAACCTAGGTGTAAAGTATCATTTTGTAATGATCTACCTTGGGGGTAGCATTCCTTGTTTCAAGGGATTGTGGTCCACTTAGGGTCGTTTCATGAAAACCTAGATCTAGCAAGATCCAACCATTCAATCTCATTTAGCCCATTTGACTTGGCTCCTAGGTGTCCTGATCTACACTTTGACATACCTTTTTGACCCCATTAGCCCATTTAACAAGGCACTAGTCCTCCTTAAAGCAAGTCGCACTCCTTGGGAATTGTGTCAAACCCTAGATCTAGTACATGGGTACTCCTAAAATCAACTTAGATCCATAGATCTAATCATTACCTAACCTCTAGTACCAATTTCACACCTTAGCTTCACCTTGTGGGCCCACTTAAATCCATTTCACACATTCCAAGAAAATCGGACCCACTTGTGTAAGCATATGGTACTACACCTTGTCATCATACCATTATGTGGCCTAAATCATACATAGGTTGAACACTAACAATTTCTCAAACCACCTTCAACAATAACTCAACTTCTAGGTCCACTTAGCCTTGCATTGGTTTCCGTAACTCTTCATTTACTTACCCTTAGAAACCTTTGTTTGGGTCCAATCAACTGTGATTGGTTATAGGGTCTCCCCCTAGGTCTTGTTACACCTTGACCTAAAGCGAAGAGTGCCTCGGTTGACGTGACTCCCACCTTGCATTGGGAACCGTGGCATCTCTTGGGTCACCTCTTTAGTTGCCTGTCTCCCCTACCGTCCTGGATGGGATACCACTAGGGGCAACTACAAGTTACGTGATAACAGGTTGTCCGCACAGTCTCAATGCATCATATTCACCAGTCCTTCGGTGAGTCCAGGAGAATCACTCAATCCTGGATCCAAGAGAATCTCTCAATCTTGAATATCTGAAACATCTTCACCAGTCCTTCGGTGAGTCCAGGAGAATCACTCGATCCTGGATTCAGGAGAATCTCTAAATCCTGAATATCTGATACATCTTCACCAGTCTTTTGGTGAGTCTAGGAGGATCACTCGATCCTGGATTCAGGAGAATTTCTCGATCTTGGATTCAGGAGAATCTCTCAATCCTGAATATCTGATACATCTTCACCAGTCTTTTGGTGAGTCCAGGAGAATCTCTCAATCCTGAATATCTGAGACATCCTCACCAGTCCTTCGGTGAGTCCAAGAGAATCACTCGATCCTGGATCCAGGAGAATCACTCGATCTTGGATCCTGGATATTTGAGATTATCAGCTGTGCCATCTCTGCTATACCATTTGCTACCTGTCTGTCTCATCTGCCGATGGGGTCCTCCCATACTTGGCTGAGATCTCAGACAAGCAAATGTGCACAACTATCTACTGACTGTTCGACTCATCTGCCTATGGAATTTCTTCCATATCTGGCTGAGTACTAGGACTGTAGAGGTACCTGTGCAATCACACGGCCAATTGCTGACTATCCTACTCATCTGCCTATGGGATTTCTCCCATATCTAGCTGAGTAACTAGACTGCAGAAGCACCAGTGTGAACCTAACCAACTGTTGACTGTCCTACTCATCTGCCTATGGGATTTCTCCCATATCTGGCTGAGTAACTGGACTGCAAAGGCACCAGTGTGAACCCGACCAACTGCTGGCTGTCCTACTCATCTGCCTATGGGATTTCTCCCATATCTGGATGAGTAACTGGACCACAGAAGGTACCTAGGCAAAGCAGGGCAAGCATCTCAATGTCATCTTTCCCTCTCAAGGAGGGACATGTTCTCTTCGACTTCAAGTCTTCCGCGAAAGCATTCAAACTTCACCCTGGGAAGAGCCTTGGTGAGAACATCTGCAGTTTGGTCATCTGTCGGCACGTACTGTAACTCGACCGCACCTTTCTGCACCATATCACAAATGAAGTGATATCGAATCTCGATATGCTTCAACCTGTCGTGAAATACAGGATTCACTGACATCTGCACACAGCTCTGGTTATCACAGTGAATCACTATCGGCTCTGGAATCTGGCCAAACAATCCTGCCAGGAGTTACGAAGCCAAACTACTTATCGAGCTGCTGTGCTAGCAGCCATGTACTCGGCCTTTGCAGTACTTAGTGCTACTGAGTTCTGCTTCCTACTGCACCAGGAAATAACTGCAGAACCCAAACTGAAGCAACATCCGGAAGTACTCTTCCAATTTGCAACACATTCGGCCCAATCTGAGTCTATAAACCCCTGCAATCTCAGGTCACAATCTAAAGCATACTTCAATCCATATCCTACAGTTCCACGTAAGTATCTGAGTACATGTTTTGCAACAATCCAGTGGATCTGCCTTGGTATGCACATGAACTGACTGAGGGTATTCACAGCAAAACATATATCTGGTTTGGTCAGATACATCAATGACCCAATCAACTGGTGATACATGGTGGGATCAATCAAATCAGAATTTGAAGTAGAATATCTCTCAACTTCTTCCAATTTGCATCCATCATAGTAGCCATGGACTTGCAGTCCAACATCCCGAATCTCTTCAGTATATCAATGGTGTATTTTCCTTGGCCTAGGAAAATCTCTTTCTGCCTCTGCCATACTTCTAATCCCAAGAAGTAGTGCATCAATCCAAGATCCTTCATTTCAAGCTCAGAGGCGAGATTCTTCTTACACCATACAATGAGTTTGTCATTTCTTGTGAGAAACAAGTCATCAACATATAATACCAAAATCAGTGGCTCATCATCTACAACCTTGTAGTAAAGGTTGGGGTTTGCATCATTCTGATGCACCTTCCATCTCATAGCTGAAGCAATAGCAATGATCGATCTGATGGAAGTATATCGAACCACAGAAGCAAATATCTCATCATAGTCGACTCCCTCTTTTTGAGAGAGCCCTCTGCATTCAGCAAAGTCTGTTGTTCCCATCTAGGTCTTTTCCGACCTACAACATTTCTGGGGATATCAACTGGATCAATGAATCGATAGGTTCATGCTCTTCTGCTAGTTCCCTCCTGAACTGGAGGGGGAGATCATCTCCATGTCTGATTCTCTACCTTTCCTGATAGCCATCTCTTCTTCAAGGTCACATCCCTACTGACTTCAGACTGTCTGGATTTTGGGATGTAGATTCTGTATGCCTTTGAAGACTCACAGTATCCCAGGAAATTTGTATGCTGTACAAATTTCCTTTGTTTTGTTGCGCACAGAAACAAAACGGTAATCGAAAGGAGCTCCAGAGCAGACAGAGAGAGCGAGAATGTCCTCCAATCGCATTTTAAGGGAGCCGTCGTCGATTTAGCAGAGCGGAGCGGAGAGCCGTCATCAGGTTAGCAGAGCGGAGAGCCGTCGTCGGGTTAGTAGAGCGGAGAGAGCCGTCGTTGGGTTATCCTTTCGCAGGGAAGGAGAAGACGTCGTCGAGATTAGCAAAGTGGAGAGAGCCGTCGTCGGGTTATCCTTTTGTAGGGAAGGAGAAGACGTCGAAGAAGTTGCCTGGTAGACACCTCACACCCTCATGAAGAGAAGAGTCCAACCCGCGTGAAGACCGTGAAGATAAGCTGCGTGAAAAGTGCCCACGCCAAGGAGATTCGAGTCGGGTCGCCGCAGAGGAGATACAAGGCGAGTCTCGGAAGAGAAATTTACGGGACTGTAACCCTTAGTCCGTGTGAAGATTACTGCTATCAATTTGAAGCTAAACCACTGCCGGCCCTAGAGGAAGCCGCGCGAATTACAAATTCGTGAAGTACATCAGGCCACCGCTGGAATTAAGAGTTAGCCGCCATCAAAGAAAAGCTGATCGAAGAGGGAAAACAAATTCGTTTTGCTGCTGTTTTCTTTTGCATTGAGTTGCCGCAATTTTCGATTAAAGACCAAGCCATGAATTGAAGCCGCCATTTTTGAATATAAAGTGCAGTGAATTGAAGGGATTACTGGAATGTCAACAAAGAGGTAAACACATGGAGGACACAAAAAACAATGAGGATGCAAACCCCCAAAACAACGAATTCAGTAATAGAGGCCAATTTCAATATTTTAATCAATGCAACCAAAACCAAGGGTCAACTTACAGCCCGAATGACATAGCCATGGAGTCAGATTTCTCCTTTTGGACAACCCAAGTAAAACAATTGCTACGGAAAATGGAAATTCTTGAAACAGAAAACGACAAACTCCATTCAGAAATACACACCCTTTCTACTAGAGTTTCGAAGGTGGAAGGGGATAATTTATCTCTCAAGAAGATATTACATGAAATTAAAGAACAGGAAACCCTCCACCCTCCAAATGATGCGTTACATGCAGAAATTCTCGATCTCAAGAGCAAGCAAGAAGAAATCGGATCCGAACAGGCCACCTTCAAACAGGAAACAGAGACACATCAATTCTTGGGCACAGGTGGTTCGGGGGAAGGATAAAACCCCCCCTATTGTAGCAGTTGAGGAGGTGGTACAAGCAAAACTTGTGGAAGAATGCACCAGACGGGCAAGGGAATTGAATCTCAAGGTGAGAGGTCTTCCCTTACCTCACCCCTCTCCAGACCCGATGGAAGTGGGGGCTAGTTTCCTTCGGGATACCCTTAGCCTCCCCGATATAGCTCTTGACAGAACATGGCTAGGTTATGACTCTACTCTCTTCCTCAGATTCCGAACAACAAACGATCGATTTCGTGCCCTCAAGGCTAAGTGAAAATTGTTTTCTCTTCCCAACAAGATCTTCTTAGATGAGGACCTCACTAGAGCACAGGTTGTGGAAGTCAAACATTCCAGAGAACAGGTTATTGTGGTACGACAGGCAGGGAAATGGGCAGTTATCAAGAATTTTCGAGCAGTTATTCGGGACTGCTTCCCACCTGAGTGGGAACCCCGAGCTGGAGGTTCCAAATGACGGGCCCATCTGGGGAGAAGATAGGGTACAGGCATCTCTATCCGCTGTTGGAATGGCAATGGATCTTTCTGGTCATAGCCAGGACTCTTGTATGATGCTCTCGATTCAGCAGACATCCTCTTCGTGACCGAGACACATGCGAGCCCTGTTCGGCCCCTCCCAGATATTACAGGTTACCACTGGTTCTTAGTCTGCAGACAAGAGACGAGGAGCTCAGGAGGAGTCAGAGGATCAGGTGGAGTTGCTTGTTTGGCAAAGGACTCTTTTCGGGATAGGATTTCTTTGGTAGCTGAAGATGAGTTTGCTAGGTTTATGTGGATTAGGATTGGCGTTGGAGTTTCTCCTCTGAGGGACATCTACATTGCAGTTTGTTACTTTCCCCCAGCTTCTTTGCCATTTTCCATCCATAGTTGCCCTAATGGGGACCCCTTTATAGACTTGTACACCAGCATCACTCAATACTTTGTTGATAGAGAAGTCATCATCCTAGGTGACTTCAATGCTCGTACTAGGAACCTCCAGATCCCTCTCCACGATCGGTCAGAGGATGTCTTCTGTACCCAGGGGATTGACCCAACTTCAGTTGGACTTCACCAGATTTCAGAAGATGCTTTGGGCCCCACTACAGTTTATGGTAAGCATCTATTGCAGTTGGGGAAATCTCAGGAGCTGCTGATTCTAAATGGCCTTCCCTGTTTTCCAGACTCTCGCTTCTTCACCTGCCGACCACATGGTGGGGGTGCGAGCGTAGTTGATTATGTCCTCACCAGCCAGAACTTGCTCCCTTTTGTTTGTCACCTCACAGTCTCCCCCATCCCTCTTGCTGACCACGCACTTCTTTCTTTCTCTCTCTGATTTGACCCCCCCCTCCCACCTCATACCCTCTCTCGGGGCCCACCCTGGACCATCTTTCGTTTCGACGAAGGAGACCCGGACACCTTCTCCTCGACCCTAAGCCAGATACTCTCGTCAGAGACTCAGTTCTCCTCGCTTGACTCTGCTTCCACTAAATACACTTGTC
The DNA here is from genome assembly GCA_027924585.1 of Larix kaempferi. NCBI lineage: Eukaryota > Viridiplantae > Streptophyta > Pinopsida > Pinales > Pinaceae > Larix > Larix kaempferi. The sequence goes on along the minus strand of BSBM01000703.1, from coordinate 1,742,590 downwards.
TTTCATCTGCCATTTGGGAAGCAGCACTCAAATTCTTCCCCCACTCCACTCGCCCTACTTCCATCTCCCCAAAAGTTGGATCATGTCCCATGAACAAATGGTATGATGATGAATGCAAAAATCTACATCGAGAGCTTCGATCTGCTTCCCACTCTCATCCCTCCTATTTAGACCTCAAAACTTCTTATCGCCGCCTCCTCCGTCGCAAAAAACGACTCTTTGTCTCTTAGAAAAGACGGGAACTGTCCTCTCTCCTTACTTATTCCCCTAAACATTTCTCGCGTACCATCCTTCCTCGACGCTCCCCTCTCCCTTCTGACCTTGATCCTATATCCATGTTTTCCCACACCTCCAATCTTTACGATATTCCTAGACAAGCCCAAATCCAGGTTACCTCTCCACCCCCCTCTTGTTGCTTATTCTCAACGAAGGATATTAGAGAGGCCATTTGGATGATGAACAACAGCAAATCAACAGATGAGGATGGATACCAAGCAGAGTTTTTTAAGCACGGTTTTCGTGCTTTGGTTGTTTACTTGGCTGATCTTTTTAACCATATAGTCCGTGAGGGTTTCCCATCGGCATGGTCACATCACATCATCCATCCGATTCATAAATTAGGTCCTAGTTTAGATCCCAATAACTATAGAACGATCATGGTGGGCCACATGTTCTCGAAGTTGTATGCTACCGTTCTCCATAGGAAGCTCTCCAGTGACCTTGAGCAGAGACACCTCAGGGCTAGGTGGCAAGCAGGTTTCCGACCAACTCACCAGACCATTGACCACATCTTCACTCTGCGCGCCATGATTGAGGAAGCCCGACACCGCTCTTCGAAGGTCTACTGTTGCTTTGTAGATTTTCGGAAAGCTTTTGACTCTGTTCCTAGGGAAGCCCTATTCCAGAGACTCAGAGATATTGGCATATCTGCAACCCTATTGACAGTTATTATGTGCCTACATGAGTCTGTTCTCAGTCGTCTTCGCACAGCTCATGGGATGTTTGATTTTATTTGGAGTACTATTGGGGTCAAATAGGGATGTCCACTATCTCCCACCCTGTTTGGGATTTATATTGATGAGTTGGAGGCATTTCTACAAGAGCATATTCCAGGACACGGATGGTTGTCTTCTTCACCAGGTTTTGATATCTATTCTACTCTTTGCTGACGATGTGGTCCTCCTCTCCTCATCCCTAGAAGGATTACAGAGGTAGCTGTATGCCTTAGCTCTGTTTTGTGATCTTCGACAGTTGACAGTCAACCTAGGTAAAACCAAGGTTATGATCTTCAATGGAGTGAAGAAAACTTCGAACCTTCACTTCCTATTCAGAGGAAAGGAGATTGAGATCACCAGCACCTATACTTACTTGGGGGTGCAATTCTCAGGCCCTCGCTTTAGTTTGTGACCTGCTCTTCAGCCTCGAATCAACAAAGGATATGGATCATTAAGCCTTCTTGAGAGATAGTGCTTTCGACATCACTTCCAAGACATCTCGTCCAAGATGAGCCTCATGGACACCTTGATCCGTCCCACTGTTCTATATGGCTCGGAGATATGGGGGCCATCTTTACTTGAGTCAGACTGGGCCTCAGTTGAGAGAGTCCAGACCCTTCTTCTTCACCGCATTATTAGATGTAAACATACAGTACCTCAGCACATCATCCTTTCCGAGTTCGGAGCTCAACCCTTTAGGCTCGAGACGGTTTTCAGTTTGATCTCATTCTTGCACCGTATCCGGGGCTTTGCAGACTCAGGGGAGGGTAGAGACCGGTACCCTTACCTAACATACTGCTCTTCTGAGGCTATTTCCCACTCTACCCATTCGGGTTGGACCTGATGTTGGTTTACAGGGGTTTCAAATCTCCTAGAGGCAGTGGGTATTCAGGTGGATCGTCTCCCCACTTTCCGATATTCATTGGATGCTCCTGGACACCTTTTACCCACTAGACAGAAATTGAACAAGACCATCTGGGAAGACATCTACAGGCAGTTCGTCTAGGTCACCTGGGTCAATCCTCCGGGAGGGTTACGCCGAAAGATGGCCTTTTATGCAGAGCACTTCTTGGAGCTGAGAGACGGGCTCATTGTCCGACCCCAGTATACGTTTCATCACTGGATGCATGCTCTTCGCATCCCTCTAGGCCAGTTCAGAGTCGGTTCTCATAGACTTCGAGTAGAGACGGACCACCAGATTGATAGACCAAATAGAATCTGTGAAGCATGTCATCTACAGGAAGTGGAGACCGAGGCACACTTCATTTTTAGATGCCCCAGTTACTACGAGATCAGAGGATGGTTCCATTGTTTGTTTAGAGACTCTAAGACTCTCGCTGAGTTTTTCAGGTACCTCGATCAGAGATGTTTGGCTCTCTACATGCAGGAGGCTCTCAGATTCCGAGCGCATATTCTTCAGCCTCCCATCAGATCGGACCCCACGTAGAAGATCACATCATTTTTCAGGGTATTACCTTCAGAACAGGGGCACCAAGAGACCGACCGATATCAGTACATATCCAGGCTCTAGATCAGTGAGGATCCGTGGGACCTCACTCCGACCCACGAGATCTCAGCAGCAGATTCATCGTAGACTCTGTCCTGAGAGACGAGCTAGATCCTCCAGACCTCAGCAACGTACGAACCCCCCAGGCAACGAGTTTGTTGGTAGTCCGCACTCTCTACTAGCCCTTCATCAGGACAACAAACTTTGTTGAGTTTTCTTCAGTCCTCTTCTTTCAACCTCGGATGTTAGGAGAGATGGGTCGGATCCTTAGACCCTTTCGCTCTTGGATCTTTTCTGCTAGGACATCTCCGCCCCATTGCGGGTTTTCTGGATTTGCGTCTGCAGTCAAAGCTCTCTTACTTCAGTCCTGTTCACTCTTTTCTTTCTTTCTTCATGCATTGTACCTTTTTATAGGAGACCGTTTGGTTCTCCCACTTTGTACGGACATCATTGTAATCAACAGTCCCTTTGACCTACTTTGTGGTCATTAGTTGGACATTAATATAATTATCTTTATCTTATCTTTATCTTATCTTGCCTGAAGGTTCTAACTTCATCCTTTTCTTCTTGGGCACATGTATGTATATTGGATAGCCAAATATCTGAAGGTGACCCACTTCTGGTTTTACTTCGGTGAGAGATTCCTCTGAGGTCATCCTTCTAGGTTGGGAGTCGTATTCCTGGAAGCTTCCTTCTAAACATCAACGAGATTCATGTGTCCATCAGAACAAGTCTTCTCTTGTAGGCCAAATCACATGGTCTTTTCCCTACAAGTCAAATCCCGACTGATGATCAGTGACATTGTATAATCAAATGTAAAGACAATAGTTTACACAGGCATCTTAGCTAATACTTTATCACAACAGTCATAAGCATGTCTACCAAACACTTCTGGGAAGTATCTAGATGTCTTCTATCTCCACTAGGACATGTCGTCAAGAGTGTGCACTACTCTAAACATGCAAGAGGGAGATATCATCTAGACTATCTTCATCATGTGTTCATGCAATGTTGTGTAGCTCATATGCATAATAAATATAACAAGGTAAACTATATCAACTGCTCAACACATTGGATTTGCATATAATAGTTATGAAGACATATAAAGTGAAACAGATCTATGTAAGCAAGAACACCAAAATACTTATCTCTTATTGTTTTTGTGTGTGGGCTCCCACTGCCTTCTTGTGGGAACCATGCTAGATCTCAGTTCTTGCATTTTGGATTTTCTAGAAGAAGAACTCCGAACAATCATCATCCTTTGGCTTCTTGTGATGATAGTCTTCTTCTACATCAACAGTTGAGGCTTCATGCTTCCTTTTACTTGAACTTCGACAGCTATTGGCGTAGTGTCCATACTTTCTACTCCTATAGCATTGAACTTGAGATATGCCCTTTTCCTCCTTTTGATCTGGGCGAGGACTAGATCTCCTATCTTGGTGCTTGTGTTTATTAAACTTCCTACCTTTTCCCTTACCCTTCTTGACATGGGAAACAAAATCTTGGTTCTCCTCAGGTTGAGTGCCATGGCCATGGAGTCTTTGATGTGCTGCAATCCTGGTCTCTTCCTGAGTGAAATCTACCCAAAGCTTGTCAAACTTTGGTAGTTTGGATCTACCACTTATGCTTTGGATAAAGGACTCCCAAGATGGTGGAAGACCATTTAGAGTGGTGAGGACAAGCTCCTTATCATTAATAGGATCTCCACTGGTGCTGAGCTTGTCCCTGAGTTCTGTGATCCTCATAAAGTATGAGGCAATGGATTTTGACTTGGCTATCTTCATGTTTGAGAGCTGGTTTCTCAAAGTCATGGATACATTGAGGTTAGTGTGTTCAAACAACTTCATAATGGTCTTGAACATTTTCCTAGCATTCTTCTTTCCTGAGATTTGTGGGACCAAGTGATCTCTTACTGAATCCACAAGTATCCTTCTTGCTTTAGCATCATTCTTCCTCCATCGGGATTTATCCTCTTCGGCTTCTGGTTCAGGAACCTTCTCATTTACATATAGTAATAGGTCATTTTCTTCTAGAAGTAGAAGAGCCCTAGACTTCCAAGAGATAAAGTTGGAAGCTCCTTCCAAACGATCTTCAACCTTCATACCAATCATCTTGATTGCAGATTTGGTTCAGAAACCCTAGCAGGAGCTAGGTCTAAAATGAAAGTTGATAATTTGAAAAACTGAAACCACAGATAAATGCGCCTTGCCAAGGAGAGTTGAATTGAGGGCGCGCTGGTCCAAATCTGTAGAGAGAAATGAGTTAAACTGAAACCCTAATTCTGCTGCAGCCAGAGAGTTAGGTCAGAAATTGAAAATTCTCGGAATTGAATTCTGTCTTCACCAAAAGATGCGCCTTGACAAAAACGAAATTCCTATAGTCCCTTTTCTCCAAAATGATGGTTGGAGACTTCACAAGATGAAACCCTAGTTCCGACAGGGTTCTGACAATGTTCCGACAATTGCTTCTTCTAGAACTGCTATGATACCATGTTAAATTTCATACATTCATAGCATAATAACATAAATGCATAACCAAAATCACTAGAAGAAAGATGAAGCACAAAACAATAACACAGAGTTTATCCTGAGAAACCCAATTGGGAAAAACCCAGCAACCTTCGTATAGAGATGATAATCTCGAGATCAGAGTACAAATGATAAAAGAGAAAATGTGAAAATGTCTTCCACAAGTAGAAACCCCAAATCTGCTTCTTCCAGTAGCTTGTGTGAATTCTGCTCTCTCCCAAGTGATGCGCAATTGTCAAGTGTGAGAATGAGGATAATGACGTGCACTAGCCTCTTATTTATACAAGTGCAAATATGAAAAATACCCTAACTGGGCCGACTTCACCTGGGGGCAATAAATAATTTATTTTTAATAATTTTCTTTTCTTCTTTTGCACCCCAAGGTTTACATTGATTCTTTCATGTGTTTACATAAGGTTCATCTCCCTTAGGAGGTACAAACAAGTACAATAAAATATAATGAATAATATCTTCCGAAGTTGTACAAAATCCAACACATCTGAAGCATTTGATCAAAGAAGTAATTGGAGAGATCTTGACAGACTGTGAATAACAACGTCGTCAAAATTAACCTCTATATATTCAACCACCCATGAGTGGTGGGATCATAAAGGAGGTATCCTTGAAAAGTTTCATTGTAGCCAACTAGAGTGTAGCAAGAGTCAGGAGATGCTAATGTGTTTCACTTTTCATTAGGAGCATTGATGCACTAGATGCAAAGATTCTGAAATGCAAAATATAATTTGTTGTCATGCTAATTTCTCATAAGGATTCAGACTTGTGACAACATCAGTAGGTGTTTTGTAGATGATATGGGTTTCTCAGACAACTACCTCTCCCCAAAGTGAAAGCTTACTTTTCTTGAGTGAATAGGTGGTGAGCTATCTCCATGATTTAGCCCTATTCTTTTGTTTTGCTACTCCATTTTGATATGGTGTGTAAGGAATGATTTTGTGCCAAGAAATGCCCTAAGATATGAGAAATGAATAGAAAGCATTTCTAATATATTCATCTCAGCCATTAGGTCCTGTTACCACCTAAAGTTGCACTTTAGTTGGACTTTAATGAGCCGCTAGTATTGCACAATTACTTGTGCTCTTTCAAAGTTTAGAAGTTTCAAGTTTGGCCTATTCAAAGCCCCTTTTTAAATTTTTGTAGTGCATGACCACGCCCCACGGGGTTTGTAATAAGTGTGCTAGCATGGTGGTCTTTGAGTGACTCGGTTCCCTAGGACTTGACAACCAAAGAAGATATTCCGAGGAGTTTTTTCCCTTGTCGATTATGCTTTTCCTTTAGTCGAGTATAATCGATGAGTTTTTCTCCTGCACCTCCAAAGATGGAATGCCCAAAGTGGTGGTTATGCCTTAGGGCGTTATAAGATTCCATTTTGTAACAGTTATAAATATGCTAGACGCTAGAATTTTATAGTTTGGTCATGTACTAGGTCCCCCAGAAGTTTCAGTCAATTCCGAGAAAAATAATTTCTTGCATTTTTAAGCCATTTTTAATGGTTTAAATGAAAAATTTCAAATGGTGATAAAAGTGTGATTCGGAATCGGAATTTGGTGCAGGGATTCTCTTTATCAAGCGAGCATCCTCTTTACCTTGTGTTACCAACTATTTTGTACAATAGCTGAATTTCTTGTGAGCTACCAGTTTCATGAACATGTTCAATGTTCATCATAAGTGTTCAGAAGTTCAGAGGTCATTTTCAGGGCAATTTTGCCCCATTTGTAATAACTGCATGTTCATACCCCCATGGGGAAAATGTAAAAAGTTGGTTTAAACGGGGTCCTTTTATAAAAGACTCGGCTATCCTTAGGTTTAATCGTCAGGGGGATACTCTAGAGTGTTTTTTCCTTAGGAATTATGCATTGCGCTTCAGTCGTGTATAATTCCTGAGTTTTTCACTCACACCTCCAAAGCTGGAGTATTTACCATGGTGGTCGAACCTAAAGGTGGTTATTAGAGTCTTGTGTTTAGGATTTTTTCCGTGTGAGCCATCTCGATTGAGTCGTATGAACATGCACTAGGTCCCCTAGGAGTTTCGCTTGATTCCGATTTTTTTTTTTTCTCTCTCCGTAATTTAGACCATTTTTTAAATGGTTTAAATGGATTTTTTTAGAGTGTGATAAAAACCTCATCTGGAGGTGGAATTTGGCGTGGGGAGGCTCGTTTTGACGCTTAAAGCATCCTCTTTACTCTAGTGCCCACTTTTTTCAGGTTCAATGCGATTACGTCGACTCTGGAGCAATTTTCGCTAAACATGCTAAAGATTGGCATTTAAATGCTAAAAAAAGAGAAATTGCACATATGGAAAAAATAAAAAAAGACAAAAAAAGAATAAAAAATGAATGGAAAAGGTTGAATGTGATCTCCATAGGATGTACGACCATATCAAAGTGATAAAGCACATGATTTATGAAACTTTGGATATAATTTAAAGGTTGACGTGAGCATGTAGTGCGCCTTCCTCTCCATTGTGGGCGACTTCTCCATATGGCAGCCGCTAGTTCGAGTTGATGTTTACAATGTTGGGATGTACCTACCTCTTATGAGGTGGCACAATCCCTTTTGGGTGAGCACCTAAGCAGTCCATGCATCAAACGCCAATCAAACCCGTGAACTCAACGCGATCTCTCTCTCTCATATGGGCTGTTCAATGACTCGGCAGCTGGTTGTTTGGTATGGGATGTGCCTACCTCATGGAGAGGTGGTGCAGACTTATTGTTTTGGCTCTCAATCCATATCATTCACGCTCCAAGCCTTTAGCATATGCGCCATTCACTCCACGGTTTGAGCTCTCGCTCTCCTCTCCTCATGCATTCAACCTAGCTCTCTCATGCATTCAACTTAGGTATTTAGTCTCTTCTCATTGTATAAATAAGAGCTCTTTGCTCTCATTCAGGATGGATGGTTGATGCAAGATTACTCTGCTTAAAATTGTAACATGCTTTATGCTTTTATTTTGGAATAAAATTTCAACTTTGGAGGTCTATGCGTCTTCTCAATTGTGGTGAATGCATCTCTTGTTGAGGTGATCTCTTTCCAAGCCCTTCTCTCAATACTTATGTGCTTTGATCAAATGCTAGCTTAAGAAGTCTATATTCTAGTCCATGAGATTAACCATTTGTAGTCTTCAACTTGGTTAGTTATGCAATGCTTATCAAGATTTATATGAATAGGACGCACTCAGTTATACTAGTATTGATATAATCTTGATTTTCTTAGCATACTGGTTTTATTTTTGATCTCACTTCGTATTGAGTTGCTTGTGCTTCGGTTAGGTTTTGCCAAGTGAAGAAGGGTGTGAGCTCAGCTGCTTCTGTCCCATGCTTCAACATTTTCAAGTTTTATTTAACATGTTTGTGATTACAGGATCTACAAGTGTTTGAAGTATTTTCCAAAAAGAAGCTCAAGAGAACTTGCTCCTCGTCTCATAAAAAAAGCAAACAATCCTTTAAAATCCTTGGTTACTGGTTACTATAACAAGAAGCCCTAAACTCTTCAAGATCTATCCTTGGCTCCTTGTCCTCTTTGCCTTGTTTGGCTTGCTCCTCCTTACCTCTTCTCTTTTTTGCTTTTTCCTATCTTCTCCATTCGTTTGCCTCATTTTCCTCTCTTCTTCATTCGTTTTCCTTCCTTCTCCTCCTTTCGTTTTCTCCCTTTTTCCTCTTTCATTCCTCTCCTTTGTTGTCTTTCCCTTTCGTTTTCTCCTTGATCTTCTTCCATTCGTTTTCTTCCTTTTGTCTCTCTTCCATTCGTTTCCCTTCTTTGCTCCTTTCCTATTCGTTTGCCTTGGCTTGTTTTCGTTTTCTCCCTTCTATTTCTTCATTTTGTTTAAGTTTCATTTAGTTCTTAAGTAGTTTGAAGTTAGCCTTTGTTAGTTTCCCCTTTTTTAGATCTCATATCTTAGTTTAGTTGCATTTCAAAGTTTGATTTTCATAGTTAAATAGTTTGCATTTTGCATCTAGATCTTAGATTAATTTTCATTTTTGATTTGATTAACAATAATGGGTACTTGAGGTTGGCTTGTTTCAGGTACTTGAAGAGATAAACAATCAAGACAAGTCAAGAGACTTGAAGAAACAAATAAGAAGAAGCAAAAAACCAAGAAGAAGCTAAAACCAAGAAGATCCAAAGATCAAACCTTTTTTTGTAAAAGCCACTAAGGCTTCTTCTATTTCATTTTTTAAGTTCTTGTTATCACACAACTTGTAGTTGCCCTTAGTGGTATCCCATCTGGGACGGTAGAGGAGATGGGCAACTAAAGAGGTGACCCAAGAGATGCCATGGTTCCCAATGCAAGGTGGGAGTCACGTCAACCGAGGCACTCTTCACTTTAGATCTAGATAAATCAAGACCTAGGGGGAGACCCTATAACCAATCAAAGATGATTGGACCCAAACAAAGGTTCCTAGGGATGAGTGAATGGTAAGTTACAGAAACCAATGCAAGGTATAGTGGACCTAGAAATTAAAGTATGGTTGAAGGTGGTTTGAGAAATGATTAGTGTTTCAAACAATGTATGATTTAGGCCACATGACTAGTTATAATGACAAGGTATAGTACCATGCGTTACACAAGTGGGTCCTACTTTCTTGGGATATGTGAAATGGCTTAAAGTGGACCCACAAGGTGGACTTTAAAGTATGAAATTGGTACTAAGGGGCATATAATGAGTAGATCTATGGATCTAATTTGAAACTAGAAATACCCACATATGAGATCTAAGGTTTGACACAATTCCCAAGGAGTGCGATTTGCTTAAGGAAGACTAGTGCCTTGTTGGATGGGTTAATGGAGTCAAAAGATATGTCAAAGTGTAGATCGGGACACCTAGAGGTCAAGTCAAATGGGTTAACTGAGATAAAGTGGTTGGATCTTGCTAGATCTAGGATTTTATGAAATGACCCAAGTGGACCACAATCCCTTAAAACAAGGAATGCTACCCCCAAGGCAGATCGTCACAAAATGATACTCTAGATATAGGTTTCAAGGTATGCCCTTTCCAAATCCACTAAAATTTCACCTACCCAGGTCCTAGAAGTGGGCAAACTCAGTCACCCAAGGAAGTGCAACCTTGCTCAAGGAGGGCTAAAAGGTGGATAAGGTGTGTCAAATCAAGTCCAATGGCCACCAAATTGTAGATCCAACTAGCTTGGGCACCGATCTATGTGGATCTAGAAAATCAAGCCAATCCAAGGGTTAGATCTTACTAGATCTGAGTTTTAAGGTGCCAAGTAGTTCAAAAGGGGGTTTTAATCCCTTAAAATGTGGAATGATGCCCACAAGGTAGAAATCACCCAAATAAAAGTCTAGGGGTAGGTTATCAAATGTGTAGATTGCAAATCAAGTGGGATCTCACCTACCCACATGCTAGATCTAACCAAACAAGCCTCTCCAAGGAAGTGCGATTTGGTTCAAGAGGGCTATATTGCCTTGAAAAGTGTGTTAATTTTAACCCAATCACCACCAAACTATAGATCCAACTAGGGGTGGATGCTATAGAGGTGGGTTCTTAAGATCTTTTCAAAAGCAAGGCTAGATCTTAAGTAGATCTAAGAAAAACCAAAATGAGTGTTTTAATTAATTAGGGTTTGTGACCAATGAAGAGAGAACGGATGGAAAGAGGCACATACCTTGTAGATCTTACCTCAATTGCTTGTGGCCACCTTGCAAATTGATAGCATTCTCCTATGTGTATATTCAAGAGTGAGATCCAAGAGCTCCAACCAAACGTCCTCCTCCAAGATAGCCAAATCGTCCTCCTCCTACAAGACAAGATCAAAGAAACAAGTCAAGTAAGATGATTATGAAAATGATAGAAAGATGTAATAGAAAGCATCAACTATGTCACGAAGATACAATAATGATACTCCTTGTCACAAGATCAACCCAAGAGAGAATATGTGGATCCCTCCAACAATAACCCTCAAGAAATCGCCCTCCTCTCCACCAATTCGACTTTCTTGCAAGAAAACTAGTAGAAGCACCAAAATCCACAGTGATACATAGAAGAGATACTGTATACTCAAGATGCAAGAGAATCCACAAGACAAGAGAGATATGCTCCACAAAGAAGTGTTCTATTCCAATATTCCTGAGCTCCAAAGTTGAGCTATACAATAGGGGGTCTCCTCCTTATATAGGATAATAAAGACCAAAACCCTATACCACTTTACAATACTACATCAAATGAGTGGTTGAGATTAAAAGATCTCAATATACAATCAATGGCTAAGATGAACCATAATAACATAACACATGGATCACTCATAAAGTGATGACGTCATAGTCTAAAATAAGCATGGAGGGTGATGTCATCCACTAGAGGGGGTAAAAGTACCAAAGCCCACCTCATAATGACTAGGACATGACATAAGAAGCACATGGTGGGGCTAGGAGGCATCAATCCCTACTAGCTCATCCCCAAGGCACAATAAAATAATAAAATATGCCCAGGATAATATAAATGATCAAATCTGTCCTCAAAATCTGTGACAGACAAGCAGTAAAAGACCTTCTGTGATCGCTGTGGGCCTACCCACATGGTGAAAACTGGCTGGAAGATAGTGGGATCACCCTGGAAGACCTCTGCGAAAACCAAGTGCCAAAACCTTGCCTCAATTGCCCAAATCGAATTCCTCAGTGACCACTTTATCCCATTTTTTAACTGCCTCGGTAACTGTGACAGTGCCAAAACTGCCTCCCAGGGCATCTGCGCTGTCCAATTGAGCCCACCAGGCTCTCCAGAAGGGGGGGTAAATGGTAAAAACAAGTGGCTGGACCACCCCCTCCTCATACAACGCCCTAGGTGAACAGGCCTCTCCTGGCCCCTGCTGCTCAGGCTGGGAAATCAACCCCAAATCTAGTCAACAAGTGTAAAACTGCATCAATCACTGTCAGAAGTGCTCGGAACTGAAAGATAAGTATCTCATTGGATTCAGAAGACCCAAATCCACTAGGAATGTGTACTCATACACCATGGGTTCCCCTAATGGGCCAGCTGTAGGGTCCACCATATATGGACAGTGCATAATCTGATGATCTGAAGTAATAATAAAACCTGCTGAACTGCATCAATCATCATCTGAACCATATATCCATCATATGGCATCATCATCAAGTATGTGGGACCATCAATCATCATCAATAGGTATATATATATGGCCCACATCATCACGGATCCCAATAATATACAACCAAGGATAAATCACATTAGTAGACTAAGACATGCTTCTCTAATCATTCTCACAGCCAAGCTCAAAGTATAACATCCATTCAGTGGCATTAATTAAGTTAGCATATTCCTTTGTTATATAAAATTACTTGCACAATAGTTCAAACGACAAACTCACCCATTGGATATGGTCAAACTGCTAGTGAAGGATGAAGGATAGGAACAAGGTTGGGCCAAGGGGTTGACTTGTCTAACTTAAAAATACTTTGGACTGGGAGAAGGGGAAAGCTACAAACTCTGTGCTTGGACAAAATAACACGGGGAATGGCTATGCCTCACAAATGGATAAGCTGTTTAGAGAGTGCTTATTCAACTTAGGCATCATGTCTACATCAAGTTGATCCAGGTTCATTAGGATCATTCAATTTCATTTCATGGCCTTTTTGGCCTACATAACCCTTCGGATCTCAGGTGTGTTGATAAGCACAACTAGTTGCAGCTTGCATCCAGGGCATGTTTTCATATATATAAGGTCAGCAATTGTTTAGATATAGCTTTTAAGAACCATTGCTTTTTGGACCTTTCTTATACTCTTTGAGGAGTATTTTTAGCAGTTCATCGCTCTTGCCCTTTTTAGTTTCCATGGGCGAATTTATAAGTTTCCATAAGTAGAACATGAGCTTTCAGTTTTAGCCAACAACATCTCAAGTGACTAGGGGGAGTTCGAGCCAATGCCAAACATCGGGACAACCGACCAAAATGATTTAGGCCTACAATCCAACTCACCAACGGCAAGTTTTGTCACCAACTTAGAGCCGAGACGCTGAACATACATGGATGCGGTCCAAACACAGAGGTAGAAAAATGGGGAAGTCCTCAGTATCAGAAAGTCAAATGAGACAGGTCAAGGTTTAAAGTCAAACAAGAAAGTCATGTATGGATGGAGTCAAGTGAATATGGAGCCTACATTAGCAGACAATTGGTGTCAGGAAAGACCATATCTATGTAAGGTGGAAAACCAGTGGGTTTTGTTAAATGACCTAAATGTGCAAGCAATTATCCATTTTATGATTTATAGTTCATTTTAAACAGTTTGCCACATCAGGAATAATATACCAAGCAGATGCTGTGAACATGACTAAATCAACAAGATAATACTCCACAGTCAATGATAAAATATCCATAGATCATACAACATCATCATAGTAATAAACATCATATACCATCTGAAACACTGCTGCAATACATCTCTAAGCATTGAACTGAAACTGTATGGGATAAAGGGTCACATCGGTCATCAAATCTGAACTCTCAAGGGTCAGCCTTGATACAAGGTCTAACATAAGTCTGAATAATACACTGCTCTGATCATGAGTGATCACAAAATATACAATCATCATAGCCATGCTCTGAATAATGGAAGCTCTGGAATGTGCAGATATCTGCTAAACAAGAATAATAGCCCTGCTAACAGTTCTCTTCAAGGGTTAAAATCCCAAAATTGTGTAATCTCATAATAAAAGAGCAAGTGGGATTTAAGGCTCCCACACCCAACTTCCCCATTTGGGGAAGCTTGTAGTGTCTTGGTTCTTTGTTTGTTTCATTCTTAGATTAAATTTCATTTTTCGCAAGTAACACTAGCTTTTCCATTTTACAAGTAGACTACTAATTGCTAGATTAGATCTTCTTGCATTCTAGAACAATAATTGCTAGATTAATCTTCTCTCATTTTATTAGATTTAATTGTTGTGTACCCTTGATTTTAATTGTTTAACATAAAAAGAACACAAAGTCTCTTGAACTTGTCATAAGATGAGTCAAGAGCACTCTCTATCGGAGAGCATTTGTTGCATTGCATTTTCATTTTTAGATTAGCTAAGTCTCTTGAATCTTACCATAAGGTGGATCAAGAGCACTCTCTATCGGAGAGCTTTCTTTATACTCTAATAAAATATTCATAACTCACCACTCCCCTAAAATTGGAATTTACCATTTTCATACTACGTATGCTCTACCCTTCCCTGGGAGGTTGGGATACTCAGAAAGGGTATTGGCTATCTATTTGTTAACATTTAATCCAATTTTAACCATAATAAAATTTTCACCCCACAACCAATGAAAATCCGGTGTTGATCGTCAAAATTCTATAACGTGGGCAAATTCTTAATGGGGGCACTGGGTAGCTATACCTTGTTTTCAGTGGCTGGTTAGTTATTGAACGCCTCGTTGGAAACTTGGATGGTCCAACATGTCCTTGTACGGAGCCACTTAGAGTATTTCTGGATAGATTTCTAGTACCTTTGCGTATCGCTTGGAAATTCCCCTCACCTTTAATAATTAAGATCATTCTAAAATACACATTAAAATTTACGAAGAGCATTGCAAAACAATCTCACAAACATATCTTTGAGACTTGTATTTTGGCATTGGTCTTGAAACTCATTTTTGCATCACCTAATTCGGACCATTTGTCCTTTATTTATCTAAGTGATTTATTTCTTGTGGATGCTTTGAATTCATTCATCTTATATATTGCGTATCTTATCTTGTGTTTTGCAACAACAACTTGGATTGCTTAAATTGTTATTGTGTTTATCTCATAAAAACTCCTAAACAACACTCATTCACACCATACATCCAAAAACATTTAAAACCAAGAGCCTTAGACAACTCTTTGTTAGGGACTACCCCCCTTGGCTTCGTTAGGAGTTAGCCTAAATGGAGGAGCTAGGATCAGGTGACAGCACTGTTATCACACAACTTGTAGTTGCCCCTAGAGGTATCCCATCCGGGACGGTAGAGGAGTCAGGCAACTAAAGAGGTGACCCAAGAGATGCCACGGTTCCCAATGCAGATGGGAGTCACGTCAACCGAGGCACTCTTCGCTTGAGGTCAAGGTGTAACTAGACCAAGGGGGAGACCCTATACCCAAATCACTATTGATTGGACCCAACAAAGGTTTCTAAGGGTAGATAAGTAATGAGTTACGGAAACCAATGCAAGGCTAAGTGGACCTAAAGGTTAAGGTATGGTTGAGGGTGATGTAAGAGAATGTTAGTGTTTCAACCTATGTATGGTTTAGGCCACATGATGGGGTATGATAACTAGGTGTAGTACCATGTGTTTACACAAGTGGGTTCAATGTTCTTGGGAAGTGTGAAATGGTTCTAGGTAGGCCCACAAGGTGAAGTTAGGTGTGAGGTTGGTACTATAGGTTAGATGTAGGCTAGATCTATGAGTTTTATAGGAGTACCCATGTACTAGATCTAGGGTTTGACACAAATCCCAAGGAGTGCGACTTGCTTAGTGGTGGATTAGTGCCTTGTTTGATGGGCTAATGGGGTCAAAAAGTATGTCAAAGTGTAGATCGGAACACCTAGAAGCCAAGTCAAGTGGGTTGAATGAGATCCAATGGTTGGATCTTACTAGATCTAGGTTTTTTAAGTGATGACCCTAAGTGGACCACAATCCCTTGAAACAAGGAATGCAACCCCCAAGGCGGATCGTGACACAAAGACAGTATGGACCTAGGTTTCAAGGCATGGGCATTCCAAATCCACAAAAATCTCAAGCACCCACCTCCTCAAAGTGGACCAACTCAAATTTCCAAGGGGGTGCGATTTGCTCAAGGAGGGCTAAAATGAGGGTTTGGTGGACCAAATCAAGTCCAATGGCCACCAAACTGTAGATCCAAGTAGCTAGTACCCCGATCTATGTATGTTCAAAATTTCAAGTGAACCCAATGGCTAGATCTTAGTAGATCTGAGTTTTAAGATGCCAAGAGAATCAAAAGGGGGTTTTGACCCCTCAAAACATGGAGAGATGTCCACAAGGTAGTTTTCACCAAAGTAAAGATGTGGGTATAGTTTATCAAGTGTCTAGATTTCAAATCAAGTGGGATCTCACCTACCCATGTGCTAGATCTAACCCAACAAGCTTCTCTTAGGAAAATCGATTTAGGTTCAAGAGGGCTTTTTGCATTGAAAAGTGTGTCAATTTTTAGCCAATCACCACCAAACTATAGATCCAACTAGGGGTGGATCCTATAGAGGTGGGTTTTTAATATCTTTTCAATTGCAAGGCTAGATCTAAGTAGATCTAAGAAATACCAAAATTGGGGTTTTGATTAATTAGGGTTTTATGACCAATGAAGATAGAATGGATGAAAGAGGCACATACCTTGTAGATCTTACCTCAATTGCTTGTGGCCACCTTGCAAGTTGATAGCATTCTCCTAAGTGTATATTCAAGAGTGAGATCTAAGTGCTCCAACCAAAACGTCCTTCTCCAAGATAGCCAAATCGTCCTCCTCCTACAAGACAAGATCAAAGACACAAGTCAAGCAAGATGATTATGAAAATGGTAGAAAGATGTAATAGAAAGCATCAACTATGTCACGAAGATACAATAATGATACTCCCTGTCACAAGATCAACCCAAGAGAGAATATGTGGATCCCTCCAACAATAACCCTCATGAAGTCGCCCTCCTCTCTCCAATTCGACTTTCCTGTCAAAAGATTAGTAAAAGCACCAAAATCCACAATGATACATAGAAGAGATACTGTATATTCAATATGCAAGAGAATCCACAATGCAAGAGAGATGTGCTCCACAAAAAATCTTCTATTCCAATATTCCAGAGCTCCAAAGGTGAGCTTTACAATGGGGGGTCTCCTCCTTATATAGGATAATAAAGACCAAAACCCTATACCACTCTACAATACTACATCAAATGAGTGGTTGAGATTATAAGATCTCATCATACAATCAATGGCTAGGATGAACCATAACATAATATCACTTGGATCACCCAATATAACAAAAGCGCCCTCACTAAATGGTACAATGGAGGGTGACGTCATCCCACTAGAGGGGTAAAAAGTACAATGATCCACCTCATGATGACTAGGACATGATAAAATAAGCACATGGTGGGGCTAGGAGGCATCAATCCTTACTAGCTCATCCCCAAGGCACAATAAAATAATAAAATATGTCCAATATAATATAAATGATCAAAACTGTCCTCAGAATCCATGACAGTCAAGCAGTAAATGTCCTCCTGTGATCAATCCGGGCATACCCACATGGTGAGAACTGACTGGAAGATAGTGATGCCATCCTGGAAGACCTCTGTGAAGACCAAATGCCAAAACCTTGCCTCAATTGCCCAAATCGATTTCCTCAGTGACCACTTTATCCCATTTTTTAACTGCCTCGGGAACTGTGAAAGTGCCAAAACTGCCTCCTAGGGTGCTAGCGCTGTCCATCTGAGCCCACCAGGCTCTCCGGAAGGGGGGGTAAATGGTAATAACAAGTGGCTGGACCATCCCCTCCATCATCAGCGCCCTAGGTGAACTTGCCTCTCGGGGCCCTTGCTGCTCAGGCTGGGAAATCAGCCCCCCAATCTGGTCAACAAGTATAAAACTGCATCAGTCACTGTCAGAAGTGCCGGAACTGAAAGATAAGTGTCTCAATGGATCCAGAAGACCCAAATCCACTAGGAATTAGTACTCATACACCCTGGGTCGCCCTAATGGGCCTGCTGTAGGGTCCACCATATATGGACAATGTATAATCTGCTGATCTGAAGTAGTAATAAACCTGTTGAACTGGATCAAACATCATCTGCATCATATGTCCATCATATGATATCATCATCAAACATGTGGGCCCATAAATCATCATCAATAATCATCCATACATGGTCCACATCATCACGGATTCCAAGAATATATAATCAAAGGATAAATCACATCAGTAGACTAAGACAATGCTTCTCTAATCATTCCCACAGCTAAGCTCAAAGTATAAATTCCATTCAGTGGCATTAACCAAGTTAACATATTCCGTTGTTATATAAAATTACTTGCACAATAGTTCAAATGACAAGCTCACCCATTGGACATGGTCAAACTGCTAGTGAAGGATGAAGGCTAGGAGCAAGGTTGGGCCAAGGGTTTGACTTGTCTAACTTAACTCAAAAATACTTTGGACTGGGAGAAGGGGGAAGCTACAAACTCTGTGCTGGACAAAAAGAACACGGGGGATGGCTGTGTCTCACAAATGGATAAGTTGTTTAGAGAGTGCTTATTCAACTTAGGCATCATGTCTACATCAAGTTGATCCAGGTTCATTAGGATCATTCAATTTTATTCCATGGCCTTTTTGGCCTACATAACCCTTCGGATTTCAGATGTGCTGAGAAGCACAACTAGTTGCAGCTTGCATCCAGGGCATGTTTTTCACATATTTATAAGGTCAGCAATTGTTTAGATATGACTTTTAAGAACCATTGCTTTTTGGACATTTCTTATACTCTTTGAGGAGTATTTTTAGCTTTTCATTGCTCTTGCCCTTTTCTTGTTTCCATGGGCGATTTTTTTAGTTTCCAAAGGTAGAACATGAGCTTTCAGTTTTAGCCAACAACATCTCAAGTGACTAGGGGGAGTTCGAGCCAATGCCAAACATCGGGACAACCGACCAGAATGATTTAGGCCTACAATCCAACTCACCAAAGGTAAGTTCTGTCACCAACTCAGAGCCGAGACACTGGATAAACAGGGATGCGGTCCAAACACAGAGGTAGAAAAATGGGGAAGTCCTCGGTATCAGAAAGTCAAATGAGACAAGTCAGGGCTTAAAGTCAAATAGGAAGGTCATGTATGGATGGAGACAAGTGAATATGGAGCCTACACTAGCAGACAACTGGTGTCGGGAAAGACCATATCTATGTAAGGTGAAAAACCAGTAAGTTTGTTAAATGACCTACATGTGCAAGCAATTATCCATTTTATGTTTTACAGTTCATTTTAAATAATTTGCCACATCAGGAATAATATACCAAGCACATGCTATGATCATGACTAAATCAACAAGATAATAATCCACAGTCGGTGAGAACATATCCATAGATCATACGACATCATCATAATAATAATCATCAAGTATCATCTAAAACACTGCTGTAATAAATCTCTAGGCACTGAACTGAAACTGTAATGGGATAAGTGGTCACATCAGTCATCAAATCTGAACTCTCAAGGCTCAGCCTTGACACAAGGTCATATACAAATCTGAATAATGTACTGCTCTGATCATGAGTGATCCAAAATATATAGCCATGCTCTGGAATAAAGGAAGCTCTGGAATGTGCAGATATCTGCTGTACAAGAATAGTAGCCCTGCTACTATGGTGTGATAACAAGCACCTGGCTCTTTGCTTGCCCCCAAGGCCACACCTTTCCCACTTTTATTGAGGAAACAACTTTCGAAAGATTTCTGCTGCTGGTGTGCATCTCGACAGACAACACCCTGGTACTCGGTTCTCCTACATTTCGGGCGACTGAGAACCCCCGTGGAGCATGTTATCACACCATAGTAGCAGGGCTACTATTCTTGTACAGCAGATATCTGCACGTTCCAGAGCTTCCATTATTCCAGAGCATGGCTATATATTTTGGATCACTCATGATCAGAGCAGTATATTACTCAGATTTATGTATGACCTTGTGTCAAGGCTGAGCCTTGAGAGTTCAGATTTGATGACTGATGTGACCCTTTATCCCATACAGTTGCAGTTCAGTGCTTAGAGATGTATTGCAACAGTGTTTCAGATGATACTTGATGATTATTATTATGATGATGTTGTATGATCTATGGATATGTTATCACTGACTGTGGATTATTATCTTGTTGATTTAGTCATGATCATAGCATGTGCTTGGTATATTATTCCTGATGTGGCAAAATATTTAAAATGAACTGTAAATCATAAAATGGACAATTGCTTTCACATTTAGGTCATTTAACAAAACCCACTGGTTTTTCACCTTACATAGATATGGTCTTTCCCGACACCAGTTGTCTGCTAGTGTAGGCTCCATATTCACTTGACTCCATCCATACATGACCTTCCTATTTGACTTTAAACCTTGACATGTCTCATTTGACTTTTTGATACCGAGGACTTCCCCATTTTTCTACCTCTGTGTTTGGACCGCATCCCTGTATATTCAGTGTCTCGGCTCTGAGTTGGTGACAAAACTTGCCTTTGGTGAGTTGGATTGTAGGCCTAAATCATTCTGGTCGGTTGTCCCGATGTTTGGCATTGGCTCGAACTCCCCCTAGTCACTTGAGATGTTGTTGGCTAAAACTGAAAGCTCATGTTCTACCTATGGAAACTTATAAATTCGCCCATGGAAACAAAAAAAGAGCAAGAGCGATGAACAGCTAAAAATACTCCTCGAAAAGTATAAGAAAGGTCCAAAAAGCAATGGTTCTTAAAAGCTATATCTAAACAATTGCTGACCTTATAAATGTTTGAAACATGCCCTGGATGCAAGCTGCAACTAGTTGTGCTTCTCAGCACATCTGAAATCCGAAGGGTTATGTAGGCCAAAAAGGCCATGGTATAAAATTGAATGATCCTAATGAACCTGGATCAACTTGATGTAGACATGATGCCTAAGTTGAATAAGCACTCTCTGAACAACTTATCCATTTGTGAGGCACATCCATTCCCCAAGTTATTTTGTGCAGCATAGAGTTTGTAGCTTCCCCCTTCTCCCAGTCCAAAGTATTTTTGAGTTAAGTTAGACAAGTCAACCCCTTGGCCCAACCTTGTTCCTAGCCTTCATCCTTCACTAGCAGTTTGACCATGTCCAATGGGTGAGTTTGTCATTTGAACTATTGTGCAAGTAATGTTTTTTTTAATAACCAAGGAATGTGCTAACTTGATTAATGCCATTGAATGGAATTTATACTTTGAGCTTAGCTGTGAAAATGATTAGAGAAGCATGTCTTAGTCTACTGATGTGATTTATCCTTGGTTATATATTATGGGGATCTATGATGATGTGGGCCATGTATAGATGCCTATTGATGATGATTGATGGTCCCACATGCTTGATGATGATATCATATGATGGACATATGATGCAGATGATGATTGATCCAGTTCAGCAGGTTTTATTACTACTTCAGATCAGCAGATTATACATTGTCCATATATGGTGGACCCTACAGCTGGTCCATTAGGGCAACCCATGGTGTATGAGTACACATTTCCAGTGGATTTGGGTCTTTCGGATCCATTGAGACACTTATCTTTCAGTTCCGGGCACTTCTGACAGTGATTGATGCAGTTTTACACTTGATGACCAGATTTGGGGCTGATTTCCCAGCCTGGGCAGCAGGGGCCATGATTGGCCAGTTCACCTAGGGCGCTGATGATGGAGGGGGTGGTCCAGCCACTTGTTTTTACCATTTACCCCCCGTTCTGGAGAGCCTGGTGGGCTCAGATGGACAACGCTAGTGCCCTAGGAGGTAGTTTTGGCACTTTCACAGTTACCGAGGCAGTTAAAAAATGGGATAAAGTGGTCACTGAGGAAATCGATTTGGGCAATTGAGGCAAGGTTTTGGCATTTGGTCTTCACAGAGGTCTTCCAGGGTGGCATCACTACCTTCCAGTCAGTTTTCACCATGTGGGTATGCCCACATTGATCACAGGAGGTCATTTATTGCTTGACTGTCATGGATTCTGAGGACAGTTTTGATCATTTATATTATCTTGGACATATTTTATTATTTTATTGTGCCTTGGGGATGAGCTAGTAAGGATTGATGCCTCCTAGCCCCACCATGTGCTTATATTTTCATGTCCTAGTCATCATGAGGTGGATTTTGGCACCTATTCTTGTCTAGTGGATGACGTCACCCCCTTTTTGTACCATTTAGTGGGGGCGCTATCATTATGTTGGGTGATCCATGTGATATATTGTTATGATTTATTGTTAGCCGTTGATTAGATCTTATGATCTTTTAATCTTAGCCACTCATGTAAAAAGTGGTTAGGGTTGTACTCTCTCCCCATCCTATTTAAAGAGGGAGCCTCTCATTGTAAAATCATTTACAGATTTTTGGCTCTTGGCTCTTGGAATAAAATTTCTATCTTTTGGAGTACATGCTTGGATTGGAGTGGATGTTGGTTGTTTCGATTGTAAATGCTTTTTTCCATTGCACTGGAGGATCTATTGTAGCTATCTTGCATATTTGCCATATCTTATTTACAGGTTAAGAGGACGATTTTGGACAAGTGCGAATTGGTGGGGAGGCTTGCCCTTCAACCTTGGAAGAAGTCGTTTTGGTTTGACAGGGAGTAGTTTTGCCTTTGTGTCAACTATTCTATGTTTCTCTTTCTCTTACTTGTATCTACCTTCAACATGTTAAACTGATTGATGCTTTGCTCCTTGGTTTTGACAGGTTAGAGGGAATCACATGTGGCTTGGGAAAATCGATTTGGCAAGAGGGCTTCAAGAATTCTCCATTTGATCTTTGGCAAAGTAATCCTCGTCTCAACTAGCATTCATCTCTTCATCCAGGTATGTTCCAAGAGGTATGATCTTCTACTTCCTTGAATCTTCCATAATTTCTAGATCATAAAAACCCTAATTAATTAAAACCCTTGTTTTTGGTATTTCTTAGATCTACTTAGATCTAGCCTTGCTTTTGAAGAGATATTGAAAACCCACCTCTATAGCATCCACCCCTAGTTGGATCTATAGTTTGGTGGTGATTGGCTTAAAATTGACACACTTTTCAAGGCAAAAAGCCCTCTTGAACCCAAATCACACTTCCTAGTGAGAGGCTTGTTTGGTTAGATCTAGCACATGGGTAGGTGAGATCCCACTTGATTTGCATTCTAGACACTTGTTAACCTACCCCCAAATTCTTACTTTGGTGAATTCTACCTTGTGGACATCTTTCCATGTTTTAAGGGTTCAAAACCCCCTTTTGAATTTCTTGGCACCTAAAAACTCAGATCTACTAAGATCTAGCCCTTGGATTCACTTGATTTTTTGGACATACATAGATCGGGGTACTAGCTACTTGGATCTATAGTTTGGTGGCCATTGGACTTGATTTGGTCCACCAAACCCTCATTCTAGCCCTCCTTGAGCAAATCGCACTCCCTTGTGAAAGTGAGTTTGTCCACTTCTAGGAGGTGGGTGATTGAGATTTTTGGAGATTTGGAACGACCATACCTTGAAACCTAGGTCTAGACTATCTTTTTGTCACGATCCGCCTTGGGGGTAGCATTCCTTGTTTCAAGGGATTGTGGTCCACTTAGGGTTATTACTTGAAAACCTAGATCTAGCAAAATCCAACCATTAGATCTCATTTAGCCCACTTGACTTGGCTTCTAGGTGTCCCGATCTACACTTTGACATACTTTTTGACCCCATTAGCCCATCTAACAAGGCACTAGTCCTCCTTTAAGCAAGTCGCACTCCTTGGGAATTGTGTCAAACCCTAGATCTAGTACATGGGTACTCCTAGAATGAACTTAGATCCATAGATCTAGTCTTTATCTAACCTATAGTACCAACTTCACATCTAGTTTCACCTTGTGGGCCTACTTAGAACCATTTTCACACTTCCCAAGAAAACAAGACCCACTTGTGCAAACACATGGTACCACACCTTGACAACTTACCAAACAATGTGGCCTAAACCATACGTAGGTTGAAACACCAACAATCTATCACACCACCTTTCAACCATACATCAACTTCTAGGTCCACTTAACCTTGCATTGGTTTCCGTAACTCATCATTTACTTACCTTTTAGAAACCTTTGCGTAGGTCCAATCAACTGTGATTGGGAATAGGGTCTCCCCCTAGGTCTTGATTCACCTTGACCTAAAGCGAAGAGTGCCTCGGTTGACGTGACTCCCACCTTGCCTTGGGAACTGTGGCATCTCTTGGGTCACCTCTTTAGTTGCCTGTCTCCTCTACCGTCCCGGATGGGATACCTCTAGGGGCAACTACAAGTTGTGTGATAACAGAGCAGTTTTGCCTGTCAAAGCTACAAACTGGCACTTTAATGGTTGAAGTGCAACAAAATGCACTATGGCAAATAATTAAAATTTTTAAAAAAGGTGGCATTTAGCAGATGCCAAATGACATGGCATTAGTCCTTAAGGGTGGGCAACCATGCTAAAGTAATAAAGCTTATGATATAACTTGGTTTAAAATCAAGTTTGATTTAACTTATGCGCCATCCTCATCCTTCACGTGGGCCTCTTCCTCACGTGTGCCGTACGGATCTGCTGTTGCGTGAATTTCAAGTTGTGAGGAGGCCCACAAAGTGACATGGCATATTTTCATTTGATGGGCGACTTGTTCCGAGGATTAAAGCATGTGATTCAGGTTCAAGGGTTGGGCATGGTCGTATTTCATGCTAGGTAAAGGGATTTCATGTGGGCCATCCTTCTCCATGGCAGCCTTGTTCGAATTGGATGGGAAGCCATTTGGTGGGGCAGCTAAAGTGACATGGCACCACACTCATGTGGATAAGCTTCCATCTAAAGGGATCAACCAACTCACCTTTCCAACAAAAGCAAGGAAACATCCATTTGCCATCCTCATCCTCATCCTTCATCAAGTCGGCAGCTTCCATTTTGAAGTGTTTTTGTCCAAGTAAAATGGTGCAACTCCATTGGTTGAGAGCTTGCCTTGCTCTACAATCAGGGAGTATTGTCTCCTTAGGGTTTTGGCATCCTAGGCTACTTGCCTTGTGCTATAAATTGAGAAGCTTAGGTCCATTGTAAATGATCAGAAGGTGAAACCTCTGTTGGCATCGTATTGTAATATTTTTATTGAGTTAATAAGAAGGCTTTGGAGGCTTACCTTGTTGTTGTCCTTGTTTGGATTTGGTGTGCTTTGATAACATGAGGTAACCTGTATCTTTTCTATTTCATGCTTGCAATTGTTGTGATCCATTTGTCCTTTAAAGGGAAGTTATCTTTCATAAGGAATTGTGAGTAATGCTTTATAGGTTGCTTACTTTTGTCAATGATATTAGGATGCTAAAAGTAGTATGATTTCTTGTTTGAATCTATTATTTCTCAAGTTTTCTTTTGTGCATTTACACATATGCTTTTAATCCTCTTTGCTATTTGTGTTGTGATTCTGCAAGTTGCTTAAGCTGGAGGATGTGGTGAGCATGTTAGCTCTATACTCCATCTAGTAGATCTGATCAAGACGCTCGATTCCACCGGTGCATCAGGAAAGAGACTCCTTTGCCCATCTCCAACGCTCAACCCCCATGGGTTCAAACTTCTTCTGATTCAAACTTCTTATGCTATCTTTGGTTACTGGTTACTTATGCTCAGATTTACATTATATCATGCAAATCGGAAAGTAAATCTAAGTTATTATGTTATATCATAGTTCTTTCAAAGCATAAATAATTAAGTCTTGATCTAATTACACAAGTCTTGTATATTTGGCATTTAAGTGCTTTAGTTTGCTTAGCTTTTCCAAAAGCAAGCAAAAGATCCCAAGGAAAGTAGCTTTCTAGCCCACTTTCCTTAGTCATTTGATTTCATTTTGTAGTAGTTAAGTTAGAAATTTTTTCCATTTTTTGCATCTAAACCGAACATACTCTTAAAGTGTGTTTCGGTAGTTTTCAGTAAACTTTTGTTCGTTGGAATTTTAACCATTTTATGACAGTCCTACATTTAAAAGTTAACTAAAAGTCACTTGAAGACTCAAAACATTGCCCAAAAAACAAGTTTTTATATACTAGTTGCATTAGTTTTAATTTTGACGATTTGTAGCATTGTCAGAACACTCTTAAAGTGTTATGATTATCATTTCTAATCAACATTCGCTCGTTGGTATTTTTCATTTTCTTAACAGTTTGGAGCTAAAAAACTCACAAGAAATACATTTGGAAGCTCCCAGAACCATTTGGAAAAACCCCTTTAAGCACTTCCACTTTCCATATCTTATTGTAAATTGTTTTGCTCTCTAATGATAAAGGGCAAGCAGTAGTTCTCTGAATTTCTTGATTGTAATCGAAAGAATAAAAAGAGCTCAACAGGCAATTCCAGCGCCTGACCCCAATCCCCCTGGGGGGATTCACACTTTTCCTTTTTTATTTTTATTTTTCGTGACTTTTTGTATTTTCAGATTTATATTAGTTTTTATTTGAGTAGTAGTAATTAAGCAACTCACTCAAGCACACAACGTCCTCTGAGGACTCATTTATCATTTTGTTATATGCTTATGTGTTTTATTCAATCATACAACTGTTCTTAAAATCCAATTCTAAAATTAACTCCTTGCTCTACCGAAGTACTCCATCACTTTGTGGTGCGAGGAAAAGATATTCTTGGGTTGTAGTTTAGTTAATCATCCACTTCATTTTAATAAAACAAACCACACCCCAAGCCCAAAGTATGCTCTTGGTCGCTGCAGCTTAGTCAGAACAGCTGGACCAATCAGAAACGGGTGCAAGGTACTTAGTTTTAATAGGAAAATCCATTAGAACCAAACTCTAAGAACTCGGGAGGTTGCATGGGTGGAAATTATAGAGTCAGCAGGCTACTATTAAGCAGATTCATCCTCGCTTGGTTGGACACTTGGTAAAGCTGCTAAAGCACTCAGTTCGAAGGTTAGGTTTCTTTTGGGCCAAACCAAGAATTAACCCACTCCTTAATCCACTCATTTAATAATCTTAAAATTTACCAACTGAGACACTGCAATACTTTCACCGAGATCACAGAAGCAACCCTCGCAAGCACTCCATTTTCACCGACACGGGTCTTCAATATTTCTTGTTTAAGTTAATTTTACTAATGTCATGAATGGTGTTGTATCTTAAAAGCTGTGGGTTTTAATTTCATATTGCAGTGACTTAGGGTTTATTGTTAAGTGATTTCATCATAACTCCTAGAATAGACTTTTAATTCTGTTATAGATTAAAAGCCTTAGTTTATTTTTCATAGGGACCACCCCCTTTGGCTTTGCTAGGAGTAAGTCTAGACGAAGGAGTCGAGTAATCAGGTGACAGCACTTGATTCTCATTTGCCCCCAAGGACACACCGAGCGGCTTGAAGGTTTCGTGCAGCGTTCCCCCAGGTGTGTATTAGGCGGCAACAGGCCCGACGCCTGAGACACTTGATCTTCTTGTTACATTGATTTTCCATAAGAGATTTGAAGTCCTGGAACATTCTAAACATCTCATCCTTAGATTTAATGGTGTATGCCCAAAGATAGTGGGAAAAATCATCAATGGAGGTGAGGAAGTACTTATCTCCCTCATTAGAAGATTTAGCCATAGGCCCATAGTGTAATGTCCCCAAATTTGGGTTCCCCTGTTCAGCTATTGGGGATAGCTTCTGAGGCTATAGTCAGTGCAGGAAAGGGAGTCACTATTGATGTCACTTAGCTAGAAAACGTGTTTTATTTCTGAAAGTGACTAATAGCTGCTCAAACCTTAGAAAAGTGGCTTTTAATTTTAATGAGGGAACTGTTATCACACAACTTGTAGTTGCCCCTAGAGGTATCCCATCCGGGACGGTAGAGGAGATAGGCAACTAAAGAGGTGACCCAAGAGATGCCACGGTTCCCAATGCAAGGTGGGAGTCACGTCAACCGAGGCACTCTTCGCTTTAGGTCAGGGTGTAACAAGACCTAGGGGGAGACCCTATGACCAATCACAGTTGAGTGGATCCAAACAAAGGTTTCTAAGGGTAAGTAAATGAGGAGTTACGGAAACCAATGCAAGGTTAAGTGGACCTAGAAGTTGAAGTATGGTTGAAGGTGTGTAAGAGATTGTTAGTGTTTCAACCTATGTATGGTTTAGGCCACATGATGGGATATGATGACTAGGTATAGTACCATATGTTTACACAAGTGGGTCTTATTTTCTTGGGAAGTGTGAAATGGTCTTAAGAGGGCCCACAAGGTGAAGCTAGGTTTAATGTTGGTACTAGAGGTTAGGTAATGACTAGATCTATAGATCCAAGTTGATTCTAGAAATACTCATGTGCTAGATCTAGGTTTTGACACAAATCCCAAGGAGTGCGACTTGCTTTGAGGAGGACTAGTGCCTTATTGGATGGGCTAATGGGGTCAAAAAGTATGTCAAAGTATAGATCGGGACACCTAGAAGCCAAGTCAAGTGGGCTAAATGAAATCTAATGGTTGGATCTTTCTAGATCTAGGTTTTCAAGAAATGACCCTAAGTGGACCACAATCCCTTGAAACAAGGAATGCTACCCCCAAGGCAGATTGTCACAAAAAGATACCCTAGACCTAGGTTTCAAGGTATGGTCGTTCCAAATCTCCAAGAATCCCAAACACCCACTTCCTCAAAGTGGACAAACTCACCTTCCCTAGGTAGTGCGACTTTGCTCAAGGAGGGTTAAAAGGTGGGTTTGGTGGACCAAATCAAGTCCAATGGTCACCAAACTATAGATCCAAGTAGCTAGTACCCCGATCTATGCATGTCCCAAAAATCAAGTCAATCTAAGGGCTAGATCTTAGTAGATCTGAGTTTTGAGGTGCCAAGAAATTCAAAAGGGGGTTTTGACCCTTTAAAACATGGAATGATGTCCACAAGGTAGAATTCACCAAAGTAACAATTTGGGGGTAGGTTATCAAGTGTCTAGATTGCAAATCAAGTGGGATCTCACCTACCCATGTGCTAGATCTAACCAAACAAGCCTCTTACTAGGAAGTGCGATTTGGGTTCAAGAGGGCTTTTTGCCTTGAAAAGTGTGTTAATTTTAAGCCAATCACCACCAAACTATAGATCCAACTAGGGGTGGATGCTATAGAGGTGGGTTTTCAAGATCTTCTCAAAAGCAAGGCTAGATCTAAGTAGATCTAAGAAATACCAAAGTTGGGGTTTTAATGAATTAGGGTTTTATGACCAATGAAGATAGAATGGATGAAAGAGGCACATACCTTGTAGATCTTACCTCAATTGCTTATGGCCACCTTGCAAATTGATAGCATTCTCCTATGTGTATATTCAAGAGTGAGATCCAAGAGCTCCAACCAAAACGTCCTTCTCCAAGAGAGCCAAATCGTCCTCCTCCTACAAGACAAGATCAAAGAAACAAGTCAAGCAAGATGATTATGAAAATGGTAGAAAGATGTAATAGAAAGCATCAACTATGTCACTAAGATACAATAATGATACTCCCTGTCACAAGATCAACCCAAGAGAGACTATGTGGATCCCTCCAACAATAACCCTCATGAAGTCGCCCTCCTCTCCACCAATTCGACTTTCCTGTAAAAAGATTAGAAGAAGCACCAAAATCCACAATGATACATAGAAGCGATACTGTATATTCAATATGCAAGAGAATCCACAATACAAGAGATACTTAAGATTAAGGATGAATATAGGCAAAAGATGCTAGGGTAAATGATCAAAACTATCTGCCTTGGGAAACGTGTACTTAAAAGATGGAAAGTGGTGCCAAGGAGTAGATCTAAAATGATAAGGGCTTCCTAGCAAGGTTTGATGATAGATCTGACAGAGTTTAAGCTCACAAGCCAAAAATGAAACCCAAACAATCGGAAAGAGGGGCAACATCGAAGAGGGCGCAATAGTTAGAGATTAGTGCCTAGGGGGTTAGGGTAGATGGAGTCTCCCAAGGGTGACGCCCTTGAGGACCCACTTGGGGCTAGGCCTTAAGTGAAAAACCTAGAATCATTTGCCCAAATTCCAAGTTATAAGAGCTAGGGAATTTTTATAAGATTTTGCAGGTTAGGGTTTGAGTAAAATTGACAGATGGGTAAGCTAAGGAGCCAAATACATACCTTGTGAGTGTACCTGGATGATGAAGATGAATGTCGGTATGACAAGGATTACTCTCGCAAAGATAAAATGAAGTCTTGGTCACTTCTCTTGCTCCAATGAATTTCCCAGATCCACAAGTGCATCCTCCTCTCTCTGCAAAACCAAGGAAACAAAATTCAATTAGCAAACAAAGATGGAAGTAGATGCAAGCTAGAAGTAAAAGATAGAGAATAATTGGTGCAAATACAAAATCACTACCTGTGTAAACCAAGATCTGACAGAATATAGCAGGGTGAGTCTCCCCAACCAATGCGCCCCTTTCCAAATTGCCTCCTTCACCTGCAAATCGAAATAGTGGAACAAAATATGCAAGATAGCTACCAAGATCCTTCAGTGCAATGGAAAAGTAGTTTTAATCACCATAGCCAAGCATTCAACCCAAGATCACAAGAATTCTCCAAGATATTTCTTTGTATTCCAAAAGCCAAGAGCCAAAAGTCCCTTTACAATGAGGGGGGTCTCTCCTTTAAACAGGAGTGAGAGAGACCAAAACCCTAACCACTTTTTAAATGAGTGGTGAAGATCAAAAGATATAACAATAATAATCAATGGCTAAGATGAGTTGGAAATACCTTACATGGATCAACTCACAAATGGAGGGGGGTGCACTCACTAAAACGCCCAAGGGGGACGCACCACATGATAAGTGACTAGACACATGATATAAGCACATGGTGGGGCTAGGAGGTGTAATATATCCTTCACTAGCATGGCCCCATGGCACAATAACAAATAATATGACAATATAACATCATAAAGTGACCATATGACCAAATCGTGCCCCCCTCAAAGACACAATAAAATATCCAAAATGACACATATTGGGACGTGTGGACTCTACTGATGCCAGAACAAGTGCGAGAAGGTGTGTACATCATCATCAACGTATCCCAAACCAATATCATCCCATTTCCTTTCCCCACTAAGCCAAATCGATTTCCTCAATGAGCCATTTCTCTACCGAAAAACCACCTCTGAAAGTACAAAAATGCCTGTGACTCACTGCCAAGTGTCCCGGACACAAATCTGACTGTACCAAAATGTCCGGGGATGGGGTAAAATGGTAATAATGACTGGTTGGACCCCAATATCCCTTTGTAGCCCTAGGAGAACGTGCTAGCTCAATGAAAGTGTTGGACAGGCCATTTCTGCATGGCAAAATAGAGAAAAGTGGTAATCTGACCATATCATCATTTGTAAGTGCCCGGAATTGATAATTGAGTGCACCAATAAGCTCAGAATGCTCGAATCCACTAGGAATGAGTACTCATACACCATGTGACTTGTTATCACATCCATAGTAGCCGGGCTACCATGATTGTAGAGCAGTTTCCTGTATATTTTTTAGCCAGGCCCTTACAAATTTTTGATGAGATCAACCTATGATGAGCAATATTCTTTTGATGATCACTCATGTATCAGAGCAGTCCCAGATAAGATATGATGACCTTATGCCATGACTGAGTCTCATGACCTCATATTTGATGACTGAGGTGACCATTCTTCTTCCATACAAAGTAGTATGATAGTGCCCATAGCTTTACAGCAACAGTGTGCCAGTGACGATTGATGATCCAGATGATAGATACAGGTATATGGCCCAGCAAGTATATGGTGTGCATTGGATATATTTATCTTGCTCTTTTGCTTATCTTAGTAGCTTGACTAGGTATTTAGTGGTCATGATTTGGCGATATATATATATATATATATATATATATGTGGATATGGTTGTTTTGTTGACTGTCTAGAATTTAAGTGATCTAATTACTTATAATAAGAAATTCTTGTTTATACTCGTTGGTTTTACCCTCTTAAGTAGTATGGACACGGTCATTCCCACCATTTATGGCATCACTTATCACTTTCCCCATCCATCCGTTCTCTTCCATTTTTGGTTTCACCTTGACTTACACCTCAGCCTGTGATATGGAGGACCTCCCCACTTTTGCCTCTATGTTGGATAGATTCCCTGTTGTTTTGTGTCTCGGCTCTGAGTTGTGCAACAGAACTTGCCGAAGCCTTGATCCTTCTAGGCCAGGAGAACTCGTTGGTGTTGGTTCCTGAGCTTAGGTGAGTTGGATTTGAAGCCTTGACCTCTCTGGTCGGTTGCCCCCGATGTTTGGTCCTGATTGTGGATGATCCCCTTAGTTGCCTGAGTTGTGTCGGCTAGACTTGAAGCAAAATGTACTACCATCATTACATGCATGTGTGAACTATTATTATATCTTATGTGCATGCGCATGAAAATAAATTAAAACTGTGCTTTTCAGCACAATGAAAGAGGGCTATGAATTGAAATAAAGAACACCTTGGATAAAAGCTGCAATTAGTTGTGCTTTTAAGCACATGAAAAATCCAAAGAGTCATAAGGGCTAAAAAGCAGTGGTTAAATATATGCTAAATCCAAAGACTGTTGGCCATAATAAAAATGTAATGATTAATTACTCACGGAGCCTACGGGTTGGGATGTGAGATGGAGTAAGGAACAACTAATTCTAAGTGTCCCCTAGAACTTCAAGTTACGGTTAGCTGTGCACCTAGTCACAGTGGTTCTAGAAAAGATCCTCACGGAGATGGTTCCAGCTTGGATGTGAGCCGTAGACATTTGCTAAAAGTTGAATAAACACTTCTCAAATCAACTTATTCCATTTGTGAGACGCTGCCATCCTTGTGTGTTTTCTGTCCAACATATGCTTAAGTGAGTCTCCCTTTTCCCCTTCCATCCAAAGTATCACAGTGTTGAGATTGTAAAGTCATCCCCTTATCCTAGCCTTGCATTTTTCATCATCACCCATTCCTAGTGTTGTCCGCCGAGATGCACACCAGCAGCGGAAATCTTTCGAAAGCTGTCTCCTCACTACAAGTGGGAGAGGTGTGGCCTTGGGGGCAAGCAATGAGCTAGGTACTGTCACCTGAATCCTAGCTCATCCGTTTAGGCTAACTCCTAACAAAGCCAAGGGGGGTTGTCCCTAACAAAGAGTTTCTATGGCTCTGTGTTTTTAAGTATTTTTTGTATGTGGTGATGCAGATGGGTGTTGTTTAGGAGTTTTTTAATGATGAGAGATCACAGCTTTACAATAATTTGGGATTAAGCAACACAAAGATATACTTGCAAGATTATTTAAATGAAACACAACTGATTGATAAGCAAAGCATCCACAATTTAGACAATACAATAAACTCAAAGTATGCACTTTAGATAGATAATTTGAAATAAAATAAGTAATCAGTGCCTTATCCGTTAGTCAAAAGTAGAGTGTTTGGATGCTTGATACAAGAGTTCAGTGTGTTCGTGAGATCGTTTTGCAAGTGTTCTTTGTAAATTTCAAAGTAAACTTCAATGATCTTGATTATTATTATGGCTAAGGGTACTTCCAACCGATATGTGAGGTATTGGAAGTATGTCCGGAAAAGATAGTATCAAGTGCCTCCGTTTAAGGACATGTCGGGCCACCCAGTGCTCTAGCCAGGTTGCGCAATGCTAACCAACAAACTAGAGGCTGAACATGGAACCCCAGCACCCCCAACTAGGAGATTACCCACCGAACTTATCTTATCGATCAACTCCGAATTGGTTGGTTACGGGGTGAAAGTTTTATTATGGTTATCACTTATGAGATTAACAAATCCAATCACCGTTCTGAGTACGAGTCCAACTTTTTAGGGTCGGTAGAGCATACTAAGTGATTGGAAACCAAAGAGATAAATTATTAAAAGGGGGATGTGAGTTGAAAATTTTAATTAGAGGACAAATGCACCTCTCTGACAGAGAGTGCTCTTGATTTTGTCTTATGACAATGTTCAAGAGACTTAGTTAACTACATGCAATGCAATGCAACAATACAAGTATGCTCTCCGATAAAGAGTGCTCTTGACTCGTCTTGCGACAAGTTCAAGAGACTTATCTACACTAAATGATAGGCAAGACAAGAAAGTAAAGTGCAAGTAATTTGATGAATTTAGCAATATAGATATGTAATGTACTTGCAATATGTGAAGTAAATCAACTGAAAGTAAAACTAAGCTAAGAGCGGAAAAAGTAAGCAAACAACACACAACAAACTTCCCCAAATGGGGGAAGTTGGGAGTGGGGACTTAAAAACCCCACTCAAAATGATCTTTTATTAATGATTACAACTTTTGAGGAATTTCAACCAATGAGAGAAACTGAAAGTAAAAAAGAACTTGAAACAAGAAGTCTTGTGACTTCTTTTACAAAAGGAGAATGAGAAGTTTTAAATATTCTTGGTTAAAGTCATCTTCATTGGTTTTGGATCTTCCTTATGGCTTTTTGCTCTTCTTGATGAGTTCTTCTTCTTCTTTGGGTAATCTCCAAATGGTTTTGGTTCAAGTTTCTTCTTGCTTCACTTTTCAATGATTTGTTCTCTTCTCAAAACCTACAACAAACAAAAGTCCAACACTCATGCACCCATTAGCATTAGTCCAAAAATCAAACAAAGTGAAACTACTTAGATCTAGGTTTGCAAAATCAAATATTTTTTAAATGCAAGCTTTTCTTTTGAAATGAGATCTAGACTTTATCAACTTTGAAAGAAACTAGATATAAACTAGGAAAGGAAGCTAACAATTCTAACTTTAAAACAAACTGAGATCTAAACTCTATGTATGGAAACTAAACAAAAGTGAACTTTTGAACTACTTAAGAATCAAATGAATGAAGATCAAAGTGAATGAAAGAGACAAGAAGAAAACGAAAAGAGAAGTTTGTAAAGTGAATGGGGAGGAGAGGAAGAGAGACAAAATGGAAGAGGCTGCAAAAAGGCAATGAGAGGTGTTACCAACTTTTTTGTACCATAGTTGGATTTTCTGGAGAGCCGCCATTTGACAAACATGATAAATGTTTGATTCCAGTGTATCAGATGATCCAGCATGTTGTGGCTAGCCAGTTGTGGTTAGCTTGTTTTGCTTTTTGAGTCGACATGACCATGGCCCCATGGGGGTTTGTAATAAAGTGTGCTAGTAGGATCTGAGTGCCTCGGTTCCTCATGACTGGATTAAGCAACTAAGGTATTCCAAGGAGTTTTTTCCCTTGTCAATTATACTTTGCTTAAGGCGATGTGTAATCGATGAGGTTTTCTCCCGCTCCTCCAAAGCTGGAATGCCCGATTTTGAAAATTTGGCCATGAGGGGTTATTAGAGGCCAACTAATGTATATAAGCCTACTAGACATTGTTAGAATAGGTGTCGGTCTTGTTCTAGGTCCATAAAACCCTCAGAAAAAATTTCGAAAAAATTTTATCGGGTCCGTCGAAATTTGGGTTTTATTTATTTTTTAAATTTAATAAATTTCTTTATAGTTTAAATAGAGAAATAATAATTTGTAATATGTCAGTCGTCCGGGGTCCGAATTTAGTGATTGATGGCTCGTTTCATAAGCCAAAAATCACACATGACCCGTGGAGCAGCTAAACCCAACTTTCGGATGTCAATTCAGCCTCGTAATTAATATTTTCTCTGAAAAGTCATTTACAGAGAAATTATTAATTAAAATAATAAAATTGAATATTTTGGAGATAATCCAAATCTCTCCAAAATTAATCAATTGGATTAAAATAAAAGGCTAAATGACATGACAATGGGCATTTATGAGGATTCCAATCAACTCCAAGTCTTCCCAGTCAACTGTCCAGTCACTAGAGTGTTATCCATTCAAGCTAATTCGCCCTCCTCATGCAAAAAGTCGATTTGGCTTGTTGTCAATTTGTAATTGGGTTGGTGGTTTGCATTAAAGCCTAGGGATGGGCGCCCTCATGACTCACCCAATCCACAAGCTTGGCTCCCTTTACTAGTTCGAATTCACACCTACCAAACTACCACATGTCTCCATCATGCCAACTCGCCATCTCCATGTCCTCACGTCAATCTCCATTAACTTCACGTCTAGCATAGTTGGAGTGTGTCTATTGGTTGATGCCTTCATGACTCACCATGCTTGGCTCCTTCTACCACTCGAGTTAGCACCTACCTATTACACTTGTCTCCTCACCATACTAACTCGCACCTCCACATCCTCACGTCAATCCTCTCTCAAGCTCACGTTTTCAGTGTTGTAGCTCGTTGGTTGGTTGTTGACACTCCCTATGCTTCCATTAGAGTTGAGTCTTGCCACCTCATGCCATTTCACCTACCATAAACTCGAGTTTAGCATGCCAAGCCTTGCCTTGATTGGAATTCGAACTACTTACCATTGCCAAATTCGACCTAGGGTTTAGCTTGTGTCTTTTGCTATAAAGAGAGGCCCTTTGGGGTTATTATCTCATGGATTCTTTATGCATCGAAGCTCAGATGAAATTGTAAGCACTTTTTATTGTTAATAAAGTTGAGACTTTGGAGGTCAAAAACGTGGAGGCTCTTGATGTGCATTGCTTCACTTGAGATTTGAGGTGATATTGTTTTACATTCTATTTGAGGCTCTTAAGTTGTAGATCATGTTCAAGATGGCTAACAATCTAGCACAAGTAGCATGTATCTAGTTCTTTTCACTTAAATATTTTGTTTCAAATATATTTTCCATGCTTAAGGTTCTTGCAGGTATATCTTCACTCTACAAATAGACCAAAGGAGTTTTTAGCTTTTGGATTTGAAAAACAAAGGGAGTTTGGATCTTCTCCATCAAACATTCAAAACACAATATTGGCTACTTGTTACTTTAGGCTTCCATTTCTTCAAGCCTTCTTGGTTGCTCCTTGAGTTTTTGCTTTGACTTGCTAAGCCTTTTCTAGCCCTTCTAGCCTTGATCCGAGAGTGTTCTTGTCTTCAAGCCATAGATTAGCTTGCCATAAGGTTGGAGTTCCTTCAACCTCGGGGAATAACTTGGGATTTGTTCCCTTGTGCTCTCTTCAACACTTGTTGTCGGCGTATCACCGGTTAACCGGAGGATTTCCAAGACAGTGTTTTCTAAACCCCCAAGTGTTCCACTTGAAGACCCTTGCCCTAGATCTACTTCTCCATAGGTTTGTCTTCATCCTACCATCCTTCCCTTTCGTTTTTGCCTTCTATTTGCTCCATTTGTCCACCCCTTTTAGCTTGCCTCATCTCCTCTCCATCCCACTCGTCCCACTTCAATTTTAGCTTTCCTCTCCTTGCTTTTGTCCCTTACCTTCATCCCTTTGCTCTCGTCCTTTTTCCTCCCTCTACCCTTCATCCCATTCGTCCTACCTATCCTCTCTAGCCTCTCGTCTCCCTCCTTGTTTCCCTTAGGTCTCCTCTCGTCCATTCCTCCTCTCGTCCACCTACAAAAAGACACAAAAAAAAAACATAAAACAAGTTAGAAGTTTGGTTAGTTAAACTTATTTTATGAGCACAGATCTTGTTTTTTTTGTTTTGTTTGAAATAGATTAGATCCCAATCATTTTTACTTAGTAGTTCCTAGTGTATACTTTAGAAGTAGTATTAGAACTTGCATCTAGTCTCTTTCCTTAAAAGTTCTTAGTCTCATTTCAAAGATAAACAAATTGGCATATCAAGTAGTGTAAAATCTTGTGGTTGCATTCTCATTCCCACCATTTTTTAGAGCATTTTAGCTTGCTAGTCCGTTTTACCATACTAATTATTTCAAGTCAAAATCTCATGCTCTTTCATGTTTTAGTCTTATTTTGCAAACTTAGACTTGATAGTTCAAAGTTTGATTAATTTTCTAACGCTAATGGGTGCATGAGTTTATTGGCTTATCCTTGTGGTAGGATTGTGGGAAGAGGAAGATTTCTTGAATCAAAAGATCAAACCAAAGAGAGAAGAAGAAACCAAGCATCATAAGACTCATTTTAAAGATACATCTTCTTATCCTTTGTAAAAGCCATTAAGGGCTTCAAGCTTTCAATTGTTATAAGTTTGTTCTAGTATCCATCAAAGACCTTTCAAGGAATTTTCCTTAAGGCACTTGTAAAAATTTAATAAAACTTATAGTGGAGAGGTCCTCCACTCTTTGGTCTTCTTCCCCATTTGGGGAAGAGTGTTGAGTTTTGTTGGATTGGCTTAGTTTAGATCTTTTCATATGCTCTTAGATTAGTTTATTTCAAATAAGTTATACTTGCTCTCCCTTTCCTATTTACTTACCCCCATGTTCTCCCGAGTAGGGTCTTTGACCTGAAAGAGACTCTTGGGTAGTTTAGATTTATTCTTGTTTATTATTATCTTGTATTTCTCTTCCAAAGCCTTTGACCGGAAGTTGTATCCTTGGGATTTCATCTCAAGGGCAGGACCACATAATTTTGTGGTTACTCTTCCTTCCCCGTCAGTTTCCTTGGTAGAGCTTTCAGCTAGCTGGAGGTTCTCAAGTGCAGGCACTTCTAGTGGTTGATCTTGTTCGGAGATCGATTCCACCTATTAGATTAGAAATTGCGTGGTAGAACACTAGACTTTTCAAGTTTCATTTTATCTTGCGAGTAGTGATTTTTAGTAATATTCCATATCTGGTTGATTTATCATATTGTTTAATCAAAACTTAAGTTGGAATCTATTGCTATTATAATCTACTTTCTGCTTGTTTAAAACGAACCAAAGTCTCTTGAACTTGGCCAAATCCAAGTCAAGAGCACCCTCTATCGGAGGACATTTTTTAGTTTTGCATTATCCCTGCATTAGGCATTTGTTAAAGTAGCAAGTCTCTTGAACTGTGGTCATAAGACCAAGTCAAGAGCGTTCTCTGTTGGAGAGTTGAACTAAAGTGCTCTTTAATTAAAACTTTTCAACCCACACCCCCTTTAATTAATTTACCTTGGTTTCTGTCCTACACCCGTATGCTCTGCCAACCGGAAACGGTTGGGCTAGTACTCAGAAAGGTGGAAGATTTGCTAATTCACAAGTGAAAATCTAATTAAAACTTTACCCCAAAATCTCAACCAAGACAAATTACTGTTCTTCCCACAAGAGGTGGTGCTGGGAATCCACTGTCAGACTCGAGGGCGGTCAAGCCGCAAGCACACTTGCCCTCTTCGCAATCTGGGTGTTTCCAACCTATCACCTAGGGTTGCCAGTAGTTTTCTTGGATAAGGTTCCACTACTTTTTGATACCTTGTTCTTAGCCATAATAATCAAGACAATTAAAATCTTAAATTTACCAAGATAAGCTGCATAACGTTCTCACAAACTTCTATTTCAAGCACTTGTATCAACCTTCTTACAATCACTCTTTTTATATATATTTGACTCCATAAGGCACTGGTCCTTCATCACATATCTTGTTTGTTTTAAAATATCAATATTGGAGTATTTGCTTTAATTATCGTAAAGAGTGATTTATTTATTGTCCAAGTGTATCTCTCATCTTGTGTTTGCAACGTGGATTGCGCTATCTTGTTTTACATTTAAATATTATATTGTCTTTCATTCAAAAACTCCTAAACAACACCCATCCGCATCACAACACCAAAAACATTTAAACACACAAAGAGCCTTAGACAACTTTTTTTTAGGGACTACCCCCCTTGGCTTCGTTAGGAGTTTGCCTAAACGGAGGAGATGTGATTCAGGTGACAGTACCTGGCTCATTGCTTGCCCCCAAGGCCACACCTCCCCACTTTCCAGTGAGGGAGACAGCTTTCAAAAGATTTCTGCTGCTGGTGTGCAGTTTGGCGGACAACAAGAGGAAAATAAAAATCAGAAGTGGAATGGGCAGCAAAATGAAGAGTATCAATAGGGAAGAAGAAGTAATAGAAAAGAAGAAGAGATGGCAGCGAATAGTAAGAGGAAAAGTGCCTCAGTAGTGAGCTAAAACAGGCTGAAAATGAACAAAAAGTGGGTAAAAACCAGCCCAAAACAGTGGGCAAGAGAGAGGCCCAAACTGTGGAAAAATGAGAAAAAAAATTAGACCTCAAGAAGGTAAAAAGAAGTGAAAAATGAGGAACCAAACAGGGACTGAAAAAACAAGTAGATCAGCAAAAGGAAAAGAGAGAAAGAAGTGATGAAGGAGTGGTTCAAAGAGAAGACGAATAGGATGAAGTGAGAAAAGGTAGAAAACGAGGAGAAGAATGTAGATCAAGCCAAACAAGGCGAGGAAAGAAGAAGCCAACAGATGAATCTTTAAGAATTAGGGCCTCTTATGAAGTAACTAGTAACCAAAGTTTGATTTTAAATTTTGAAGGATGGAGAATGTAGCAAGCTTCTCAAGCTCCATTTGAAGCACGGATTAGACCTTTGGAGTATCCTGAAATGCACAAGTTTGTTAGAAAAAATATTTGGTGAAGTGGAGAGAGAGACAACCGAGTTCAAACACCACTCTACCCTTTGAAGATCTGCACAATATACAACTCATAATAATACTTTGATCAAAACTTAGTATGCTAAACAAGATGGGATAAGAAGATGCATAAGTATTACCGACTATAGTATGCACTTCTAAATCACATAATATCTAACATCAATAAACAAATTGTACCATCAAATGTTCATCCTACGTTCTTAATAAAGACCTCTAAGCTAAGAAGCGATCAAGCATTTACGATATGAGAAAATATAAAGAACAAAATCACCTTAGATGTGAAACATTTCTCATGAATAATTAGGGCACACCATGTAGACCTCCAAAGTCTATTTTATTCCAAAATAGCCAAAGCTATGAGCTCTTACAAAATGGGCAGATTAATGTTGCACCAAAAATCCATGAGAAGAGTGCCCAAAGGCATCCTCTTTATACAAAAACACCCAGCTAAAACCCTAATTCGAATTTGGCATAATGAGAGTCAATAACACTTGACAAAAACTCCAAATTCCAATCACAAACCAATCAAATCTTGGCTTGGAGTGATATCCATCCATAAACTCGAGTTTGGAGGTGATGTGGATGGGGAGGTGGCCTCCACCTTGGCAAGGCGCCCCCATCCTTCATTGTTAACTCCACCATACCAATAGCAAGCCTCCACATCACAAAAACGTCAAGCTAAAGGAGAGGGCGAATTTCTCAATTGTAGATCACTCCCAGTGCTTCGAAACTGATCTGAATCAGGTGGATGAAGATTCCAATCATCATTTCTTACCATGTCATTTAGACTTTTATTTTATTTAATTTGGCCTTTTTTGGAGAGATTTAAATTATCTCCAATTTATTACTTTCTGAATATTTTAATTAATATTTCTCATTTTTTTATTTTTTGAGAAAATATTAATTATGAGGCCAAATAATTGTCCGAAACCTAGGGTAAGCTGGTCCGGGGATCATGAATGATTTTTA
Organism: Larix kaempferi; assembly: GCA_027924585.1. NCBI lineage: Eukaryota > Viridiplantae > Streptophyta > Pinopsida > Pinales > Pinaceae > Larix > Larix kaempferi. The sequence goes on along the minus strand of BSBM01000703.1, from coordinate 1,701,513 downwards.
GCTTAAGGTTTAAGCCTTCAAATACTGAAAACGGATCCCAGATGACTGACATATTACAAATTGAAAATTTTCCATTTAAACTATGGAAAAATTTAATAAAAAATAAAAATAATTAAAATCCCAAAACCGTAGGACTCAGTAAAAAATTTTCGAAATTTTTTCTGAGGGTCCTAGTGACTTAGGACATGACCATAGTCTATTCTAATAGTGTCTAGTAGGCTTATATACATCAGTTGGACTTTAATAACCCCCCAAGGCTCAATTTTTCAAAATCGGGCATTCCAGCTTTGGAGGAAGTGGGAGAAAACCTCATTGATTATAGCTCGACTACAGGCAAAGTATAATTGACAAGGGAAAAAACTCCCTGGAATACCTTAGTTGCTTAACCAAGTCATGGGGGACCGAGCCACTCAAAAATCGTACTAGCACACTTTATTACAAACCCCGTGGGGCCATGGTCACTTTGACTGAAAACAAAAACTGACTAGCCAAAACTGGCTAATTATTGTCATATGAAACCCTGATACTCTGGAAGTGAACACTGATGTGTTCCAACACTGGCGGCTCAATGGAGTTTCAACTATTTGTACAAAATAGGTGATAACACCTAACAAAATGGTCATGTCCATGAAATGAGTATATTCTTGAGGGTCTGTTCTGAGTAATTGATTGTCTTAATTCTGGACTTATATTTGATGTGTTAATTGCCTAATCGCCAGTGAAATGCTACCTTATACTTTAGACTTGCTATTAGAATAATTAAAGGAGCATAGCTTATCCATTTGCACTTGCAGCATTAGTCAGTTTCAGCCTGGGTCATTATTTTGATCAAGTTTGACTAGGTCAACCCAGTTTGACCAAGTCAACCGCAAGATCCGAGATAAGTTGGACCGATGATGTTCGAGATTGATTATTTATGGTCCTATGATGCCCACTTGATGGTTCCATGCAACAGACAGGTTTCATATGACGGCTTGGTGGATTTTATTGTTATTATTATTGACAGACCATTATTTTTATTTGTTCTGGCACGATTGAGCCTACAGATGATTATCCAAGTGGTCACAGGGTGTATGAGTGCTCATCTCTAGTACATTTGGACCTTCTGAGCCCATTGGCACACTCACATATCAACTACAGGCACTTCTAGATGAGATTACAGTTAGATTGTCACTTTATTGCATAATTTCCATTATAAAATGTTCTGACAGCACAGTTGGAGATTTATTTGGTTCTCCTAGGGCGCTACAGAGGGAGTATGGGGTCCAACCACTTGTTATTACCATATTACCATACACCCAAACATTTTGATGCAGTCAGATTTGTGCCCGGGTCACCAGGCAGAGAGCTACAGGCATTTTATTATTCTACAGGTGATTTTCTGAGGATAAAAATGGAATAAAATGGTCACTAAGGAAATCGATTTGAGTAATTGAGGCAAGGAATTGGCATGAGGTTTGTTCAGAGAATTTTTGTGATGCATCCCACACCTTCCGGCACAGCTTGCAGCATTTAGTGGGGTCCACACACACTCCGGGCTATTATTTGGATATTTATTTATGCTTTTGAGGGGGCCACGATTTGGTCACTTGGTCACTTTGTGATGTCATAGGGTCATATTATTTGTCATTGTGCCATGGGGCCATGCTATTACATATTCTCACTCATTGCACATGTTGGCCCTTTATTTGGTCGACCGCTATTACATATACATTTAACCCCATTATACCTTCATTAGGGTCATAACATAGTACCCCCCTTCGAAAAGCTTTGTCCTCAAAACTTTGTAGTTAAGGATTTTACATGTAATGAAACCGAGAAATAGGATTTCCTTATGTTCCTGATCTCTTGCTGCTATTGATGATTATCTATCCATCCATATTGAACTCTTTTTGGTGTTAGTTGTTGAAGAATTCCTTTATTTTGATTCCATCCATTGTTGTAGCTTCCTCAATTTGTTGTAGTTGTTGGTCTTTTATAATATCCTGGCAAATAATAGTTCTTTGATGCCATCTTCCATGAATATTGCTTATTTTTCCATCTTATTCTTGGTAATGCAGGTGTTGATTTTCCTATCTTTCTTGCCAATTTTCTTGGTAATGAGAGTGTCGATATGGTTCCACCTTCAACGATGGTTTTCCTTCATTTTCCATACCCTTATCTTCCATCTCTTTTTTCTGGTAGAATGATATGCTTCAACTATGTGCTTGATCTTCAATTTTTTTTGCTTTCAAGATAATACCATCATATTTACCTTTACATCCTCAAGCTGGATTTCAACTTTTACAAGTATTGTGTGGTTTTATTGTAGCTTCTCTTATTTCTCCTTTTCAAATTGGAATGTGATGTTAGCCATCAGATTCTTATGTCCTTCAATTCTGGATTGCATTTCTGATTTTATCTCGTCAATATTTAGGGCTTCTGCAACCTTCCAACCTATTTCCTCTTCAACTTTTTTTCGTAGTCTTCTCTTCAACTATTTTGGTAGTATATTCATCCTTATTCCATGATTCTGCCTCTTGTAGAGATGCCTTTTCATATTCTTAACATCATTATAAGAAGGTATTGATTATTCTTACACAACCTTTTTATTTCTTCATATTTTCTTTTCCAATTCTTCCCTTGACTCATCCTTTTCCTTATTTCATTTTCTTATATTTTCTTGCTTTAATTTCCTAACCTCTATCAATGCTTGATTAAGGGATTGAACCTCCATCAATTATTTTAGTTCTTCATTATCCTTATGCAATTTGGAAAGTTCCTCTTTTGCTTCCTCCAATTCCTTCATGGTTTTATTCACATCGCCTAATTCATGTCCATTATCCCTAAGAACATACTTTCCCTAAATGTTTGATTCGATCCCTTCCAGTTTTGAGTGATAACACATACTATGGTAAAATTCATTGCCAAAGCAAATCTTAAACAAGAAAATACATAATGGAAGCTTCTCATGCAGTAAATACATAATGCCTACTACTACGGGAAACCCGCAGCCATTATTCACAGCTGCCAATCATTACCCAGAAAGCACAAATATCGCAGGGAAATTCCAACAAATTCATAAACATACTTTTCAACAGGTTTCTCATCACCATGTCCACTCCGTCAACAATGTTCCAAGGATTTAACCGAAAGAATACGAAACTGAATTTAAATAAGATTATAAAGTATTCCATTTACTCAGTGACATCATGACATGCCAATATTCACTCACATGCATATGCACCATTTCTTCTCAAAGATTAATCATAAATATAACAGAATCATGCCCAATTCACATACATACAGACTACTAAATAAAAGGCAAGGCACAACATAACTAATAACATGTACAAGAAATGACACATTTTCTTGAAAATTTGACCACCGACTAGTTGCAAACGAGTGATTCACTGCCCAACCATAGGCATTTGCTGTAGATGTCACCCCTAACTCAGTCTATGAGACCACAAGAGCGAAAAAATAGTTAATGGCTCTTAATTTTCATGCATATCCCATCCCAGAGTGCTCAGAATACCACCAAACCAAACATTGACCTAATTTCTCACAATGGAAATTCGTCCAGGTATCACAGTCAACCTTCAACCAGCCACAACTCTTCCCTCTCAGCCAACAAAACATCAGGAAAGGAATTCCCCTTCTATGCACCCCTGTCCCTCAGGAAATCCTTTCCCTCCAATGCTTTAGTGAAAGCAAGAGAATCTCTTCTGCTGGTTGCCCTATGGAGTCTCTAGAGTGGTAGACCTTGGCTAGGATATCACTAATTTTGACTGAGGGACAAGGATTGCAGGTTACTAGCTTGAGAAGGAAGGGAAGAAAGAGACGAGGTGCAAATTTTCTTCACAATTTCTTCTTTTGTGTTTCTGATGTCTCCAACTTACTTTCAATCTTCAATGCAAATTGGAATTTTGTTCTAATGAGGTGATGTTACAAAATTCATGTCCCACTGAAGTGAGAAAAAAGTCATCCAATGAACTTTACACTCAAAATCGCATTTGGATCTCAATCTTCAATCTTGATAGAGATTGCACTGGATTGTTCAAGCATTGCTGGACAGTCTACTTGTCTCATCTGACTATTGAAGGAGAGGCCACTGCTTTGTCAGCTCTTGCCTTTACCAAAAATTAAAATGAGACATAATCAATACCTAGAATCAGAAAATTGATGATTACCTGTACCTTAGATGCCCCCGTGGCTAACTCAAGGGGCTGGAATGGCCTGTGGAAATGGAACCTGCTCTGAAGTCTGTGAAATTAGAACTTTGACCAAGGTTGCGAAACTCTAACGAACCTTTTTTTATTGGCAGGCCTTCATTGTAAAAGAAGATGAGGTTTAAAGTTTTTCTATCTATCGTTTTTAATTTTTATTTATTCACTTTTCAAATTGTTTTCATGGATTGCTGATTTCTGTATTGGTCAAGTGCATATTTCTGTAATAAAAATCGCTTGCTGCTTTATACTTTGTTTGTCAGTTGATGCTGAGTATGGACAAATATAGGTTTTCCATGGCAGCATTTCTCATTACTGCTGACTTGTATATCACAATGTTGTGCAGCTCGTCACTATGAGATTATGTATTTAATCCACGAAGATAATGCTACTGAAGTTCAAGAAGTGGTTTCAAAGGTAAAAGGTACGTAGATTTCTCTGATCTTTCTTATTAAAGTGCTTTATTTAAAGCTTGCTTATAAGTTAAAACAAATGAACAATTGAAAGATGAATTCAGCTGAAAATTTGAATTGGAGAGAAGAAACATTTAATTTGAAAGACCTAGCAAAATATAATGAAGCTGCTTCTGAGAATACAGATGAGCTTTTGAACAAACTCAAAGTGGCACAAAAGCATCTCTTGGCATTGCCTTTCAACAAAGAGGAAAATATTCAGAGTGTTATTTGTAAAGCAAGATTTCAACCCACCACTATAAGTATATGAAATAAAAGGTATAGATTAAAGGCATTGAAGACCACATGTTTTAAAGATTATGACTTCCATTGGACAAAATAGGTCCAATCAAGTACAGAACTTCAATCATAAGCTATTTGGTATATTGGGTTTTCGGTTGGATATGGGAAAAATTAAGGTGATCACTAGCAAGCCATGATAATAATCCTCACTCTCTATTTGCTACTTTTCAAATCCCAGGGCCCTAAACTGTTCATGTTTAGCAAACTTGCGTTAGGCTGGGAGCGATACAGATTAAAAATGATTGGTTTTCTGATCAATAGTTTATTTCTTTCTTTGAGAATTCCCTAATAGTTATCTGATTGAGAGTCCAAACCTTGTCAGTGGTGCTTTTCCAATCCTTCTTTTCCTCCCATAAGCCCACTTGAATGACTTTGAGAATTGACTATTGTTGAAATATTGTAACTTCTAATAATATTATATTTGTATTTTATTATTCCGGAGATGTTTCATTCCTTCGATGGGACTTTGTTATGTATCCGGAGATGTTTATTCCTCCGAGAGATTGTGGTAACTAGGGTTATTAGATCTCCCATGTGAGGTCGGCCCTGAGTTAGTTATTTAGGGGTTATTAGACTCTCTTAGGAGAGGTCGGTCCCATTAGGGTAAAAAGTCATGTTATCACCTAGGCTGTAGTTACCCCTATGGGTGTATCCAGTCATGGATGGCAATAGGGAAGGGCAACTCAAAAGGTGCAACCACGATCACCTCGACCTCCAATGTATATGGTTGTCACGCCAGTCGAGGCAACCTTCGCTTTATGTTATCTAGCCCAGACAACAAAGGGGGAGACCCGATCTACTCCCGACAAGAGAGATCAAAACCAAGACACCAAATCAGGGTATTTCTAAGTGAAGTTAGGTGTATGGTTTATCCTAGACCTAAGGATGAAGTCACAAGCCAAGTGAGGGGTTCAATGGGTATAGCTTTGGTTCATAGTTAAATGTAAGAGTGACTTAGAATGTTTGTAGTGAGATCTAGGGCTAGTGTACTAGTTCAATGTCAGAAGATCCAATGCCTTGGGAACTGTGTCCAATGCAGGATAGTTAAGGTTTGTATTGGGGCTAACTAGTACATGAGACAAGCTTGACCATGGGTCATGATGTCTTCAAAGGTATAGTCCACCATGCATAGGTCAAACCACAAGTCAATCCAACAATCTAGGAAAGTTGAATTACCTTGTAGAGAAACCAGTGCCTTGGGAATTGGGAAGTGGAGTCAAAGTAGGGTTGACTTATGGTTTAGGACTCCTACAACATGAGATAAGTGGGCAATATAGGTCTTGATGGTTGAATATGTCTAGATCTAGGTTTGACCCAAGTGGACCACAATCCCTTAAAACAGGGAATGCTGTCCCCAAGGCAAGATTTGACAAAGTGACAGTCTAGACCTAGGTTTTGAATTATTCCGGTTTCAGATCTGCAATAATCTCAAGTACCCAGTTCCTAGAAGTGAGTGAACTCACTTCTCCAAGGTGGTGCGACTTTACCCAAGGAGGCTTCAATTGGGGTTTAGGTGGGTCAAATCATGTCGGATGGCATCCAAACTTTAGATCCTAGTAGATCGGTCAGGTAGGAGTATGGATCTATAATTTCGTGGCAATCCACCGGTTAGATCTTAGTAGATCTGAGTTTAAGTGTTCCAAGTGGTCCAAAATGGGGATTAAATCCCTTAAAATGTGGAATGGGGCCCACAAGGTGAATTTCAGAAAAGGGACAACCTGGGTGTATGTTATTGGATGTGTAGATGTCAAATCAAGTGGAATCTCAAACACCCACCACTTAGATCTAGGTCAACTTGCTCAATCAGTGAAGTGCGCCTTGCTTGGGAGAAGTCAAGTTGGTATGGGAGAGGGGTCAAACAGAAGCCAATCCTCACCAAACTATAGATCCGGGATGCCGTGGATGCTATAGAGGTGGGTTTTCAATATTACGCCCAATAACCCAATAGATCTAAGTACATCTGAGAAAATGTGAAAATGGGGTTTTGATTAATTAGGGTTTTAAGTATTTTTGACAATTGGATAGATCATGGAGATAGAACTTACCTTGAGATCATACCTGAGTGATGTGGATGAGATGCCTTGATGTTGAGGAAGATTCCCGCAGAGATCAAATGAGAGATTGTTGATTTGCTTGCCGATTTGATGCCCTAGCCCACAAGTGCGCCTTCCTCTACCTGTCAAACCAAGGAACAAAATTCAATCAGTAAGATCAAGTATGGAAGAAATACAAGAGAAATGCAAATAGTAACATGAAATAGAAGGTCCTGGGACAGTAATACTCCCTGTTACCAACGAAGAGCTCCAAAGAAGAAGTAGGGAGAGTCTTCCCCTACCAATACCTCCTCCTCCAAGCAAATCGGCCTCCACCTGTAGATGCAAAAATCGTGGTACAAAAGATATGGCAAACAAGATCTCCAATAACTCAGTGCAAAGGAAGAACCAACGAACGAACACCAAAAACATTCACCACAACACTGGAGATAGATGCAATAATAATTTTCTATTCCAATAATCCAGAGCCAAAAGTCCCTTTACAATGAGAGGCTCTCTCCTTTAAATAGGAAGGAGAGGCACCAAAACCCTAACCACTTTTTGAATGAGTGGCTAAGATTAAAAGATACAAATGTCTAATCAATGGTTGAGATGAGCTCAACAATAAAATACATGGATCACTAATAAAATATAATGTAAGTGGACAAAATCGCCCTATAAGAGGGGAATCCCACCAAATCATGATGACAAAATATCATAAGAGGCTTATGGTGGGTCCAAGGGGTAATTTTATCCCTCCTTGGTCAATCCCCATAGCACAATAACCAAAAAATAATCATGAATGTACCAAATCGTGCCTCCATAGTGAAGTCGTGGTCCTCAAAGGACCTCAAAAATCCACAGAAAGTGCCATAAGTGATGGATGCGGGCCCCGATGAAGCTGAAACTGCTGGAGAAGGTGTGGAAGGTCCCGATCTATCATCACTGATCATCCCATGCCATAACTTTGCCTCAGTAGCCCAAATCGATTTCCTCAATAGCCATTTCTACCAATCCTGAAATGCCTCGGGAAGCGTGAAACTGCCCCAAACAGCCTCCTGGAGTGCTGGCGCTGTCAAGGTGAGGGCACCAGTGTGTCCGGAAGGGGGGTAATATGGTAAAAACAAGTGGCTGGACCACCCCCCTCCATCATCAGCGCCCTAGGTCAACCGGATAAAAGTCATCTCTGCTCCGACAGGGCCTCCGACAGACCAAAACTGCACTAGGACAGCCTACTGAGGCTAAATCATCACTGTAAGTGCCCGGAACTGAAAACAAACTGTCCCATTGGACTCAGAAGGTCCAAATCCATCCAAGATGTGTACTCATACACCATATGAATCTCTGCATGATCAAAATAAATATCCAATATACCGGATCAAGGCCAATAATAATGCGCTGTACATATACAAACACTGCTGCAACCCCAGAATCATCATCATAACCCTGTAGCTGCTGCATAGAGTCATCATGTATGTATACATAGACCATATATCATCATAAGGTCCAACATCTCATGTCCCATGGTCCTCCATGGTCAAACTAGGTTTAACCAAGACCAAATATAACTCAGATCATCATTAATAGCTGCTGCAAAGTGTCAAGGTTAATATATGCTCTACAACTTATTCAAATAACAATTATAACACAGAGTAATCATGACTGGCGATCTAAATCCAAATATATAGTGTCGTTAATTATTATTATTACTCAGACTAGACTTTCAGGATCATACTCACTTCATAGTTGTGATCAATTTGCTAGTGAAGGGTGAAGGCTTAAATTAACTGGCTAGGCTAAGGGATGACTTAACTGTCTTGACTTTGTGACACTTTGGCAAGGGAAAGGGAATACACCATAGTATATACTGAATGAGCAATAACACAGGGAATGGCGGTGTCTCACAAATGGATGAGTTGTTTAAAGAGGGTTTATTCACCTTCACAGATGCGCACAATCCATAATACAAATAAGGCCAGCAATTGTTTAGATATAGCATTTAAGTTCCATTGATTTTTGGGCCTGAAGTTTCCATAGCCTTGATCTATGTGTGTTTACAAACACATTGCATAGATTTACATTTTTTCTTTAGGCTTTCTGCTGCAGGTGTGTTTTTAAGGCACTTGTTTACCTGAGCACTTCTAGGTGTGTCATGGACAACTTGTTTACCTAGGTATTTATTTTCCACAAGATATAACATTTTATTTTTATGGCCATTTTCATTTGGCACACCTTTCATTCATGTGTGTTTAAAAAACACATTGCATGAATGGGCTTTTCATACAAGATATAGCATTTCATTTTCCAGATTTTGTATTCATGGCAGCACTAAAATTTTCAGGTTTAGCCAACACGACTTTAGTGACTAGGGGGAATTCCAAGGAACTCCAACTCACCATAGGTAAGTTTTGTCACCAACTCAGAGCCGAGACACAATAAACAGGGAAGCTCATCCAATACAGAGGCTACAGTGGGGAAAAGTCCTCCATGCCACTAGTCAAGTAGTAAGTCAGGGTGATAATCTAAAAGGTAGGCCATGGATGGATGAAGATAATGAATAATGGATCCAACACTAGCAAGCCAAGGTATGGTTGAATGATCACCTCTATTCTCCCTAAGGAGGGTAAAACCAATGAGTATGAATAGTGAACTTCTAAGTCTGAGTAGGGACAATGTAATATATATAATAGATCGACCAAGTCCAAATATCTATATGATCGCCAGATCATGACACTGAGTGCTAAGACATGCTATAAGAATAAGTATAAAAGCAATCTAACCATAACACCATGATATACCTGCTGAGTCATATACCTGAAAGCTCATCAACCTGTACCATCACCTGTCCTCTGGAACTGCTGCTGCAACTCTGAACACTACTGACTGCTCTGTACAAATGGTATAATGGCTATATCGGTCATCTCTCTGAGTGTCCTGAGACTCAGTCATGGCATGGGGAATGCAACTGTTGTCCACAATCTGATAGTGATCCAATGTAGATGCTCATCTCGGCATCTCAAATGCAAGGGAACTGGCTGAATAGTGTACTGGAATGAGAAAAATAATGTATGGTAGCCCGGCTACTATATATGTGATAACATCTGGCTCCGGCTGGGACAAGTGCTCTGCTGAAATGAGCGCTTGAGAACCTCAGAATCTCTGGTCCTCGAATCTCTGCTACTCGAATCCACGATCCAGCACTCTACCATTTTCTTTCAAGCTTTTATTCTTGCAACCTATTTTCTGCATTCACAAACATCAAAAATACCTCATGCCGCATGTGTGGGAAAAATATAAAACCAATCTGAAAGTAAATCTACTCTATGTCAAAAATAAAAAAGCATGAAATATATAAATGCAGAAAGTAAATTAAACTACTAACATAATTTGCAAAATTTGAAATTTATTGTGCAGGAAAAGAAAAGGTGACAGGTACTCATTTAAACTAGGAGCTTACAAAGGAGCTTAGAGATAAACAAGGTGCCAGACTCAATGGCTGAAAAGACTAACTACTGCCCAAGTAGGCTTATTCAATTCCTACCTACTCTAATCTAACCAGTCATCACAAATGTTAGGTAAAATCATAAATCCAGTGCAACCATTCATCAAATAGGTTAATGATTCTTATTTGATTTTTGATAATAGAACAAGTCAAGATTGGGCTAAAGATCAACAAATTTAAGGGCACAATCTTCTTGATTTGTTCATAAATTGAAGAATGGTTTGAATGATGCAATATGAAATTATGCCAAGGAGAAGACTGACTGATGCAAACATCCTCCATCAAAGAACTGATAGGATCATAAAATTTATGCAAGTTAAACTCAGAGATGGATAGAGGAAGGACATAAGACATGTGATTCGATTCATTTTCACACAGATTAACTTTTTCATTTACTTCTCTTACATACTCAACTTGATTCTCCTTGGGATTGATGATCAAAAATTTAAGTGGGGATAAATTAAAGCTTAAAAGACGGAAAATCAAAGTCAGACCCACTTGATGCTCAAAAATGGAGAAAATATGGAATTGATCTTTAAACACCTTTTCTAGCCACCAAGAATGATTGATATCTTGACAACAAGCATTATGGTTCCAAAGTGACTGAAAAGGGAAATGAAGTGTTTTTTCTCCAAACATGTAATCATGCTTATACTTCCTATTAAAAATTTCCATGGCAAAAGATTGACTAGAGCACCAACCCAAAGATAATTGAAAGAGTTGGGAAGGGAGGGTGGATTGCAAATATGAAAATTCTCCCAAATGGATAAACAAGTTCGAACTTAGATTTTGATAATAGAAAGCATTCTTTATTTTAGGAATAATTTCAAGCTTTTGATCAAATTTAATAGTTACAACCTGATGACAAGATTTTAATTCTAAGAAATCGATGAACCTATCTTGACTAAGGATGGAAAAATTTAAAGACTCATTATAAGAAGTGGAACAAAGATTAGAGCATCTAGTGTGATTCACTATTTCATCTTCATCCTGAGATTGAACTTCTATTGATTCATCATTAAATTCATAGGAAGATAAATGATCATTTTTATTTAATTTGTCAGGGGGGAAATTAACAAGTTCATTTAAAACACCCTGATTATTTGCACAATGATCATGTGAAGTCACCACTAAAGGATCTTGATCTATGTCCCTACTTTCTTCTTCTTCGGTAAGTTGATAAGGAATTGAATGACCACTAAAGACAGAATGACTAATGAATCTTTCTAAGGGAGGAACTTCAATGGACCTATTAACTAAAAGTTCATCCTCAGAAATTCCCTTAGGATCAGGACTAGGGCTACCTAAAAAGCAATTTGAAAACTTATGGTTTGTACAATGATTAAAGATTTGACTTTCGATTGACTCAAAAGTAGAAGACTTATCATCAAAAGAAATTGGGCAGGAAAGGTCATCTCCGGATGTTGACAAATTACTTGATATTTGATTGTTAAATGATTCCACAATAGGATCGGAAAGGGGAAGGCTCTGATCTTGGATTTGATTCGAAAGATACATATCATCAAATTCACTTCCCCATTCTTCTAGGAATTTATTTTCAAACATGTCATAACCAGAAATGCTATTGGGTTTCAAATTCGAAAGCCAGAGTCCAGCTCTTTCTTTGAAAGATGAAGCCAATAGTCTCATACACACATCCTCATGGGTTATGGATAACTCTTTAATAATTTCCCTAAAAAGTTCAAGGTGCCTTCTAGCAGAGATTTCATAACTTCCATCGAAAATAGGCAACCTTGCACATGCTTGATGAGGAATATGATGAGGATACCCGACAATTTTTGAAAAGTCAAAAACTTTTAAACGACCGAAAGTTCTAGGTCGCTCAGAAGCAGCCATGGATAATAATTTTTATATTTTATATTTTTTATATTTTTATATATATATATATATATATATATATATATATATATATTTTTTAAATTCAAGAACCTGAAAACAAAATGATGCACCCCATGGATTCTAGATAATGATAAGATCTGTCTAAATTCTAGTGTTATAGGGATGTAAATGAGCTCGCTCCTCAGCGGAGTCACAATTGGGAGTCGCCAGGTAGATTTAAACTCTTCTACCAAGATATGTGTCGTTGTATATGCGGGAAGGACTAGTAGCTTTTCTAAGGTAAGCCTATTGCGTCCCTGGCGCCAAAATGTTATGGCAAAGAGAACGAGAATGCTTGAAGAAAAGTATGTCGAACTAGGGCAAGCTATTGCCTCCCCGGCAGCGGCGCCAATATGTTTGGCAAAGAGAAAGGGGAGGAGAGCTTTAACAAAAATGATATATCGAACCAGGGTAAGCCTATGCCTTCCCCGGCAACGGCGCCAAAATGTTATCACCTAGGCTGTAGTTACCCCTATGGGTGTATCCAGTCATGGATGGCAATAGGGAAGGGCAACTCAAAAGGTGCAACCACGATCACCTCGACCTCCAATGTATATGGTTGTCACGCCAGTCGAGGCAACCTTCGCTTTATGTTATCTAGCCCAGACAACAAAGGGGGAGACCCGATCTACTCCCGACAGGAGAGATCAAAACCAAGACACCAAATCAGGGTATTTCTAAGTGAAGTTAGGTGTATGGTTTATCCTAGACCTAAGGATGAAGTCACAAGCCAAGTGAGGGGTTCAATGGGTATAGCTTTGGTTCATAGTTAAATGTAAGAGTGACTTAGAATGTTTGTAGTGAGATCTAGGGCTAGTGTACTAGTTCAATGTCAGAAGATCCAATGCCTTGGGAACTGTGTCCAATGCAGGATAGTTAAGGTTTGTATTGGGGCTAACTAGTACATGAGACAAGCTTGACCATGGGTCATGATGTCTTCAAAGGTATAGTCCCACCATGCATAGGTCAAACCACAAGTCAATCCAACAATCTAGGAAAGTTGAATTACCTTGTAGAGAAACCAGTGCCTTGGGAATTGGGAAGTGGAGTCAAAGTAGGGTTGACTTATGGTTTAGGACTCCTACAACATGAGATAAGTGGGCAATATAGGTCTTGATGGTTGAATATGTCTAGATCTAGGTTTGACCCAAGTGGACCACAATCCCTTAAAACAGGGAATGCTGTCCCCAAGGCAAGATTTGACAAAGTGACAGTCTAGACCTAGGTTTTGAATTATTCCGGTTTCAGATCTGCAATAATCTCAAGTACCCAGTTCCTAGAAGTGAGTGAACTCACTTCTCCAAGGTGGTGCGACTTTACCCAAGGAGGCTTCAATTGGGGTTTAGGTGGGTCAAATCATGTCGGATGGCATCCAAACTTTAGATCCTAGTAGATCGGTCAGGTAGGAGTATGGATCTATAATTTCGTGGCAATCCACCGGTTAGATCTTAGTAGATCTGAGTTTAAGTGTTCCAAGTGGTCCAAAATGGGGATTAAATCCCTTAAAATGTGGAATGGGGCCCACAAGGTGAATTTCAGAAAAGGGACAACCTGGGTGTATGTTATTGGATGTGTAGATGTCAAATCAAGTGGAATCTCAAACACCCACCACTTAGATCTAGGTCAACTTGCTCAATCAGTGAAGTGCGCCTTGCTTGGGAGAAGTCAAGTTGGTATGGGAGAGGGGTCAAACAGAAGCCAATCCTCACCAAACTATAGATCCGGGATGCCGTGGATGCTATAGAGGTGGGTTTTCAATATTACGCCCAATAACCCAATAGATCTAAGTACATCTGAGAAAATGTGAAAATGGGGTTTTGATTAATTAGGGTTTTAAGTATTTTTGACAATTGGATAGATCATGGAGATAGAACTTACCTTGAGATCATACCTGAGTGATGTGGATGAGATGCCTTGATGTTGAGGAAGATTCCCGCAGAGATCAAATGAGAGATTGTTGATTTGCTTGCCGATTTGATGCCCTAGCCCACAAGTGCGCCTTCCTCTACCTGTCAAACCAAGGAACAAAATTCAATCAGTAAGATCAAGTATGGAAGAAATACAAGAGAAATGCAAATAGTAACATGAAATAGAAGGTCCTGGGACAGTAATACTCCCTGTTACCAACGAAGAGCTCCAAAGAAGAAGTAGGGAGAGTCTTCCCCTACCAATACCTCCTCCTCCAAGCAAATCGGCCTCCACCTGTAGATGCAAAAATCGTGGTACAAAAGATATGGCAAACAAGATCTCCAATAACTCAGTGCAAAGGAAGAACCAACGAACGAACACCAAAAACATTCACCACAACACTGGAGATAGATGCAATAATAATTTTCTATTCCAATAATCCAGAGCCAAAAGTCCCTTTACAATGAGAGGCTCTCTCCTTTAAATAGGAAGGAGAGGCACCAAAACCCTAACCACTTTTTGAATGAGTGGCTAAGATTAAAAGATACAAATGTCTAATCAATGGTTGAGATGAGCTCAACAATAAAATACATGGATCACTAATAAAATATAATGTAAGTGGACAAAATCGCCCTATAAGAGGGGAATCCCACCAAATCATGATGACAAAATATCATAAGAGGCTTATGGTGGGTCCAAGGGGTAATTTTATCCCTCCTTGGTCAATCCCCATAGCACAATAACCAAAAAATAATCATGAATGTACCAAATCGTGCCTCCATAGTGAAGTCGTGGTCCTCAAAGGACCTCAAAAATCCACAGAAAGTGCCATAAGTGATGGATGCGGGCCCCGATGAAGCTGAAACTGCTGGAGAAGGTGTGGAAGGTCCCGATCTATCATCACTGATCATCCCATGCCATAACTTTGCCTCAGTAGCCCAAATCGATTTCCTCAATAGCCATTTCTACCAATCCTGAAATGCCTCGGGAAGCGTGAAACTGCCCCAAACAGCCTCCTGGAGTGCTGGCGCTGTCAAGGTGAGGGCACCAGTGTGTCCGGAAGGGGGGTAATATGGTAAAAACAAGTGGCTGGACCACCCCCTCCATCATCAGCGCCCTAGGTCAACCGGATAAAAGTCATCTCTGCTCCGACAGGGCCTCCGACAGACCAAAACTGCACTAGGACAGCCTACTGAGGCTAAATCATCACTGTAAGTGCCCGGAACTGAAAACAAACTGTCCCATTGGACTCAGAAGGTCCAAATCCATCCAAGATGTGTACTCATACACCATATGAATCTCTGCATGATCAAAATAAATATCCAATATACCGGATCAAGGCCAATAATAATGCGCTGTACATATACAAACACTGCTGCAACCCCAGAATCATCATCATAACCCTGTAGCTGCTGCATAGAGTCATCATGTATGTATACATAGACCATATATCATCATAAGGTCCAACATCTCATGTCCCATGGTCCTCCATGGTCAAACTAGGTTTAACCAAGACCAAATATAACTCAGATCATCATTAATAGCTGCTGCAAAGTGTCAAGGTTAATATATGCTCTACAACTTATTCAAATAACAATTATAACACAGAGTAATCATGACTGGCGATCTAAATCCAAATATATAGTGTCGTTAATTATTATTATTACTCAGACTAGACTTTCAGGATCATACTCACTTCATAGTTGTGATCAATTTGCTAGTGAAGGGTGAAGGCTTAAATTAACTGGCTAGGCTAAGGGATGACTTAACTGTCTTGACTTTGTGACACTTTGGCAAGGGAAAGGGAATACACCATAGTATATACTGAATGAGCAATAACACAGGGAATGGCGGTGTCTCACAAATGGATGAGTTGTTTAAAGAGGGTTTATTCACCTTCACAGATGCGCACAATCCATAATACAAATAAGGCCAGCAATTGTTTAGATATAGCATTTAAGTTCCATTGATTTTTGGGCCTGAAGTTTCCATAGCCTTGATCTATGTGTGTTTACAAACACATTGCATAGATTTACATTTTTTCTTTAGGCTTTCTGCTGCAGGTGTGTTTTTAAGGCACTTGTTTACCTGAGCACTTCTAGGTGTGTCATGGACAACTTGTTTACCTAGGTATTTATTTTCCACAAGATATAACATTTTATTTTTATGGCCATTTTCATTTGGCACACCTTTCATTCATGTGTGTTTAAAAACACATTGCATGAATGGGCTTTTCATACAAGATATAGCATTTCATTTTCCAGATTTTGTATTCATGGCAGCACTAAAATTTTCAGGTTTAGCCAACACGACTTTAGTGACTAGGGGGAATTCCAAGGAACTCCAACTCACCATAGGTAAGTTTTGTCACCAACTCAGAGCCGAGACACAATAAACAGGGAAGCTCATCCAATACAGAGGCTACAGTGGGGAAAAGTCCTCCATGCCACTAGTCAAGTAGTAAGTCAGGGTGATAATCTAAAAGGTAGGCCATGGATGGATGAAGACAATGAATAATGGATCCAACACTAGCAAGCCAAGGTATGGTTGAATGATCACCTCTATTCTCCCTAAGGAGGGTAAAACCAATGAGTATGAATAGTGAACTTCTAAGTCTGAGTAGGGACAATGTAATATATATAATAGATCGACCAAGTCCAAATATCTATATGATCGCCAGATCATGACACTGAGTGCTAAGACATGCTATAAGAATAAGTATAAAAGCAATCTAACCATAACACCATGATATACCTGCTGAGTCATATACCTGAAAGCTCATCAACCTGTACCATCACCTGTCCTCTGGAACTGCTGCTGCAACTCTGAACACTACTGACTGCTCTGTACAAATGGTATAATGGCTATATCGGTCATCTCTCTGAGTGTCCTGAGACTCAGTCATGGCATGGGGAATGCAACTGTTGTCCACAATCTGATAGTGATCCAATGTAGATGCTCATCTCGGCATCTCAAATGCAAGGGAACTGGCTGAATAGTGTACTGGAATGAGAAAAATAATGTATGGTAGCCCGGCTACTATATATGTGATAACAAGTCAGTCAGGAGATGAGTATAAGTAGAGGAGGTGTGTTCCTCACTTATCTCATTCATTCACTCACTTGTGATTGGTGCATAGGAGAGAGAGAGGTCTGCATAGAAGGAGAAGGAGCTCTTGCTAGGGTGCTACATCTTGTATTGGTTGATTATCTATATTGAGGAAAGCTTTGCTGGGTTTTCTACTCCATGAGGGTTTCCCAGGGTAAATCTTTGTCTATCTTGTGATTGTGTTTCTTTCAGTGATCTTGCTTGTGAATTTAGGCTAAATTTAACAACTATTCTTCAAACCTTGCCATTTTTAGCTCAAACTTTGAACAATGTCTCCATTAAAAATTGCAAGCCACCTTGCTTGCTTACTCAGAAAAAAAATGGCAAAAGGTTCTTAATTGTCTCTTCCTCTCTTGAACGTATAAATTTTCCCCACACTTTTATTTTATTATCTCCTATAATCAGTCATCATCTGTTCGTATAAAGTCCATCTGTTTCGAAACATATAGTTTCTTGGCATGCATAATATTCTTCTTCTTCTTGATGTTCTGGGAACATGACATTGTAGTATCTTCTACTGCTGTTGTAGGTTTTCCCTTTATCAGTATCAATCTGTCATGCGTTGATTTTCGGAAAAAGGCACTAACGGTCCCTAAGAAACCGGATTCGTCCAAAACCCCCCGCATGTCCCGTGGGGTCAAATCGGACACGATTCGATGTCAAATCCTATCCGATTCGACTTTTGGTCGTGTCCGAAATCGGGACACGACCAAAAGTCGAATCGGACACGATTTGACATCGTGTCCCCGATTGTCGGATTCATGTCCCAAAAACAGGACACGATTTCCGCGGAAAAGTAAATCCGAGTTGGGTTTAAAACCGAATTTTCACTTTCTTTTTGTCATTTGCAAGTAAGGAGAAGGTTGAGAGTGGCTTTTATGTGCAGGTGAAGGAGATTTGAAGGCTATCCAAGGGAATCCAAGTGCATTGGGGGTGTATTTTTGGAGAGGATTGCAAGCTCAACCATCAAACAAGAAAGGGAATGTCTCAATTAGCTAAGGCAGGACTGCTCTAAATGGTCAATCAACTAGTCATGACTGCTCTAAATGGTCTTATTAGACCTTGTGAGTCATTCATCCAAACCATGTGTGCCATAAAAGAGAGCATGAAGTTTGATATGGTATGGGAAGATTGCATTCAAGAAGAAGCTAGGGTTGCCAACAGAGAAGCCTTGCTCAAAGAAGGTGACCAAGCCTTGGCCACCCACACCAAGAGAAGAAGGAATAAATCCTACTTCAAGAAGGATAGTCACAAGGAATCTCAACCTCCACAAAGATTTCAGAAGAAAATAGGAACTACTCAAGGAAGAAAGTACTCCTCATTCCAATGTTTCAATTGTCATAAAATATGACACATTGCTAGAAATTGTCCTTCAAAGGAAAAGAAGAAGGGATTCCACCATAAAAGACATCAAGCACATCTAGCAGAAGATGATAGTGAAGAAGAAGAAGAAGAGGAAAGGCCTCAGAAGAAAAGAACTAGAATAGAAGAAGATGCAGAAGAATATGTTCTATTCTCTGCACTCTCTGGGACTGTAACACCTGGAGAAAATACATGGCTCATTGATAGTGGTGCTTCAAAGCACCTGACAGGTCAAAAGAAAACTCTTACAAAACTTGAAGAGAAGACCTCTCCACAAAAGGTATCTTTAGGAGATGACTATCAATATCCAATCCAGGGAATTGGTGAAGCAAGCTACAAGCTAGATTCTGGAACACCATTGAAGATGAAGGAGATATTATATGTCCCAAGATTGAAGAAGAACTTACTTTCTATCTCAGCTCTAGATAAGAAAGGTTATAGGGTTGCATTCATAGATGGACAAGTACTCATGTGGTCCAAAGGAAAATCAATTGAGGATGCAATTGTTATTGGTGAAGAGGAAGGACGTCTATACAAACTCAAGGGTCATCCAGAAGCTGCCCTTGTTCATGAAGCCACTAGCCCTAGTGAACTATGGCATAGGAGGCTTGCTCATATTAACTACAAAGCACCACCTCATGTGAGTAAAGTAGTCATAGGACTACCAAATTTGAAGATTGATCATGATGGCACATGCAAAGGATGTGCAAAAGGGAAGAATATCAAGAACCCATTTCCAAAGAGTGAAACAAAGACTAAAAGTATTTTGGAATTGATTCATTCAGATGTATGTGGACCAATGCCCTCCACATCCTTGAGTGGATATGAATACTACCTTACATTTATTGATGACGACTCCAGAAAGACTTGGATATACTTTCTAAAAGGAAAGAATGAAGTCTTTGGAAAATTCAAGGAGTTCAAAGCCTTGATAGAAAATCATTCAGAAAAGAAAATCAAAATACTCAGGACAGATAATGGTGGAGAATACACTTCAAAGGATTTTGAAGTCTTTTGTAAAGAAGCTGAAATCAAGAGGGAGTTAACCACTCCTCCCTACAATCCTCAACAAAATGGTGTTGCAGAAAGAAAGAATAGAACCATTATGGAAGCAGTAAAGACAATGATACATGATCAAGACCTACCTATGTATCTATGGGATGAAGTAACCAGGACAGCAGTCTATGTGCAGAATAGATTATCTCATAGTGCTCTTGAATTCAAGACCCCAGAAGAAGTGTTTATAGGGAAGAAGCCCGAGGTAAGCCACCTCAAGATATTTGGGTGTCCTGTATATATTCACATACCAAAAAAAAAGAGAACTAAGCTGGACCCTTTCGGAAAGAAGGGAATATTTGTTGGATATTGTGAAGCATCCAAAGCATTCAGAATATACATCCCAGGATTCCACCATATGGAGATTAGTAGGGATGTGACATTTGATGAAGAGACAACTCTCAAGAAATATAGGAAGTGCCAATATGAAGAAGTATATGAAGAAGATGCACCTCCCAGAATTGAAGAGACTATACCCATCCCTGAAGATGTAACACCTGAAGACCATGATATGATAGAACCACAAGAACCCCCATCACAAACATATCAAGAAAGAGAAAGCCAACATGGGCAAGAGACATTATACTAGGAGCAGAAAAGTATGGAGCTCCTGAAGGCTCCACTAGAGTGAGCAAGAAACCAAAGCCTTTCTCCAACTATATGGCTTTGATGTGTGATCTTGTAGATCAACAAACTACTAGTTATGAAGAAGCAGTTCATAAGAAAGAGTGGGTAAAGGCAATACCAGTCAATAATGAAGAATGATGTTTGGGATATAGTTCCCAAACCAAAAGACAAAAGTGTGGTATCCTCCAAATGGATATACAAAATAAAGCATGCTGTCGATGGTGGCATTGAAAAATATAAAGCAAGGTTTGTGGCCAGAGGATTCTCTCAAAAAGAGGGAATTGACTATGAAGAGACGTTTGCACTAGTTGCAAGGTACACTTCCATTAGAACCATCATGGCACTTGCATCCATGATGAAGTGGGAATTACACCAGATGGATGTAAAGACAGCTTTCCTGAATGGTGTGATTGAGGAGAAAGTGTACATAGAACAACCTCAAGGATTTGAGGTGGAAGATGGAAGAATCCATGTGTGCAAACTGAAAAAGGCTTTGTATGGGTTGAAGCAAGCTCCCAGACCTTGGTATGGAAGAATTGACAGTTTCTTGACAAGCTTGGGCTTTACCAAAAGTAAAGCTGATCCCAATCTTTATCTCAAGGTTATGAATGATGAACCTGTCATATTGTTGTTATATGTGGATGATCTATTTCTGATTGGAAATGGGAAACAAATTGTCGAGTGCAAGAAGAAGCTCTCTTCAGAGTTTGAGATGAAAGATCTCGGATTGATGCATTACTTCCTAGGTCTGGAAGTATGGCAAGGTCCAAAAGGAGTTAGTGGATATGACTCTGTACAGACAGATTATTGGGTCACTAATGTATCTAACGAATACCAGGCCAGATATATGCTTTGCGGTGAACACTTTGAGTCAGTATCTAATGGAACCTAGACGAGTTCACCTGATAGCTGCAAAGCATGTGATGAGGTACCTAAACGTTACGATAGATTTTTGGTCTATGTTATCATGGAGATCATGACTTCAGATTGTATGGCTATACAAATGCTGATTGGGTAGGAAGTGTATTAGACAGGAAGAGTACATCGGGTGGATGTTATTGTCTAGGATCTGCCATGATCTTGTGGTTTAGCAAGAAATAGTCTAGTGTGGCTCTCAGCACAGCTGAAGGGGAATATATAGCTGCTTGCTCTGCTAGTTGTGAAGTAGTATGGCTTCGGAAATTGTTATCAGGATTGTTTGACTTAGAGATGGACCCCACCGTGATCCTGTGTGACAACCAGAGTTGTATCAAGATGACAGAGAATCCAGTGTTCCATGATAAGTCAAAGCACATAGACATCCGATATTTCTATATACGGGATATGGTGCAGAAATGAGCTATCAAGCTCGAGTATGTGAGCACTGACAAACAAGTTGCTGATGTGTTGACCAAACCTCTGTCTCGAGTAAAGTTTGAGTATTTCCGAGACAAGCTTGGTGTAGTTCAGAAGGACCCTCCTCGAAAGGGGGAGTGATATGGTCGATGAAGATATTTTTGGATACTGGTATCGATGTGGATACCTGTATTGATGATAAGATTGCCTATATTGACGGTAAGGTCAATGATGAGGATACCTGTGTTGATATGGATACGTGTATTGATGATGAGGATACTTGTGTCGATGATGTGGATACTATATTGATGAGGATACTGTATCGATGATGTGGATACTGTATTGATGTGGATACTTGTATCGATGATGAGGCTACTTGTTCTGACTATGAGGTCAGTGTATGGTCCCTAGTGGATGTGATAGGACTGCATCGTCCCTGAATACTTAGTTCAAAATGTACGTGATGGGAATTGCATCATCCTGGAACCACTAGTTCAAAATGTACGTGAAGGGGATTGCATCATCTCGGAACCGCTAGTTCAAAATGTACGTGATGGGGATTGCATCATCCGGGAACCACTAGTTCAAAATGTACGTGATGGGGATTGTATCATCCCTGGACCTCGATCCCTGAATTAATCCGTAGACAGATGTCTCCGAGAAGTGGTCCCTAGTGGACGAAAGGGGATTGTATCATCCCCGGACTTCGGTCCTTGAATTGATCCGTAGACAGATGTCTCCGAGAAGTGGTCCCTAGTGGACAAGAGGGGATTGTATCATCCGCGGACTTCGGTCCCTGAATTGATCCGTAGACAGATGTTTCCGAGAAGTGGTCCCTAGTGGACGAGAGGGGATTGTATCATCCCCGGACTTCCGTACCTGAATTCATCCGTAGACAGATGTCTCCGAGAAGTGGTCCCTAGTGGACAAGAGGGGATTGCATCATCCCCAGACTTCGGTCCCTGAATTGATTTGTAGACATATGTCTTCGAAAAAGAGGTCCTTAGACTCTATCTAAGTTGACGACTGGACTGCATCGTCCCTAGACATGTTATGGTGTCTTAAATGGATCATGTGTATTGCAGGGTATGCTGCTACGATGCTATTGATCGTGATGATCTAGATGACGATGTTGTTGATCGTGATGATCTAGATGATGATGCTGATGATCGTGTGGTGACGATGCTGATGATCGTGTGATGACAATATTGATGATCGTGTGATGACGATGCTGATGATCGTGTGATGACGATGCTGTTGATCGTGAGGATCCAGATGATGATGTTGTTGTAGCTGTTCGAGTGCTACAGAAGATGAAGACTCAGTACTGAAGATGTTGATGTTCCAATATTGGAGATATTTGTTCCAGTAACTGGTTGGGTTACTGATGATGTATGAAGAAAGCTTCCAATGATTTATAGATGTATCATGTATTATGTAGTTGATGACTCTTTGCTCCTACAAACGTTGTTATAATATCCTTCTTGTTAAGGGGGAGTGTTGAAATATTGTAACTTCTAAGAATATTATATTTGTATTTTATTATTCCGGAGATGTTTCATTCCTCTGATGGGACTTTGTTATGTATCCGGAGATGGTTCTTCCTCCGAGAGATTGTGGTAACTAGGGTTATTAGATCTCCCATGTGAGGTCGTCCCTGAGTTAGTTATTTAGGGGTTATTAGACTCTCTTAGGAGAGGTCGGCCCCATTAGGGTAAAAAGTCAGTCGGGAGATGAGTATAAGTAGAGGAGGTGTGTTCCTCACTTATCTCATTCATTCACTCACTTGTGATTGGCGCATAGGAGAGAGAGAGGTCTGCATAGAAGGAGAAGGAGCTCTTGCTAGGGTACTGTTGTCACCTAAGTTGTAGTCACCCCTATGGATGTATCCACTCATGGATGGCAATAAGGAAGGGCAACTCAAAAGGTGCAACCACGATCACCTCGACCTCCAAATAGATGGTTGTCACGCCAGTCGAGGCAACCTTCACTTTATGTTATCTAGCCCAAACAACAAAGAGGGAGACCCGATCTACTCCCGACAGGAGAGATCAAAACCAAGACACCAAATCTAAGTGAAGTAAGGTGTATGGTTTATCCTAGACCTTAGGATGAAGTCACAAGACAAGTGAGGGGTTCAATGAGTATAGCTTTGGTTCATTACTGATGTGAGAGTGACTTATGATTTGTGAAATAGGATCCAGGATTAAAGTACTAGCTCAATGTGAGAAAATCCACTGCCTTGGGAACCGTGTCCAATGCAGGGTAGTTTAGGGTTGAATTGGGGCTAACTAGTACAAGTGACAAGCTTGATCATGAAGTATGATGGCATCAAAGGGTTTAGCTCACCAATCAAGGATCAAACCACAAGTTAATCCAACAATCTAGGAAAGTTGAATTGACTTGGAGAGAGACCAGTGCCTTGGGAATTGGGATAATGGAGTCAAAGTATAGTTAACTTGTGGTTGAGGACTCCTATTGCATGAGATAAGTGGGAAATTAAAGTCTTGATGGATGAATAGGTCTAGATCTAGGTTTGACCTAAGTGGACCACAATCCCTTAAAACAAGGAATGCTATCCCCAAGGCAAGATTTGACAAGGTGACCTACTAGACCTAGGTTTTGAATTATTTCCGTTCCAAATCCACTGAAATCTCAAGTACCCACGTCCTAGAAGTGGACAAACTCCAATCTCCAAGGTGGTGCGACTTTGCCCAAGGAGGGTAAAAATGGGGATAAATGGATCAAGACAAGTCCAATGGCATCCAAAATTTAGATCCAAGTAGGTTGGTCAAGTGAGAGTATGGATCTACAATTTCGAGGCAATCCGATGGCTAGATCTTACTAGATCTGAGTTTAAAGATACCAAGTGGTCCAAAATGGGGATTAAATCCCTTAAAATGTGGAATAGGGCCCCCAAGGTAGAAATCAGAAAAGTGAAAATTTGGGGGTAGGTTATTGGATGTGTAGATCACGAATCAAGTGGAATCTCAACTATCCACGTACTAGATCTAGGTCAACCCACCCAAACTAGGAAGTGCGCCCTTGCTTGGAGAGGCTAAATGCCTTGGGAAGAGGGTCAAATGGAGGCCAATCCTCACCAAACTATAGATCCGGGATGCCGTGGATACTATAGAGGTGGGTTTTAAATTTCTTGCCCAAGAAGCCACTAGATCTTAGTAGATCTGAAAAAATGTAAAAATGGGGGTTTTGATTAATTAGGGTTTGAAATGTTTTAGACAAGTGGATAGATCATGGAGATAGAAATTACGTTGAGATCATACCTGAGTGATGAAGAGAGATGTCTTGATGTTGAGGAAGATTCCCGCAGAGATCAAATGAGAGATTGTTGATTTTGCTTGCCAAATTGATGCCCTAGCCCACAAGTGCGCCCTCCTCTACCTGTCAATCCAAGGAAAATCGATTTCAATCAGAGAGGTCAAGTATGGAGGAAATACAAGTAAAATGCAATGATAACATAGAATAGAAGGTCCTGGGACAGTAATACTCCCTGTTACCAACGAAGAGATCCAAAGAAGAAGTAGGGAGAGTCTTCCCCTACCAATACTTCCTCCTCAAAGCAAATCGGCCTCCACCTGTAGATGCAAAAATGTGGTACAAAAGATATGGCAAAACAAGATCTCCAATAACTCAGTGCAAAGGAAGAACCAACGAACGAACACCAAAAACATTCACCACAACACTGGAGATAGATGCAATAATAATTTTCTATTCCAATAATCCAGAGCTACTAGTCCCCATTACAATGAGAAGCTCTCTCCTTTAAATAGGAAGGAGAGGCATCAAAATGCTAACCACTTTTTGAATGAGTGGCTAAGATTAAAAGATACAAATGTCTAATCAATGGTTGAGATGAGCTCAACAATAAAATACATGGATCACTAATAAAATATAATATGAGCGGACAAAATCGCCCTAGAAGAGGGGAATCCCACCATATTATGATGACAAAATATAATAAGAAGCTTATGGTGGGTCCAAGGGGTAATTTTAGCCACCCTTGGTCAATCCCTATAGCACAATAATAATAAAATAGTCATCAATATACCAAATCGTGCCTCTATGGTCAAATCGTAGGCCTCAAAAGACCTCAAAAATCATCAGAAAGTGCCATAAGTGATGGATGCGGGCCCCGATGAAGCTGAAACTGCTGGAGGAGGTGTGGAAGACATCAATCCATCATCACTGATCATCCCATGCCAAAACATTGCCTCAGTAGCCCAAATCGATTTCCTCAATAGCCATTTCTACCAATCCTGAAATGCCTCGTGAAGCGTGAAACTGCCCCAAACTGCCTCCTGGAGTGCCTGCGCTGTCACGGTGAGGGCACTAGTGTGTCCGGGAAGGGGGTAATATGGTAAAAACAAGTGGCTGGACCACCCCCTCCAAGCACAGCGCCCTAGGTCAACCGGATAAAAATCACATCTGCTTTGACAGGGCCTCCGATAGACCAAAATTGCACTGGGATAGCCTACTGAGGCTCAATCATCACTGTAAGTGCCCGAAACTGAAAACAAATTGTCTCATTGGACTCAGAAGGTCCAAATCCATCCAAGATGTGTACTCATACACCATATGAGTCTCTGCATGATCAAAATATATATCCAATATACCGGAACAGGTCAAATAATAATAATCTGTAAATGATCAAATACTACTGTAAACCATGAATCATCATCATAACCCTGTAGCTACTGCATAGAATCATCATGTATGTGTACATAGACCATATATCATCTATCCATATCATCATAAGGTCCAACCATCTCATGTCCTATGGTTGACCTTGGTCAAACTAGGTTTGACCAAGTCAACATGACCAAATATAACTCAGACCATCATCGGAAGCTGCTGCAAAGTGTCAAAGGTTAATGTATGCTCTACAACTTATTCAAATAACAATTATAACACAAAGTAATCATTACTGGCGATCTAAATCCAAATATATAATGTCATTAATTATTATTATTACTCAGACTAGACTTTCAAGATCATACTCACTTCATAGTTGTGATCAATTTGCTAGTGAAGGGTGAAGGCTAAAATAACTGGTTAGGCTAAGGGATGACTTGACTGACTTAACTTTGTGACACTTTGGCAATGGGAAAGGGGATACACACCATAGTATATACTGAATGAGCAATAACACAGGCAATGGCGGTGTCTCACAAATGGATGAGTTGTTCAAAGAGGGTTTATTCACCTTTAACAGATGCGCACAATCCATAAAACAAATAAGGCCAGCAATTGTTTTGATATAGCATTTAAGTTTCATTGCTTTTTGGGCCTGAAGTTTCCATAGCCTTGGTCTATGTGTGTTTATAAACACATTGCATAGATTTACATTTATTTTAGGCTTTTTGCTGCAGGTGTGTTTTTAAGGCACTTGTTTACGTGAGCACTTCTACGTGTGTCATGGACAGCTTGTTTACCTAGGTATTTACATTTCCAAAAGATATAACATTTTATTTTCATGGCCATTTTCATTTGGCACGCCTTTCATTCATGTGTGTTTAGAAACACATTGCATGAATGGGCTTTTCATACAAGATATAACATTTCATTTTCCAGATTTTGTATTCATGGCAGCACTAAAAGTTTCAGGTTTAGCCAACACAACTTTAGTAACTAGGGGGAATTCCAAGGAACTCCAACTCACCATAGGTAAGTTTTGTCACCAACTCAGAGCCGAGACACAATAAACAGGGAAGCTCATCCAATACAGAGGCTACAGTGGGGAAAGTCCTCCATGCCACTAGTCAAGTAGTAAGTCAGGGTGATAAACTAAAAGGTAGGCAATGGATGGATGAAGACAATGAATAATGGAGCCAACACTAGCAAGCCAAGGTATGGTGGAATGATCACCTCTATTCTCCCTAAGGAGGGTAAAACCAATGAGTATGAATAGTGAACTTCTAAGTCTGAGTAGGGACAATATAATATATATAATAAGATCAACCAGGTCCACATATCTATATGATCGCCAGATCATGACACTAAGTGCTAAGACATGCTATAAGAATAAGTATAAAAGCGATATAACCATAACACCATGATATACCTGCTGAGTCATATACCTGAATGCTCATCAACCTGTACCATCATCTGTCCTCTGAAACTGCTGCTGTAACTCTAGGCACTACTGACTGCTCTGTACCAATGGTATAATGGCTACATCGGTCATCTCTCTGAGTGTCCTGAGACTCAATCATGGCATGGGGAATACAACTGCTGTCCACAATCTGATGGTGATCCAATATAGATGCTCATCTCAGCATCTCAATGCAAGGGAACTGGCTGAATAGTGTACTGGAATTAGAAAAATAATGTATGGTAGCCCGGCTACTATATATGTGCTAACAGGTACTACATCTTGTATTGGTTGATTATCTATATTGAGGAAAGCTTTGCTGGGTTTTCTTCCCCATGAGGGTTTCCCAGGGTAAATCTTTGTCTATCTTGTGATTGTGTTTCTTTCAGTGATCTTGCTTGTGAATTTAGGCTAAACTTAACAACTATTCTTCAAACCTTGCCATTTTTAGCTCAAACATTGAAAAATGTCTCCATTAAAAATTGCAAGCCACCTTGCCTGCTTACTCAAAAAAAAATGGCAAAAGGTTCTTAATTGTCTCTTCCTCTCTTGAACGTATAAATTTTCCCCATACTTTTATTTTATTATCTCCTATAATCAGTCATCATCTGTTCCTATAAAGTCCATCTTTATTTCGAAACATATAGTTTCTTGGCATGCATAATATTCTTCTTCTTCTTCTTGATGTTCTGGGAACATGACATTGCAGTATCTTCTACTGCTGTTGTAGGTTTTCCCTTTATCAGTATCAATCAGGCATGCATTGATTTTCGGAAAAAGGCACTAACGGTCCCTAAGAAACCGGATTCGTCCAAAACCCCCTGCATGTCCCGTGGGGGTCGAATCGAACACGATTCGATGTCAAATCGTGTCCAATTCGACTTTTGGTTGTGTCCGAAATCGGGACACGACCAAAAGTCAAATCGGACACAATTTGACATCGTGGCCCCGACTGTCGGATTCGTGTACCGAAAACAGGACACTATTTCCGCGGAAAAGTAAATCCGGGTTGGGTTTAAAACCGAATTTTCACTTTCTTTTTGTCATTTGCAAGTAAGGAGAAGGTTGAGAGTGGCTTTTATGTGCAAGTGAAGGAGATTTGAAGGCTATCCAAGGGAATCCAAGTGCATTGGGGGTGTATTTGTGGAGAGGATTGCAAGCTCAACCATCAAACAAGAAAGGGAATGTCTCAATCAGCTAGGGCAGGAGCTGAGGGGCAAAGGAAAGGGAGAAATGCACCATCTAGTGCCTCCCCTCCTATTCCTCCAAGCACAAGCGGTTCTCCTCCTCCTTCAACTGCTCCATCTGCTACTAGTGGAGCTCATGCTATGGCTCCATTTAACCTTGTTTTAGCAAGATAACAAGCCCAAGAAAAAAAATACCCTCTGTGGAAGTATGTGACGAGAAAAGATGGGCCTGGGGCAAAGCTTGGTGGGGGAGGCAATGTTTCTTGGAGATGCAATTTTTGCAAGAATGAGTTCAAGAGCACATATTTCCGGGTTAAGGGCCATTTGTTGGCTCTTCCTTCTTGTGGGATTTCTTCATGCAAAGCGATGAGTGTTAACCAAAGGAGGGATATGGAAAGAGAGGATCATGTTGGCTTAGGGAAGGTGGCAGCAACAAGTAAGAAAAAAGAGGATTATCCTCTAGCACCAAGCCTCCATTTCCACTTAGCATTGATGGGAGTGGGGATACTTATCAAACAAGAAAGAGGCAATCTACAAGTGGTCCAATGGATAGGATTTTCCAACAAGAGGCGAGAGAAGAGGTGGACCTTACCATTGCAGTTTTCTTCTACCTCAACTTCATCTCATTCAATGTTGCACGGTCACCATTGTTTATTGAGATGTGTAAAAGTATCCTGGAACGAGCTCCAAGTGGTTATGTGCCTCCTAGTTCATAGAAGCTTAGAACCACATTGTTGGTTAAAGCAAAGAAGGAGGTAGATAAAATTCTTGAGCCAATTAGAACAACATAGCCCTCATCCGGTGTGAGTATTGTTTCTGATGGATGGACAGATCCAACACGCCATCCACTCATCAATTTCATGGTATCTTCCCAAAATGAACCGGTGTTCTTGAAAGCGGTGGATGCTCTTGGGAAATACAAGGATGCACAGTATATGGGTAATTTATTCATCAAAACCATTGAAGAAGTAGGTGTTGATTCTTGTGTACAAATCATCATGGACAATGCACCTGTTTGCAAGGTTGCTGGCATGATTGTGGAAGCTAAATATCCACAGGTATGTTCATTTTGGACACCTTTCATTTCTAATTTGCTCATTGTTTGAATTTGGTCATTGCAATGTTAGTGTTGTAGAGTCATTTATACATGCTTTTATTGCTCTTACAGGTTTTTTGGACACCTTGCATTGTGCATTCATTGAATTTAGCACTAAAATCCATTGCTTTAGATGTGACATGGATTGGCAACCTTATTGAGAATGCATGCCATATCCGTAACTTTGTACAAAACCACACAAATGCCCTGACCATCTACAAAGAGTACACACAACTTTCATTTCTTAAGATTGCAGATACTCGGTTTGCTTCCTCATTCATCATGCTCAAGAGGTTGAGGGAGGTCAAAACCGCTCTTGGGTCCATGGTGATTTCAGAGTTTTGGTCTTTTTGGAGAAAGACAGATCAGATTGCTTCACAAAAGGTGAAGGACACGGTGTTAGATGATGGTTGGTGAAACACGGTAGATCTTAGCATTAAGATCATGGAGCCAATCATTTCTTTGTTGCGATTTGCAGACACGGACCAGCCCATCCTAGCAGATGTTTATGAGGGGTGGGATTCCATGATTGAGTCCATGAGGTCCATTGTCATAGAGAATGAGTGTTCCGAGTATGGGACATCGACAGAGAACTTATGGACCATGATTCGGGATATTCTTATCTCTAGGTGGGATAAGAATTGCACACCTTTGCATTGCTTGGCCCACTCCTTGAACCCCAAGTTCTACACTTGGGAGTGGCTCACTGGTGGACCGGGGCCCTCACACAGAGTCCATCCTCACATGGATGCAGAGATTGCACATGGGAGGATGATAGCACTTAGACGACTATTTCAGGATGGAGACCTACTTGAGGAGGTGGAGGAGGGCTTTGTAGATTTTTCCACTGGCACTGGGAGATTTGGAGGCTATGATGTGCTTAGAGACAGGGGGGTTAAGAAACCCTATGTTTGGTGGGCAACTCATGGGGCAACATGTCGTATTCTGCAGAAGTTAGCCTTGAGGGTCATCTCTCAAGTTACATCATCCTCTTGTTGTGAGAGGAATTGGAGCACATATGGGAACTTGTACAGTGTGAAGAAGAGTAGGCTTGAGTAGTCCAGGGCAGAGTCGATGGTGTATGTGCACTCCAACCTTTGTCTTATTTATAGGAAGAGGGAGGAGTGGGTTAAGGGAAAGACAAAGATGTGGGATGTCTTTCCTGATGATATGGGTTTGGACAACAATACTGAGTTGGCATTAGCCAACATGGATCTTAATGATCCAGTGCTAGAGCCGGTCACTTTTGATGATGGTGATCGTATGGAGGGGTCATCCTCCACAGCAGCAGATGCAGATCGTCAGATGGGCAGAGAGGAGGAGGATGAGGATCAGGGCAGTGCCAGTGATGAGTTTATTGATTCAAGCGTGGAGGAAGACTACAAACATATGGGATTCTTCCATCTTGATCCACCCCTTTTTGTATTTACCATTAGTCTATTTGGCATTTGCCAGTTCCCAGTGGCATTCCGACATATATGTATACATTTTGATTTTGATGACTTAATGAGAAATATGGTTCTGGCATGCATCTATGTGTCTCATTGTGATTTGTGAATGACAAATGTGTTGTGAATCGTGATTTGTGAATGACAAATGTGTAATCATTAATGTGTTTTGATTCTAATTTCTATTGAATATTTGTAAATGTTCTAGTTTCTAAAGATTTTTGGATCTATATGTCTAGACTCTATATTTTTAAATTTTAATATATTTAAAAATATATATATATATATATATGTATATAAAATGTGTCCTTCGTGTCTTGATTCCGGGGGTCACCGTGTCCATGTCAGACACTCGTATTTGCATGTCCTTCGTGTCCCGTGTCCTTGTGTCAGGTGACTTAGCACTAACCCCATACAAACTGATGGAAATGTTTAAAAAGGCTAAGCCTGAAAGCAACTGACACAGAAGTATCTCACCTAAACCACATTTGCTAGTCAATGTGAAAGATGAATTATATTTAGATTTTGGACACTGGCTAAAACTGCCGAATTATTTTTTATCATAGGACACTTTCCAATTACATAGGTGGCTGATGGAGGAAGACATCCTATAAACTGTAGCATTACTTCTTTTGAGGTTATGTATTTAAATGTAAATGTAATGATGGGGCCATACGTGATTTGATGGTTAGCCCTATTACTGCTTTTTCAAGATGAACTCTACATTTGAAGAGTGTTATCTTCTTTCACCTAAATAAGACCCATTTGACTTTTGTTAACACTTCAACACTGCCATCTCAATAAAGGACTTAATGTTTTTCTAACAGGTGCACGCAAAGTTGTAAAATTGGGATTTTCCTTGTATTTCTCTTTTGGTGACTCAAAAATATTTTCTCTAACTGACGTCGCAAATCTTTGCAACCATATGAGATGAACTGCCGAGTAAAATTGCAGGAAATCTCTGGTTTGATAGCTGTCCAGTGTCTTCCATTCCACAGTTTTTTTTAAATAATACTAAAAGCTGACCCCTATTTGAAATGCAAGGTCATCAAGGGTGATGATTGCCCCCATAATATTTCATGGAAATTCGAAAATTACATCTAATATTAATATAGAACTCATTGGAATGCACAACAGAAGAGCACTGAACATCCTAACAGTAAGAATCATGGACTCTTGAGCAGAGTTGTTGCCTGATAGCTTGAAATCTCAATTCAAATACTCCACATTGTAATTTTCTTTCTTTCTGAAGCTTTGAATTCTTATGGTAATTCCATTATGCATAAAATGTTTATGCTGTTTTTTTTATGCATCATTGCTAATCTTATATTGTACTATTCTGAAAATAATCTTATTTTCAATGGATGAAACATTGTGCAGATTTTGTAGAGGAGAAAAAGGGGAAAATATGGAGGCTTAATGACTGGGGCATGCGGAGGCTAGCATATAAAATTAATAAAGCCAAAAAGGCAAATTATATCTTGATGAATATTGAAATGGGAGCTGAGCATATCAATGACTTGACAACCTTATTTGATAAGGACGAGAGAGTAATCAGGCATTTGGTAATGAAACAAAAGAAAGCCATCACTGAAGATTGCCCACCACCTCCAGAGTTCAAGTCATATTCAACTCTTACTGATGAGGAAGACATGGATGAGGGTCCTGATTATGTTGATGAATTGGAAGATGAATTAGAAGAAGAATTGGAAGAAGAGTTTGACGAGCTGGAAAGTGAAGAACAGGAGATGAAGGAGTTAGCTCCACGATAAGTGTATCATCATTTTTCAGTATTTGTTGTACACCTTTGTAAATTATGGCGATGGTCATATTTCAATGCCAGGGAACTCAATTTTTTACCTTGTGGAGAACTTCTGATGTTTGGAAGTATTAATAGTGTGATCAGGCATATGTTTCAAAACTTTCATTTTGTGTTGATCCTTGATTGCTAATGTCCAAGGAGCAATATGGTAACTTGAAGGTTTTGGATAATGAGTCAAGCCAGAAGAAAAAATGTGTCTATCCTCAGTTTACGAAGAAATTGATTTCTATGATTGCCTGTTCAATTCCAATGCTTACTTTTGATTGGTTTTGATTGAAGCAATTTTAATAAAATTTGGGGGCTAAGAAAATTTTCATTTGCATGATATCAATACATGAATTGTGAGATCGAAACAGATTAATTGATATAACCACTAGCATGCAATTTAATGCAGCAAGTTGTGTATTTTATAAAACATTATGAGAGAACTTATCACTATCCTGGATACCTGAGGGTGTAGATGGATTGGAAAGTCTGGCTTGATGTTTGAGCTATGTCACGAGGCCAAAGCCTAATGGGGCAAGGTTGGTGCATCTCTGCAAGGGAGGTCTCATATGCAAAATTTGGTGGGCTAGCCAGGGCCATGACCTAAAAAACTGAACTTACTCTTTATATACATGCCTGGCCTTGGAAAATTTATGGACTATTCTTTTGCCAATTGGATAAAATTTGATCAATTTTATGGGTTAACAATTGTTTTTAGAAAATATTTGCTAATTTTATAGATCTTTAATCTCGTTATATTCACAATTTTTTATAGAACTTGCAAATTGGGCATTGGTTCATTGGTGAGGTGGACGGAGGGTTAGGCCATCCACTTAAGCTGTCCACCAGGGCTTCATTCTCACTGTGATCTGCCTCACCTACGTGGCACAGGTTTCAAAGGGATGAAAAATGGCGCAAGTATAGGGGTTTTTCAATGAGAAAATGCCTAGCCAAAGGAAGTCCACTCTTTGCGGTGCAGATTTACAAGGCATGTTTCTTAAATCAATTCCAATTTTTACATAATTAGATTTTTTTTATAATTTCAACCGTTTGCTTCATATATATACATTTTTATTCATTTCCCTGCTAAATATATCATATAAAATTAGTTGTCTTTGGAGTTTTCCTTGCACTGAAAACTGCGGTTTAAGAGCATTAATCAACAATGCAGATACAAAATGTTAAGAATTTAAGATGAATTGGGTGTTCTGGCAGTCGTGGAATTTGATGGCCACATATGCATGTCAAGAGAAATGAACACAGCTGGTGAAAAATGATAATGCACTTGGTTTTTATTATTGCATAGGTATTTGTAGACAACAAATTTTTATACATAGTTGATTTTGTTTCTACTTAGTATATAATATATTATATAAATATGTTTCTATTATTTTTTCCAGGGCAGATTTTTAAAGTGCACATTACATGCGATGTTTTCTAAAACAATTGTCCCTTATTTGATGGAAAAACAGTAAACAACATGCAAACCACTGAATTTTCAACTATGACTCAAGGTTTGGGTGAGTTAGTTTAGAAATTATGCTTTTGGAAAATACATCATTCTTGACATTGAAAGATCGAATGAATTTATGTGTGTTTGTAACATAGTTCTTGGAGTTTGTAATGCCCCTCTGCTACTTATTGCATTAGTACTAGGGGGCATGTCGGGGTTATACTGTAGGCATCGGACACACTGGTGATGGCCACACGAGTGTGTCCTATCCCTACACAATAGTATTAGACTATATCTGATTATAATAGTAATAGTTTAAGGGCATGGGATCCATGAGAATACAAATATATAGCTTGACAATATTAAATTGAATAAATCGTGCTTTTGGTTAAATAAGGGGGTTAATAAGGAAAATAATAAAATCTATAATTATGAGCTATTTATCTATTTTTATGATTTTTGCATGGGAAAAATATTGCATGTGGACATGTGTCCACCCTTGGGAAAGCTTAAATATGAGGAAGGAGAAGGGGAAGGGGATTCTCCCATCCTTGTTTCTCTTCCTCATGAGTTTGGAGTGTTTGAGGGGATGGAGGTTGGAGGCTGAGGGTAGAATAGGATTATGATGATGTTATATCGTTGGCTTGGTATGCTTTTGTTAATAAAGTGTTTTATAGAGGCATAAACACTCAATTGGGTTTAGCTTATCCTCTTGAGGGATAAGATGACGTGATTATGAGAGAGATGTCTGTTTGGTGGTTAAATGCTTGCTTCAAGTTGTTACTCTCCCTAAATTATTACATGAGCGTTCTTTGATGGGCAGGAGCTGGCCATGGTTGCTGTTCAAAGGTGCAGCTATCACCAAAATGATTAACTGACAGATTCCAGCTAAAGTGAAACATGATATGGGAAACATAAACAACTAATAATGTTGTGGAAAAACCACTCGAAACTCGTAAAACACATGGAGGTTGGTTAATCCCGAGCTTCTCAATCTAGCCATTATTCAAAGTGTTTGATTATCCTTGCTTCTGGAGTTACCTTATTAAGTTTTGACCATAGATATAAGGGAAACTAAGAATATTTTCTATTTATCAATGCTGTCTGTTGATTTCTAAGGGACATTTAAAACTACAACAACCAGAATTCCAATTAGGGGTCATAATATCAATTTTATAGGTTGGATGCCTTCCTCGACAATATCGAAGTCATAATAATATATAAATATTTGCACAGGTACGAACTATAAATGGATTAAGGTAATCGTAGTAGGTTTTGATTTTATATTTTTTTTTACTAGGGAATAGAGTTTTGTTGAGATTACAAATTTCATTGCGGGTTTTAGAACACTTTGCGCGCCCTTCTTCTCATCGGTCAATTACCTATGCAGTCCAAAACGAGTTTCATGGAGGTACATTCTACATGATAGCTTCCATTTGGATGGTCTTATAAGGGATTCTATAAAGCTTCGTCATTTCAAATTAGGGAAGACATCGTCAGGTGAGATCACTTCCGTGCTGGCCAAAGCCTACTAAATGCAAAAGCTGCTAACAAAAAATGCTTCCTAAATGCAAAAGCTGCAAACAGAAAATGCTACAAAATGGATGAAAATGCAACAGAAGCAGGAAAAATAACTAAGATTGAAATTCTAATTTGAGCTAATATGCCCCCAAAAGAAAACTATGAAAGCAACACAAATAAAAACGGCTCAAACTTCACAATTAATACATCAAAATTTGCAAGAAAAGGGAAAAACAATTGGAACACTAAGCATGATTTGTGAACTGAGAAAACAAGAATAAAAATAGGTCAAATTTTACCGGCTAACACAATTTGTGAACTAGCTAGTTTAATTTTAGGTATGGCAGTATACAAAACCTGTTAACAGTTATTTGCTCAACACATTGTTTGGTCCAAATGTCTCTAGTTTTGAACCTAGCTTGCTCTGATACCAGAATGTAATACTCATTGAGCTTAATAAGAAAAATGGTAAATAACATACAAAATGAGAGTAATATGTTCTTAAAAAAAATTCATTCACTTTCACAAGATTTATAAATTTGGCAACATTAAAACTAACACTAACACTAAGTAATTACAAAAGAGAGGGACATTCAGATTACATACATGAACCCAAGAATTAAACTTACAGATGCACATTGTAGTTGGCAAGACATTCATCAACTCAACAACAACTCCAGCGCGTTTGGAAACTACGTGTGGGGAAACCGCTCTCCTCCCAACCAACCCCTCAGTGATAGACTGAGGGCCCCCAAGCCCTCACTCAACAATACCAAGCCAGTTGTATAACATCATCATAATCCTATTCTACCCTCAGCCTCCAACCTCCATCCCCTCAAACACTCCAGACTCATGAGGAAGAGAAACAAGGATGGGAGAATCCCCTTCCCCTTCTCCTTCCTCATATTTAAGCTTTTCCAAGCTTCCCCAAGGGTGGACACATGTCCACATGCAATATTTTTCCCATGCAAAAATAATAAAAATAGATAAATAGCTCATAATCATAGATTTTATTATTTTCCTTATTAACCCCCTTATTTAACCAAAAGCATGATTTTTTTAGTTTAATATTGTCAAGTTATATATTTGTATTCTCATGAATCCCATGCCCTTAAACTATTATTGTTATAACCATATATAGTCTAATACTATTGTGTAGGGATAAGACACACTCGTGTGGCCATCACCAGTATGTCCTATGCCTACACTATAACCCCGACATGCCCCTAGTACTAATGCAATAAGTAGCGGAGGGGCATTACAGAGTTCATTAGTCAAATATTGCTCTACGTCTTACCAATTTCCTCCCATGTAATTATTCCAAGTTAATGTCGTGTGGTGCCCAACAATACATTGAAGGTGATCTGGTTGATTTTTGTAACTGCAATGAGATCTAATTCAATTATCCTTTTACTACAAAATAATTTGGATTCATAAATATACAAATATGGACTGTTAGGTTGTTTATGGGAGAGTTTCTTTGGGGTCATATTTGTGTTTTCCGATATCCAATCCCATGGTTAATGTTCTATAGCATAATGGTGGAAAATATTTGCTATAATGTTGAAAACACCATGCTCATGTGTGTCTATGCAAGCACATGCAAGTTGATAATTCTTTCCACACCAAAGTCGTTCATAAGGCATGAAATGGGCTTATAGCTTTGCCAAAACTTTGGAGCTAACTCATTATTGCGATGTGATAACATTACCATCTCTCTTGAACTAACATTTTATGGTAGTTGTTGAATGTATCTCTTTGGCTTTGTGAAGAGTTTCTGTGTTACATAGTGTGTTTGTAGGTACCCAATTTCACTATTTTGTTGTGAAATGTTGGCAAAAACATTTTCTTGTGAAAAATATTATACTCATGTGTGGTGTTTGTAAACATGTTTGTTATAGGTTTAACATTTTAGCATTTCAAAGTGGTTTATAATCTGCAATGGGCCTAAAGCTTTGCTAAAATGGAAGTAGAGTTTGGTATATAGTACCTCTAGTATATGTCATATCATAATCCCTCTCTAGTGGTAACATTGTCGATGATATTACTTGGTAAGTGAATTTCTTTGACGTGTGAAGAGGAGTTTCTTTACAACAAAGCGTCCATATATGTGGGTATCCAGTCTGATTGTGGTTCGGGTTTGGAATTATATCGAAAATTTGAAGTTTCCACCAATCAGTCTAAATGTCACCCATGCTCGGGGATGATAAAAATATGACAAAGCACTTACTATATGTTCAAGATGCTATCCATTATTATGGATATGTGGATCTAACATTAAATTATGTTTGGGAATTCAAATAACTCTAGTACATCAATTAAAGAATATGTCATACAAATTCTGGAATGGACAATAGGTCCTTAATATTAGGAGTTAGAAAATGTGTTTGAGTTTTATGTTGATATTTATAATTACTTGTTAGCATAGTGTATTTAGTTAAATAGTATGAATGTAATGTGCAATGAATCATGGAAGACAAAATATTATGAATATATTTATGCCACATGACTTAGAACTTGTTGCAGTGGTACATACCGTGACATGGAGGCAAAACTTAATGGGAACAAAATTCAAGCTAAGAATAGGGCTTAACATTATGAAGTATTTGTTTAACCAACCAAATATAAATGTCGAGGAAACAATATGGTTGGAATACCTTTGTAAACTTGATTTTGAAATTGAACTCAAAAGAAAAAGAAGATAAAGTCACTGTATGGGCTGCCTAGTGTGTTGGATTGGTGTGATGAAATATTGTTCATTGTTTGCTTATATAAACTAATATTTCAGATGAGACCTAAAGCTGAAGTTCAGAGTGACTAGATCTGGGAAACCTCCTTGTGAAGTGAAATTTCTGTTTTGGATTAAAAGTCAGACCACAGAAATTTATTCAATAAATCAATGAGATGTTGATGATTAGTGGTGACTCGTTGATGTTCCATATAGTTGGTAATGTATTCAACAATATTATTTTTCATTACATGCCATAAATATTGTTTTCCTATTGTTGCAGTTGCTTTCTTATAGCTGAATGTCCAAAATATGGCACATTAAGCATCTCATTGGATAAGTTTCCTCAACCCTAAAGAGTTGGTAACATGCATTCCGGTTTTATAAATGAGGCCATCATCTACTATTTGACATCCTTCATGTTTATTCTATGTGTTTTCTTTAGCAATCCCTCCCTTGCTTGGAGGTAGTAGTCATTTTAGATAAGAGATTCAACAACTCTCCTTCTCTCAGCATATTCACATATGCTATTTTTTTACAAAAACATTCTTCTATTGAGCACATCAATGACTTTATTTTCTTTTTCTTTCGACTTCAATTTCAAAATCAAGCTTACAAAGGTATTCCAACCATATTGTTTTCCTAACATTCATATTTGGTTGGTTAAACAAATACTTTAGAATGTTAAGCCCTATTCTTAGCTTGAATTTTGTTCCCATTAAGTACAGCCTCCACATCAAGGTACGTAGCATTGCAACAAGTTCTAATCCATGTGGCATAATTATATTCATAATATTTTCTCTTCCATGATTCATTGCACATTATATTCATACTAGTTAATTAAATACACTAGGCCAACAGGTCATGATAAATACCAACATAAAACTCAAACACATTTTCTAACTCCTAATATTAAGGACCTATTGTTCATTAAAAGTTTAACATATGTGAATATGATTTGAGAAGAAGAGTTGTTGAATCTCTTATCTAAGATGACTACTACCTCCAAGAAAGAAAGGGATTTCTAAAGAAAACACATATAAGAAATATGAAGGATATCAACTAGAGAAAGGGATCTAAAGAAAACACATATAAGAAATATGAAGGATATCAACTAGTAGATGATGGCCTCATTTATAAAACCATAATACATGTTCCCAAATCTTTAGTATCGAGGAAACTTATCCAATGAGATGCATAATGTGCCATATTTTGTACATTCAAGCTACTAGAAAGCAATTGCAACAATATGAAAACAATATTTATGGCATGTAATGAAAAATAATATTGCTGAATACATTACCAACTATATGGAACATCAACGAGTCAACACTAATCAATCATCAACATCTTGTTGATTTATTATATTAATTTTTGCAGTCTTTGACTTTTAATGCAAAACATAAATTTCACTTCACAAGGAGCTTTGGATCCAATCGCTCTAAACTTCAGCCTTAGGTCTTATATGAAATATTAGTTTACAGAAGCAAACAATGGACAATGTTTCATCACACCAACCCAACACACTAGGAAGCCCAAGTGTAAAGATACCAAGCATATGCCAATAAGTTTTGGCCCTTGGGGCACACTTTTCCAAACACAAACTAGATATGAAATTCACTTTATTACAACATACTTTACAACAATAAATCTGCCCTATTACCTTCAAAATGTTCTTCAAATCACTTGAAAATTTCAACATTAAGTTATGTCAAATCAACAAGACATACAAGTGTTAGAAATTACCAAATCATGAAGACAATGAAAGCTAAAAACCAAATCTACAATTAGTATTGCACAACTGAAAACTCCATATATATGTATAGGAATGAAGTACATGTACATACCAGAAATTTATCACAAAGACGGTACACATTTTCAAGCTTTTCAAAACTCTAGCTAGGGAAACTATGAAAACCCTATCGACCACCAAAGATCTCTAATAAGCAAGCATCAACATTGGCATGTTCTCCTTGGCTTCTACAACAAACTTGTATCACACAAGCACAACTTCCTTCCTTAAGCTTTGCAAACCCTAACCATGTTGCATCACACAAGTAAATGACAAGACAACTCTAGGCTAGCCTCCAAATCTACCCTAGGATTTGAATTGTCAAATCCTAAGTCTTTCGCTCTTCCATTATCACAAGCACCAAGAATTCCATGGTTCATTAAGAATACAAGAAGTCCCTGATCTTTCACTAGCCTTACATCTTGAAAGAGAAAGGCTTCAAGATAATGTAAAGGTGTTAGCTCCACTCTCCAAGTCTTCCATTAAGATAGAAACTCTAGTTCTACAACAAAATCCATAAGAACCATCACCATCTTCAATGGCATGTTCTTTAGGGTTTACATGTATAGGACAAACCCTAGTCATCACAAGAGAAAACCCTAGCATCACACAAGAGAAATCTCTCTAAGAACATCCAAGACGTCTCTCTCTCCCCTTATCCTCTTCTAGAGTTTCGTCATGAACCCCAATGTCTATCTCCTAAGGTGTCTTCATGAACCTAATGAGTTCAAGACAAGTACAAAGAAGAGTACAGTAATAATAATGAATACAAGTGCTCCTCTATTATATATACAAGTAGGTGAGGGAGGCTACCATAAAATAAGGACATAAGTCAACACAAGTAACCAACAATGAGATCTACAAGAAATGATCTACAATAAAAGGATGCATATGTCTCAAATTGGTATATATCCAATCCCCAAAGCGAAACAACCTCCAAGTGATGATATTGGGCTCAATACCCCTTCTCCAAGATGGTGCACTCTCCAACAAGTCATTAGTCCAACACTCCCTATTCCATGGTGTTCTATTGTCTAAGTGTCCTCATGCAAGGTGATCCTCCTCTAACTATGTGTCACATGCCCTCACATGTGCCCAATGCTACTATAACTTATGTCTCTGTTGTAACAACCCTCATATACGAATATAGGAGATATTTAATAAAGAAGTAAGCGAAAGCAAATATTGCATAAAGATAGAAGAGCGGGTGATCTTTTGGGAGGGTGTTCAATGGCATTTTGGAGGAGGAGCTTCAGAGGAGCAAAGGAAGAAAGAAGAGGTTGACAAAAAAAGGAAAGCAAGACAGCACTGGCATAGGGTTAATTGTTGGGGGCTAGGGGGCCTCAGCCATTTGGCTGGGGGTTGGTTGGGTGGAGAGTTGCCCCCCCACCTTTAGTTGCAGAACTTGGAGCCATCAAGGT
Source organism: Larix kaempferi (assembly GCA_027924585.1). Taxonomy (NCBI): domain Eukaryota; kingdom Viridiplantae; phylum Streptophyta; class Pinopsida; order Pinales; family Pinaceae; genus Larix; species Larix kaempferi. The sequence goes on along the minus strand of BSBM01000703.1, from coordinate 1,659,155 downwards.
AACCACCAGGTTCATCTAACCATGTATGTAACTAATTCACTCAGATCTTATGGCATGCATTAATTTTTTTTTAAAGTTTTATGGGTTATTCATGCAATTTTAGCGTGTTACATTTGGTATCAGAGCTGAAGCTCAACCCTAGGGCCTCAGGGCCTCTTAATAATTTACAACTTGCCTCTTTGTCATATAATGACAACGGCCATGCCGGCCTCCTATAATTATCTTTGCATTTGAGGAATAGCTCAATAATTTAGAAAACTCAGTGTGAATCTTTTCATTATATTAGTGGAAGAAGGGCAGCCTCTGTAAGAAGAGCACCTATCCAATGTCACAAAAGCACCTATCCACTGTCACCCAAGGTCGCCTGACTGAGAATGCCCCGGATGATGGTACTTAGCTAAGCAATTAGAGGAGAGATTCCAAGTGACGTACATCAACACAATTAACACATTGGAATCTAATAACCAACAAGCAAACAATTGATAGATAATTTAAAGAAACATCAAATAGAGTCATTCTCTGCAAAACGGAGCTAATAACCCAGCCCTAGCTATTTGGTTACAGTAAGGTTTTACTATCCTTTTCTTTTAAAAAGAGAGAGAAATTATCCCTCCGAAGGCTCCTTGAGGATTGTCTTAACTGTAAAGAAAATCCTCGAGAGTAAGATTGATTCCTACCTGTATTTGACTCGTGTCTTTTATGTTTAACGTTAGTTTACCGTTGAACATACTATATTTCTCCTTTTGTTTTATAATATTGTTATTTTGCAGTAAGAAGTTTACTCGTTGAAACTCAATATTCGCAGAACTTATATTTAAAGGTTAGTCTCTTTTGGTAAATTTAGATCCATCTCATGATGTATTGCATAATTAATATTCAGACCTTACCTGAGTTGAGTCGAATTCTTCTTGCAATGCTCGGTTATAGCCTCGGCTAAGATTCCTGCATGAATGTGCTGTAAAAGAAGCTCTTTGTTTTCCTTTAATTTGCTTTATTATTATCTTTGCTGAAGTATGTTTATATCGCCAGTTGAATGGGAAGTTAGGGTTGGTTGCAAATTGTAAATGAAACTAGTTATTTTGTGTGATATATATAAAAGCTATTTAATTCTCCCTATAACAAAGTTTATTACTTCTAATTAGGGATTAAGGATTTTAACATTAGAGGAACTAATAGATCCTTCTTCCCTAAATAGTTACACAATCATTCTTTTAATTCTGGTTTTACACAATCACAACACCAGGATTTTTATTTAGGTTTTACACAATTACAAACACCTGAAAATCATTATGAAATCAGAGGTATATGCCTGTCAATGACCAAAATCAAGGTGCTGATACTTTATTTGTGGGCAGCAAGATACACTGCTGGGTGAACTGTTATGTGTTGGAAAGAAATATTGTTCCAGATTTGCAGACAGTCACCTACAGGTGTATTGTATTTGTGTGGTGGTAGCCATAAATCTGATATTAAATATCTTAACGGATTACACGTGGTGGATTGGTTAAAATGCTCTCAAATTATTATTATTATTATTATTTCTTTGCTGAAACTGATGATAAATTGCCATAATTAACTAAGATGCTCAGAATTGATATATGTATGCTGTAGGAGATTGTTTATTGCCTTCCCTTGTTATAAAATATAATTTTTTTCTTCTTTTTCTTTGTCTTGAATGGGAATATTTATAAACCTCAAAAAAATGATAGGGCTATATCAACCGCCCCATCCCCTAATAATTATTTGTTTCATCCATGAGAATGTGTCAAGCATTTAGAAGAAAGGGAACGCAGATCTCCCATGCGTTTCCCACTCCATGCAATCATATTCTTGCCCAATACTATTATAGGATTAGGGTTAGGGTTCATGCTCCTTTGCCACCAGCAATGGCTTGCTTCATAACTTTATATATATATATATATATATATATATATATATATATAAAAAGTCTCGCACATTAACTCTAAATCCATACCAAGTCCTGAGTCGAATACCAAACATTACTCAAGTGCCCGAGCCATCAAGTGCCATATTAAACACAATTATATATAAAATATATAATATTTCTTTAGCTATGATAAAAGGAGAATATGTATTTATATCAAATTTTAAAAATATTTGTTTTATATATTTTGAATTATTTTGCATAAGATATATGCATATTAATAGTATTTATATTAAAAGCTAAGTTGTTGTTGTTGTTGTTATTATTATTATTATTATTATATTACTTGAAGGAAAATATAATATTATTTTGAATGAAAATATAATGTTATTATAATAAGGTTATTGAAATTAACATCTCACATAATTAATGTTTGAAATCTTTGATAATTGTATTGAATATTAATAACATTAGGCTCGCACATATTGAGAAAATATTGTAGGAGATAGACGGATGATAGACACAAAAAGCAAGTTCTAACGACCCTACCTGCCTTGAATTGCAGTAACTGATAGCTCCCAAACAAAGAAGGCAGACTCCTGTACCGCCTAAGGGTGGTACTTCAGTAGAGCAGGCTATTTTACGCTCCTTGGGTGAAGTATCTAGTATGGGTAGTAGGTCAAAGTCAGAATCAAAATATGGGCGAAAACCTGGACCAAAGCCAAGATAGGGAACTTGAGCAAAAACAAAAACAAGACCGTGATCGATCATCCTCTTCGAAAGAAGGAAAGGCATCGCTCGATATCATGAAGGAAATTCACAAATCTAATTTTCCAGAGTTTACATGTACCCAGGAAGGACAGGCAACAGAATCCTGGTTAATTGGAGTTAAACAAACCCTTAGTTTTAAGGATTATACCACTAATGAGAATGCACCGATAGCCATGAGCCTTCTAAAAGAGGATGTGTTGTTATGGTGGGTGAATGAGGAGAGTAAACTTTACATAGAACCATCATAAGCCACTTGGGAGCTCTTTGAAGAAGCCTTTTGGACCCGTTTCCTGTTTGATGAGTATAAGCACCAACAAAGGGCAACTTTCCATGTGGTACAACATAGAGGGAGACCCATAGAAGAGTATGAAGCATAATTCTACTCTCTAGTGCACCACATTGACTATATGGCAGACGATAGCAGGAAAGCCGAAATATTCCTACATGGGTTGGACCTGGAGATTCTTAATAAAGTAGCCATGTGGAAACCCACTACCATGGCTCAAACCTCCAGCATAGCTAGGAAAGTAAAGATGAAGATTGACTTGGGAAAACAAGCCCAAGCACAAGCAACCGAGGGAAGAAGTGTAACTTATAGTGCAAGGCAGGTTGGAGGTGCAAGATTCAACTATCGAGGAGGTCACTCTCGGGTGGAAAGAGTGACTGTTACACCTAAAATCCTACCATCAAAAGATTCAGTGTATACATCCCTGAAGTTTCATTAGCTAAGTCATTTACCTGGAAGGGATACCATTGCACTTATGCTAGGTTTTGAGAGTTCGTCGCAGGCTACACTCATGCAACCTGCGACGTCGCATCTTACTCTACTGCAGGGTGCGACGAAGTCAGTTAATGGACAAAAATAGGTCCTTCGAGCCAATTCTCGAAGCCTGCTGACTTAGATCCTTATCCCTGACCTCTTGGGGGAGCTGGCACTCGGTTCCTAAACTCTAGGAAGGATCCCCTATCTCTCTCCTACCATATCTCAACCTAGCCTATCCATATCCTATCCACTTAGCCCTATATAAGTGAAGCTCTACCCCTCTCCAAAGGGAGGAGGTTTATAGTGTCTACATGCTGATGAAATCATCTTGGAGAGATCTCTAACTCATCCATTGAGAGAGTCACACTTCCTTGGGAGGATATGGCATTTGGCTTGGATGGAGAAGAACTGCTATGTTAAGCCTTGGTTATAGTCTATTCTTGTCTATGTACTTTCTCGATTTACAGTAATATAAACGCTTTCCACCAAGATTGTTTATGTGTGATGATATTGTGTAGTTTACCTGCTTAACTGTTTACTTAGATCTATTATTGTATAGATGCTCTTTACTCGTTTGCATTGTTCTATGTGTCTTGATAGGCCTTGCAGCTGATATTTGACGACCGCGAGACGTGGAGTGACATCCAAGAGAAAGGATTGCGAACTTAAGGTAAGACATCTAGTGACTTGATCCTTAATTAGATCTAGGAAAGTGGTCTATAGTCTGTATTATTTGTTCTAGACTCACATTGAGCTAGGGAGATCCAGCTCGCGTCTGCTCGAGTGGATTGTCCGTCAAACAAATCTGGCGACCATACTGGGGAAAACGTTGCTTTGTAGTTGTCAATTTGAGTGTCATTTTTCAGTTGATTTCTTGCCAAGCCATTTTATTTGTCATTTCCTTCTTTAGTTGATTTCACCATCAGATCTTCACTTTGAAGAGTTTGATTGCCTTCCTTTTAGTTTGCACTTCTCATTTGCAGACCTTTTTTAGTTTCATTATCTGGAGAATTGGTTCATTTTTGAACTTAGATCTTGCCTGTCGCACCTGGTCAGTGTACCCAGAGCGACACTGTGTTATTTTTTATCTATGTTCTTTGCCTGTGAGCCTGTCGTCGCAACCCTTCCATTGGTATTCTGCGACATCGTCGCACTCCCCACATTGGTGAACTGCGACGTCACACTGTGTACAAGCAGAGAGTGCGCTGATCTGTCATTTTTTCCATACAGGCACCCTTTCTCCATTTCTGTTTTGAGTTTGGTTTGTGTGCAGACTCCCTCTGTACTGTAAGGTCCAGTCAGAGATCCCATTTTTCTTTGTGTGATTGAGTTGTTTGGTTTTATGTGGAGTTGTTTTGGGTTCCATCTTGGACAAGTTTGAGATTTGGTAGTGGTGGACACTCTTGTCTCCCCCACCTGCATCTACTCACCCTTGCATTCGATCCTCTCCTAGCCAGATCCAGTCAAGTGTATTGGATAAGTTTCCAGACCTCATTTGCATTCATTTTGTGAGTTTTGCTTGCTTTAGTGCTGCTTGTTGCTAATTGATTTTGAGTGTTTGTATGTACTTTCAATCCATTGAGTGCTCATCTTTTCTTGAGATTTTCTGAGTTATTGGAGTGCTGCGAGTGATCTTTTCATTTCAGTATTGATGTTTAAGAGCGTAGTTGTTATCAAATTATTATTTTGATACATCCATTGAAAGATCAAAAGTACTTTATTTCCATCATTTCTCAAGCTCATTTGAAGAATTGTATATGCATTGGAATGTCTCATTTGTAGATCTTTTGGAAAAGTTGAAAGAAAATTGCATTGTTTGTGTTTTTCATGAATTATGAGTTGCTCGTTTTCTTGAAAAATTCGAATAGACATCAAGTTTTGCAAAAGTAGTTCCACGCTTGGAAAGTTGCATTGTATCTTTTCGTTTTTGTGCTTTCAGGCCATCATAGTGAAAGTGAAAAGCTTGCATATTTTACTTAGAAGCTCTCTCTTTTCATCACTTAGCATCATTTTTGTTTTGAAAAGATAAAAGAAAAGAAAAAAAAAAACATGCTTTGATTTGGTTTAGTAGTGTTGTGTCTTTTATGTTTTGCTTGAAAAGGAAAAAGAATACTCCATAGTCATTTTTTGGTAGATTTGGGATTGTCTTGCATTGCATTGCTTTGGTAAAATTGTTGGAAAGAAAAAAAATTTCTCCTTCCCATACATAGAGTTCATTGAAAGAAAAGCACACTTTTTGCATGTAGTTAGAACCTGCATTATGTTTACGATTATGTACTCACCTCATGCATTCACCTAACCATCCATATAAAATTAACGATAGAACTAGGGTAAAATTTTTAGTAACTTGTGTGTAAGTTAGAGACGTGTTCCAGCGTCGTTAAGTGTGGCAGTTGTCGTTATTTGCAAGCACTGTATCCCGGGGGTATTGTAGTCTTCCACGTACTTATCGGTATCCCTTTAGTACTTGGCATATATCGAAAGGTGTTTCACGTACTCGATAGTATATCGGAAGGTCTCTTGCCGAACGGTTGTGCATTAGAAAACACCACTACGGATTTGATCTCCCACGTACCTTGCGTGTATCGGGAGACACCCTTACGATTCCTGAAACCAACTGAGTTAACCTTTTGGCCGTCTTGGCGGAGCAATACACCGAGAACAACACTCGGGGAGCTACTATGCACGTACCGTCCAGGTAATCGGGTATTCAGGCAAGGGTACGGTCCCAATCCTCCTTGTCACGTTTTACTGTTGGACCCTGCGGTATATCGCGAGTTGCGAAGCCTTGACAATCTTGTGAGGATCCAGACCTTGAATCCACTCTTATCACATAAGTTTGCTTGTGGCTTTAGTTTGTGTAGAGTTTTGTCTGGTCTGCTTTTCTTTCGTTTAGCTTGCCTCAGGAGAAATTTTTTGTTTCAGTGACTCTCGCTGACTTTCCTTGGAGAAGGTCTCACAGGATTCAGAATTTGCCACCCGAATATCCCCTTAATCAGGAGGTAATTTCGAGGGTAAGAATGGATCCACAAGCCAGGGTTGGGTCACATGAAGTGGAAAACCCCACTTTGAATATTGGAGGACATTTGTTTCCTCATACTCCTCCAGATTCATCAGCCTCTCATCCCCCGTAGGGTGAAGAAGCACAAATCCCCACTTCAAAAGACCCACCTCCCATTGCATCGGGAGAACCTAGATCATTGGAATGGATAAATCAACCCCAGGACGACCCTACAGTAGTTGTTGGTCCTTCAACGGCTTATTGGACATCTTCTACAGGCCACCCAGTGGCCCATTTTGCCGTTGCATCCCCACCCAGTTGGGCTAGTCCCGAAGACCGCTTAGCACCTTATCGTGAGCAATTGGCTCGTTTACGTGCTATGGGTGAGGAGTTTCAAAGTCAAAACTTTCAACTAAGGTTCGACGACCGACCACCCCCAAGTCGTGTTTTATCTTTTGAGTCACCGGAATCATCCACGCAACATGTGACCATTGCTGAAATTGGTCAACCATCCATTCCTGCACATGCATCTCCTAGACAGGAGACCAGTTCAGTACCTCTCACAACCCAACCTGTTGAAGGACAACAGTCCAACACACCCATAACTACCGCAGTTACGTCACCTGCTCCTCCCCCACACCAAACTTCAAGGGGAGGATACTCTTTACCCCCTACCTTCTTTACGGGTAGTGGTAATCCTACGGTGAATGATCAACAACCAGTGTTGGGTCAACCTTTACCTAGTGGTCAGCAAGTTTTTGCTAGGGGGAAACCCCCGTCTCTTAACCATAATACCGCAGCAGGAGTTCCCATCGGGCCTTCCGTTGGAAATTCCTTACCTCCTGGACCTTCCACTTCGGGAATATCCCATGTTGGGGGGCCGTCCAACGTAATTCAAATTCCATCGAGTCAAGCGTATCCAGGTCATCTTAACCCTGTGCCGGGTCAACTTAATCTCGGAAATGCACTCTACGGGGTACCCTACCCCGGAAATACTTACACTCTATGGGGACAACAAAATGTTTTACAACATGGATCCCCACTTACAGTCCCTCAAGTCCCTCCACCCCCGTTTGGTCCACCCCCACCTCCCATTGGAGGCGGCGGGCCCCCACATAACTCTGGAGGAGGCGAAACTCTACCATTTGGCGGAGGACCACCTCATTTCGGTCATCATGGCCCACCCCCCTGGTGGAGGTGGTGGAGGACCACCCCCCCTAACGGCGGTGGTGGGGGAGGACCATCTCATCTCGGTAGTGGCGGAGGAGCACCACCCCCTCCCAATGGTGGTGGTGGAGGACCTTCTCATCCTGGTGGCGGTGGTGGTGGACCACCACCCTACTATGGTGGAGGTGGCGGAGGAGGCTCTTACCCTTCCGGTGGCAATGGTGGCCCACCACCCCCTCCCGGCGGAGGTGGTGGAGGCCTGTCCTATTCCAGTGGCAGTAGCAGACCACCACCTCCTCCCGGCGGAGGTGGTGGAGGCCTGTCCTATTCCGGTGGCGGTAGTGGACCACCACCTCCTCCTGGTGGAGGCGACCCATCCTACCCTGGCGGTGGTGGCGGACCCCCACCATTTGGAGGCGGCTCACCCCCTCCCGGCGGCGGACGCGGGTCCCGACCTTATGGTAATGGGCCACCTTATTATGGTTATGGACCACCTTACTATGGCGGCGGACCTACATTTGGTCCAGGCGGCCTGTACCCCTATGGTCAGTTTCCTCCTGGAACACCCTATGGTCAGTCGATACAAGGTCCCACTGGTCCTTACACACCTTATCCATACTATCAATACTCGCAGCCTAATATGCAGCTTCCCTTTTTGGCTACTTTGGATCTACCTGACCTGTCTCGCTTGACCAAAGACCCCATTTACCACAGAACTAATTGGCCACCTATTCCGGTGAAACTTTTGTCATATATCCCAAAATTTGATGGCAAGCCGGGTGAAACTTTATATAGAGTGTTTAAGTAACCAAATTCAGTTTCTTGCACTCTAACAAAAAAGTAAAACATCACTCAACTTACTTTTTTACAAAAGGATTTTTACAGTTTTTGCATTATAACATTTATTGCTAAAAATTAGCATCTTTAGTTCCTTTTGTTGGCAGCTTTCTTCTTACCCCTCATGTAAACATTAACATCTTTCTTCTTACCCCTCATCTAAACATTTTGCTGGAAATGAGGCTATCCTATTGGCCCCACCTGAGGGATGCCATCTTGGTTCATCTTGTGCATCATTTGAATATTAACTAGGCTTGTAGGTGGCATAAATGAGATGGGTGGTGGCTGATTTGCAAATGAACTTGGCATTTGAGATGATGGTTGAGCTTCTTGCCGACCAGACTGTGAACCTGAAGATTGACTTGTTGACTGACGTGATGACTGGCTTGAAGGATGTGCAATTGATGCTCTAGGTGGCAACACATGCTTATGATACTGAATGACCATTTTCCACTCCTTCCCCAAAGGGTGTTTATGAGCTTTCAAGGATTCCATGGAGATCTCTGCATTAGTGTATTTCTCGTATGAAATTGGCCCTAATTTCTTGGCAGTGCTTTTCAATACCACCCATATTTCGAAACAAATTTTCATTCTTTCTAGTGTTTGATGTCCTTCTATATTTCCTTCAAGTGGTTCTGGAGGGAAATATCCCTTCTTCTGATCAAGGTTCCCTTTTTAGGTATACTTGGGGTAAGCATATCCATTTCCATCCCATGGATAGGGAATTCCTAAGATCACTACATCTTTGAATAACGTTTTAAAAGCACTTATTTCATCATTCATATGTTTGACATTATATTTCATTCTATAAACATAGGTATGCTTCATGATCATTGACCTGGAAATTTTGATAATCTGAGTTCTATTGTTAATTCCTTTTTCAGCCAATTGCTTTTTTGTTCTACTATTCAGATAGTCAATTACCTCATAGGCATGCTTTGGCATATTCCCTAATTGCTTTTCAACTGACTTTATCTATGCATTGGCTTGAGTAGCCATATCCAACTCATCTTGTATAACTTCAAAATAGTCCCATTGTTGCATGGACCACTCCTCAATCCTTTCCCAAACCTCTTGTTTTATTCTTCTTAGCAATTTATCTCCTTGAATATTTATCTATAAGGAGGTTATCTAACTCATTAGATCTCCTACTTCTCTTTCTATCTCTGCAATGTCATCCTCCTTTTTTCTAACTTCTATTTCCAATTCAAGGATTCTATTATCCTTTGTCTCTATTTCCTTTTGGTCCTCATCAATTTTAGCACATAGTTCATTGTCTTCCTCAATGAGTTGAGGGCTTGACCTCAAATTAGCATGATTTTATTTCATGGAATCCACATCAATGGTCTCTAGAGGAACAATTTGCTGTTCATATGTAGCTTCTGCATGTCTATTGTTTCTAACTGAATTTCTGTTATCTCTATTGTAGCCACTACTTCTGTTGTACTTGTTGTAGGATGACTCTCCATTGGGACTGCAGCGGTTGATACTGTGGGTTGAATCCTTGCTTATTTTGTAGTATTTGATGATGGATTACCCTCTACAATGGAAATTTTAGCTGCTGCTAATTTCAAGTTGGCAATTTTCCAGTGTAAATCATCAATTTTTCTCCTTCTCTCTTTAGATAACTGTTGGAATTCTACCATGATGGCATAAATATGCTATTTTTCTGCTTGAACTTGTCTGAGTTCTTCAAATTGCACTAGGTTTGTGGTAGACACATTTCCTCGATGGTTTTGAGGACAACGTGCGCCTGAAGCCATTTTTTTGTGGGCGAATCTTATAGACGTGCTTTTAATCTGAGTCGTTGATCTAGATCAAGCTTGGATGAACTTGCACGCACGGTTTTTACCTTTATCCTCCTTGCATTTTATGGGCGCGCTTGATCCCTGGGACATCGATCTTGCTCAATATCTAATGGATGGCTTCCATTTATACCATAGCGCCTATCTTTAGTCCCATGTTCCTTTAGTTGTTTGTTCTTTTAACCTTCGTTGCTTCTCTTTGAGTTGTTTAGCTCCCAAGAGTTGAAAACAAAAATTCTAGGTGCCACACACGATAGCTCCCTAGGGCATTTTCCATGTTGAAAAATCCACGTACTAACATTGGCTCCATGGGGCGAGAGTTATTTTCTATAGGACTAAGAATAGTAGGCTAGTGTCCTTTTTCCATTGGGCTATGGAGTCTTCTCTTTTGATGAGGTTTTGGTCACATTGCACCATAACTGTTAGCTCAACAATTTGTTTATTTACATTGAGTTGTAAATGACAAGAATTTAAATACCATAAATTGTAGGAAATTAGTATAAAAATATTGTTGGAACAATATTCCCATCATAGACATTCCATGGACCCTTATGTTGCTCTACCTAGTGTTGTTTGGTTCATCAGTGCCTAGTCTAGTGTCTTGGACCACATTCATGTCCACATTTGACTACTTAGACTAGTGATATGCCTTATACACCTTGTATTTCCACAAGAGCGCCATCTTTCCTTTGTTTTGGGAGTCAATGAATGCATTTATGAGTAAGTTATGCCATTTCCCTGTTTTAAGGAGTCTAAGGGTACTACATCATTAATTTGGTCAAATTGGTGTATTAATGGCTACTAGTGCTCATAAAACCACTACGCCACTAGTTTGGTCCACACAGAGGTTCATAATTATCCACTCATGGCTCGCATAGGTGTTATTGACCAATTCGTGAGGTCCAAGTATGAGTTGGATTGAATTAATGTCAGTTAGTGGGGAATTAGTTTAGGTAAGCCCTTAGTATTGTGAGCTACTCAAATTTCCACTAAGTCTCTCGATTTTGCCTCTTGAGAGAATCTATATATTGTACACATGTTGTTGAACTATAATGTAATGGAAGATCAATCCACATGAGTGTTTTTCTCTTGTGTTCTACTTCATATTTTATTCACATTTCTTCTATTTTCCTGTCAATGTTTGGTAAATTATAAGTGAAGCTTTCTCTAGTAATCTAGATACACCTGTGACACATATAGAATTTGACATGGTATCAGAGCTTCATAGGGGATCTTAGTCTTTCTTCAAAAATATATTTCCAAGTGTGTGTTTTGCAGGTGCCTACAACAAATTCAATATGGATTCAAAATTTGTTCCTCTCCTCTTTCCATTCAACTATTCAGACTGGAAAGAAAAGATGTGTGCATATCTCAAGAGAAAATGTCTCTTTGATGTTTCAATTGGTGTTGTGAGTGAGCCAGAGTCCTGTGAAGAGAAGTGTGATTGGCTCAATGATTGTGATAGAGCATATGGAACAATGTTTCTGGCTATACCTCCTAGAATGCATTATCTCATTGATTTTGTTGAGTACCCATTTGAGCTTTGGAGAAATCTAGATAGACCTCTTGGCATGCAGAAAGAATATATTAGCTACATGGAGAACAAGCAAATGGAAACCTCCCCATGTGTTCTCCCTCCAAAGGTCTCAGCCTCATTCCTTTCTAAATAATTTGTTCAAATTGAAGAAGAAGAAGAAGATACAGATTCAACAAATGATCTAGCTCAACTTTCTTCCTCTGTGGCTTCCTCTGTTTTCCATGAAGTTTTTTTTCATGAAGATAAAATACGAGCTACTGCCATTAGTACTGTTGAAGAGATGTCTCTCGATTCCACTTATTCCTCATGTATGTCTTCTATTACGAATGTTGAAGATGGGTTGTTGATTGGTGATCATAGTGAGCCTTCTATAGAAGAGGTTCTTTATTCATATGAGAGTATTGATTCGAAATATGGTCAAGGAAAAGTTTGGAAGTCAAGTGAAGATATCTCATTGCTTCACACTCTTTTGCTTCGTATGTATTTCGACACCATGACTAGCATAATTTCTTCAAGTTCATTTGAAGATGGAGAAGCCTTAGCCATCACATTGGAAAACTTGGGACTCTTGTTCATCTTTCTTGGAGCTAATTAAAACTCTCTTGGTTTGATGTTGATGTTTTAGGAGCATTATGATTCGCTTGGGGTCACTTATTCTTAAGCATCTCAAGTCTCTTGGTGACCTGACAACCTGGTTGGTTCAAAGATCAATTCTGAAGAGCATCCTTCGCTCTACTATCAATGTTACTCAGTTTTTCTACATGGCTTCAGTTTCCATCATGTAGATGTACATGTACATGATCTAGTTGAACACATTCCACTTCTTCTGAAGAAGAAGGTTCCTCCAGACATATGAACAAGTTCACACCTACTTGTGTTTTGGAGTAGTTTATTTTCGGTGTATTTTATGTCCATTTTAGAGGGAGGATTTTCCCCAAGTGGTTTTTCCTCTTTCCTCACTTACATGGATTAATAATGTAAAGGGTGACCATAAGCCTTTGTTTCATGGGCCCTATTTTTCTTCCCACAACCAAAATTTGATGGCAAGCCGGGTGAGGACTCTAAAAATCATGTGATGACATACCACTTGTGGTGCTCATCCAACTCCTTGATGGATGACTCGATCCGTCTTAGATTGTTTCAAAGGACTCTCACTGGTTCGGCTGCCAAGTGGTATATTGAACTACCACCCCATTCTTTTCCTGATTTTGGTTCTCTTGGTATGAACTTTTTGATTCATTTCTAGCTTCCTATACGGTATGAAACTGGTACAGAGATTTTAACCTCACTCCGTTAAAATACCGCCACTCATATCTCAGATCATATACATGAGTGGCAGAGGAGACAACGTCTCATTAAGGATCCTATTCCAGATCAGCTCCTAGCAGACTGGTTTACGAAGTCTCTCATTCCTACCATAGCACGAGATGTTGCCATGGGAGGCGCTGTCATTGAAGAACAAGCCATCGCCCGTGCCCAGTTGCTAGACTTGGTCTATGCTCAATCTGGAACGTTGTTTGATATTCTTCCCGACGCTCCCCACAACACTTACAACCCCGCGAAACCACCCAAGGGACCCCATGCTGATGGCATCATTGGATCCCTTCACACCCAGCCTTCCTCTCAAACTGTTGGTTCGTCGAACCCACAGGGTTCTTCCCCATCTCCAACACAGGCTGGTCACGGCACCACCAAATCATCCACTCCTGCTGTCACCGAAGAAGTGAATTCTGTTTCATCAGCTTCACCTCAAAAGTCTGGTGGCAAGAAGAAGAACAAAGGGAAACCTAAGAAATCTTCCACCCAGCAGGAACAAAAAAGCACCCCTGATGATACCAAACATAAAAAGAAGTTGAAGTATCCTTTCCTACTGTGTGGTGATGATCACTTTTCTAAGGAGTGCCCCCATAGAGACGAAGTTCAAAAGTTTCTCAAGGGAAAACCCACACCCACAGTTCTCAACGATCCCTTCCCTGCTCAAAATCAGCAGTCGATCGCTCACACTTCTTCTTCCCAAGGAGAAGCATCCACCACCGCACATGTTCTCATGGTACGTAACGAAACTATCAACTTGAACACCCGTTCTCGTTCGTATGACACCGTTCTAGCCCAAGAACCTATTGGAAGTAATACTAAAAAAGCTTCCACTTCGATGCCTGATGTCACCGTACCAGCTACTCCTCTCACCATTGAGAAGCCTCCTCTCGAGTCAGTGTTGCATCCACCCAAGAGCACGATTAGAAAATCGGTTTTCAATCCTAATGCTCGGGCTGCTCAAAACTACAACATTGTAGAGGACCTACCACAAGCTCCTTGTGCTATGTCGACGCTCGAAGTCTTGCAAAACTGTCTGAATCAGTGCAAGACTCTCCTCGCTGCCATCGGTGCAGTTGACCCAGATTCATCGAACACCATTATGTTCCGGCTAGAATACTTCAAACCGAGGCTCTCCCATTAGCTGGCATTTCAAGTTGCCACAAACATTGTTGGGAAGATAATCCATCATACCGTTTTGGACGAAGGAGCCTCTACGTTAGTCATGTCGATCGCATGTTGGAGGGCCATTGGCTCTCCCGAGTTGAACCGTTCTCCTACCACTTTGAGAGCCTTCGACGGACGTGGATTTCAACCTCATGGGATGTTACAATATTTACCAGTCGAACTGGGGGGCAAGACCGCAACCCTTAATGTGGAAGTGGTCGCTGCCCCGTTAGATTATAACATTCTGCTTGGTCATAATTGGTTTTATGCCATGACTGCAGTCGCATCATCTGTCTTCCGCATAGTACAATTTCCCCATTAGGGCCGAATTGTTACTGTCAACCAACTGGATTTCTGCACACCTGACACCGCTACTCACTTGGGCGATAACGTTCCTTCCATTGGACAATCTTTTCATTAGTATGAGAGTGTGGGGGTAGGCCTCCTTAAGGATTCATCCCTTATGGGCATTTTTCCTACTTCGGATCCCCCAAACCATGTTGCCACGATGAACATGATCTCCTCGCAGATTTCACCTATCCCCAACTCCACTGATTCATGGCTTCTCCCTGATGAAGCCACCACACACCTGATTGGAGACACCATGCCTCTATCACTCGTTGAACTCATGTATGAGGCTATCCAATCAATGCTAGAGGACCACTTAGCTGTGGCCTCTACATCCTATTCTCTACAATGGACATCATCCAATCCTCTGCTACGGACTTTTCGTTCTGACGAGTCCATTATGGAAATCATGAGCGCAGATGATCCTCTGTGGGAAGACCTCCATCATCGTTCATCTTCTTTTCCCTTATTGGATACTGTAGAGAATAGCATTCACACCATCTTGACGTCAGATATCTACTCTGGGTCTCAGGCCTTGATACTTACATGTCAAACGGACTTCGAAGGCAACTTAGCCAACATCGAACCCACCACCTCGATAGACATTTCAGTTACTCCTGGTGTAGTGGAACACATTCATTTAGGCCAGAAGTGTTCCCCTAAAGAAGTCATTGCTTGTACGACCTTATTCAAGCGATTCCGAGATGTGTTCGCTTGGACCTACGAGGAGATTCCTGGGATAGACCCCTCCATTGTTTTACACGAGATTAAAACCTATCCTGACATCAAACTTGTCCGCCAAAAGATGTGACCGGTACACCCTCAGAAGATTGTGGCAATCAAGGCAGAGATTGAGAAACTCTTGAAGGACGACTTCATCTATCCTGTCCCACTGACAGAATGGGTCTCAAATGTCATCCCTGTTACCAAAAAATAGGGTACCATTCGTGTTTGTGTTGACTATCGGGATTTCAACAAAGCTCGTCCCAAGGACAACTATCCGACTCCCTTCATCGACCAAATTATCGACAATTGTGCTGGAAGTGTCATTTTTTCATTCATGGATGGTTTTTCCGAATACAACCAAATTGAGATCCACCTCACCGACCAACACAAGACTGCATTCATCTGCCCTTGGGGAACGTTTGCATATCGTAAACTTCCGTTTGGTCTTAAAAACGCTGGTGCCACATTCCAGCGGGCCATGTCATATGCCTTCCATGATGTGAAGGACTTTGTGGAACCCTACTTGGATGACCTCCCTGCCCACTCAAAGCAGCGTGAGTTCCACTTAGATCATCTGACGACCGTTTTCCTCAGATGTAGATGGTACAATATCCGTCTAAATCCTCATAAGTGTATTTTTGGTGTTGAGTCTGGATGCCTCTTAGGCTTTATTGTCTCGAAAGATGGGATCTGCATTGATCCCTTGAAGGTGGAATCCATCGTCGCTCTTCCTCCTCCAACTAATATTACGGAACTTCAGAGTCTACAAGGATGTGCGACTTATTTAAGGCATTTTGTTTGTAATTTCGCCCAAAAGACGCAAGGTTATAAGAGATTGATGAAAAAAGACGTCCTGTTCGTTTGGGATGATCAAGCTCAACAATCTTTTGATAGTTTGAAACATGCCATCACGCATGCCCCTGTGCTCCAACCGCCGAATTACTATTGAGATTACATTCTATATCTTGCAGCTTCCGACACCACTATCGCCATGGTTTTGGTGCAGGAAGACCAGAACACCCAAGAACATGTGATATACTATGCCAGTAAAGGTATTATTGACATTGAAACTTGCAATTCACATGTTGAGAAGCTCGTTCTCGCGGTAGTCATTGCCGTGCAGAAGTTTTGTCATTACATTTTGCTTCGCACCACCACCATCATCGCTGATTCGAAACCCATATACGAAATATTACTGAGCCGCATCCCAACATCGGAGCATATGTGTCAGTAATGGGATTTGGGCCTTCATGCCCTGGATTTGGAAGAACTTTAGGAGCCCACAATCCCTTAGTGCATCCACACATTGTGGATCATTTGCAGCTTGTATGTCATCTATCTCATGCTCCCATTCACGCCACTTCAAGACCATTTTGGCTGCTTGTAACCTGCCAAAAGGAGAGTTTAAACATTGTTAACACTTACTTCAACCAATGAGAGTTTTTTTTTTGGGCATGGTTTGTGTTTGGGGTTGGACGTTTCCACCATCGCACGCCGCTATTGCTAACAGTGCGATGTCGTCGCAGTCTAGTTTTACGAGCCTTGTGACGACTCATTCTCGTCGCAGTTCTCGAAAGGGAAAACTACGACGACTGGAGGACGCAATGGCCCTTCACATACCAAGCTTAAAACAAAAAAAATGAACCTATTTCAAAAATGTAAACCACTACAATTATGCTGGATGAAGTTTAGAGTTACCTGCTCCGGATGGTGGGTGAAATGGTTGCTCGTAGCTCCCGAAATAGACAAGTGAAGTTTTGGCTCCAAATGGCACTTCTCCTCCCAATTTGGAAAATGAAACAATGGTGACTCTATTTGACCCATTTTTCTATTTATAGACAAAAAGGAATATTCGTTTTTCAAATATTTGATGCTTTTAGGTCATTTGCTATAGTTTGGGTCGATTTTATCACATTTGAACGCTTGGTTGACTATTTGACTTAGTTTTCGAGTGTGCAGGAGTTATTAAGTGTCTTTTCACGCCGTTTTCACATTGGAGCAATCATCTCAGGTATGAACACCCCTTGTGTGTTTTTGTCGTTATTTTCCATTCATTAGATTGTAATTATTTAATGATGATGAGCTTACTTGTTGTTCTTTCTCGTGCTCTTGAAACTATGAGAATAAGTTGCCGAGTTACGATTTATGACTTTTCCGGGCTCGTTAAACTCCTACGGAAAAGGAACCCCCCCGGAGTCTATCTTTAAGCTCTTTTCAAGCTCTCAAAATACGGAAATATTGCCAAGCGAACTTGTCGCGTTCACGCTTGTTAAAGAATTTGAATGGTCGTCTTCCTGGTGATAGTTTACCCCTTTTTCGGACCAGGGGGCACTACTTACAAAAAAGGTATACTCCAGCCAATCATGACTGGAAGAGTCCTCTCCCGCGTTGTTTTACCCTTTTTTGGGCGATGAGGCTAACTTTACGAAAAAGGACCGTTGGAGTCTTCTTTAGTTCTTTTCAGACTCTCTAAACATGAAATGACGACTGAGTTTACCTTCTTTGGAATCGTTAAATTTTCACATTGAAGGGCCCGCCATGGGACGAACCCCTCCTATCCCAGGTTCATAAAATATTTGGGATTGGACTCATCTATGAGCTGAGCTATACTGAGCATTTGGTTACCATCATCAAGCTCGTAAAAAAAACATGAGGCACTCATCATTCATGATGGGGAAAAAGGAAATCTTTTATGTTACATCCTTATCAGTGGCAGTACCTAGTCATTTCTTGAACATGGCACTCATTTGCATTTGCATACTGCACTTGGATCATCCGTTTGTCCTCGAGTTTCACCTATTTCCTGAGTCTTGTTACTCCTTTGAGTCATTCAAAGAATGCTTCAACCATCAGTTGCATTAATAAGTTAGTGTCGTACTCGTCAAGTCAATACTGCCAAGGCATGCCATGCCCATGTTCAAGAATACTCTCACTACTCATCATCTGCAGTCAGTACACCTTCCATCATGTCGGTCTACTCTGATTCAAGTCTCACATGTTACTGTACCATCCGATCTGCTCTACACATCCTTTGTCGTGTTTCGTGTCGATGATGGGGGATTCATCATGGCCCTCCTTCGATATATTCATCCTTGTCGACTTCAACACATCATCCGAGGATTGAATCTAGAAACCAACCAAGTACCTTGGCCCTGCATGCCTCAATGGCAGCTTACCTCGCTTTCAACATGAGTTTACATCATTGACTCTTGATTGAAAGATTTCATCTCGCGTTCGATTTCAACTCATTTATTCACGCTTGATGATATGTACTGTGATACCTTGGGAATCATTGACATTAATGGTGATCTCCCTTGCACTTGTTAACGGTATACATCAATGACCGTTAATTAGGTGGTTTCTACCATGTTCAACGTCAAGACATTTGTAATCACATGGATAGATTCGTATCATTGCGGGTTTAGCTTGAAGACCCTGGGGAGTCATGTTTTACCCAGGTTGCGATGGAGTTTTTATTGAGTCATGTCACACGGATCCACATTTGTATTGGTCGTGGCTGTGTTATCATCTCATCATCTACGCTTGTGCCTAGTAGCCATGATTGTGTTTAGTCGGTCATTACTACCATGGATCTGCAATGTATTGGTCGGAAACCATGTTGTATGTCATATGAGCCAGTGCACTCAGAGTCAGTTGTACTACAGCAGCATCCTTCGTCCGACAAGCCATTGCCATTCTTTCTGTCAAAGCATTTCACCTATCCAATCTTTCAAAATCTTCATGCTTTGGGGGGCATTCTGTTATACCTAAAATCCTACCATCAAAAGATTCAGTGTATACATCCCTGAAGTTTCATTGGCTAACTCATTTACCTGGAAGGGATACCATTGCATTTATGCTAGGTTTTGAGAGGTTGTCGCAGGCTGCAGTCATGCAACCTGCGATGTTGCATCTTACTCTACTGCAGGGTGCAACGAAGTCAGTTAATGGACAAAAATAGGTCCTTCGAGCCCATTCTCTAAGCCTGCTAACTTGGATCCTTATCCCTGACCTCTTGGGGGAGCAAGCACTCGGTTCCTAACCTCTTGGAAGGATCCCCTATCTCTCTCCTACCATATCTCAACCTACCCTATCCATATCCTATCCACTTAGCCCTATATAAGTGAAGTTCTACCCCTCTCCAAAGGGAGGAGGTCTATGGTGTCTACATGCTGGTGAAATCATCTTGGAGATATCTCTAACTCATCCATTGAGAGACTCACACTTCCTTGGGAGGATATGGCATTTGGCTTGGATGGAGAAGGACTGCTACGTTAAGACTTGGTTGTAGTCTATTCTTGTCTATGTACTTTCCCGATTTACAGTAATATAAATGCTTTCCACCAATATTGTTTATGTGTGATGATATTGTGTAGTTTACCTTCTTAACTATTTACTTAGATCTATTATTGTATAGATGCTCTTTACTCGTTTGCATTGTTCTATGTGTCTTGACAGGCCTAGCTAAGATATGACGACCACGAGACGTGGAGTGACATCCAAGAGAAAGGATTGCGAACTTAAGGTAAGACATCTAGTGACTTGATCCTTAATTAGATCTAGGAAAGTGGTCTATAGTCCGTATTATTTGTTCTAGACTCACATTGATCTAGGGAGATCCGGCTCGTGTCTGCTTGAGTGGATTGTATGTCAAACAAATGAAAAGTATTTAAGCTTCCACCACTCCTTCAGAACCCCCTCGTGGTGGGGGGAAAAGATTCAAACCACGAAGAAGGAAAGGCAACAATAGAGGTAGAGGTCAAGGTGGCCGAGGGAGCTCAAACTATGTAGCTCTGATAGGCATTAAATGTTTTGAATGTTAAGGTACCCATTACAAATGGGATTGCCCAAAAATAATGGAGGGGAAGGAAAAAATAGTGCAGGAACTCAAGGAGGTCAGTCGACACCGAATTCATGCTGTGGTCAACCATCACCATGCAGAGCTCCAACCACAGTGATGGAGTCCCCAGGTATGATAAAAAACATTCCATTGACTATTATCATAGACCCTGGGGCTACTGATAGCTTCATTTCTCCTTCCACACTACAAAAATGTGGGTTGGCAGCCCGAGTTCAATTTGATTTTGACTAGGAAGAGATGGCTTTAGGATGAAAAAAGTCAGTAGGACTTTTGGTAAAGAACTGTATAGTTAAAATAGGGAACGTCTGTACTAAGATGAGTTTGTATAGAACTACCCTAGGGGATTACGACATAATAGTGGGAATGGATTGGCTGGAATCTCACCGAGCCTTGGTGGATTTCTATGAGAAGAAGGTATTCTGCATCGATTACCTTGGAAAACTAGCCATGATTGAAGGGATTAAACGCGGTGTATCCTTAAACTTCATCGCAACGGCCAATGTAAAGAAGTGTATAAGGAAAGGATTCATAATCTATACTGGAGAAGCTATCGACACCAACCCTAACCAAAACTCAGAAACTCACCCAGTCCTCTCTGAATTTGTAGATGTTTTCCCTCCTGAACTACCTAGATTACCCCCTATTCGAGAATTTGACTTCACCATTTCCTTAAAACCTGATACCGAACCCCTATCCAAGACACCCTATCAGATGACAGTGACGGAGCTCAATGAATTGAGTATTCAAATCAAGCAACTCATCTATCAGGGAATGATTCAGCCTAATGTTTCACCTTGGGGGTCACCAGTCATTTTTGTCAAGAAGAAGGATGGCACCCTTCGTTTGTGCATTGATTATCGGGATTTAAATAAAGACACCATCAAGAATCGTTATCCCATGCCTCGCATTGATTACTTGTTTGATCGGCTGAGAGGTGCATCAGTATTCTCCAAGATCGACCTTCGATCAGGATATCATCAATTAAGGATCAAGGAAGAAGACATTCCAAAAACAACTTTTCGTACTAGGTTCGACCACTATGAATTTGTGGTTGTACCCTTCGACTATCGAATGCACCATTAGCGTTCATGAATTTAATGAACAGTGTGTTCCGAAAATATCTAGATCGATTTGTACAGGTATTCCTTGATGAAATTTTGATCTACTCCTGCAATGAATGAGAGCACCAAGAGCACTTAAGACTCGTGCTTCAATTCCTTAGAGAACATAAACTATAAGGGAAATTGTCCAAATGCTCCTTCTTCCAGAAAGAGATCCAGTATCTAGGGCACATAATCAGTGGCGATGGAATCTCGGTAGACCTAGGGAAGATTGACTCTATATTAAGTTGGACGACCCCTAGAATGCCAAGGAAGTTCGCAGTGTTATGGGATTGGCAGGCTATTACAGGAGGTTCATGGAAGGGTTCTCTAAAATCGCAGGACCTATCACCACCTTATAGAAAAAGGCGATAAAATTTGAATGGACAAGTAAATGCAAAGAACCTTTTAATGAGCTAAAAGAACATCTAACTAGTGCCCCAATCCTCAAGGTTCAGGACATGGATAAGGATTTTGTGGTTTGCACGGATGCATCAAGAGAAGGTTTAGGCACAGTCTTAATGTAAGAAGAGGGAGTCATCGCTTATGCTTCTTGTAGAATCAAAGGCCATGAGATTAATTATACCACTCACGATCTAGAATTGGCTGCGGTGGTGATGGCTCTCAAGTTGTGGAGACACTACTTGGTAGGGTGCCAGTTCGAGTTAAAAACATATCATTGAATCCTGTAATACATATTCACCCAAAATGATCTTAATGCACACCAAAGACGTTGGAGTGAACTATTTAGTGAGTATGACTTTAGAATATCCTTTATAAATGGGAAGGAGAACAAGGTATCGGATGCGCTAAGTCCTTGCATACATGCTTTGGTATCAGACATAATGGACTTAAGGATAAGATTAAAGTCCATCTAGTAAATGACTCTTGGTACCATCAAATTCAAGTTGCCCAGTCAAATGGGAAGTCATCCTCCCCAAGGTTTGAAGGGTACTCATTGGAGGGAGATGGACTCCTTATATTCAAGGAAAAGGTGTATGTACCAACCACTGGCGAATTTTGAAGGCTAGTAATGGATGAAGCACATCGAGTACCACACTCAGCTCACCCCGTAGTTAAAAATATGTATGAAGGTCTAAAAAGGGAATTCTTCTGGCCAAGAATGAATAAGGATATAACACATTATGTGGCACATTGTTTAGAATGCCAACAAGTTAAGGCTAAACACCATCACCTAGCAGGACTTCTTCAACCTCATGAGATACTAGAAACTAAGTGGGAAGTGATATCTAGTGACTTTGTGACTAGTCTACCCACCACCCCACAAAGGCATGATTGCATTATGGTTGTGGTGGACAAACTGACTAAGAGTGCTCATTTTATTCTAGTAAAAAGTACCTTTGATGCACCTGCTGTAGAACAGTTTTTTCTCCGAGAAATAGTCTGTCTACATGGAATCCCTCGTAAAATTATCTCTGATAGAGATTCTTGATTCACCTCTAGGTTCTGGAAAATCCTTCAAGAGTCCCTGGGTACTCAATTGAATTTTAGCACTGCATATCATCCTGAAATTGATGGTCAGACAAAGAGAGTTAACCAATTAATGTAAGATATGTTGAGAATGTATGTCATGGACCAACAAAGTCAGCGAGAGAGGTATCTTCCACTGGTGGAGTTTGATTACAATAATAGTTACCACAACTCAATTGGTGTTGCCCCGTTTGAAGTTTTGTATGGTAGGCCTCGTCGAACCCCTCTTAGTCGGGATAGTCTAGAGGATCGGGTCATGCTAGGGCCTGACCTACTTCACAAGATGGAGGAGCATATGGTCACCCTTAAACAAAGGCTTAAGGAATCCCGTGATCGTAAGAAAAGTTATGCTGATTCTAGATGTATTGATAGAAGCTACGAGGAGGGGAGGATGGTGTTTGTCCGAGTGAGACCCATGAAGAGTCCCTTTAAATTTGGAAAAGGGGCCAAACTCACCCCAAGATTTGTAGGCCCATTCAAGATCCTAGAACGAATCAGTCCTGTTTCCTACAGACTTGAGCTGCCACCCCACTTGCGGAGAATGCATAATGTATTTCATATTTCTGTGCTTAGACATTACATTTCTGACCCCTCTCACGTTTTCAACTTGGATGGATTGCAGCTTTCCAAAGAAGGGGTCGTCCAGGTCGAACCATATCGTATACTGGACCACAAAAGTCGACAACTACGCAATCGCATCCTTGACCAAGTTAAAGTCCAATGGGATCAATATAGTCCAGGGTCGGCTACTTGGGAAGATGCAGACATTATGCATCGCGAGTTTCCTTATCTTTTTGAGTAGTATTGAGCTTATGACACATGGATTGGTTCTATTTAGTCAGTATTTTACAGTTCTAGAGTTAGAAGACGTATGATACATATTTCATGTTGATACTGAGTTAGTATTTTGTAGTTTCTTATGGTTTCTGAAGTTAGAAGACATATGTTGCATATTTCATGATGATACCCAGTTTTTCATGCTACTACTCAGTTTCCATGATGCATATTTCATGTTGATACTCAGTTTATTATGGTTTCCAGATGTATAGGACATGAGGTACATGATGCGTTGATTGTTGATACTCAATTGGTAATTTATAGTTTTATTTATGGCATCTTGAAATGAAAGTTATGTGGTACATGATATGGTGTTTTTACATGTTGTTCTTAGAATGATGCCTTCATGCCGTCATGCATTATTGATGTGAAATTTGATGATTGTTAATTCTAGCCATGGAATTTATAACCATGGGTTGTGCATGTGATACTTCTTGATGTTATTTCATGACGTTATGGTGCTATATAAGATAGATGGCATGTAGAACATAAAATGATATTATAGCTTATCATTGCATCTAGAGATAAATGACATTTGACACATAAATGGTATGAAAGCATGTTGTGGTTAATTTTGGTATTTTACAACTATGTTATGTGTTAGTGAAGAATAAGAGATTATATCAGATATTTGGTATGACATGTTATCGTTTCATGCTAACCCTTATTGCTTCCCGTAGAATACATATTTGATATAATGATGGATTATGTGGGTTGTTAGAATGCATATTTGATATGATGATGGATTATGTGGGTCATTACTCCACGTTGATAGTATAATTGCAAGTTGTTCCAGGTGATCCACTCAAAAATCCTGGCGAGGCTAACATTCTATGATTTCGTGGAAGCCCATAACCACGAATGAGAATAGCTACTAGAAATATATCATGGGTTGGGGGACAAGCCCAACAATTAACTCTATGCCAGCAGCTCTTGACTTTAATTAGTACTAGAAGTTGGGAAGGTGGCAATGCCACGGTTACTTCCCGGAGAACTTCTGATGTGACCAGAGTCCATGGTTGGAGACATACTCATCGGGAGGGAGGTTTATGTAGAAGGAATTCTGATGCCTGGGGCTAGTGCCATGAGGGTGCTAGTGGAGGATGTTTAGGATATCCTTTCGAGATTCCTGGGGTATAATGATCATGATATCAGGATCGAGGTACCGAGAACCAGATGCGGGTTAGTACTGATGAGGCCCATATTCCGGTTAAATTCCGATGAGGCCGCACTATTACCAAAAGTGGGAGGTTGGCAATGCCGCAGTAACCTCCCGGGGAACTTCTGATTCCTATTGTATGATTCGCGAACAAGTTAAAGTAGAGTCCCCGTGCCATGGTGAACGAGACCATCCGGAGTTGGAGGGGAGGTTTATGGAGGTGGCGGATGGTATGATTCTCAGGGAGAGGGTGAGTAAGGAAAGAGAAAGTAAACATATACACAGTTATTAATTATTAATTACTTGTCTAATGCTTATATGTGTATGATGCATAATTGTTTCTATGGTTGCATACTAGACCCATAGGGAATTACTTAAGAGCATGTTGTAACTTAGGGCGATTGATTGTATTAGTGTGGTTTGGATACTTCTATGTGGTGGCCACACATATAAATATCTTAACTTCGCAATAATACTAGCTATTTATATATTCTAGTATTTACTTGATTGATTGATTGAATAAGTATTGTATTTATTGCTTGAAGATTATAACTTCGGGACGAAGTTTCTTGAAGGGGGGGAGTATGTAACAACCCTCATATACAAATATAGGAAATATTTAATATAATATAATATAGGGATATATGGAATATTTAATATAATTTAAAATAATAAAAAGAAACATGAAAAAGAAGTAACGAAAAGAAAATATTGCATAAAGATAGAAATTAAATAATAAATGAAGAAAAAGGTGAAGGGGGAAATAAAAGGGGGAAGAGAAGAAGAGCGGGGGGATCTTTTGGGAGGGTGTTCAATGGCATTTTGGAGGAGGAGCTTCAGAGGAGTAAAGGAACAAAGAAGAGGTTGACAAAAAAAGGAAAGCAAGACAATTGATGGGCCCAAATTATAGGTATCCTATAGCCTTTTTGCCACAGTAAAGTACAAGATATGATGAAGGAAATACACTTGTTTTGTGGGAAAATGTATTTAATTTGATTATTTAATAAGGATGTTTAGAGATTATTCTTTTTATGTTAAAAGCGTTTTTCCATGTGCTAACCCTAGAAATGAGTAGGCATAAACAGGGCGTGAAGGTCTTGAGGTATCGACGAGGCAGTCAAAGCTCGAGGACTGCAGATAACAGAGGGGCTCAGCGCTCATATCTCCCTAAGTTTTAGCAGAAGCCCTGATTAAGAGAATCAACATTTATGATCATAGACTAGGTTAGAATTAGAGACATATATATATGGACCTCTCGGGTAGCGAGGGGGTCCTGTTGCTATTTGTAGAATCAATTGTTTATGCATTTTTGTATTGCGAAGATAGTTTGTGTTAAAGACTTTTCCTGAACCATGAAGTTACTATTTTAATAAGAAGACTGATGTTACTTTCAAGTCTGCGTTTATAAGTTTTCCATAATCCTGAGTACGGGTTGGGGAGGGCCCCTCCAAAACGTAAGTCAGGAGTTTTACTCCGTTTTCAGGTATTTTCCATATGTGTTGTGCATTGATTTAATCCCTATCGTATCTGGAAGTATTTTGATGGCATTTGAATAACGTGGTTTTATTTCAGTAATTAAGCGATCATTTTGATTCAGCATAGTATTTGTAGTTGGTTACAGCGCATTCCGTAGTTTGGTAAAACTCTTTTTGTAGTCCTGTAGTTGCATTCTGTGGAAGCATATTTTAACATCTGTTTTCATGCATTCTTATATTAATTTTAAAACAATGATTCAGATCTAGGAGCTCATGCATATTTCCCTTACCAGAGTTAGATCATAGAGGTTAATTACTTTCAGTTCTTTGGCTTAATTAATGATCATCACTTTGAGTGTTTAATCCGAATAGATAGGATTGGTTACTTCTCAGCATTGGATATTTACATTCTGATTTGGTTTTCAGTATTTAAGTTTTTAGATTAGACTTTTAATATTCAGTACTTGATTTTCAGTATTCACTTCTTAGATTAAAATCCCAGCTTTTAGCATTCTATTTCTAGACTAAGTTTATCTAGCTTTCAGCATTTCAATTCTTAGTATAGATTTACAATTTTCAGCATTTAACTTCTTAGCATAGGAATTTTCCATTCGTAGATTCACAATATTTTTAGCTCACTTTCTTCTTCGATTAGAGAAACCTTTAAGACATATACCAACACTCCAAACATGACGAAGACTATCCTATAGAGCACATACAGTGCTAGCACCTCTGAAGTTTGTACGTCCCCTGGTCGATAATTAAAGTATGCTCCTGGTCTAGCTGCCCTAATTAGGCATCCATTCTTGGAGAGCACCACTTTTTGGCGCCGCTGCCATGGAGGTGCTTAATCTTTAGGAGACATCTTTGAAAAAAAACAAACACATAAAAAAAACCAAAAACATAAAATTTTTACCATGAATGCCTAGATGTCAGAGAGATAGATTTGGATGCTTCCTGCCTACCCGCCCTATGAGCAACAACAGTTCTGATAACTCTCAATTTGAATTCCTTAACTTAGAAGAAGAGGTTGATTCTAGCTACGACCCAAACAGAGATAACTTCTTTGTTAGCTCTAGCTCAAACACTACTATGGCAAAAGAAGATGAGGAACCTATAGAATTGTTCACCTTTCCCATCAGTGTACCTCTTGGAGATGCTAGGATGAAGAATATCAACCCTAATAACCTACCAAACTTCCATGGCCTAACCTTAGAGGATCCTGACACATTTTTGTTTGAGTTTGAGGTAGTTTGTAGATCATTTGGCTACACCACCGATGCAAAAAAATGAAGACTCTTCCCTTCTACATTGAAAGATCTATCACTTAGATGGTTTTTGAGCCTAGAAGGGAACAACATTTTTTCATGGGACCAAATGAAACAAACTTTCCTAGAAAAATATAGGGACTACTGTAAGGAAAAATATACAAGAGATGAAATCTTCAGAATGCAACAAGGAGAAAGAGAATCATTAGAAGATTATGCCCAAAGATTTCATCTTAGCTACAAATGAGCTATTCACTGCACCTTAGATCCAGAATCACTAAAACTTGTCCTTCTTAGAGGGATAAAAGAGGAAATTATAGAAGTCTTAAACCTTCTAGGAGATGGAGATATATTCCAGAAAACTTATGACCAAATCCTGCAAATTTTCAAAAACTATTCTAGATCTAGGAAAGGTAAAAGTGGGACAAGGGATTCACACCCATTTATTGGGGGATTAGCATCTTCAGGACCAAACCTTACAAAATATGATTTAGGAAACCTGTTAGATGACATGAAGACCGATATCCTACAATCTTTGGCCATGCAACTTGATTCACTTCAAATTAAGAAGAAACATGATGAAATAAACCAAGCATTGGTAGTCTTTTGTCCACGCTGCAGAAAAAAAAAACATGAGAAGGGGAAGTGCACAATAAACACCATAGAACTATGTGGCCTTTGCATTTCCGACCACTACACTAATAAATGTCCTATGTTTCCCTCATGCAAAGCTGCTATTCAAGAGCTCACAACTGAAGGTGCAATAGAACAACTCTGTTTCATCAATCAAAGGATAAATAATTTTGCTAGGCCTTACCAACCCAACAACCAAGCCTACTATAACCAGGGAAGTAACTAGCAAAATTGGAACTCAGTACCAACCCCATGGCCATCTCAGTGAAGTCCAAACTAGTGGCAGCAAATCCAACCATACCAACAACCTTATTACCCACAATCTTACTCTCCATACCCCCCACCTTTTGCTCAGTCAACCACAAATTATGGAAACCAATATCCTTATTCATCGAATTGGAGGGCTCCATTACAGTAGCAACAACCACTCATCATGCCGCCACCACCAAATCAACCACCCCCCAGACCTCCACCAATTCCTGCCTAGCCAATTCCAAACCCTAACAACAACAAACCAGGACAGCAACAAGCCTACAATACTGAAATGGTACAATTTCCAACTTATGTTGTGGATACGCTAGAGATAAACGAAATTAATTTAAGGTCTGGGAAAACATTGAAAAATACACACACGCAGAATAATCAAGAGGATGAGGCTCACGAACAAACAACACAACCTCATATTCAACATCCTGATGAGCCAAGCCCTCAAGAGGAAGAAATTCGACCACTCACACAAAATAGAAACCCTCCATTCCCTGAAAAACTTGTACGAAATACAAGAGAAGAAGAGGATAATGCAATTCTGAACGAATTGAAACACTTGAATATCCAAATTCCAATTTTACAGGCCATCAAAGATGTGCCTATCTGCAACAAGTTTATTAAAGAAAATTGTTCGAAAAGACCTGGTAGAAGAAGAAGTGACCCACCCACGATAAATGTGGTGGGACAGTTAGAAAATCTAATGCTGGGTATCATTGTTAACCCCAAATACCTTGATCCAGGTAGCCCAGTAGTCAATGTGACCATCAATAACAGACAGATAGACAGAAGCCTAATTGATTTAGGAGTTGCTATCAATGTGATGACCAAGGATACTATGATACACCTAGGAATCCAATCAATGGTCAGACCTACAACTACCATGCTATAGCTAGTCGACACATCCACAGTAAGACTTGAAGGGATACTCGAAGACATAATTATCAATATAGAATCCTGGGAATACCCAACTGATTTCATAGTCATCGAAGTAAAGAGTAAACTTAGTGGATACCCAATAATACTAGGGAGACCCTTGCTGGCAACTGCAGATGCTTACATAGCATGCAGATCAGGCAACATGACAAAAACAAGTGGCCAGGCTAGGAAGAAAATCACGATTTATCCCCCAGCTAGGAAGTCTTCAGACCTAGAATATCAGAACTGGACAGACGATTATGATGACACATCCAACCTTCACATACGACCTGTCCGTACAATTGAAGCTGTCCTATCACTAAAGGCCATCAACGAAGATAGTCATTTAGATAGGTTTATACGAAATGCTTCTTCTAATTAGAATATGTTTGAAGATTTTCTTGGCATAGGTCAGCAGCAAGGAGAGGAAACATTAAACCATGATCCTGACAAAATGTGGGAAGAGGTACTCACACTTGAAAAACAACCAATTCAGGTAAAAAAAGTCGAGATAATGCCTGGCAGGATGGTTAATATTAACTCCAATTTGGAGCTAGGACAAGAACAACAATTATTGAAGGTGCTGATAGACAACAACAAAGCCTTTGCATGGACGTATACTAACATGAAGGGTATCCACCCAGAAATCTATAAACATTATATCTATATAAAGGAAGGTGTTGTTCCTATCAGGAAACCACAGAGAAGAATGAACCCAACATTAAAGGACATAGTTAAGCTGGAATTACAAAAGATGTTAGATGCAGGGTTCATATACCCAATCTCAGATAGTGAGTGGGTATCACCACTGGTCATAGTTCCTAAAAAAGGAGGGAAGTGGAGGATTTGTGTGGACTACAGAGAGCTCAATAAAGCAACTAAGAAGGATCACTTCCCTCTCCCATTTATCGACCAAGTACTGGACGCATTAGCTGGGAACAAATTTTTCTCATTCTTGGATGGGTTCAGTGGGTACAACCAAATCCTCATTCACCCAGTTGATTAGGACAAAACAACATTCACATGCCCCATACAGAGTGCTTCCCTTTGGGCTCTGTAATGCCCCAGCAATGTTTCAGAGGGCAATCCTAAGTATCTTCTCTGATTTTATTAATGAACAAATGGAGGTCTACATAGATGACTTCACACCCTATGGCCATAATTTCGACCAAGCACTAAAACATCTAGAACTGGTTTTGAAAAAATGTATTGAGATGAGCTTATGCCTCGACAACGATAAATGCAGAATGCTCATGG
Organism: Larix kaempferi; assembly: GCA_027924585.1. Lineage (NCBI taxonomy): Eukaryota > Viridiplantae > Streptophyta > Pinopsida > Pinales > Pinaceae > Larix > Larix kaempferi. The sequence continues at coordinate 1,628,571 of BSBM01000703.1, read as the reverse complement.
AAGAAGGCATTGTGCTTGGCCACCATATTTCACAGAGAGGAATTGAGGTTGATCAGACAAAAGTTACAGTCATCAGAACACTACCACCACCTGTGAAACAGAGAGATGTGAGAAGTTTTCTTGGACAAACAGGATACTATAGAAGATTCATTGAGAGTTATAGCAAAATTGCTGCACCAATGTTTGCTCTACTCACAAAAGACACAGAATTCATATGGTCAAAACATTGTATGCTATCATTTGACAAACTCAAAGAGAAAACAATCACATCTCCAGTACTCCAAGGGCCAGATTGGGCACTTCCATTCCACATCCACTCAGATGCATCCGATAAGGCCATTGGATCTGTCATTGGATAAGAAAGAGAGAAGAAGACCTATGCTATATATTATATTAGTAAAAATTTGGCAGGAGCAGAATTAAATTATACTGTCACAGAGAAGGAGTTTTTGGCTGTCATACATGCCATTAACAAATTCAGGCACTACATAACCGGATACCAAGTTTTTGTCCATACAGACCATTCAGCAATAAGGTATCTCATGAACAAACCTAATACAAGTGCTTGAATCATTAGATGGCTACTCCTCCTACAAGAGTTTGACATCACAATTTTAGATAAGCCAAACAAACACAATGTAGTGGCTGATTTTCTGTCTAGGCTCACCCATGTACAAGACAATGAAGTGGTAAACGACAGTTTTCCTGATGAGCATCTTTTTGCAATCTCCACAAGCAACCCATGGTTTGCTGACATAACAAACTATGTGGTGTATGGGAAATTTCCAGCACATTACAACTACAAAGAGAAGAATAAAGTCATAAGACAAAGTGCCACTTACACATGGATAGAGGGAATGCTCTTCAAAAAAGGGCCAGATCAAATACTAAGAAGATGCATTAGAGAAGATGAAGTGCATGACATAATGCATTGCACTCACAATGATCCATGTGGAGGACACTATGCTGCAAAAAGGACAACCTATAAAATTTTGCAAACAGGGTATTATTGGCCAACACTCCACAAGGATGCTTATAAATATGTTTCACACTGTGATGACTGCCAACGAATGAGGAATCCTACACAAAGAGAAGAAATGCCTCTCAATCCATAAATCTCCTTAGAAGCATTCAAGAAATGGGGATTTGATTTCGTTGGTCCAATCAACCCACAATCAAATCAGAAAAGCTACATTCTAGTATGCACTGACTACCTTACAAAGTGGACTGAGGTAGCAGCACTTGCTGCAGCAAATGAAACCAATGTGGCAAAAATTTTCACTGAGCAAATCTTCCACAGGTTTGGAGTTCCAAGAGAGCTAGTTTCTGATCAAGGCCCACAGTTTACATCAAATCTAATAGAAGACTTGCTTCGAAGAAACAATGTTAAGCACAAACATTCCTCCTCCTATCACCCTCAAGCTAGTGGTCAAGCTGAGGTAACCAACAGAGAGTTAGAAAGGATCTTGACAAAAATAGTGCAACTCCACAAAAGAGATTGGGAAGGCAGATTAAGTGAAGCAGTTTGGGCTTATAATACCACATGGAAAACAACAACAGGCTTCACCCCATATGAGCTAGTTTATGGAAAGAAAGTTATGCTTCCCATTGAATTTGAAATCAAGACATTGAGAATTAGAGCACATTTAAATATGGAACTTTCAGACATCCAACAGGAACGCATGTTACAATTAAATCAACTGGATGAACAATGCCAACAAGCACTTGACCATACTGAAATCATCCAGCAGCAAAGGAAGAAGTGGCATGACACACACATAAAGTAGAAAAAAGTTCAAGGAAGGTGACTGGGCACTACTCCATGACTCCAGGTTTCACACTTTCAAGGGAAAACTAACAACTAGATGGCTCGGACCCTAGATCATTGAAAATATCTATGACAATGGAGCTATCAGAATTACAACAATAGATGAAGAAAAATTCCCCATGTTGGTGAATGGACACAGATTAAAAATCTACAAGACACCACAATCCAAAGAAGAATTCACAAACATACTCTACTAGCAAAGTCTAATGCTGATAGAGAGCATCAAATGTAACTGATCTGCAGTTACTAAAAATAAAAGGAAAAAAATGAAAAAAGAAAAAGAAAAAATGAACAGAAAAAAATGAAAAAAGAGAAAAATGAAAAATAAAGAAGAAAAAATAAAAGAAAAGAAAAGAAAATGGAAAAAAGAGCAAAATTGAAAAATTGAAAAATGATTCACTCAAGGTTATCACAAGTGAATTGCAGGAAATCATATATCCCCATGAAGAACCAACACGCATATTACAAGTAGATCAAATCAAGCAAGCCAGGTAGCAATATTCAAGCGATCCAGCCATCTGTTCAAGCGAGCCAGAAATCTAATCAAGTGAGCCATAAAATAATCAAGCACTACAGAAATCAAGCAAGCCAGCCATCTGTTCAAGCGAGCCATAAATCTAATCAAGTAACCTAGAAAATAAACAAATCAAGCGAGCCAGCCATGTATTCAAGTGACCCAGGAAAAAATGATGCACTACAAAAATCAAGTCAGCAGATTCAGGGAATATTTCGAACTCAATACTGAGCATAAGAGCAAAGTCAAATCAAAGCATGCAGATACAACATTTTCAAAAGAACCGGCTGAATGAAGGCAAAAATACGTAACTACTGACATGACTAAAATAACTATAGACAATGCGGAAATCTACCACCGAATACAACGCCCATGAAATCAAGCCACGTCATGCACTTAGGTACAATAAGCATAACCAGGTAATCCCTAAAACTCTTTGTTTTATTTTCAAGGTCAAATCATCATCCCACAAAACGGTTATTTCTGAAGTTGAGGACATCTTTTAAGTTAAATCGACGGCAAGGTTCAGATTACCTCACAAAATCATGATTACCCACCTTCGGCATGACAGAATAACAATCTCCGCATCCAACCACCATATCTCCCAATGATCGGAGTAGAAGTGCAATAAAAAATTATGGAAAGAAATGCAGGGTTCAATAATGGAAAGGAATGTGTAAGGTGGCAAGTACAATTCGAAATGATCGGGAGAGGTGTGTGAGAACAACTAAATAAGGCGGCATAGTCTACAAAAAAGACCCAGTTTTGCAATACGAGCTCTCTAGAAGAAGGAAAAATGAAAGTTCGCGTTGTCACTCATCCAACAAGCTGCCTTCGAACCTGTGAATCAATCCCGGCCAGTTGAGATAAGTCAGCCACGCTCAAAGTTTTTCGTTTTGATGATTATAGTAGAAAATTCAAGATGACAAAGGGGTTCAAAAAGAGTGAACCAGAGGATCACAAAGCCATTTATGAAAACCCAAAGGTTTTATCAATCCTCCATAATGCGGGTTGGATGCCCTTCATCTCAGGGATGAGAGGGTCTAATATAGAGGTGGCTTTGGAATTCACAAGAAACTTGAAGCACATCAAAGAGGAGTAGTTCGTCACTCGGGTTAGGGGACTTCGTATCAGACTGGATGAGGAGGTAATTGCAAAATACACAGGGCTACCCATGGGTCTACACTAGGCTAGGGAAGACAGGGAAGCCAACTAGAGTGCAAAGGCGGCTTTCTTCGGACCTGGAGAAGCTTATGAAGAAGACAAAAATGGAGTCAAGAGGGTCACTATGCCAGCACCTTGGGACGAAGTAGCTGCTGTCGTTCAAAAATATGTAACGTGTATAGGGAGGTTGAGCTATGTCCCTCTTTTCCACTTCTGAATTCTGTATCTTCTGAGGCACAGGAGCCATATCACGCCAAACAACAACATCAACATTCCTTATTATCTTCTCCTGTCTTTGGGAGAAATGAGCAAAAAAGTAGTTGAAGGAAAAGAAGATGTGTTAGCCCACCATGGGCTAATCAAGTTGATAATTCGTGAAGAGTTAACAGTACAGGTTCCAGAACTTTCATGGGAGGAGTTTGTGGTAATCTAAGCAGATGATGTGCAGAGAATGAGGGGTACACCTAATGTAGGCATACCCATAGCTTTATGGTCAAAGGAAAAAAGGAAAAATCCACTTTCGTATCAGGGGCCAAGAGAAAGATCGACCTGGATAGTGACAATGAAATTATGGCTGATACCTTGATTAGAATCAAACATTCAAAAGATGCCTCCCACCAAAAGGAATCAGGGGTTTCCACCAGCAAGCAAGGGGCAAGACGATGAAGTAAGAGGATCCCACAATAGCCTAAGAATGAACAGGAAAAGAAGGTGGAAAAGGTGCCCAGCCCAATAATTCAAGATGTATCTGATGATGATGACGATTAGGTAGACCAAGACGACCCAACCACACCTAAAGAACAAGATGATGACCAATGGAACCCCGCTGGTCAGGATGTAAACCCTACTGACCAAGATATAAACCCTGTTGATCAAAATGTAAACCCTGAAGCCACTGACCGACTAGCTGAGGCACTGATAGAATTAGCGAAGGTCAGGGAAGAGTTGGCTGCATTAAAGATTGAGGCAAGAATTCAGAGAAGCCAGCCAACTTCACCAGCACCTCCACTATTCGTACAGGAGAAGACATAGATATTGAAGATGCAGCATGCAGGGGAGATGAAGCTGGCAGAACAACAAAATGGAGCACTGAGGGAGAAATTGGGATAAGCTCAGACAGAATTGGCTCAAAGGGACTAGAAAATCCAGCAACTAGAGGACACATTGACTGTCACTACAAAAATCTACGAGGGAATATTGTAGCTCAGACCACCATCCAGAATCTACACGGTCTACTTGAAGGAAAAGTGGGGGAGGTTCCAGCTGCAGAGGGTGAAACAAGGTTTGCCTCTGGAATTGAACACTCCAAAGGAATTTGTGGATACTTCTCTAAATTGCACAGAGTTGGAAAAGGATCAATTGTGCGAATTCTTCTTGCACAACTTCGTGGTGCCAAGCACACCTAACTGGTCACCTAATCCCTACGTAGGAGACTTCCACCTAAGGGCATTATGCTCCTGGATGAACCACGAGGTGGAAAGGGCACAAGATGATCATATATATCTTGCAGAGAAGTGGCAGAATCCATTATGGATTAGGGCCGAGGCATCTCACCTTGAAAAGGTCATTCATGACCACCAAACTATCACCACTGACGAAGAGTTAATTCCTATCTTGCTTGAAAAACAACAGGAGGCAGTCACGCATTTTGATCTCACCCTTCAATGCACATACAGAGAGGTACAGGAGGCCATCAGTGAGAGGTGGGAAAGGATTGGAGATGATTTGAGGAAGAAGGAGCCTCACTCCCCCCTCAGGTTAGAAATAGCACTCACTAAGGCCAAATTATACAGGGAATCCTTGATCAAACACCAGCTCAGATAGATAGGAATGAAGCTCAGTCCACCATTCTTTCTCCCATTAGTTATCAAAGCACAGATTGACAAGGAGGAAGAGAAAAGAACATGGGCCAGAGATGACCGAACCCATGGCTATCATAGGCAGGAAGGGACTCCCAGGATCATTGCTTGGGACATCAGAGAAGCCATCCAGGAACAAAATGTGTCACCCAAGGATGGGTGAATCCTTCAAGCATGGGGGAGATGATGGGCCCAAATTATAGGTATCCTATAGCCTTTTTGCCATAGTAAAGCACAAGATATGATGAAGTAAATACACCTGTTTTGTGGGAAAATGTATTTACTTTGATTATTTAATAAGGATGTTTAGAGATTATTCTTTTTATGTTAAAAGCATTTTTCCACGTGCTAACCCTAGAAATGAGCAGGCATAAACAGGGCGTGAAGTTCTTGAGGTATCGATGAGGCAGTCAAAGCTCGAGGACTGCAGATAACAGAGGGGCTCAACGCTCATATCTCCCTAAGTTCTAGCAGAATCCCTGATTAAGAGAATCGACATTTATGATCATAGACTATGTTAGAATTAGAGACATATATATATGGACCTCTCGGGTAGCGAGGGGGGTCCTGTTGCTATTTTGTAGAATCAATCGTTTATGCATTTTTGCACTGCGAAGACAGTTTGTGTTAAAGACTTTTCCTGAACCATGAAGTTACTATTTTAATAAGAAGACTGATGTTACTTTCAAGCTTGCATTTATAAGTTTTCCATACTCCTGAGTACGGGTTGGGGAGGGCCCCTCTAACACGTAAGTCAGGAGTTTTACTTTGTTTTAGGGTATTTTCCATATGTGCTGTGCATTGATTTAATCCCTATCGTATCCGGAAATATTTTGATGGCATTTGAATAACGTGGTTTTATTTTAGTAATTAAGCGATCATTTTGATTCAACATAATATCTGTAGTTGGTTACAGTGCATTCTGTAGTTTGGTAAAACTCTTTCTGTAGTCCTGTAGCTGCATTCTGCGCAAGCATATTTTGACATCTGTTTTCATGCATTCTTATATTAATTTTAAAACAATGATTCAGATCTAGGAGCTCATGCTTATTTCCCTTACCAGAGTTAGATCATAGAGGTTAATTACTTTCAGTTCTTTGGCTTAATTAATGATCATCACTTTGAGTGTTTAATCCGAATAGATAGGATTGGTTACTTCTCAGCATTGGATATTTACATTCTGATTTGGTTTTCAGTATTTAAGTTTTTAGATTAGAATTTTAATATTCAGTACTTGATTTTCAGTATTCACTTCTTAGATTAAAATCCCAGCTTTCAGCATTCTATTTCTAGACTAAGTTTATCCAGCTTTTAGCAATTCAATTCTTAGTATAGATTTACAGTTTTTAGCATTTAACTTCTTAGCATAGGAATTTGTCATTCTTAGATTCACAATCGTTTTAGCTCACTTTCTTCTTTGATTAGAGAAACCTTTAAGGCATATACCAACACCCCAAACACGATGAAGACTATCCTATAGAGCACATACAGTGCTAGCACCTTTGAAGTTTGTACGTCCCCTGGTCGATAATTAAAGTATGCTCCTGGTCTAGCTACCCTAATTAGGAATCCATTCTTGGAGACCACCAACAACACTGGCATAGGGTTAATTGTTGGGGGCTCAGGGGCCTCAACCATTTGGCTGGGGGTTGGTTGGGTGGAGAGTCGTCCCCCCACCTTCATTTGCAGAACTTGGAGCCATCAAGGTAACCACTAGGTTCATCTAACCATGTATGCAACTAATTCACTCAGATATTATGGCATGCATTTAATTTTTTTTAAGTTTTATGGGTTATTGATGCAATTTTAGGGTGTTACACTTGTGGTCACTAAGATCCATTGATTCTTGTCCACATATGTGTCTAGGTCCATCACCAATGTCCATGAAGTATGCTCCTCAACCAAAGTTTCATCAAGTGAAGTGTCCAAACTACAAGGTATACATCACATCATCCCAAGATCCAAGGGTTAAGAGCCATCCTATAAGTGTTCGTTGCTCCTATTAGGTAAGTACCTCCCATGATTAAGCAACCGGCTTCCCCATTATGTGATTCCGATGGGATAGTCAACATATCAATTGTTATATTTTTCACTTTAATTCAATTATGTTAGATCTTTAATTTGAAAGATAAACAAGAACAACAATACACAATAACACAAGAAATTTCTTCAGGGAAACCATAAAGGATAAAACCCCGCAAATTATTTAGTAATATATTCGTCACTTAGTACAATATCAAGGCAAGATAACAAACCCACAAATAAGATTACTTCTTGTTCTCCTCCTTGGTGCAAACTTGCTTGTTGGTGTGTGTCCAAATGAGGGAGAGAACCTCCATATTTATACTTATGTGTGACTGACCTAAATCCCCAGTGGGGCCGACTTCCTCAACTAACTAGGTTGACCACTCCTATGGAGAATCAAAAATACATTTTACATTTATCCTTTTGGGGACTATTGCCCCGACTTACAATGGAGGTTTTACCCCGATAATATTACATGACCAAATACAATAATGACATCCTCGAACGGAGGAAAAAAATCTCTGACAGAGGTACAATAAAAGTATAATAATAAAATAATAATAATATACAAAAGAATATCTTCCGAAGTTACATTTACAACAACAGTCCCTCATAACTAGGAAGGTATTCTCTTGACACAGTCATCATCACAGATCATCATCATCGCTGGATCATCATCATCGATGGATTATCAGCATCGTTGTATCATCATCATCGTTGGATCATTATCATCGTTGCTGCAACAATTCTCATCTTATTGATCATTGACTAGTGACATCTCTCGAATATACCCGTCATGAGAAGTTCTATAGATCCATCCCCTTTTCATGCTGGATGTAGGCCTAGCTCTCATCGAGGAATTCATCATCTATACGAGCAAGGCATCAAGTATGTAGATCCCAGTACCACACATTACATTTCTAGAGAAATCACCCGCGTCTCCTACTATCATCTCATCGTATCCGGATCATCTCATCATCTCATGTGGAGAACAACCCAGGTGCATATACCATGTCCACTAGACAACTTGTGTCTTCCAACCAGTGGATACATCCCAGGAACATCTGCGTCTTCCACCCAGTGGATATAGCCCATATGTATTACGTCTCTCTCTCAATCAACCTGCGTCTTCCACCCAATGGATACAACCTAGGAACATTTGCTTCTTCCACCCAGTGGATACAACCCATATGTATTACGACTCTCTTGGTCAACTTGCGTGTTCAAACATGTGGATACATCCCAGAATCATCCCAGATGCATTGCCTCCTTTCGGACCACCTATGTCTTCCACCATGTAAGATATAGCCCAGGCGCATCCCAGATGCTTTATGACCTGTGGACCACCAACGTATTCTCACATGTGGATATATCCCAAGACCATTACGTCCTTGCAGACTACCTACGTCTTCCACCATGTAAGATACAACCTTGGTGCACCTGCGTCTTCCATACAAGTCACATCACTCCCTCTTTCGAGTAACATCGATCTGGATAACACCAAGCTTCTCTCTGAAGTACTCAAAGTTCACTCTTGCTAATGGCTTGGTCAACACATCAGTTGTCTGCTTGTCTGTCGCCACATACTGGAGCTTCACTGCTCCCCTCTGCACCATATCCTGGATATAGTGGTACTTTATCTCAATATGATTCGACTTGTCATAGAACATCGGGTTCTCAGACAATTTCACACAACTCTGGTTGTTACAAAATATACAAGTCGCCTCTAACTCAAGATCAAATAAATCTGAGAGTAGCTTCCGAAGCCATATTTCCTCACAACTAGCCGAACATGCTGCAATATACTCTGCTTTGGCTGTACTCAGTGCCACACATGACTGCTTCCTGCTAAACCAATAGATCATACCAGATCCCAAACTTAAGCAGCATCCTGAAGTGCTCTTCCTGTCTATGGCACTGCCTGCCCAATCTGAATCAACATAACCATGCAGGTTAATCTTCTAATTTTTCGCATATCTGATCCCATACTCAATTGTACCCTTTAGGTACCTCAATATATGCTTTGCAACAATCAGGTGAACATGTCTCAGATATGTCAGGAACTGAATCAGGGTGTTCACAACAAAGCATATGTTTGGTCTTGTGTTTGTCAAGTACATTAATGAACCAATCATCTGTTTGTACATCATGGCATCAACTGTCTATGAAGAAGCATCACATAGTAGCTTCAAGTTCGATGCCATTGGTGTGGCCATTGCATTGCAGTCTATCATTCCGAACCTATTCAGAATCTCCACTGCATACTTTCCTTGACCAAGGAAAATCCCATTTGAACTCTGCCACACCTCCATTCCTAAGAAGCAGTGCATCATTCCTAGGTCCTTCATCTTGAACTCTACAGAAAGCCTTCTTTTTGTTTCTGCAATGAGCTCATCCTCCCCTGTTACGGACAAGTCATCTACATATAGCAGTAATATGACTGGTCCTTCGTTCTCAACCTTGAAGTAGAGGTTGGAATCTGCTTTACTCTTGGTAACGCCTAAGCTCATTAGAAAACTGTCCATTCTGCCGTACCATGTCCTGGGTGCCTACTTCAAACCATACAAGGCTTTCTTTAGCTTGAACACATGAGTCTATCTGTCATGTGTCTCGAATCCCAGTGGCTGCTCCACATACACTTCCTCTTCGAATACACCTTTCAAGAATGTTGTCTTGACATCCATCTGGTGTACCTTCCATTTCATTACTGCGGCTAAGGAAAGTATTAGATCTGATGGAACTGTATCTTGCTACAGGTGCAAATTTCTCCTTGTAGTCTATGCCTTCTTTCTGGGAGAAACCACATGCTACAAATATTGCCTTGTGTTTTTTGATGCTATCATTTGCAGCATGCTTGATTTTGTAGATCCATTTTGAAGTCACAACAGACTTCCCTTCTGGTCTCGGAACTATCTCCCAGACATCATTCTTCATAATCGACTGGTACTCTTCGATCATGGCTTCCTTCCATTCCTTCTTTTATGTTTCTTCGTCATAGTTGGAAGGTTCTTTATCAATGATGTCGCATAGTAGGGCCACAAAATTGGAGTATGGTCTGGGTCTCTTGATTTCTCCAAGTGTCCCATCTGGAGCACCATCCTTCTCTGAATCTTGTATTGCTTCACGTGCCCATGTTGGTCTTCTTTTGTGGGATTTCTTCTCACAAGGTGGATCTATAGGTTCTTTTGGTTTAGTTATGTCACGGTCTTCGTGATATTCCTAGATTGTCTCTTCCATAACTATGTCTTTGGTTCTGGGAACTTCAGGTTCTTCAGTTTCTTCAGTGAGTAATTGTATTGACTTGTTGTAGGATAAGTCTTCATCAAAAGTTATGTCTCTGCTGATTTCGATCTTCTTGAATCCTGGGAAGTATATTCAGTAAGCTTTTGATGTGTCACTGTATCCCACGAATATGCCCTTCTTCCTTGAAGGGTCTAGTTTTGTTCTCTTTTCTTTTGGAATGTGTATGTACACAGGGAAACCAAATAATCTGAGATGGTTTACTTCTGGTTTCTCTCCTAAGAAAGCTTCTTCTGGAGTCTTGTTGTTCAATACGTGGTGAGTTGTACGGTTTTGTACATACACAGCTGTTTTTGCTGCTTCTTCCCAAAGGTGCATTAGGATATCTTGATCATGGAGCATTGCCTTCGCTGCTTCCATTATTGTTTTGTTCTTACGTTCTGCAACGCCATTTTGTTGAGGATTGTAAGGAGTGCTCAACTCCCTCTTAATCCCTGATTCTATGCAAATATCCTTGAATTCTTCTGAGGTGAATTGTCCGCCATTGTCTGATCGTAAAGTCTTGATCTTCTTTTTAGTATGATTTTCGACCAAGGCTTTGAATTCCTTGAATTTGCTAAGCACTTCATATTTTCCTTTCAAGAAATAAATCCATGTCTTGCGAGAAAAGTCATCTATGAAAGAAACATAGTATACATACCTGCTTAAGGAGTTGGAAGACATAGGGCCACACACATCTGAGTGAACTATCTCCAAGATTCCTTTTGCCTTGCTTTCACTGCTAGGAAATGACTTCTTCACATTCTTCCCTTGTGCACATCCCTTGCAAATGCCTTCATGCTTTGTTTGAATTTCTTGTAGGCCTGATTTTTCTTTGCTTGCAATTGGTAGTGCTCTATAGTGTACATGTGCAAGCCTTCTATACCATGATTCGCTTGGTTCCATGGAGTCATGAACCAACACTTTTTTTGGTTGTCCTTTTAACTTGTACAGGTCTCCCACTTGCTCTCCAATCACTGTTGCATCATTTATTGTCTTTCCTCTTAGCCACATAAGCACTTGGCCATCAACAAATGCAACACAAAGTCCTTTAGCATCTAAAGCTGAAATGGAGAGAATATTTTTCTTCAAACCTGGTATGTAGAGAACATCCTTCATCTTTATTGATTTCCCCAAATCTAGTTTGTAAGAGGCTTCTCCACTTACTTTGATAGGATACTGATAGTCGTCTCCAAGTTTCACCTTATGGGGTGAGTCATGTTCTGATAAGTTGACAAAATATTCTTTGTACCTTGTCATATGCTTGGATGATCCACTATCCACAAGCCAATCATTGCTTCCATGGGTGATGGTACCTCTAAGGGATGAGATTAAAACATATTCTTTATCACTTGATGAATCATCCCTTTCTTCTATGGTTTTCTTCCTTACTGGTTCATCATCTTCAGCGGTGTGAGCATGGTGCCTCTTCTTGTTGATTCTCCTGGAGGATCCTTGGTTTCTGGGACAATTTATTGAGTAATGTCCTTTCTCATCACATGTGAAACATCTAATAATGGAGAGGTCTCTTCTAAATCCATGATTCCTATGGGATCTTTTAGACTTCTTGTGATGGTGGTCCTCCCTCTTGTTTTGATTCTTCTTAGCATGAGAAGTTAGGGCTTGGTCATCATTAGCTCCCTTCTTTTCTTCTCTTGCTACTAATTGAGCTTCTTCTTGGGTGCATTCTTCCCATAATTTGTTGAATGTGATTAGTGCATATTCCTTGAATGAATGAGTCCCATGATCTTGGGATACCATTCAAGGTAGTCATCACAATCTCTCCTTCTTCAACATTATCTTCAATTGCATCAAGTTGTTCCTTGATCCGAGAGACTCTTGTGAAGTAAGATGGAATAGTTTCTGAGTGTTGAATCTTCACATTCTTGAGTTGGTTCCTCAGATTCATCTTCTGATTGATGTTCTTCCCTTCATATAACTTTGTCAAAGCATCGAACATCTTCTTAGGAGTCTTCAAGGATGATACATGAGACACGAGGTGATCTTTGATGGAGTCTGCAATAATCCTTTTGGCCTTGATGATTTTCTTCTTGTGATTTTCCTTTGCCTATTCTCCCTCTGGTTCTAGAACCTCCTCATTGACATATTTGTCCAAGTCATTCTCTTTTAGGACAAGACAAATTCTATACTTCCATGCCCATAAGTTATCAGCTCCTTCAAGCTTATCCTCAAGCTTGGTGTGATTTGTCATTTTGATATGAGAACCTCAAATGGAAATAGGAAGGAATTAGATCTTACCAATTTGAGATGCCCAACCTGGTTCTGGAGATGGCTGACCTAGGGTTTGACAGAGAAACCCTAATTTTCCAAACTTGGAATCTTGAACTTCTGCTTGGATAGAAGGATGCGCCTACTCAAGGCGAGTTTCCTAATGTACTCCTTTTCCCGGATTGGTGGATGGGCTTCAAAAAGTTGATGCCCTAGTTTCTACCGGCATTAGTGACTGGGTCAAAAATGAAAATTCTCCAAACTGAATTCTGCTTCCACCAAAATATACGCCTCCTTGAGGCGAGTTAGCCTATCCCTCTTTTCTGGATGATCTATGGAGAGAAGACCTTGGATTTGGAAACCCTATCTTTCCACTGCTGCACAATGCCTTCTTTCAGAGTGGCTTTGATACCATGTTAGGGTTTGCACTTTAATTCAATTATGTTAGATCTTTAATTTGAAAGATATACAAGCACAAAAATACACAAGAACAAAATAAATTTATCCGGGGAAACCATAAAGGAGAAAACCCCACAACTTCTTCAGTAATACATTTGTCACTTAGTACAATATCAAGCCAAGATAGCAAACCCAAAAATAAGATGACTTCTGCAGCTTCCTTCTTGTTCTCCAACGAACTTAACTTTTCTCCTCGGTGCGAACTTGCTTTTTGGTGTGTGTCCAAATGAGGGAGAGCACCTCCCTATTTATACTTTATGTGGACTGACCTAAATCCCCAATGGCGTTGACTTCATTAACTAACTGGGCCGACATCTCCTAGGGAGACTATTGCCCCGACTTACAATGGAGGTTTTACCTCAATAATATTACATGACCAAATACAATAATGACATCCCCAAACAGAGGAAAACCATCTCCGACGGAAGTACAATAAAAATACAATAATAATATAATAATAATATACAAAAGAATATCTTTCAAAGTTACATTTACAACAACATCAATTAGGCTAATAACCTCGTAGTTAAGGGTGCCATGCCAACATTCTAACCAAGGTCAAACATTGACCCAAACTTAGTCATCCACATGTCCATGAAGCATCACCAAGGGGATAGGAGACATAATGCTCTCCTAGCAAGGTGAAAACACGTTTGGAGTAACCCCAAAAGCTAACATTTATTAAAACATTTACCAACTTTAAGAACAAAAATGGGAAGTGGTAACAATGGATTTTACCATTAGATTCACACTTTTTGAGATGCTTAGTCAAAATTTACCAATTTGTGTTTTTTAACACATGTTTTGAACCACTACTTTATTTAACGATATCACAATTATTTATTATAATTTAATGATTTCCACGATAGAAAGGGGGTATTTTATGAGAAATCCCCATGTTGTGTTCCACATGATTGTGATAGAGGGGATCATTAACCCATGATTGGATTTTTCTAAGATGATCACACCCCAATCATCAATGAGACATTTGGAAATTCCACTTGAGCATTCTCTCTTTTATTTAAGTTACTCCCTAGCTCTTCGTTGAGGATCATTACCATCTTTTTCTCCCTAACTCTCCTATAAATTAACCTTTACCTTCCACCTTTCACACACTTGGGCTTGTTTGGTGTTCAAAATGGTGTAAGCTTCACTTTCAATCATAAACAAAATTATATTGTATCATTTATTTCATTTAAGATGGGCTAAGGATGACCTAGTCAATGTAGGCCCCTCATAGGGAACACACCCTATCTCTTAAGTTGTGTATATATTTACACCAAATCTCATTTGTAATATTCATTGTCGTGATTCTTTTCCATATTTAATACAGTGTTATTCCTAAGGCCACCATTAAAGTGTTTCTCTCTCTTATGCTTGGATAATTCTCTCTTTATCACATGTTTGGGTTTATTTTCCCTTAGTGTTGGTTTATTCTGTTTGTTTTAGAATTAGAGTTTCACTGGCTGGTTCATATTGAGACCCCAACAAATCCCCCAAGTACGAATATCATGTAGAAATTTTTGAGTTTCGCTGAAGCGATTCTTTGAACGAGGGCCAGGTGGTAGATATTCCTAGTCTTATCGCCATCATTACTATGCCATTGTTATTGTGAGAGGCAAGGGCTTGATATCAATCTTGCGATAGATATGTTATTCGCGAGGAAAGTAAGTGATTATGACTCCATTCATTCCCAAAGCTACTGGAAATGTGTCATTGGGGGTTTGAACCCTAGTGAGGAGGGTGAAAATTACTTTATCCCGCTAATAGGCATCCAAATCCTTGACAAGTTTGATTTTCATTATAAAGATGTGACTATGATAGTGCTAAATGCCTTGCCTTTTAAGTTCACCATTGAATGATCTTACCAAGAGAGAGCTATCTAAAGATTAGACGATTTTGAGTTTTTCAGTGATTATTAACTGAATTTGATTGATTTAATGTTTGGCTAGATCATACAATCTTTAAACTAATCATAGCAAGAATGTGAATGAAGTTCGCTATTGCATGATCTTACCAAGAGAGAGATGTCTAAATATTAGAGGATTTTGATTGTTTCAATGATTATTAACTGAATTCGATCGATTTAATGTTTGGCTAGATCATACAATCTCAACACCCTACAATCTTTAAACTACTCATATCAAGAATGTGAATGCCCATTAAGGTGTCCAACATTACATGCTACATCCCCCATTGTTGTAATGCCCATAAATGATGTAACTCTTTGCACATCAATAGTGTCTGTAATACGCCGAAAAAAGAAGAAGAAGCTTATATACATATAAATTGGCATCAAAATCTGAGGAAAAATGACTTGTAATTATTTTTACATACCATTAATAAATTTAAATTCAAATTGGTGGTGGAGAGGAATTCAATAGAATGATATATAAAATTTTCCCACGGAAATATTGCATTCATCATGCCTAAATTTTATAAACACAATGAAATAAATTTCAAAGAGTGCATTTACATTTATACACTTGTGTATTGATTTTTGTATCGCTAATATTTGCAAATAGTGTAAAGAGTTTTCTTCCACACAATTTTGCTCATAGCTTTATTGGAGAGGGGTGGGGAGTATGTTTGTTATTTCCCACATTTTTTAATACCATTTTATTGCGAAATTTAAGTGTCGATTTGTGTGTAGAGGAAACATGACAGGAATCGGGTGCATATGTAAATTGCATATTGAAGAGGAAAAGTACACTTGAAGGAAAACTATGTAATTAAGCCCCAAGGACAAAACCACAACTCTCATCAAACAAGTGGAGGAGGAAACTGGATTGAAGGTGATCCCTAAGGATGCACAAGTATCAATTTCAAATAAGATAGAAGACCCAAAACTTGCAAGTCTTGAACCAATATAACAAGTGAGTTCAAAATGTTGCTCAATGTCACTCTCAATGTTAGTAGGACATTATAGTAGGTCATTATTTGGCTTGTAAGCATGAGGAGAAAAATTGTTGGTTGAAAGTGTTGTGTGAATGAGGTGAATTGCATAATATTGAAAATTTTATTAAATAATATCCTTATCATGCCATGAATGATAAAGATGAAAACTATATAAGGTTGGAAATCCATGTATGATAGGATGGCTATGTGCTCTAGAAAGGCTAATAATTTAGAAGCTAGAAGGGAAAACATCAGGAATTAGAAGGCCAAGGGTAATTGCAAATCTTATAAGTAGAACCATTGCAATCATGCAAGGAGATATTTTGGCATTGTAAGCTATTTTCACATGTTAATAGAGATGCTATTAGCTTGTGTTCTTATACTCTTATAATTTATGACTAGTTGTAGATTGTTCTTGCATTTCATAGTTTTCTTGAAGCTTGTAGGAATGGATGTTGTAATTTGTATCTACTCTCATGCTTGCAATACCTATGCTTACTTATCTTATACAATGCCAACAAATTGATATGCAGTAGGTTATCTCTTAGTTACTTCAGTCTATTCTTTGATTCTCATAGCCACTTTGGGTTTGCACAAGTTGCAGTTGGTGGACTATTCCCTCTAATGTTTGTATTTATGGATTTGTTACATGTCAATCAATTCTTAAACTCCTATATAGGATTATATTAGTCGTTTTATTACTTGCATCATACATTTGCATTCATAACTTCATTTCGTTTTAGATTCTTAACCAAAAATTATGACAATCCCGTTGTAATTGAAGGTTCTCCATTTCAATAGAAGAAGGTATAGTTGATCCATTTCATTGGGTGAACTTATGAAGTTGACAAGGGAATTTGTTTTCTTGTCAATATTTTAACATTAGAAGGAGGGCCACATCATTGCATGGATGGTAATTTCAGTAATTTTGTGTGGATTGCTTTTCAACAACGTTAATTGCAATTTACAACCCAACCAACTAGTAAACTAAGAGGAATTGCAAGAACGAGTGCAAAAAACAAATCTAGAACTAAATCATGAAGATACTAAGGCTCTGCTTGAGAACAAAAGCATATACAACCTAAAGTTGAGTTGTAAGATGATTTCTATCCACCATCAGAAACCAAAGATTATTTTTTAATACTTATCATAGAGTTTCAAACTTTTCATCATCTTACCCATAGTTACATTCATCAAGTCAATGAATTAGTGGTTGTGCATTAGCTACCCTAATATAGACAACTCAAAGAGTTCAAACTTAGATAGAAGAAGAAAATCAAATAAGGAGACTTGTAGATTTGATCTCTCATGTTATTTTCAAAATCCTAGAACCTTTAGATCAAATCCTTGCTATCCGTACTCTTACTTCAAAACATCTTGAGGACACTGCTTTCGAAAATAGCCTTATTGTAGGCGATATGGGTAGGAATCAACCAAATCAACTTGCTTGGTTGGTTCCAGATGCATTAGATATTCTAGGTCCTAGCCATGATCTACCAAACAATGCAAATATATTGCTAGTGAAGTTTGATCCACACAAGTTAGGCCCAAAGGCCTCCAAAAGTTCACATTAAGAAATTTATTGTCAGACATGAAGATGTGGCATGCTACTTATTTTTTTATACATTCAAGAATAAAGAATCTATTTGGTCTTATAACCTGGATGTTGGATGTTGGTCTTGGCCAAAAGTGATGGTGAAAATTCGATATTTTACCCATTTATTAAACCGAAGCCCTCGAAACTCATCTACGCTTTGTGAATTTCGACATGAAATAAAAAAAAAATTGTAGGGGATTATGTTGTCTTTCCAAGTAGATTTAGAGAAAACACCAATATCATTTAATGTGTCAAAATTGCATTTAATGAAATGTGTGTCCTTGCAAATTTCAAGAAAAATTAGCAAGTGTCTTGTGTGCACATAAAATAATTTAATGATAAATGTATAATTTTCAAAACAAATATATGAACATAATCTACACATAATTCACTGGGGTGTATATATATATATATTTTGAAACTAACCATTGAAAATTTGGATCGCATTTTGTACACATTTGTGTGCACACAATTGTTTTTTATCGCTTACAAAGTTGAAAAACCAAAAATACCCTTTTGAAGAGGGCATGTCGATGCGGATCTTATATATATATATATATTTCAATTTTTTTGTTGTGTATTTTTTATGTTGTCGATTTTTCTTTGAGTTGCTTTGAAGTTGTGAACATGGTTTTTATGAGTAAGTTTTAAAAGAAAATTAAAAAAATATCATACGAACTCAAAAACGTGTAAATTATATGCTAGTGGATAGATGATTCATTGATGAATCCACCGACATCAAGTCCGCCACCTTAGGTGTAATTAAAGACAGGGTTTATGCCTTTCAAAGAGGCCAGTAAAATTAAATATGTAGAAAAGGGGGGTAAAGGCCTATTTTTAAATCCCTTGATCGAGATATTAGCTTGATTGAGGTTTCAAGCATTTTTAAATAATTCTATCGATGGTTTAGCTGCGGTTAAGCTAATAGCTTAATCGAGTTACTTTAAGTTTTTATTTTGAACAAATTCTCATGGGTAATAGCTTGATCGAGTTATTATCTCAATCAAGCTAATTTCTACATACTTCCCTTTGCATATTTTATTGCCTCTTCAAAACAACGCGAACTACCTACCATCAACCCAACATTTAATAAACCCACCAACCAAACTAATTTTATAAAACACAAAAACATAAGTTATTTCATTTTACTATTACAAGCCTCTTAAGCTTTTAAATTTGCCACATAGAGATACATATTGTTTCAAAGGAATTTGGACATTTTCGTTTGTTATTAATCAATCAACATGGGAATCAAGAAATGTCAAATAAAGAAACACGATCATGATCAAATTAACGAAGATGAAATATGAGAAATGACCAAATAAAGGATGAGATGACGACATGCAACATTGAGAGAAAAATAACAAGAAGATGCAAGTCAACCTTCAATGCTTCCAACTCCAATTAAGGGAAATATCGATAATTCTTACCTCATTCTTCAAATGATAATTATTTTACCTCTTCAAATTTTTACATTTTACCCCATTCTTACAATTTTCATGTTGATTATTAACTAGTCATTGGACTCTCTCTCTCTCTCTCTCTCTCTCTCTCTCTCTCTCTCTATATATATATATATATATATATATATATATATATATATATTATTGCTATATATTTAGTCAAATGTTTGAGGTTTAATATAAATGAATTTCCATCCATCAGGCGGCGACTATCCACATCGAATGATACAAACATAGTTTTTAAGACTCACACATCATATTCAGAGCAAGTTGAAACTTGTAGATCGAAGTCATCGATGAACATATTCTTGTTTATTTAAACCCTCTTTTGACCAAGCCTTTGGACCCTTTACTTATTCAATTGGGTGAACCTCCTCGATCTCCCCATCTATAGGCAATTTAGAGTCTTTTTCCTTTTTGAGGGTTCTCACATGATGTCAGGTGTTAGTGGGTCATCCAGTGTGGAAGGACCTATTCTTGCTTCCCTAGTGTGTCAAGAGGAGCTACTATTGCCACCTCCATACCACTCATTAGTGGGATAGCTACTCCCATCTCTATGCCTTATATATAAGGTGTTCCTAGTTTGGGGGTACCGCCAGCCTCATCTTTTACTTCCACCAGTTTACTCTTTTAGTATGCCCACTGTGTCCACATAGTTTCCTACGTCCAAATTCATTTTCGTTGGGGAGAGGAAAAGCTTTGGTTTCAGTGCCGATAGCGGGTTCCTGCCTGTTTCTGGTATACTAATAGGTAGTTCGGCTACACCTAATGTAGGTTTTCCTTTTGGTTGGATCAAAATGGTCATAATATGAAAAGAACAAAAAAAATGCATTGAATATTTTTTAGTCTTCTATGATGAGTATGACCATGACGTTGGAAGTTCATACAATATAACCATACCAATATTTGTTACATGACACACATTACTATTTTATTGTAGAAAGTAGGAACTTAGGCTTCGCTTCTATCATTCCTATTTTTTTCTTCCTGCTATCTTGTATCTAGTAAATGTAAAGAGGCCTAGCCTTACGGAATATTTAGAAATACTTAAAACTTTTCTTACTTGAGGATTGGTTACTAAAACATATTAATTGAAATATATTGGTGGTTACTATACCTGTAATATATAATACATTTCTTTATGTAAATTATATATTAATGTTGATTTAGTATTAGTTATATAGTTGTTCATTATAGGATAATGAACATTTGGATATTTATTTTATGTTTATATGTTGGTTTGATATTAATTCTAAATTAATTATATTTATAATATAGATTGATGTTAGTATACATTTAATTCTATTAAGCCAAGATGTGGTGTTCTTCATTAATATTTGGGATGTTCTTTGTATATTTTGCTCATATATATATAACCAAATTTAACACACTTACTCACAATTATATGTTATGATAAATTCAAACCGAATAAATACTGTCCACTTTTCAAAAGCCTTGAAATAATGATGAAAATATTCCATTGTTGAAGGTTTAGGATAAATTTGTTATGGCTTTGTCGATGTCTTATGATTTAGACCTCAAGCCAATAAATGATTGCTTTCTAACGCACATATTTTGGCTATAGTGAATCAAACTAATGAATATCTACCCACAACATTGAATTGGAATTTTAAACAATAAAAATTAGTGGATGTCATTGGGTTTAAATTAATTTAATAAAAGTTATATAAAAATAACTTAAAATTCAAACTCATTTTCCATATTCAAACTTATCTCCCCTCCCAAATCCTTTGATGAAACTTATTTGATTATATCTACATACTTGATACCATGCAGGCTCTTCAAAATACATAAATGACAAACCGTAAATTCTAGGTTCACGAATTATTTTAACTTTTATTTCATGTCTTATTTTAACTTTTTTATGTTTTGGAAGGAGATCATATATGTTTCGTCACAGTGGTATTAGTTCGTGTAGGTAAAAGTAGATTTTTTGCATTTCAAAAATCAAGATTATAGTATGTATTTTTTTATTAAAATTTTAGTATTTATTTAATTTTTTATTAGTTGTGGTTTTGGTGACGTTTGTCTTGATTTTCCCTTTTCAAGAGGGGGCAACGTGCAAACGTCATTCAACATTAATTCATTGTCTAGTTTTTAGTTTTTAGTGAAGAAGTTTTTAGTTTTCAATGAAGATGTCATGACTTGTCAATCAATTTTAATAGCTGCAACAGTTCATGATTACGATGCTTTAGTGCATTTGTATATCCCTCTCTTCTGTCAATGAATACTACACTTTGCAACTCCATCCACCATGAAAATGCTTTCTGGGGATGTACGAAGAGATTCACAAATAGCGAAAAGATGGACAACTGCCTATCTCTCTCGTATTGCCATATTAACTCCTGCTGAGAGAATGTACCAAGAGATTACACAGATGACAAAAAGTTGGACAGCTGCCCATATCTCTCGTATTGTCGTAGGCCCGTATATATTAAATCACATTAGCTTAATAATTTTTTAGTGTGTTCGAGTTTGTACAGACTTCTAGTTTGCTTTCAAGTTTTTCTCTTCTACGTTGAGTGTGATGAATGATGGGGCCTGTGGATCATGGAATATCGGAATCAAAATAAACCGTTTTAAGTGACGGATGCGTATCCATGAGGAAACAGGAGTGAGGCTAAGAAAACCACCCGTTCTCATGCTGTGAATAGTCTTCCGCCTTATAAGGAGGTAATAAAATCCCAACACCATGTCTTTCGTAATTTAATTATAATGTTTGTCACGATGGCTACACCATCGTTGAACTTCTTGTTTGTGCATAAGATCATAGAAGCCATTGATATGCAGATGATAATAGAATCCATTGATGAAATTATGCAGCGCACCAGATGTAGTCAACATGCAATAACAAAGTGATGGGTTTTACTAATTACTTTAAACCCTAACCAAGATCTACTCCTATGTAAGAAATTAAACTTAATGCATAGCGGAACTTAGAAATCAAGCTTAATGCACAGCGGAACTTACTTTCCATCTTCAAAGGCCGCGGACAGCTTCCAAGGCTCTGGGTTGATACGCTCCTGGTCTTGACTTGAGTTGTTGGCTCTCGAATCCTTCCAAGAACTTGCAATCCTTTTCTCTGGAGAGTATCCTGTCTTCAAATGGAGCAGACAATTTTTCTGGATGATTGCAAGCCTTGGAGACTCAGCCCTTTTATAGCAGTGCCAAAGAAAAAGATTCTAATCCTAGGGCTGCTGAAATTTAGCTAATACTTGGGAAACAAGTCTGAAAAGAAATCTGGAGTTTCCGATTTTATAAAAACTTCAAATCGGGAAACTTCAGAAAAAACTGAAATAAATCAGAATAAATTCTGATTTCCTTATTTAGCTCAATTTATTACTGCTATTATTTTAATCAACTATAATCGGTCCATTAACAATTATAATTGATTAACATTATTCTATATGTATTTGTATCCAAATCCTTATTTAAATACGTATAATGCCATGACTTAATTAATCACATTGTTTGGCATGTTTTAATCATTACATAAATGTAATCTTTCGACAGTATTTGATATCATAATCATAATGCACGTATGTCCAACTTAATTATTGTAATTAGACGTCTCTAAATCCAACACAAAGACCATCATGGAGAAGTACACGAAAACTCTTCCAAGCGATTTCAAAAAATATCTGTACAAAGAGTTGAAGAATTTAGCAGAAAAGGGTGTTCTTGTGAGGACTTACAATTCGTTCAAGCTTGCAAGGAAGTACCATACAAATTCAGTACCAAATTCTGTGAAGATGGCGTTTCCAAGTAGAGGAAGAAGCCCTAATTCAAGCAAAAAATCCACCTCTCCTACGCCCATTGAGGTTGGTGAAGTCGCTGAATCTTCACAAGTCGAGGAGGAAACACAGGCTGCTGAGCCCAGTGGATCTGGTTCCAAAGTCTTCATTTTCAACGGCACTGTGAAGATCAATGCATTTTAAGTAATCATTTTTGTTTTGTTTTGCTTTAGCAAATGTTAAGGAAACAAAAAAAACTGGAAAGTAGTGTTACGTAATATATAAATATGAACATATGTGAATATCGAAGTGATATCGAATTAGATAAATAATGAGATTGGGCCGAGTAAGTTTTGTTCTATAATATTTCTAAAGTATTTAAAATAGTTCAGAAATTAAGTGCGAAGAAGGATAAATTGGACTTGACCAAACAGTAGTTCAGGTTGCTTAATTAGTCTTTCCTATTTTTAAAAGCCATTAATGAAATTAAGCGCTTCTTGTTTATGCAGATGATAATGGAAGCCATTGATGAAATTCTGCAGCGCACCAGATGTAGTCAGCATGCAATAACGAAGACCATCAGGGAGAAATACAGAAAAATATGTGCAAAGAAGTATTTAGCAGAAATTGGTGTTCTGGTGAGGACTGACAATTCGTTCAGTCTTGGAAGGAAACCCCATGCAAATCCAGCATCAAATTCTGTGAAGATGGTGTTTCCAACTACAGTAAGAAGCCCTAATGTAAGCAAAAAATTCACCTCTGATACTGAGGTTGATGACGATGCTGAATGTTCACAAGTCTAGGAGGAAACAGGGCCTATTCCCAGGTCATGGGTGTTTGTTTACCTTTTTATTTCCATTTGGTGTTATCAATGAAGGACAAAGCTACTAGCAGTACTGACAAATCCATTGTTGACCTCGGGGTATGAGTTTCCTTCTAGCAAGTTCATGAGAGGCTCTACAGTTATTTTTGTGTAGTTTGATAGTAATTAGTAGTTATCTGATATTGGAATGGAATCCATGCTGATTAGGACGGACAAAGATCGCCTGCCCACTTCCATTACCCTGCTCTCTATTTCCATTGAAGTGCTTGCTTCCACAGTTGCGTTCTGGTAAGAAAAATGTGATTTGAAGAGTTCTGTTTTAAAATCTATATTAGTATGTACATATGTACTTCAAAGAATGTGGACGCACGTAATGTTACAACGTCTTTAGGATTTACTTTACGTCTAAGCTTTCATCATAATCACAATACTTATATGTACAGTGTGAATGCAATTTTATGAATGTTTTGATGCAATAATATCAACATTGTGATAGCAATTTATGTTTTATAAATAAACAAATAATGTGATGTAGTTATAAAAACACGGTAATAGTAATATATGTGTTTTTTAGAAGGGTGTGAGTTCAAATTTAGAGGGAGTAGGGAATGTACATTTACGTAGAAAGAATTTATATAAGGGAATCTATATAAATGATTGAAATCATTGTGAGTGAGTTTATTAGTATGGTACAAACAAGGGGGTCTTTAAAATTAGATAATTATTATTTATTATTTATTAAAATAAACTATTAAACATTTTATGAAATTGTAAAGAGATTATAATAGTAATCTATATAAAGGAATCTATATAAGAGAATCTACATAAGTCATTGAAATCATTGTAAGTGAGTCTATTATTATGGTACAAACAAGGGGTCTTCAAAATTAGACAATTATTATTTATTAAAATAAACCATTAAACATTTTATGAAATTGTAAAGAGATTATAATAGTAATTTATGTTTCATAAATTTAGATTTAAACTAAACATAAAGTATGTTACATATCTAACATAGTTGCGTTTAATGTGATTAGCATATAATTAGATAAATATTATGATGTACTTTGTATTTTCTTTTTTTTCAAAAAACATAGAGTAGAAATGCTCTATATCATTAGATAACTATTAAGATGTGGCATTTATTTGATAACTATGATTCATTTATTAACACTTACATTGTGGATTTTGTCATTTTGATGTTAGTCTATCATTTACCTACCTGCCCTTGTTCTCATCTTCCTCAACTTCCACATGCCTCCTTGTGATCCACTACAATCTTTTTTAACCAAAATAAATCGAGTAGA
This sequence comes from Larix kaempferi, assembly GCA_027924585.1. Classification (NCBI taxonomy): domain Eukaryota; kingdom Viridiplantae; phylum Streptophyta; class Pinopsida; order Pinales; family Pinaceae; genus Larix; species Larix kaempferi. Next base: position 1,603,371 of record BSBM01000703.1, on the reverse strand, counting down.
CAATGGTATAATTGATAGGCATTTTGATATAGCTAATTTTCAACTTGCCTTCATTTTGATATTTTTGGACTTCCAAGGTAACGATATTCAAACTTAAGTAATATTTATCAGCCAAATCAATGAAGGAAGATTGGTTAACTTATTTTTCATATATCATATATATAATAATATATATGAAAAATAAGTTAACCAATCTTAAAATCATCATTTAAAAATAAATAGAAACAAATTTTAACCCAATATGAAATTTTCATATAACAAACATGAAAGAAACCTATACAAAGAAGCATAACATTAAATTCCCCTAATATTCTGCTTCTTTGTATAGGTTTCTCTCATGTTTATTATATGAATATTTCATATTGGGTTAAAATTTGTTTCTATTTATTTGTATATGATGATTTTACGATTGGTTAACTTATTTTTCATATATATATATATGCCCCATTGATTGGATCCTCTGCGACCAAGTTGTCATGAGGTCGAGGTCAAGTGTTCAATTCTCTGGGTCCTCCGGGGTCAGGAACCCAATTTTGGTTCCTAACAAGGTGAGGCCCCTTCCAGTGGGCCCCATGGATTGCTTCTCCGTGGATGTAGCAACCTGATCTTCGGGCGCAATATATATATATATATATATATATATATATATATATATATATATATATATATATGTAAGAAAAAATATCATTTTTGTTAATAGTTGAATATAAATTACATTCTTCTTGTGCTATTGTTGCAATCTAATTGATTTTTTCAAGTTTTCAAAACTCACTTAGATTGAAACAACATAGTAAGGGATCCCCCCTTCTCAGTCCACTAAGTGAAGAAAACCCCTTAGAAAAACAACCACAACAAATTAATTCAACCCACATAATTTCTCCACGGGAAGGCACCAAAAAAATTGTTAGTATAAGGTAGGATTGTTGGTCTAGGCATCCAAATAATGCCTATCAATAATTTCTAATATGAAACATAGTTGTTGTATATAGGGATATTTTAAAAACTCTTCATCATCAAGTGGAATTGAAATACCATGGAAAGAGGCGTCATGCCAAGAGGAGGTTAAATCGAGGTAACATGTTTCTATTCTCTCAAGGGGGCTACCCACCACCTATTTAAAAGAGGCAACACAATACCGTTAGAGGGACAATTTCTTCTACCCCACTTGACGGAGGTTCTTAGTCTCCAAAACATACTAGGTATACTACCCTATAGGTGACAATCGTGGAATTATGACAGTACCTCAATTAGATTTCATTGGTCACTGGTACTACTCCTAGTGCCCCCCATTATAATTGATCCTTTTTTACCTTTGTGGGTTTCCTTTAGTTGTTTTAAAATCGTCGGCATGAGAGGATGTGGAAGGCCTAGTTACAATTTAAGTGGAAATACGCTAGATCACAGGGGTCTATTTACATTTTATGTTGCGAATATGTTATGCATTAAACATTATTTCTTGCAAATTAAACTGACACTTAATTGGAAACCATTATATTGACACTTAATTTCAAGTTTGTTCCTTGTTTGGAGATTCTACCTTCAATATGCTTCTTTCTTCAATTGTATTTGTGTTAGGAACCCATGTCAACCCTTCTATTTACTTTGTTAGTATATTGTTGTTGGACGCATATGCTTTGTAAGTCGTCCCGTAGTATTTGTTGATCCATAGTTTGTATTATTGTTGTTGGACGCATATGCTTTGTAAGTCGTCCCGTAGTAATTGTTGATCCATATTTTGTATTGGCCCATGGTTTGTATTGACACATGGTATTGACCCATGGTATTGGCGCCTAGACTTAGTATATAAGTTTGTGTTGAGACCAATGAAGGTACCATGAAGTTATTTGTATTGAGCTTGCTCAAAGGAGGTTGCCCCCTCGAAGTGGCCTGCGATCAATATAAAAGTGATTCTGAGTTCTGTTATTTCTGCTATTTCGTGTGTTTTCATTAATTACTTATTGCAGGTTCATCACATCTGGTATCAGAGCACTTTCTTGGGCTCGCTGGGTGAAATTTCTGCCAAATTTTTTTTTCGCAGCTTCGGATCTGGGAATAATCCCTATCCACTTAACTGTGGGAAGTACTTGGGCATAAGCCCTAAAACTCATTGTGAGGAGTACCATAGGAACCCCAAAGTAGCTGGCCCATTGAGAGGACCTGCTAGCGAAAAGGGAAATGACCCCTACCTAATTGACTAGTTCCCACCCATGAGCTAAACCAAGAGCTGTTGTTTGTGGCAAAGAAGTTATCAGTTTTACCTGAGCCGTGGAGTGAGGGGTACTTCCTCAATACGCAAGCCGTCAGACAACATTGGTGGCCGAGTGAAACCCCTGAACTGTTAGGAAGCCGCACATACCTGGGGTCCATATCTATTTTCAGTTGAACTGTTGCCGATCACTGCCACGTCGTTTTAGATCCAGCCATTTTAGATCCATTCTGAAAGATGTTCCAGATCCAGCTGTTTCATATCTATTTCAGATCCAACCATTTTAGATCCATTCTGAAAGTCGTTCCAGATCCATCCATTTTAGATCTATTTCAAATCTAGTCGTTTTCGATCCATTCGGCGCCGTTTCAAATCCCTCTGTTTTCGATCACTTCCGTGCCATTGCAAATCTATCTGTTTCAGATCCCTTCCGCGCGCCGTAGCAGCTCCATTCTTAATATATATATATATATATATATATATAAACTTCAGTTTTTTCTCCATATCTCCCTTTTTTTCACTCCGTTTCCCTTGAAACTTCCCTAGAACCCCTGTAATCCCATTCTGCATATTTCATTCCTAAGAACCCTATCCCAAATTCCACTTCCCAAAGCCCGAAATCCCACATTTGTCTATTTTTAGGGTTTTCCATAACTTCCTCAGATTTTACCCAATTACCTTCAAATTTTACCATGGAGTTCCTTTCCTAATTCTGCTTCTTTGTCCCTCTCTGCCAAATTTTCCCATTCTTTCACCCCGCTTCTGAAATCCTCATTTTCTGCTTCCCTGTCCCTCTTGGTTATGGTTGTCACCTGCGCAGGAGAAAAAACCATGGAGGAAGCACTTGCAGCCATCCAAACCAAACTCCAAGATCTGGATGAAAAGTTTCTTAGCCTCCATCTTCAGCATTCAACCATGAACAATAACCGACAACCAGAATCTTCTGCAGCCAATGGGTTCTCTTCTTCCAACACTTTCCGTGGTTCGAAGCTTGAATTTCCTCACTTCAATAGTACTGATCCGACTAGATGGATCTATCATGCAGAATAGTATTTCAGTCTACATAATACTTTTGATGTCCAAAAAGTTCCACTTGCATCCTTTCATTTGGAACAAGAAGCCCTTCAATGGTACCGTTGGTACATCAAGGCTCATGTTCATTGTTGCCCAACAATGCTCCAAACCCACTTTTGTTCCCTTCCGAAATATGGGTTCTCAACGACCTCCCATCCCGCCAGCTCCTCGACCAACTCCTATCAAGCATTTGTCTGAAACAGAGATGCAGGCACGCAGAGAAAAAGGGCTTTGTTATAATTGTGATGAAAAATTCACTCGGGGACATAGATGTGTTCAACAAAAGCTTTATCTCTTGGATGTGGATTCTCCGCCCGCCTCTGAAGTTGGTGAAGAGGCTCGAGATACACCGGATGATCAGGTCGACATTTAGGAGCTGCCTATTGACTTTCCATCTCAGGACGACCACCCAGAGATATCTCTCCACGCTTTATTCTGCATCACCACCCCCAAAACAATGCAGGTCAGAGGTTACTTCAAGAAGCTTCCTCTTACAATACTCATTGATTCTAGCAGCACTCATAACTTCATTGACCCTTGGATCGCCAAACAGGCTGATTTTTTTGTCCATCCTTGCTCCAACTTTGAAGTCATGGTTGCCAATGGGGGCACCTTACCTTGCAAGGGGAAGTGTCACAATGTGTGTATCTCTCTGGAAGATTATAAACTGCACTCTGACATGTTTTCCTTGTCCCTAGGCGGATGTGATGTGGTTTTGGGCGTTCAATGGTTACGCACACTTGGCCCCATCTTATGGGATTTTGCTAAACTTTGGATGCAGTTTTCAGTCAATGGGACACAACACAAATTTATGGGCTTACAACAAGGGTCTCTCCGCATCATCAGTTCACATCGCCTGGAAAAGATCCTTAAGAAGAGTTCACATGGTGTCATCGCTCAGCTCCATTCCATTCAGATGCAACCACCAATGGTCTCCACTACTTCCTTGGATAGATATGCAGGTGTCTTTGCTAAACCAGTAGGCTTGTTGCCTTCAAGAGACCTTTCCAGTAAGAATTTAGCCGCATCTACATCTCTGCAGGAAATTATGGCTATTTTGCATGCATTACAGAAGTGGCCACCATACCTATTCGGGAATTATTTATGCATCAAGACTGATCTTCAGAGTCTGGAAAATTTCCTAGAACAATGGGTCTCCTCCCCATCACACCTAAAATGGGTTATCCAACTCATGGGTTATGCCTATGTGATCACTTACAAGAAGGGTAAGGACAATATGGTGGCAGATGCTCCTCGCACATTTGATGACCCAGTTTCTCTTACAGCTATTTCTCTGCTTATTCCAAATTGGTTGCAATATGTTCAACAGGGCTATCTCTTCTATGAACTCCATGCTTCTTCATGAGCAGGGCACTCTGGGTTCCTAAAAATGTATGACCGAGAACAATGTAACTTCTTTTGGCAGGGACTGAAAATGAAAATTCACCAGATGGTGGTTGAGTGTGATACTTGCCAGGTCAACAAGGGTGAAATGACACTCCTTTCGAGACTGCTCAAACCCTTTCCCATCTCTACACAGATGTGGACAACTATTTCTATGGATTTCCTAGAAGCGCTCCAGTGGTACAATACCACATCTAAAAGAACACCATATGAAGCAATTTATGGACAGGCACCACCATTTCTTCTTCCATACACACTCAGCAGCTCCCCAGTTTAGGCAATTGACTTGATTCTTCGAAACCACAATCAGATTCTTCTCATTCTGCAGGACAATATTCACATGGCAAGAATTCAACTGAAACAACAATCCGATCAGCACCATTCTGAGCACACTTTTCACACAGCTGATATGGTCCTTCTTCGTCTACAGCATTCCAAGCAATCCTCCCTGAAACTCAACAGGTGTCAGTGGGCCGGAATGCAACCCGAGGATGCTACAGGGGAACCACTCCTTCAAATTTTGCATCAATTTCCACATCTAAAGCTTTGAGGACAAAGCTTTTTCTAAGGGAGAGGGGATGTTAGGAACCCATGTCAACCCTTCTATTTACTTTGTTAGTATATTGTTGTTGGACGCATATGCTTTGTAAGTTGTCCCATAGTATTTGTTGATCCATAGTTTGTATTATTGTTGTTGGACGCATATGCTTTGTAAGTCGTCCCGTAGTAATTGTTGATCCATATTTTGTATTGGCCCATGGTTTGTATTGACACATGGTATTGGCGCCTAGAATTAGTATATAAGTTTGTGTTGAGACCAATGAAGGTACCATGAAGTTATTTGTATTGAGCTTGCTCCCTTGAAGTGGCATGTGATCAATATAAAAGTGATTATGAGTTCTGTTATTTCTGCTATTTCGTGTGTTTTCATTAATTACTTATTGCAGGTTCATCACAATTTGTTTCTTCATTTGAACAAAAGTCCCTTATTTGGTCAGAGTTGGCCTTTCAAAATTTCAATTGGACTGTGTAGGGATAGATTCTAATTAGTTGTCACAAGACCTTGTTCCCTCTCACGTTTCAAGAATAATTGAGAGTTGTTGTGGGTTTGGAAGAGGTGGAAATTGCTTATAAGGTTTGGATGCTGTCACATGAGAAAATTTCGGGAACACGAGACCTGCTCAGACAATTAGAAAGCATGTTAGTAGCATAATTAATTCGTATTTTGAAAAACACTCAACAATTACACAAGCTCAAATCCTACATGGATTGATAAAATGTAAAAAACTGAAACATGCTACAAAGTTGTTGAGTTTTCAATATGCTAAAAGGAAAAAGGAACACAAGACTGTAACCGAAATATATTGAAGGCATTATCTTCATTTGGAAAATCAAGAAAAACTGATATCTAAGCTTCTCCAATGGATACAACTAATGTCGTGGCATTGATAACCTCAAGAAGTCGAATGTGGCAACAATGTCAAAATTGCTCCATGTTTCAAGAAGATCCTTGCACACATGTACTAAATTTAGAGTCTAGATAGATGAACAATGATGAAGCTTCTTGTTGGCCTCTTATTTGTAGGAAACCCTCTTGAGATAGGATTTATAAAGGCATTAGAGAGAAGGTGGTAGAGTTTTGGGACAACCATTGTCGTGTAATACAAGATCTAAAGCATGTCCTACGACAACGTTTATCTAGAAGCGTTTATGTTCAGCATTGTAAGCATGTTATGGAGATGACATGTGTTGTATTGTTTGAGGAATTTTAAGAAAAATTATTGATTTTGAGATCTCAATTAGCATGTTTAATAAATTCAAACCATGGTATATTAGGCCGAACACAATTCGTGACACTTTTTCTTATCAATACCATGTTAAATTCCAACTCTATTATGACATGTTTACACATTTTTGCAAAAGGAAGTGGTAGGGTGAACTAACTCCTCCCATGGTGTGATATTTTGTCTCTATGATACTATGCAAAGGAATCATGAATATGTGTTTTTCAGTAAAACATGTGTATGTGGAAAAAGATGCCCTAAATGTGGTAATTTGACATTGTTCCATAGTAATTTTCCTATCGATCCGACACACTCTGGATTGTCAAATATAACAATTACATGGAAGAGATATGTGCATATGTTACCATGAATGCATCATTTTCCTTAGCTATTCCATCTAAGATGATCGACTTACTTGAGGATGAAATTCCTATTTTGGAATTCATGGAGAAGTTTCAAAATCATATTTGTAAATACAACAAACACTCTCACAATTCCAACTGGAAAGCTTCCAAATTTAATCATTCTTGTGAGGTATTCTATCCGAGCACAATATTTTCAGTGGTAGAATCTACCAAGAACTATACATTTTCTCCCTAGACTAAGATACAAAGTGAGCGCTATCACTCTGACCAGTTTGCTATATTCATACATGTATTATACAAACATGCTTAGGTGAGCATTGATGGTAGGGATATCACTCTTTAGTCACACATTGTGATTTGGAGTACCATTTTTATGTTAGTGATGATCGTGAGCATGAAACATTTTTTGTTCAACATTGATTTGGACTTATTTAGGATTCATTCAGAAAGAATGTGGTATCATTTACAAAACACTAGATTTGGTCATATGGGTGGGTGGGGAAGTTCAAATTGGCACGCCCTTTTTACTGGTTAAGTAATATTTATAAATAGACAAGAGTTTTATATACTTGGAGCTTTTTTGAAATAGGGCACAGAAAGGGTGAACATGATGGTGCAAGTGCTTGTGTGTAACAATCACTTAGGAGTTATTAGATGAGTCATGGTGCAACTTGAATCATGTAGAAGTAGTCAACTTGTGCACATTTCATTCGGGACATGAAGGTCACGAACAAGCAAGGCCGATGCATAACTAAGAGGCTATGGTGTGGAATTGAAGCTCACATTTTGAAAGTATATTGAAACATAAACTCAGTTGAAAAATATATATTAATTTGATATTTAATTTGATGCAGGTTCTTTTGGAATGTTTCCCTTGGCGATGTGAATATATCCATGCCTTGTTATTGTGAGACTATACTTGGCACAAGGGAATTACACTCTGTTCAGAGTAAAGACATGGGTGACATATTTTCCATTGAAATGAGAAAGTATGTGTTCTTTTGCGAGTTTTGCATCGATGCAGATGGATGCGAGCTTGATGGATGTAAAAATGATGGACATATGAAATAATGGAAATATGTCCCTCTTAATCTGAACGATCCACATCCAATTCTGACATGGAAAGAGATGCACACTAAAGAGGTTGTGGTATCGCTAGATCATGATTGTGATTCTGACATGGTGATGGAAGGTACAAAAATTCATTAATGGGAACTCATTATATATTACATGTTTTTATTTGGAATATTCGATTGAATGTTCAAACTTCCAAACTTGTACAAATGTACATACATTTGATTAACACATGTAATTTTGGTTACAGGTGATGTATTTTTGTCACTACACCCCTAGGAAATGAAGAGAATGTGGCATATTATTTAATGTGGTGTACACAAATTAAAATCAGGTTGGTGAGACCCTATCGAGATAGATAGTTCATGTACCAAATTGGCGACCTAGTTGTGATGGGCCACTTTTATGAAAAAATGAAAAAACAAGGCGATTATATTATTTATAAAGATTTATGTCGGAATATATATATTTCCAATACAATCATTTGGTGGTGGTAGCTCGAATACATCTCACAAAAATCAAGGTGAAGATAGGTGAACCGAAGAGATGGAAGATGGCAGAAGCTGACCATGACCATATTATGGAGACTTGCATTCCTATAACTCATTGGCCAGAAGAATAAACTACACATGCCACTTTTGAGGTTGACCTACTTGCTACACTAACTTATTTTGCAATGATTTGTATGATTTGACATTTTGATTTTGTATCAATATAACATGGTATCAATGGGTCCACAAAATTAATGATTTGTGACTAGATTATAACCAATTTTGATAGGTCTTACTCATAATTTTGAAAGTTACACCAAGTTGCCAATTCCTGGTGTTTGAAATTGTTTTGGCATTTGTGGTCTTGTTCATTATATAAAGTCTTTAAACATTGTAATCTTAATTGAAATTGTTTTGGCATTTGTGGTCTTGTTCATTATATAAAGTCTTTAAACATTGTAATCTTAAGAGCCATGTAATGAAGGATACTAGAAAAAATATGCATCCCTTCATATCAAAACAATCTTGTTAATGGATTTGATAAAAAAAGTTATATTTCTAAGAGGAATATACTATCATTGAGAAATTTGGTGATAATGCATTCAATCATACATGAGTGACCATTACTTCTACCTCTAACATGATGGTAAAAATTACTTCTTGGAGAAATATCGATATATGTCTTAACACCTTCTATGCCTTAACACCTTTTTGGTCGACGATCAATGACCCCTCTTAATTCTTAATTTGTAATTCCTTTAATAGATGTACAATTGAATCAATTATTTGTGTTTAATTTTGTTATTATTTTTGGGTTGTGTTAATAAATTAACTGCTTGCTTCTATAATGTGTGAATGTGTTTTATCTATTTTTTAAGTAATGCTTGTTACAAACTCTATAAGTAGATTCCATTATATTAAAGATTGACATTTTTAAATTTGAATTTGAACTTAAAACTTAACTCTTTTTGGTCCAAATTTAACTTAACTTAAATCCAGAGTATCTTCATTTAAATTGTTACTTATTGGTCCAAATTTAATGAAATTGGCCTTAAGAAACTTCCACAAATAATTTTGATCACCATAGTGCTTCTTTAAGTTGGTTCTAATGACAAAATTGTGTGCAAATCATAACTCCATGTCTTGGAAATTGAATTAACTCCCATTCTATAATACCAATTCTCATTTGAAAATTAAGTAGAAATAAATTATTGAACTTTATGATGAAAAAAGAAGAATAAATATTCTAGAGTATATAATTTTATTCTTTTTTACATCCCAACCTAAAGCAATGTAATGCAATGTATTTTCAAAATGCCGTAAAAATATTATTTGGTGAAAGTGAATTTTGCTTTTCCTTATTCACACAAAAATAGAGTCGATGGTTTGTGACAAGGCATATTTTGTTCTTTCCATTCCAAATTATTAAGATATTTCCTACAACATAATTATGGAGTTGTCATTTGGACATTGCAACACAAAGCAAATTTGGTGTTATTAAAATTTGTTATAGATATAGGGGTCTTTGAATCAATATGGAACTATTCTAATTGTTATTTGAGAAATACAATAAAAAGGGAAGAAGATATAATTGTATGATAAATGACAAGCAGTGTATGGTTGCAATATGATAAATTCATTTGTATTAGAAAAAAATACTTTGTTAAAGCAATCATATTCCTTTTTTTGTTGAACTTTGGTTGTCATTGATGTTAACTAATCTCAAAGAGGATGTCAACTGATTTATCTGAGTCATTGTTGTCAATTGATGTCAAAGTGGATGTAGTATTCCTATGGCAGTTTGAAGATGCATATGGAAGCCACTTTGAAGTGGTATATGCACACATAAGATGAATAATATGGATGTCAGTATAAATATGTATATCCAGAAGTACATCTAGTCTGAAAAAGTATATTTCAGAGGAACATCATGCATAGCCAGTTTGAATAAGTACATAAGGAAAGTACATTATGCATATCCAGTATGAAGAAGTACATAAGGAATGTATCCTACTACATGTGGTACATGCACATACATCATGTCCACCAAGTCATACTTCTTCAAGGTATAATTCAAGGAGTTGGTTGGAAAAAGGTACAAGTGTGCAAGCAAGCCAAGGAGTTGGTTGGACAAAGGTACAAGTGCGCAAGCAAGCCAAGCAGTTGGTTGAATAATGGTTCAAGTGTGCAAGCAAGTCAAGAATCCATTGGACAAGGTTCGAGAATGCACGAGAAGCATGGAACAAGAAATGGTTGAACAATTATGCCAATCCCGAAAGAGTGCAAGCCTCACTAATTAAAAGAAGATTTCAATTGTGAAGGCATGCAAAATTTTCAAGAAGGGTGTAGCGGTTGAAGTTAGTATATCTGCAAATTCCGCAGCCGAAGATACAACAAGTGTGCAAGACCCACAAGTGATGGTACCACAATGGTTAAAGTCCCACCAAGTCGAAGACCATGTATGCACAATACCCACAAGACATGACACACCAGTAGCACATAAGATGACATGTGGCAGAAGCATAACCCCTGAAGCAAGGAAGAAGGAATGTCACTACCAACTTGTGGACATATAATCCATGCAGGACATGTATAAATAAGAAATCAAGTTGGAGATTTGAAGTAAGCTTGATAGCAAATATGAAGATCTTGTAAGTGAAGATATAGATTTATTCGGGGCATCAAAGGGCTCAAGGAATCATAACAACATGATCTAGATGAAGATCCTAGTGCGCACATGTATAGGAATGTTATAGATGATGGTGCGTAGAGTGATGATGTAGATCTATGAAGATTGTGTGAAGATAGAAAGGAAGAATGCAGAGCATGCGAAAGTGCATGAGGACCAAATGATAGTATCGCAAACTCGTAGGCAGTCACAAATTCTCTAAGATAGATCCACGTAGAGACATAATTGAAGTATATCAGAAGATGCACAAAAGTATAGTTGATAAATGAAGGTTGAATTTAAGTGTGCAAAGTGAATAAGTTCATCAGATGCTAAGAAACAAAGCAACAACGAAATCAATTATGCACATCATGATGAGGATGAACTGAGACAAGTGCGTTACACCAAAAGGAAAAATCATATGGTGTACAATATTTCACAGATTGTTTGATAGGCTGTAGCACTTAAACCAAATGGACACATATCGGAATGTGCAAAATTCCATCTGATACTGGTGTGCGATATTAGAACATCAAGTCATCAATAGTTGTGCAGTATCAGTCGAGAGTGCAGTTGTGTAGTAGCCGATTGACACAGTAAATCTTGGCGTAGACTACAAGATCAATTGAAGAAGCACATTACATAAGAAGTGTGACATCAGTGAAGTGTTGAGTAGAATGAGAAGTCAAGTGGTTTATGCAACAAAGTGACTACAATTCTACTACATATATAAGGTGCGCATAGCAGAATGAACATCAGAATATCAGAAGTGCGTGTAGATCAGAAGTTCAGTAGAGAAACATCTTATTTTGTATGTCTGGGAAGCAGGACGGGGTGAGGAGCAGGGAGTCGTATCCTCCTTCCAATTGGTATTGGAGAACACATGGATTTGGTGCTTCCTTCAGGTCGGTGCCTAGAAAACCAGGGGGTTGGTGCCTCCTTCCAGTTGGTGCTGGTAAACACAGGAAGTCAGTGCTTCCTTAAGTGTAATATTTTTCATTATAAAAGAGAATTCCATGGTTTTCTCCCATTTGGGTTTCCACACAAAAATTCGGCGTGTTCTATGTTCTTTGATTTGCGCATATGTGGATGATTGCTTACTTGTGAAATGATGATCAAGATTAAGTTTAGAACGATTTGTTAAAGAAGTTAAAATTGTTTGTAACTAAGCTAATACTGATTCACCCCCCCTCTCAGTATTAAATCGATTCCAACAATTGGTTTCAGAGTGGGTGTCTTTAGTAACAACTTAACATCTAGAAGATAGATTGGTGCGTAGATATAGACAAACATGAAGGTCTCTCCAACAACAGAGCACCGGGATTTGATGACACCAACTATACCTTTTGGAAGGTAAGAATGGAATTTTATCTACAATATCTAGGAGCAGATGTTTGGCAGTCCATTATAGATGGTTACAACATCCCAGTAGACACACCAACTGATCTAGATGAAAGGAGACTATATGAATGTAATGTAAAGGCCATAAACACACTATTATGTGGATTGATAGACACATAATTTATCAAGGCTATGCACTACGCTTTAGCCTGCGAGTTGACGAGATAGTTAATGCTATCAAAATCCTTGGAGTCACCCTGGAAGATGAATCAGTCATACAAAAGATACTAAGAACTGTGTCTTCAATATTTGGAGAAAAAGTTTCTGTGATAGAATATAGAGAAAGTCTTGCAGACCTGAAGAAGGACGAGCTTCAAGGGATCCTGGAAGCATATGAGATGAGGAATGAGAAAGAAAATCCCATCAATAGAGAAGCATATTTTAAAGCCACTGGAAAGGCTAAGCATGAGCATGAAAATGACTCTTGCGATGAATCAGATGATGAAGAATCAAACTTTGTAAGAAAGATGAAAAGAGGATGATGTAAGTACAAAAACAAGTTGCCTTTCTAATGTGGAGGAATAGGACATTTTGCGTCTAAGTGTCCTTATAGGGAAGATGGATACAGTGAGAGTGAAGATGAACCTAGTTTCCATGAACGAAGGTCAGTACACAAACTAGAGATAAAAAAAGAAAGTTCCAAAACAGAATAAGATCCTGTATACCGAGTTAGACAACACTATCTTTGAAGAAAGTGATTGCGACGAGAAGCCAAATGAAGTACTATTCATGGATTTTTTGGAAAAAGATGAAAGTAGTAATGAGAAAAAGAAGAGTATCTCATTATTCAAGAAGAATACTCCAATTGCACAGGGAAAGATGGGATCACTAGATAAATACTTTTTTAATGGGTCCTTCAATACTCCTTCAAAGCCTATCTGAGCCGAATGAATATTCGCTCACACAATTAATATTACCAGAAGACCTGGAATATTAGATAAGCCATTAATAGGACAAAATATATATTGATAATTGAATTGATAAAAAAATGATAGGTTACAATGATGGCCCTGCCTTAAATATGGCTTGAGCGTTTGATGTTGAGGAGATGCCTCTTTTCATAACAACTTGATGGCTCTTTTCATAACAACTTTAATTAACCTAACTATTAATTATTTAATTATTATCTTTGCGATGTCGTGGCTGACGAAACATGTCGATATGAACTGCTAAGTGTAGAGCATAAATTTCGATGTGTGGATGGGTCAATCCATCCCAAATTGATTTGTTGCTAACCGTTGGGATTCCCTACTGATCCGTTGTCAGGAGCTTTGATCACATTAGTACCATTATCTTTCGACATTTCCCACTTTTTAGAATATCGGTTTTTATGGTTGGGGTGTCAATAGGGAATTTTCATAATGTCATTTTCTTTTACAAGTGTCATCTTTTGAGCATTGATCTGAGCTGGAAGTTGTATTTTCGTCCCTTGAGGTTTTAAGGTTTCGTTCTGTATCTTTTCCAAATTGTTTTCTAACTGCATGTTATCATTTTGAAACTTCTTAATCAATTCTACTTGCGATTTTCTGTCATCTTTGGACTTCTTAAGTTGTTCCTTGAGATCATCGTTATGATTTCTGATGTAGCTATTTTATTCCTGCTTAGTTAGAATTTTTCCTTCAATGTCTTCAGTAGAGTGTTTTGATTTCCGACTATTTTTCAACTTCTTAATTTTTGTGACTAACGTCTTATTATGGTTCTTTAATCTGAAAATTTCTTCAAAATTATTGGATAATGCTTTATTACTTTTTACAATCTCTAGCTTGTGTGCCTTTTAGAGTCATCATTTTGTTGTTGAAGAACATTTATCTGTTGTCGATATTGGCCGACCTTTGATTCTTGACTTTCTAATTTATGTCATATCTGCGTTAGTTCTTCATCCTTGTCGCTAACGATTTTGTTCAAGCGTATTATTTTTGCTTCGTAATCGTTTATTTATTTCTTTATATCTTGATTTTTCAATCTCTGATTGAAATCGTTTTCATCTTTTAATTCCTCAATTTGCACACATAATTTTTCTATATGATTTTTCTTGTTGGAAATGTTTTGTTCCTTGAAATTTTCTTCTACTGTTTGATGGACAATCCACTGGAGCAGACGCGAGCTGGATCTCCCTAGCTCAAAGTGAGTCTAGAACAAATAGAATAGACTACAGATGACTTTCCTAGATCTACTTAAGGATCAAGTGCTAGATGTTTTACCTTAACTTCGCAATCCTTTCTCCTGGATGCTGCTCCACGTCCCGTGGTTGTCAGATCTCAGATACAAGACTTGTTGAGACACAAAGAACAACATAAACGAGTAAAGAGAATCTATACAATAAGAGATCTAAGTAAACAGTTAAGCAGGTAAACTACTCAATATCATCACACATAAACAATATTGGTGGAAAGCATTTGTATTACTATAAAATCGGGAAATACATAGTAAAGAATAGACTACAACCAATGCTTAACGCTGCAGTCCTTCTCCATCCAAGCCAATTTCCATATCCTCCCAAGAAAGTAGAGTCTCTCAATGGATGAGTTAGAGATCTCTCCAATGTGATTTCACCAGCATGTAGACACTATAGATTTCCTCCTTTGGAGAGGGGTAGAGCTTCACTTATATAGGACTAAGTGGATAGGGTATGGATAGGGTAGGTTGAGATATGGCAGGAGAGAGATAGGGTATCCTTCCAAGAGGTTAGGAACCGAGTACTAGCTCCCCCAAGAGGTCAGGGATAAGGATACAAGTCAGCAAGCTTCGAGAATGAACTCGAAGAAACTATTTTTTCCCATTAACTTACTTCGTCGCACCCTGTAGTGGAGTAAGGTGCGACGTCGCAGGTTGCATGAGTGCAGCCTATGATGACCTCTCAAAACCTAGCATAAATGAAATGAAGTCCTTTCCAGGTAAATGACTTAGGTTATGCTTGGCCTAACAAGATTTGTAATGATGAATTTCACAGGTGGAAATTGAATCAATTGGTTGCAGCTATTACGAGCAAGTGTTGCTTGTGAGCAAAGTGAGAACCAACTATGCACAGTGACCATGGCAGCAGACCATAGGCTGTTGGACTTGGCTGGAAATTTCATTCAAACAGTTGCCAAGACCCAAGAAAATCTTGGAGAACTACTCAAGCTACAAAAGCAGTAGAATGAGATGAACCACAAGGTTTTGCAGGACTCTATTTGTCTACAAAGGGACGTAAAAAGCATTATGAGAGAAATCTATAGGGGAAATGAAAGTGGATCAATGATGAGGCATTCATCCAATCGATCCATTAAGAAATGTTTCAGGCATGAAGACTCAAAGGAAATTGAGCAGGTAAAGATGAAGCAGCTAGTGAAATGTTGGAAATGTGGACGACATCATTGCCTCCGCAACTGCCCAACAAGGGAACATCATAATGGTAGCAGCCATAAAGTTTTCAAACTTGTGGATGAGCTGGAAGATCAGAACCAGCAGGAGCAGCTTGTGGAAGCCAAAGGACTTGGTCCTGAAAGTTCAAAGTAAATGATAGAATGCAAGGCAGATCTGCAAATTTTTTTGAAAAGTTTGGATGTGTAAATTGTATATGTATTCCTAAGTCTTGGAACACCGAGGACGGTGTTATTCTAAGGGGGAGGGGATTGTAATACCCCATTTTGACCCTTAGGATATATTAGCTTTTAATGTAAATATTGTATACATGTGATGTATGTGTTCCTAGTGTGGAGCTCAAGGCCAAGGCCCCGCTAGTGGAAGCTCGAATTTTATTTAAAAGGCAAGTATTAGACATGATGTTACCCATGTGCTATTTAGACATGGAACATTGTAAAAATGATGTAAATAAACATCATGCAATAAAATTAAAAAACTGGCTATGGAGGCAACAAATGAGAAGGGGCCATGTGTATCCACTAGGGAGAGGTGAGGGGGTTGTGGGGATGAACCATATGTTGCCAAATGTCATTGTGAGAACCCATTTGACTTTCCTTGCTGACATTTATTTCTATTGTAAGGAAGGGGTTAAGGAATTTAGTCCATAGCTTCAATGGAGCATGGGCAGCCCAGAAATTTGTATGGCAGAGTATGGGATCTGTTTTCTTGTACCACAATTCACTCTACCTCGTGGGGATTGCTTCTACCTCATTCCCATTCCATTGTGAAAGAACCCAACATCAATTTTCATCCAAAAACGAATTCCCAGCAATGAGAAAAACTAGAAATCGCAACTGTGAAAGAACCCACGTTTTGAAGAGCCATAAACGCCTAGAATTGGTATTGGACAGTGAAATCCAATGGGGGATCCATAGGTATGGAACTTGGGGTGAATTTGGGAGGATTAGCTACCCCGAAATCCATTGGAAAACCCAGTTTTGATAGCCCAGAAAACTAGTGACGGGATTGAGTTATTTGTTGACAGAATGGTGAGAAATCCAAGTGTGGATGTTTGAACAGAGGATTGGATTGCTTGAATTTAGCTTGAGATGTCTGTAGCTTTGTGGTTGAGCTCACTGGCTCAGCATCCTCATCATTTCCTTATTTCATGCTTGATAAACCCAACTCTGCGTTGGCTTAGCATGACCGTTTGAGTGAATCCATGGCTGTGAGTGAGCCTGTCTACTTCCTCCTTAGTGGATACACAGCCCAGCTCGGGGGTGATCTCTCAGCTGAAAGAATATAGGCTGGACATAGATCTATGGTTGGGTGGAATGTTGCTCTCACATAGCCAGTTGTTGGACAGTTTCATCTTCAAGATAAGTATTCTCTGCGATTTGAATGATGTTCATTCTGTGGTTTGTCCTGTATGTTAAATTACTCATGTTACTTGGATGAAATGATTATCTTAAGTTAGTTGTCATGATGCCTATGCATAACATGAGAATGGGATTGATTATTATGTGATTGTTTCACTATTCTGCCTGAAAGAAATAGGCTGATGCATCTCCTTCTGCGTGTATGTTATTATGGTTATTCCATTGTGTTTATTAATTGAGTTATGTTAATTCTATGTTCTGTAATGTATTAATTAATGACTGTTGTTTATATATTGAATGCATGATGAAACTATGTGCATCTATAGTGCTTAATTTCACTGTGCTTGTTGAGTATGAATATGTATGCACAAGTTTTATTTAACCATGCATTTCTTAAGAATTTGAATGGGGCTGAGATTGCCAATAAGCCCGGTAGGTTGGTCACGTTTCCCTCCCTTGCACCGGAATGATGTAAGGGGACATCACAGTTTATTACATAGAAATTTTTTGTTGTAATTGTGGAGGACCAACCTCCTCGAAGGTCAAGAAGGTTGAGAAACCTTCCTCCACTCACAGTGGAGCCTTCACTGCCACCTCAGCGGCGCAGAACAGATTCTAGTGGTTCTTTTGAACTAACTGGCACAACTAAAGCCCCTAGAGAACCTCAAATCATTTCACAAACTTCATCGGTCTCATAGATCATTGAGGTTGAATATTTTCCAACAAAAGAATTTGCAAGACACTTCAACCCTCCCTTAACTGGACCAAACGATCCTTTGCTAGAAAGAGTTGTTTCTTTAGGTTTACATGAGTTAAGTGTATATAGATTTACACCTGGACATAATATGGATTATATAGGATATGTATCAGGAGTTCCACATAATCCCACATTGGCTATCATACTTAAAGGTTTGTCTCCTCCACACATTAATACCCTAGTACCGAGCTCATTGCAGATGTCTTTTGCTCCGAGTACTTCTTTTAGTTTCAATGCTGGACCTTAAGGAACATATAATACTCAATTTAAACTGACATCTAATCATTTTGGATCCATTGTTGGCTCATCCAATATTCCGTTTTTAGGGTTACCTACGGTACCATATACATCTTCCCCTTTTATCCAACAGTTTCAGGTCAATCCCAGCTCAGCTCCTTTCAATCAAGGTTTTCCTTGGCATGGAGGGCATATTGCTCCTTCTACACCGTTTGTGAGCCCAATTCCTACCCATTCTATTACACAAATACCGAGTTTCAACCCCTTTATAGGATTTAATGTACATTCTTCAAATGTTCAAACCTCAAATGTGCCTGTAGGGAGTGTTCCTTTTTCACTTTTTGGTGGAGGGGGTAGTAACACTTATACTCCATTTGGAAGTACTTACACTCAGCTGCAATGGACTAGGACACAAGGAAGTAATCCACTATCTTATGGCTGGAGCAATTTCCAAAACACTTTTTCACCACAACTGATGGCTTGGGGAAACCCCAACCAACCTTATGGGAGTCATGGCTTTGGAGGTTCTCCTTACCAGATTCCACAAAATCAAATGCCATCGGCAAGGCCCTGTTTATATTTCCTGGAAACTTTAAACTTTCCAAATATTTCAAGGTTGATGAATGACCAAGTGCGACATAATCCTGCTTGGCCTCCGGTCCCAACCAAACTCCCTTTAGACATTCCAAAGTTTGAAGGCAAAACTGGTGAAGACCCAGGGGACCATGTTACGACATTTCATCTGTGGTGCTCCTCAAACTTGTTAAACGATGATTCAATTCATTTGAGTCTATTTCAAAGAAACTTGACTAGTGTTGTAGCCAAATGGTATATCGAGTTACCAGCCATAACTTATAACAACTTTTATGATTTGGCGACAGTATTCTCGAACCATTTCCAACTTCCCATCTGGTATGATGCCGGTACGGATGTTCTATCTACTTTTAGACAGAACAAAGCCACTCATTTATCTCATCACATTCAGGAGTGGAGAAGACAGAAACGACTCATTAAGGCTAAGATTCCCTCGGAATTCATATTGGAGTGGTTATTGAAATCACTGTTACCTTACATCTCTAAAGATGTGTCAACTTATGGGGTTACTTCTGAGGAAGAATCGATTCTAAGGACCCAACAGCTTGACTTTATTTATGCTCAGTCCAGGATCCTTTATGAAATCATTCATGATGCACCTAGGTCAAACATTGATCTTGGAAATCCTAAACCTAGACCACATGCTGATGGAATTGTGGGTTCAGCTGACTCATCCGCATTAGAATATTTGACGAAACAAGTTCATGCACTCTCTATAAAGCATTCTGTTACGGAAGCAACTATTGTTCCATCCTCCCTTTCACAAAAAGAAACTGTACAAAATGTACAGTCAAATCAAAAGGGTTCTCGGCAACCCAACGATAAGAAAAATGGAAAGAAAGGGGAAGGAAACCAACAAAATCCCAAAACTACTGAAAATGACAAGGAGGGAAAGCAATAAAAGAATAAAGTGAAGTTTCCTTGCAAAATTTGTAAGGACGATCACCTCACTCATCAATGTCCTCTAATGGATGAAGCCCAAAAGCTGTTAAGTGAAAAGAAATCGGTTGTCTTGAAGGATCCTTTTCCCAAAGGACAAGGTCCAGCTTCTGGCAGCTCTAATACTAGGGGCACTCCTCATGCCACATAGGCTGATCAATCCTACATTAATATGGTTAAATACCATTCTTTATTGCAAAAGAGAGCCTTCAGTGAGATTTGCTTCTCCTGAGGATGAACCTGCTTAAGAGGTTCAAAACTGTTGATTTTAAAAATCTTCCGCAAATTTCCTCTCATTCACTAAAGCCATGAATTATACCCGAGATATGCAGCAAAATGACAAAGAAATCCATGAGTCATTTGTTCCTCTTCATATAGAGAGACCTACAGATCCTACGCTGAAGTTACCAAAAGGTGTCTACAAACGGGCAACACACAAAACTAATGCATGGGCTGCTCCAAACTACTCAGTTGTAGAGGACCTAGCCCAAATGCCATGTGTTATGTCCGCTCTAGAAGTTCTGCAAATTTTCCCATCGCAGCAGAATGCACTTCTAGCGGTAATAGGCAGTATGAATTCGTCAAATATGCTAGCTAGATTTGATAAGTCAAATGTCAAATCCCGGTTTCCCTATTATGTGGCCTTCCAAATCGAAGTAGTCCATGGTTCAAAAACCATTGGACAAACAGTAGTAGATGAAGGAACTTCTACATGCGTAATGTTTGTATATTTTTGGCAAGCCCTAGGATCTCCAGAGTTAGCCCCTTTAGTTACACTACTTACTGCTTTTGACGGGAGATCCTTCCATCCACATGGAATCTTACCCTCATTTGAGATCCATCTTGCAGGAAAGGTAGTGTCGGTAGAGGTGGAAGTTGTAGATGCTTCTCTCGACTACAATTTGTTGTTGGGAAGAAGTTGGACATACATAATGCAAACCATTCCTTCGTCCGTTTTTCGGGTACTTATGTTCCCCCATGAAGGAAAGCTTGTCACGATTGACCAATTATCCTATGCCTGGAAAAACAACACAACTCCTTCGGATTCTAATATCCCATGGATTTATCAAGCCCGTCCACCTAGTGAGAGTTTAGGGGTAGGTATGTACTCATATTTGATGGGAACCTTTGATTTACCTGCTCCTATGACCTATATTGGTTCAACGAGTAACGCTAATGTGTTATCCAAAGGAGTCTTCATTGTTGTTCAAAAAACTGATCCTTGGATCCTTCCTACTACAAAGGAACCAATTGTGCCCCTATCTGTCGCAGAAGTGACTTACCAAGCATCACAAAATGTTGCAATAGATTATATCTCGACTCCTTCAGTCTCTATGGAGTTAGATATCAATTATGCACCTGCATGGGAAATTGACTCCACCCATTCATTCAATTTTTTAGACATTGTTTTACCATCAAATGAGACTATTATGGAAGCCATGGTAGGTCTGTATCATCATTGGGAACATATGCATCATAGATCGTATTTCCTTCCAGATCTGAGCAAAGTTGAGAATGGAGAGTTTTCAATGAGACCTGGTGGAAATGTTGACTGGCCCATTAATCCTTTAACGAAACAGGGGATTTTCGCTGAAGGTAATATGGAAAATATCTCAACAACTATCCCAATCAATATTTCCATTAAATCTAATGTCGTGGAAAATATTTTCATTGGAGCAAATTGCTCTCCGTAAGAGATCAGTTTGTATACCAACTTATTTATAAAATTCCGCGATGTTTTCACTTGGTCATATGAGGAGATGTCAGGCATCGACCCGTCTATCATCGAACACATCATTATGACATACCCCAATGTGAAACCAGTTTGGAAAAAGATTCATCCATTTAACCCTAGGAAAGCTACGTCCATCAAGGCTGAGGTTTAAAAGCTCCTCAATGTCGACTTCATTTATCCTATTGACATGATGGAATGGGTGTCCAACCTAATTCCGGTTGATAAAAAGAAAGGTACCATACACGTGTGCACATATTTTAGGGATCTCAACAAAGCCTATCCAAAAGACAACTATCCCACACCATTTATTGATCAAATTATCGATGCGTGTGCGGGCCCTGAAATGTTTTCTTTCATGGATGGTTTTTCAGGATATAATCAAATTCAAATCAAACCTGAAGACCAGCATAAAACAGATTTCATATGTCCCTGGGGTACCTTTTCCTATAGGAAAATGTCGTTCGGATTGAACAATGTTGGGGCTACTTTCCAGCGATCTATGAACTTTGCTTTCCATGACATCAAGCACTTGGTTGAACCTTAAACCTTACTTGGATGATCTACCTGCGCGATCTCGGAAGAGAAGAGATCATCCTGAACACTTACGGATCGTGTTTGAACGATGCAAATACTACAAGATTCGGTTAAGCCCTAACAAATCTATGTTTTGTGTCGAGTCTGGGCGACTACTTGGTTTCATCACGTCTAATCGAGGGATTATGGTCGATCCTTTGAAAGTTGAGGCCATTGTCAAATTTCCTCCTCCTCATACTATCCGACAACTTCAGAGTTTATAAGGCATGTCAAAGTTTCTTAGACGCTTTATTATCAGCTATGCTAATATTACTAAAGGTTTCATGTGATTGCTTAAATAGGATACCCATTTTTTCTGGGATGAGGCTGCATAAAATTCGTTTGATGCTTTGAAAAAGGTACTCTTATCAGCCCCCTTGTTGAGCCTGTCGGATTATACTCAAGAGTTTCTCCTATATCTGGCCGCATTTGTTTCTAACATTAGCATAGTCTTGGTTCGGGAGAATGAAAAACTCGAAGAGCATGCCATTTATTACCTTTCTTGTGCGCTCATAAGTCCTGAACTTAAGTATTCTCACGTTGAGAAATTGGCATTAACTGTTGTGTATGTTGTTTAGAGGCTATGTCACTATATTCTATTACGAACTACCACAGTTATAGTAGAGGTCAATCCTTTTCAATATGTCTTAACTCGACGCATAATCGGGGGTAAATTCAATAAATGGATTGTCATTTTGCAAGAATTTGATCTTACCTTCCAATATGCTAAGTCAAAAAAGTATTTGGTGTTCACAGAACTTATAGTTGAGTTTCCTAGTGATGTAACACGCCATGAAAAAGATCCTTCATTCCCTGATGAACACATCTTCCTCATTGCAACCTCTGATCCATGGTATGGAGACATTTTAATATATCTCCAGACTTTGAATTGTCCACCAACTTTATCTAGGGAAGAACGATGAAAGCTTAGGCATCATGCCAAGAAATACCTCATTGTTTTTTATACGCTATACAGATGGAGGGTAGATTCGATATTACGTCGTTGTTTCACCCTAGATGAAGCCGAGTCAGTATTGAATGATGCTCACAGTGGAGCCTGTGGGGGTCATCTTTCAGGGTTGGAAACAACCCATAGAATACTGCATGTTGGGTATTTTTGTCCCACCATCTTTAAAGATTGTGTGGAAGTCATGAAACATTATCGTCTGTGTCATTTTTTCACAAAGAAAATGCGAGTACATCCGACTCCTCTTCACCTTGTTATCACATCGGGTCCCTTCACCAAATGGGGTATTGATTATATGACTTGTAACCCAGTTTCTATTGGGGTACATCAACATATCATCGTTGCAGTCGACTACTTTACGAAGTGGGCCGAGGCAATGCCTACTCTGAAAGCAGATGGAGAAACTGCAACATATTTCATTTTCAATCAGATTATTGCCAGGTTCAACATACCTAATGAGATCGTTACTGATCATGGTTGACATTTCCATAACTACATGATGACTGAGTTGACCACTATGCTAGGTTTTTGACAAGAACACTCGTATCCGTTTTATCTGCAAGGGAATGGTCAAGTTGAAGCAGTCAATAAAACTTTGAAAACTATTCTTCAATGTACTGTTAATGCTAGTCGGTCAAATTGGCACATCATGTTGTATCCGGATCTTTGGGCGTATCTTTCTAATATCAAGACTGCTACTGGTTTTTCACCATTCCAACTCGTTCATGGGGTGGAGGAAATCAAACCGATTGGATGCGAGATTCCATCATTGAAGTTGGCTATTCAATTATTACCTGAAACTTCTACTTTGGAAGAATGATTGCTTCATTTAGAACATTTGGATGAACAACGTCATGATGCGCTCACTGCAAATGAAGCTCACAAGAACTGAGTTAAACACCAATATGACAAGTCTGTAAAACCTAGGGTTTTCTCTAAAGGAGACCTTGTTTTGGTTTATGATCAGGAAAAGGATCCCTTGGGGGCAGGAAAGTTCAAGTCTATGTGGATCAGACCCTATATTGTTTCTAATTTTTTTAGGAAAGGTTCATATGAGTTGATGGATTATGATGGTTTTAAGCTGCCCAAGCCTAGAAATGGGCTCTACTTGAAAAAATATTATGCCTAGGCATATATGCTTTTTCTTGTACTATACCTGTACATTTTTTTATAGTTCTTTTTTAGACTTTTCTTATGCATCTTCTGGATTGTGTTTTCAGATGACAAGTGAGTGTTTTCTAGGATTCGTTGATGGCGTAAGTCGTCACACTCATAAATTGGCTTCAGCTGCTTGGGTAATTTATTCACCCACAAGCCAACTAGTTTCTTCGGGTGCTTGTTTGTTCCATATGACGAACAATATAGATGAGTACACTGTGGTTATAGAACTACTCCGAGATGTTATTCATCACGGCGTTTCATTTTTGGAGGTAAGACTCGATTTGCAGTTAGTTGTACTTCAGTTGACGGGTGAGTATCGGGTTAGGGATCCTTCTTTGCTACATCAGTTTTTGCGATTTTGATTGCTTGAGAGACATTTTAATTATATTTCATATCAACACATTTCAAGGAATCACAATACATCAGCTGATGCATACGCAAATTATATACTTGACTGGCATTTGTATCATGCACAATAAACTAAACCATTAACACACATAACGTAAACCATGTATATAAACCCGTACTGTATATATATATCAGGATCAAAAAATAACATGAGTTTGAGTCAATATCTTTCAAAATGTTACAATATACAAAAAGGGCATAACGGCCTCAAAAATAGATGTCACTCTCCCTATGGAGAGGCAGGAGCCTCAGCTTGCTTTGCTAAGGCCTCCCTATAGCAGATCACCAGCCTGGCTACTTTCCTAAGCAGTCGGATCCATGCAGGGGGCACACCCACCACATGTTATTGCATCTCAAGTGGCATCCTCTCATTCCTAAATGCAGGAATATCATGGTTCAGTTGACCCATCTTTCCCTCAATACTTCGCAGCATGGCATCAATACCACCTAGCTCGGTTGGTCTCACGTATGTTCTGGGATGCCTTGATGGCCTTGATGGCCCCACATCTACATAATTTACATTTTTTAAGTACTCTCACTCATTTAAAACAAAAAATTACATATATATACAAAGAAATTTAAAAATTAAATAACTTTTTAAGAACAATTTTGGTACCTATGTCTCCCCAAGCTGATCCTGGCGGTATCATGAGCTTAGGACCACCCCAAAAATCCATACCAGCATAAGGGAACTGCTCGAAATTTGATACCTGGTGGCTCCACCACCCACGATAGTCCTTGTCAGAGTATGATGCACTAGTCTCACCACCTCCCCGACTAAGGAATATGTCACCCCATCAAGTCATAAGTGGCTCACGGGGGTTCCAAACGGGTAGAGCCATCCCCGAACTGAGAGCAGGGACTCTCTCGAAGAAAAAGGTACATAGTATACTACCATATCCAAAGTTCTTTTTCTTCCATGTCTTACATTCTGTCAGTTGGTGTTTCATATTCACCAACAGACCAGAGCACCAATCAAAGATGACATTGTGCAGACATTCTATGCTTATTTTCATATAGCTTCGGGATTCCAAGTGTTTTGCCGCACTTCCCCCAATCCTGTTTATAGTGTTGAGAATCACTTTCAGTGGGAAGCTTTCTATTTGGCCAATGGGTACCTAAATGCCACTCGTTTCGGTTTCGTCTATGCAGTAGGTGTTTATGTTGTCCTGTATTGACAGGGCTCCTACCCCTCTGAATGTACCTTTTAGGTTAACAACCTAACCTCAGCAGGAAAAACCGGTGATAAAATAGATATCGTCCACAGTGATATGTAGCATCTCCCCTTGGAGATTAAACATGCCATGATATGGATCCCAGTACTGCACGAGCATTTGGAGGAGGTGAGATTGCACTCGCATGTTAGATGTGCAAAAAAAATTGAGAAGTCCACATATCCTTAATGCATTTAAAGTTAATGGATCTCCCAATGTTATCCTGTCCATAGCTTCATGTTCCCTTTCTCTCCAAGTAAGCACCATCCTACATTGTAAAAAACCATTCATGCATTAGTTTTTTGAGTTTTTCTTTTTAAACTGCGCCACCCACGGGTTTCTCTTTCATACAGAGGCGGGTACCCGCGGGTATCTCTCCAGATAACTCGCACCTTTTTCACGTACCCACGTGTTTCAAAGTGGCAGACCCACGGGTCTACAGCCCTAAAATTTTAAAACTTGCTTAAAAATTCGAAAAACCTTGAAGTTTTTTGAAGTCTTTTCTTGATCGAATAGTCGTTGTGACCCCGACTAGAAAGAAGAAGAAAGTGTTGGTTAACAGAGGATCAAGACATGAACTTCATGTGGAGGGTAGATACATTTCTGTTTTGGAGATCCCCTGTTACACCAGTAAGATGTTAATAGGCAAGTTCTATGGTCGGTGTTTTTTGGAAGAAGTTGTGTGTAGGTGGGTGGAGGAGTCTTGGAGTAAGGTGGTTGATGAAGTGTTGGAGGTCCTTTTCCTAGCACGAGGTTGGTTGGGTTTTGAATTCAAGATTTAAGAGGCAGTGGATAATGTCCTGCATAGAGTGTGGATGCATGGAACTATTTCTCTGGTCTTGAAACCTTGGAATCCTCTTTTTGACCAGCGTAAATATTAACTCACAACATTTCCAATTTGGGTGAAACTTTCATTCCTTCCATTAGAATTCTGGTCGCGGGATGGACTAAAGGAATCGGGGATGTTATTGGAAAATTTGTAGCAATTGATGCAGATATTTTTCAATCCCAATGTAGATCTGTAGCGAGAATCATGGTCGAGGTTGATGTCAGGCAAGGAATTTTAGAATCCTTTGATCTTGTGGTTGGGGACTACATTTTCACCCAACACCTGGATTATTTGAACTTGTCGCTTCATTGTGCCCGTTTCCATCTATATGGACACGTAGTTGCAGTCTACTCTATGAATTTCAAAAAGAAAGTGTGGAAGTGTAAGGACATGTCGAGTGATGATGAAATCCTATCACAATATCTCAATCCTAATGGCATTTTGCATGGTGCCAATCGTAGGGTGGCAGAGAAGAAGGCTCAAGAGGAAGAAAGTATTCGGGACGAAATTCTACCCATGGAGATGATAGTGCTACCAGAGAAAAAATATCCCTTGCAAGAGATTATTGATGGATGTGGTATGATGGAAAATCAATTGGAGTGCATTGTTGATATTTGGAAATCGAGTGGAGTGGCATTTTTTAGTATAGAAGAGGCTTTGGGCGTTGTCGTTGATGGCCAGTTTTTGTCCTCTCCCCTTAGGGAAGGGGAGGGTGGATTGGGTAATTCTAATATCCCTGCTAGATCAAAATCCCCGAAGGCTGACTATTTTCAAAATCCCTTGATTATGATACTTGGTATTGAATCATCTCTGAAGTCTCCTTCCCAAGGTTCCGCTGGGACTAAAGGAGGGAACCTTTCTAGATCGAAAGGGTGTAATTTCCTTCAATATAGGTTGAAATGAATCCATACATCAGGTGGAATTGAGATGGAGGATTCCTCGTACTCTATTCCTAGTAAAGTTGGGAGAAAATTGAAGATGTTTCATGCAAAGGAAAAATCCAAACATGAAATCTCTCAAGGTCCTCAGATGAAAAAATGAAGGGTTCTTAGAGAAAGACAAACCCCTTCAAGGTTTCCAAAATGAAGTTGACATCTTTGAATGTTTGGGGCTTAGGGGGGGAAGACAAAATTCGTGCCCTCAAGTGTTGGGTAGAGATAGATAAACCAAATATTTTGCTCTTGCAAGAGACAATGTTGTCAAGTTCGGTGGTCGTTGGTAAGCTAGAGAAATTTTTTCCACATATGTCTTTTTTAGATCTGGATGCGGCTAGTCACTCTAGTTTTAATTTTGGGTTTCTCAAATCAGTTACAGGTAGAAGATTCATTTGCAGGAAGGTTTTTGCTAGCAATGGAAATTTATAGTGCCGAGTTGGATAATCGGTTCCTTATTCTTAATATTTACGGTCCTTATGATGATAGACTGGTATTTTCGTCTTTGTTGCTCTCCCAAAATTGTTTCAAGACTAATAACCTCATTGCAATAGGTGATCTCATTTTGACTTTGGCGGAAGAGGAATTTTGGGGGGGATCGGCTAGAGTCGACCCTCTTGGGCCCGCTCTTCAAGATATGTTCAATAGAAATGAATGGATGGATATAAAGTCGGCGATAATGAATCCCACCTGGTACAATAAGCACTCTGGAATCCAAGGTATCTCTGAGAGACTTGACCATTTTTATGCATGTCAATTTAGCATCCAGTCTGCCTCTATATCGTTCTTGGGTAGGTTCAAGTCTTTTTTTCAAACCATTGTCCTATTTACTTAGATATAGGAGTCTTGGAGGAAAATATAGGCTCTCCATTTAAATACAATTCAGCTTGGGCTAAGGATCCTCAATTTAAAGCTTTCATTGAAGAGAATTGGCAACATATCTCAAACCATTCCATACAAAGTGTAAGTTCTTAGTTTGTGGATTCCCTGAAGTCTTTGAAGAAGAAGGTGGTGAAATGAAATTCAAAAAGACAAAAGGAGAGAGATGTTAGGGTGATAGAAGTGGAAAAGAGGTTGGAAATCCTCTATTATAGTTCTCCTTTAGTCTTTGTGACAAAGGAATTTAGTTTGGAGATAGTGGGATAAGAGAATTCAAAAAGGAAAATCCTGGAGGATTTAGAGTTTGAGTGGAGGCTAAAAGGAAAAGCCCTTTGTTTGGAAGCTGGGGACCAAAACACTAAATTTTTCAAAAGGTGGCAGCTCATAGGTGTAACTACAACTCCATTGGGAATTGTAGGACTAGGTAGGAACCTCGGTGAGGAGATTCCACAATCTCTCAGAGTTAGCTAAATCCCATCTCAAAGAGATCTACACTGAACCATATCATCATGATATTTTAGCATCGATTCAGGTAATTGAACGTTTTCCTCACATGATAGCACCCGAGGATAACATAGACCTATTTCAGGAGGTGTCTTCAAAATAATGATTTTTTGCATTAAAAAAATTCCAAAGAGACAAAATGTTAGGAACCCATGTCAACCCTTCTCTTTACTTTGTTAGTATATTGTTGTTGGACACATAATATGCTTTGTAAGTCGTCTCGTAGTATTATATGTTCCATGTTATTGATCCATAGTATTGGACGCATATGCTTTGTAAGTCGTCTCGTAGTATTATATGTTCCATGGTATTGATCCATAGTATTGGATGCATAGACTTAGTATATAAGTACGTGTTGAGGCCAATGAAAGAATCCACGAGTTATTTATATTGAGCTTGCTCAAAGGAGGTTTCTCCCTCAAAGTGGCCTGCAATCAATAAAAATAATATGTTTCTGATATATTGTGCATTTCATCAATTAATTGTTGCAGGTTCCTCACATCTAGTATCAGAGCACTTTCTTGGGCTCGTTGGGTGGAATTTCTGCCAATTTTTTTTTTTTTCCATCTATATTGTTCCTTTCAATTGCAGGTTCAGATCCAAGAATAATCCCTATCTGCTTAACTGTGGGAAGTACTTGAGAATAACCCTAAAACTCATTGTGAGGAGTACCACAGGAACCCTGGAGTAGCTAGCCCATTGAGAGGACCTGCCGACGAAAAGGGAACGACCCATACCTGATTGACTAGTTCCCATCCGTGAGGTAAACCAAGAGCTGTTGTTTGTGGAAAAATGGTTATCAGTTTTACTTGAGCCGTGGAGTGAGGGGTACTGCCCCAATACACAAGTCGTTAGACAACATTGGTGGCCGAGTGAATCCCTTGAAACTTTAGGCAGTCGTGCATACCTGGGGTCCATATCTATTTCCAGCTGATAAATAGTAGATTACATCTGTCCAGGGCCATTGCAGATCAATTATGAGCCATTGCAGATCCATTCCGAATTTTTTTTTCTTTTTTTCCGCAATATCTTCTTCTCTCTAACTCCATTTCCCTTAAAAATTCATTGACACCCCTGCAATCCCATTCTTCATATTTTATTCCTAAGGAAACTATCCCAAATTCCACTTCTCGATGCCAGAAATCCCACATCTGTCTATTTTTAGGGTTTTCCATTTACAGTTTTCCATAACTTCTTCGGTTTTCATCCAATCACCTTCAAATTTTGCCACAGTGTTCATTTCCTATTTATGCTTCGTTGTCCCTCTTTGACAAATGTTCTCATTCTTTCACCCCGCTTCAGAAATTCCAATTTTATGCTTCCCTTTCCATTAGAAAGTGACCAAAACCTAGTCAAACCCCAATTAACCATCATAGTTTTTCCCAAATCCAAATTTTCCTTTACTAAAGAAGTTTATGTTTTTGTTTTTCTACCCATTACCCAAAAAAATAAAAAATCTTGCTTATGGTTATCACCCACGTGGGAGCAAAAAACATAGAGGAAGAACTTGCAGCCCTCAAAACCAAACTTCAAGATCTGGATGCAAAAATTATGGGCCTCCATCTTCAGCCTTCAACCATGAACAATACACGACAACCAAAGTCTTCTACAGACAATGGGTTCTCTTCTTCCAACAGTTTCTGTGGGTTGAAGCTTGATTTTCCTCACTTCAATGGTGATGATCTGACTGGATGGATATACGGGGAAGAACAATATTTCAGTCTGCATAATACTTTTGATGTCAACAAAGTTTCACTTGCATCCTTTCATTTGGAACATGAATCCCTTCAATGGTTCTGTTGGTACATCAAGGCTCATGCAGAGCCAAAACGGACAGATTTTTGCCAACTCCTTTTGCAACGATTTGGTCCTAGTGCTTTTGGTGAATTCACAGTAGCACTCACTAAACTTCTCCAAATTGGCATGGCGAGAGAGTATCAGACCAAATTTGAGAAACTAGCCAATCACACAGAAGGATTGACTGATGAATTCTACCAGAGTTTTTTTGTCAGTGGTATGAAAGATGCAATCCAATCTGAGGTTAAATTTTTTTGTCCCAACACAATGACAGAAGTCCTAGGGTTGTCTAAGTTGGCAGAGGACAAGATCGCAGCCCAACAATGCTCCAAATCCACTTTTTTCCATTCATAAATATGGTTTCCCAGAGACCTCCCATCATGCCAACTCCTTGACCAACTCCTATCAAGCATTTTTATGAAACAGATATGCGGGCACGTAGAGAAAAAGGTCTTTGTTATAATTGTGATGAGAAATTCACTCGGGGACATAGATGTGTTGAGCAAAAGATTTATCTCTTGGATGTGGATTCTCTACCTGCCTCTAAAATTGGTGAAGAAGCTCCAGATACATAGATGATCGGGTCGACATTCAACAACCGCTTGTTGACCCTCCGTCTCAGGACTACCACCCAAAGATATCTCTCCATGCTTTAGTCAGAGTCACCACCTCACAAACAATGTAGGTCAGGTCAAGAAGCTCCCTCTTACAATACTCATTGATTCTGGTAGCACTCATAACTTCATTGACCCTCGGATCTCCAAACAGGCTGATTGTTTTCTCCATCCTTGCTCCAAATTTGAAGTCATGATTGCCAATGGACTATTTTTTATGTTAGGCCAATCTTCCAGATGTGTCATTCATATGATACAAGTTTTTGGTGACTCTTCGTTGGTGATCAATTCTATGCAAGGCCAGGCATCGGTCAACAACATTGGGCTAGTTTATATAGTAGAGAAACTTTTACAATTAAGATCCACATTTCAGCTACTACAGTTTAAGCATGTTTATCGAATTTTCAATGGGGAGGTAGACTCTTTATCCAAGCAGGGTCTTTTATTGCATCCTGGGGCTTTGCAGTTGGAAGAGTTTCAAAGGGGTACAAAGTTAGCTTCCTTAGATTATTCTTTGATTGATTTTTATGAAACGTTTGCTTGAAAAGTGTTTCATTTTTTTGGATACTAGCATATTGTGTTTATAAAACCTTTCCAGTATCATATGATGACTTCATATTGGATAACTGCAAGAAGTAAATGGCTCTGTTTTGAGTCCCGATGTTTTTAAGCATTGAAGAATGTACTTTTTCTCCTAAATGAATGAAAATATGTTTTTTATGGGAAAACAATATATATAAAATTTAAATTATTATTATTTTTTTTACTTTTTTTTTTTATACATTGATTTGAATGATATTAAATTAGAGGTATTTTATAATTTATACGATTAAATAAATATAAAGATAAAGATAAAATAATATCATAACTTTGCTTTTTTTATTGAACATAAAAATATTGATGGATAGGCACACATGAGAGTAACATTCACCTCTAGGAAGGCATTGAAAGGGATCTCAAAGTCATTATTACCATTAGATACTATAAATACCAATTGAATGATTGTGCTCAAAACATCTTGTCTGCAATATTCTAAGATAACAATACCTTTCAAACAAAATAATTTAATTGATGGATGTTTTTTATGATAGGCTTAAAATCCCCTCTTAAGAACCAAAAGCATACATCTTGTGATCAAAATGACGAGCATGAATGATAAAAAGATGCATGTCCGAATGACTAGTGAGACTTAATGACTAATGAGACCTAAAAGAATAATAGTTTTTTTTTCTAGAGAAGCTTTAAAATCCATACTAATATATATATTTAAATTTTGAAGGATATATGTGTTTCAACCTATTAAAGATATAGACTTTGAACAACATCATAAATTGTTTTTCTTAACATAGTGATAACAATAAGAATGATGTATTTTATTATTTTACATTTTCACTAGTTATAGAAATAGGAATGATGTATTTTATTATTTTACATTTCCCTCATAAAAATATATACACCTTGATATTTTCTTATACAATTATCTTTATTAAAATTTCTTTTTAATCATAAAAAAGAATTTTTTTTTATCAACATAAATGATGCATATTATATTATGTTCTGGCTTTCAGTAAATGGAGCTTTGATCGAGCCAAAACGATTTAAACTAAAAGTATGTATTATTAAAAAAAAAAATCAATAAGTGTGCATTTTCGTATAATAAAAATGAGGATGAACTTGATACACCCACCCTAATTTTTATAAATGCCTGTTTTTCTTTTCTAAATTATTAATGTTCCCGGTCTACTACTTACTCAACCAATATTGTAACAAAAGTGAATGGGCGAATTTAAGAAAAAAAACGATGTTAGTAAGGCATCACACATGTTGGCGAAAACTTAACAATCCATTTTATCAAATATCTTTATTATTTCAAGTGATATCGTTTTGTTAGTTTTAATAGTTTTTCTCAAATTTTCAAGTTATTTTTTATTTTAAGCATGAGATTCTTGTCTTAAATCTATTACTTTGTTTTTAAACATTTTATATAAATGAAATTTGACAATATAGTATAGATTGGGTGGTTGGGAGGTTAGGTTGTAATCCTCTTCACCCATGTTTAAATTTACTTCTAGATATGTACTTTTGGGTTTACCATGATACTTGGATTTTCTTTGAGAATAGTTAGTGTTAATTGTCTTCATTGAAAAAAATAAATTTACCTATAAACAATTAATTAAGGAACATTTTCAATGCCAGCACCCTATTTCATTATGGAATTCATGTGAGTTTTTATTATTATTTTAACAATATTGATTTTCTTCTTTACATTAGTTAAAACATATAGATATTTTTGATCTTATAGATTAGGGTTGATCACCTTTTTATAATATCTTAATTTTCTCTTATCCTCCTAACTCTCTATTGCACCACATCTTTTCCTTAAATTAGATTTAATAATACTTTTAATATTATCATTATTCTATAGAGTGACCTCTTCCTCAACTCCTCGATGATTTAGCAAGACTTGTCATCTTTATGCCAACCTAGCTT
This sequence comes from Larix kaempferi, assembly GCA_027924585.1. Lineage (NCBI taxonomy): Eukaryota > Viridiplantae > Streptophyta > Pinopsida > Pinales > Pinaceae > Larix > Larix kaempferi. The sequence goes on along the minus strand of BSBM01000703.1, from coordinate 1,569,550 downwards.
AAGTCACATGTGGTTTTGACTAGAGTACGAAGCAATCTTAGGAAGTCTTTTGTCTCCTATGTTATTTATCATGTTCTTGTACATTAAGTACCTGGTCATAGTCATGCTCTCAATCGGGGAGAAACTCGCTTTCATGAGGAGGATAGGATAGGGTGTAATTCCTTTAATTTTGAGATTTTATGCTATAAAACACTTTTGTTTTTTCTCTATCCTTCTCCATGATTCTCTAGAGGTGTTGCAACCCCAAAATTCACATCCATATAAGATAATAGGGGTGACAAGAGTTTCAAAGAGGATTTTCTTCAAATCTCAAAGATAGAGGTTTGTTGATTTACCATTATTTTCAATTCTAAAATAAGCTTTCTACCCTCTAGTAATCATTTTCTTAATGATCTAGTTCTAGTTAAGCTTATGATGAAGACCAATTCTGAAATATTTGTATGAAGACACTTCCTCTTACATGAAATTATCATAAGTGATCTTTTAGGATTTGATGATCATAACATTTATTTTGTCAGTATTAAAAATCATACCCATATTAGAGCAAAATCCTTGATAATTTTTAGTTGCTTGTCGAGATCATAGTGAATCCTCACCATAAGAACAATATCATTAGCATTGAGAAAAATGATGATGACTATACCGGCCAAAGTCGTGCTAGCACAACCTGCCTCTTCCAAGCAACCGTCTAGCTTGTCGATGTAAATACCAAAAGTGGTAGGGGACAAGGGACAACCTTGCTTGACTCCTATAATATAATTAATTTCTTCTTATCAACCCTCAAAGATCCCAAACTTGGAAATAGCCTTCTCGTACAACCTTATCGCAACAACTCCCAACTTGAAAGGAACTTTTAGCTCTTCTAATCTATTCCAGATGCTAGTTATAGGCACTATGTTGAATGCTTTTCTAAAGTCACAAAGCAACACAGAAGATTGGTTTTATTATTGCAACACTCCTTAGCAATGGTCCTAAGAGTAACAAGGTGGTCCACACTTGAATGATAGCTCTGAAGTCCTACTTGGCCTTTAGCTCTTTTACTCTGACTTTTTAGCTATATTTTAATCTTCTTTTCCAGAATAATTCTTTATAATTTGGTTACAAGAGAGATACTCATAATGGTCCTATAGTTAAATGGATTGTTTTTATATCCACTTTTAAAAATAAGAAGAATGAGGCTTTCTATCTAGGGTTTAGGAAAACCTGCTTGACTACTAAATTGAAGAACATATGGATGTAAGGGATGAGGATAGGTTCATCAATTTTTAATATTTTTGCTTGGTATCCTTCGATGTCCTTAGCTTTCCCTTTTGTGAGTTGCTTAACCCCAAACTCTTTGTCTTCTAAAGAGAAAACTTCTTCCTCTGTAGAAAGGGTTTGAATGTTGTCCATGACATTCAGGGGTTTGTAAATCTTTTTAATGAGGAATTTCAATCCCTTAAGGGAACCAGATTGTTTTCTTTAGTTCTACAACTTACAATTTGTCTCCAAAATTTCTTAGGATCTACCGTAAAGAGGTGCAAAAGATTATCTTGCTTTTGTTTTATATAATATATTTTTTTCCTTTTAATTAGAGATTTCTACTTATAGATCTTGTTGGTTTTTAAAGACTCATTAGAAACATTCCTAATGGCTACAATACCCCTTGACGTACCTAAACCCCCTGTTTCAAAAAGTATTGTCCACTTGTTTCAAAAAATATCATCCCAATCCTCAAACCCAAGTACCCTTGCAAATTAGGGTTTTGGGCTATGTATCACTCTCTTGAAAGTGTATTTTTTTAAAATAATTGCCTCTTATTAATGCAAAGAGTTGTTATTATATATTATGATTCATTTATTATTAATGCACAGAGTTGTTATTATGTCTTTGACATTAAGTTTTCGCGTAGCCCTATTAATTTGCCTTGCATTGAAATCTTTAGTAGATTATGGGGAAAATCTTAGAGTAATATTTTTCTTATTAAATATTTTTAATAAATGGATGTTTTTTCTAGCTTCTTATTGGCTCTGGACTCATGTGACGTATGCCTCATTCTTCGCTTCCAGGGAGCCGGTGGCGTGCTTACTTCAGCGTATCCTGCTTCCGGATTCCAAGTTAATGTCTTTCACCTTCATTCGTACGCTGTTGTTCATTCGTATGTTTTTGTTCCCTGTGTCTCCATCTATCAATGTAGCTTAAACTATTTGGAAGCATCTGGAAGTTTGAGACGAGATCTAGTTGGTTGAGCGTTCGTGGAGGCCAAGCAAATTCTTGCAAGTAAACGATGAGAAAGGACAGGGATAGTGTGTGGTCGGCGGTAGCTTTAAGCTCGAAGGCCCATGCTGTTTGCACAGATATCTAATATTATTTATGCTATGTTTCTTAGTGTTATTTATTTCAGGGTTTTTGGCACTATGGTTTCTTCATATCATTGAAAAAAACCTGAACTTCAACGTCCACTTACTGTTATACGATTGGATCTAGAGGTGCTGCGATCCTCATTTGCCTCGCGAGGACATAGTTCTAACAGAATGCCATCCACCCATTTCAGTAAACCCCACAGAGGTCAAAGCATAAACATCGATGTTGTTTTATCCTTCACGGATGACTTAATTCGAGTCATTGACAACGCAAAAGATGCCACCATGTTAATCGAAACACAGGAAAACGTAGGCAGGTTTCAATATGTTGTAGACAAGATTGGTCCCAGGTTCAAATCCACTTAAAAGGTATGCCATTGTTGGTTTTTGGTCTGTCTATTTAAGTCAAGATCTCTTTCATTTGTTTGAGTCGGGTTTCTATGGTAGACCCTCAATTTGCTTGAGCCAAGTTTCTATGGCAGACCCTCAATTTGCTTGAGCCAGGGTTCTGAATTCTTCATCTATATAGCCTTTATGATTTTATTTATTGTGATTCCACAATTTTAAGGGACTTTTTTGCTGATATGGGTTTGACTCTGGAATAATTTCGGCGGCACATGTAAATGAAAAACCAGTCTCGAAGAACCATGTTTTGTATTTTATCACATTTTTGGGGAAGAAAGAAAAAAATGCTAATAAGGAAAAGGAATCAGTGATTAATGACAAGTCTACAACAACTTATTCACCTGCGCAAAAGGAAAATAGTGTTTGTGCTTCTACTTGCCGTTCGCATTTTGATATGAGAAATCAAAGTTTAGAGGCTATTTTGTCAACAAATGCTGCGTTTTCTTTCTCAAATGAGGGGGTTTTGGGGTTCTTTTCCATTTTTTTCCATGGAAAATTTGGACGAACAAGTGACGAGAATGGGGTATGTGTATATGCCGTCATTTTCACACTTATATAAGCTTCGATATGTGGACTGCGGCATTAGGAATTTCAAAATATGGCGTTTCCTCGATGCAATTCGCACTGGAATGGCTTAACTTTAGGTGCTTATGCTTGGGTTGTGTAATATAAGCATTAGGTTGTTTTCCGATCCCTTTTTTCACCGGAATGCACTTCCGGAGGGCTAGTTTTGGTAGGGATATTTTATTTTTCTATGTAAAGAGGCAAACATACCTAGAAACTAACTTAAAACTGAGAAATGTATCGTGTCTGTGTTTATTTTTAAGGATTAGTGAATTCTGTGGTTAAATTTAAATTCTTCTAAACCTTTTGGTCTAGATTTACATTATGCCAGTAGAAGAGGACCTTTAACAAAGAAGCTTATGGCATCTGTGTTTGTTTGTGTAACATACTCTTGATTTTACAGTGGAGGGTACTTAATAAAGTGAAGCTACTTGTTAAAAGTTGAATATGTTTAGTTTCTAAGACGCAATGAATTTAAGGCGTTTAATATTGTTTTTTTCTTATTTTCAATGTTTAGGATTTTGTTATGTTTTGTCTATTTAATTCGAACACAAACAGGGCTAAAGATTGTGACTCAAGGTTCTTGATTTTGATTTTTTGTTTGAATAGGTATTTTCATCTCTGGTGAGGTCAAATCGTTCTTGTTGCATGCACTTGTCGTTGGTCGATGCTCGCTGTGGTTTAAATCACAGTGAAACCATGAAGATTGTGCTGCTTTTGGTTGCATTTGTTGTGATATTTGAAGAACACGATGGGATTTGAAACATCAGTAGCATTGAAGTTTTGGAGCGAAGAAGATAAAGACATGGTGAAGGCAGTTCTCGGGCCCAGTGCGTTTGAGCATTTGATAATGAGCTTTCTTTCTTGTGACGGACTTATTTTCAGTGTCAGTGAGTGACAATGCATTGCAGTAAAAGCTTCAATACTTGGTTGGATTTTGGTCTTCCATTAATTGGGCTTATTCTATTTTTTGGAAACTCTCAAGATCCAAAGTAGGTGACTATGTGCTCAGATGGAGTGAGAGTTACCTTAAAGAACCAAAGCATGGGAAGAAATGGCTCAACGATTTAACCAGTCTGATACAGAGCAACGGATGAAGAAAAAGATGATTCAAAAGATCCATATTTTCTTCGGTGGAGAAAAAGATGATGATTTTTCTATGGGATTAGATAATTTATCAGATACAGATACTTTGTATCTAACGTCCATGTATTGGCTTAAGGATGCACACAGAACATCGAACAATACCTCCTTGAGGTCCTTTTTTTGCCATATCTAGAGGTATCCAGACCATTCTTTGTGTGCCAACTGACAATGGTGTCGTAGAATTAGGATCTAGTTGATTCTATTAAGGATAATAAAGAAGTTATACAAATGATCAACTCCATCTTCAATGATTATCAAGTTTAGCAACAACAACTTGGACATTCTAGAGGCTTTGCTTTATCACTAAGCCCTGCTAGAGTAACCGAGTTTCCTCTTTCGAGGGAGAAGGATGTTCATGCTAGAGTTGTGCCTTCTAAGCTTCATGAATATGGACGTCCTCGGAAAGTTGTTGCACAAGACCATCGGAAAGTGCTTAGTCGGGACCCTAACTCTGGGAGAACAAGAACTCTAGTTGATGATAAAGTTGTATCTTCAAAAATGGAGAATCAACTTCTCCATCCAGTTTTGCGAGCACCTAATGAGAATGAGCACGAGTATTATATGAATGGCGATAAAATATTTTATGGGAGCAAGAAAAAGGGGTTTCAATCTATAACTAGGAATCAAGTCTGTAGCAGTGAAGTAGGGGATATATGTAACAGTCGTCATGATTATCACCAACACAAGCACGACAATGGTGTTGTGATTCTCAATAATGATATTGGTACTTGACATCCTCATCATAAAATTTTAAGTGGAGCAAAGAGGAGAATAAAATCAAAGAACAACAATGTTAACAACATCAATCCCAAATGGAATTTTCAGGGGCTTCTCGTAGTATTGTGTCTTTTCGACATTGTATGGGTGAATTAGAGCACTTAGATGCAGAGGATTCATGTAAAGATGACAAGTCCCCACTAATTGAAGAGAGAATGCCGAGAAAAGAGGGATAAAACCTACTAATCGAAGAGAAGAACCTCTTAATCATGCTGAAGCAGAGCAACAAAGACGGGAGAAACTCAACCAACAGTTTTATTTTTGTGCCCAAAATCTCCAAAATGGATAAAGCTTCCTTAATGGGGGATGTTATTACATCAATCCAAGACCTCTGATGCACCAACAATAGCTCCTCAAGGCAATATTCCAGCTGTTGTAAACATCAATTCCATCCCTTATGTTGATGTTCAAATAGTAAATGGAGATGTTGTGATTACAGTAAGCTGCCCACAAGAGAGCCATCGAGTTGCAAGGGTGATGCTTGATTTGCAAGAAATGCAGTTAGATGTATAACAAGCACACATGTCCACTGCTAAAGAGATGATTTTTCATACATTTGTAGTCAAGGTCAATGATGCACAAGAACCGACTAGTGACAAAGTGACAAAGTGTTCACTGAATAGCATAAATATTTTTCTTGTAGGCCTGCAAAGAATGTATGCAAGTACCATCAGAAGTGATGGTCCACCTAAATTCATAGGTAACTTGGACAGGTCTCTTCCAATTATTTAATTTGAATGGTCAATTATTCTTAATAGGGTAATTGCATTGTAGTTTGATTGATTATCATAGACCGTGGTTTTTGCAGCATCTCTGTTTTAAAATTTTACATCCTATTTTGTCTACCACATTTTTTACTTCATGTAATTCTTACAGGTATTTTGCAGGTTTTTTATTTTGGCCAATGGGTATATCGTCCTTTACTAGAAAAATACTAGAAATTTTTTTTAATGGCTTAAAAACTAATTACTAGAAAAATACACATACTAAATATAAAAAACTATCCAAAGTTTAAACTAATCAAAGGGTGTTTTCTTATTTTTCTTTTCTGCACGTTCTGTAATATGCATATTAACTTGCCTATAAAGTACTGATGTTGAACATGACTTACTTGTTTAGGTTCTCCATTTCTGCCTCCAGTTTCAATAATATGCGGGATTTTGTGACATTTTCAGCTACTAATGTTTCCTTTTCTTCCATCTCTACTTGTTCTCATTAGGACAATTGATCTGATTACCAGAATTGGCTTTGATGTCATAGTAAAATAAAAAATTATCATCCTTAATCTTCATCATGTTCGTCTCTTTGGGAAGGCATTCAACTCAGTTGGATCCCAATTTCACTAACACTATTGGTCTCATTTTATGTTCTCACTACATGTCCACTACATGTCCCCCACATGGGCCATAAGCTATGCACTAACCACGTTACTACCCACATGCAGAGGACATACACTATGCACTAACCACGATACTACTTAATGCCTACTACAACACCTAACCTTCTGCCGTGTCACCTTCCTGGATTCATGTTTCTTCCTTTATTAAAACAGAAAACAGAAAGACTAGGCATTACATGCGTTCATGGAGATTCTAGAATCCCTGATATTTGAATAAATGGACAATTGCTTTTGAGGTATTTTTGTTTATTTCTACCTCGATTCTCATATCTCTTAACCAACAAGCATAGGTACTTTTGGAGGGTTGTTTGCATGGGAATGACGGGCTTATTAATGGTTTAGGTAGTGTACCCAACAACTGTCATTTCCCACCATTGCAATAGTTGCCAGTTCTTTCCCACCCGCGCAATGGTTGTCACACGGGGGGTTCACTCAGTGAACTTGTTACATAGCACAATCGTTCATAGGATATTAAATAATACCCCTAATTTCACTAAAAATTCGAAAATGCCTCCTAAAATTGTATTGTTGAACCCCCCTCCTAATATACCTTTCTAATTAAGAAAACCCCTAGTTTCACCAGATATTGTAGGTATCCATTTTTATCAACCCATTTTTAATATCCCACTTGTATCATATTATCAAGTTGTAACAAACAGGAGCCCTAACGCATCTCAGTATAAGCAAACAATGCTAAATAAAATAATAGTATAATGCTAATAACGATCCCACTAGGATTGCGCAGGTGACTTATCAATTTGTAGCGTTGGATAGTGGAATACCCAACAAAATATTAGTGGAGAAGGAAAAATATGTAAAAGGAAACCCAGTCAAGAGATCAATGTAACAAAGAATGTTAAAGACAGATAGTCCAATAGTTAGTGAAATGCTTAGAAAAGATGAGAATTGCATATGTTTCACACCAAAGCCTGCCAATCTACCAATTTTAGATCATGTAAATATAAGTATATCCATATAGAGCTCATGTTTTATACAAGCTTAATAAATTGGAGGTATGAATCCAGCCCATAATTTGGAGGTTATTCCTTATCCCACCCAAATAAAATAACCCCCAATATTTATATTACTATGTCAAATTAAAAAACCCCCTTGACCCCTTACTACAAGGAAAGATATTTTTGAGCATTTTAGGAGTATTCAAACCCCCAATATGAATGGACGTGATATGATATTGCCTCACTAGTGAAGCCCCCGTGGGTTGTCAGTTCAACGTGATTATGGATATTTGAACTTTGAGACGTTGAACACATAATGCTTAAAAAATTGTGTATTTATTTAAAAATATTATCTAATCGCATATATATTATACATTCTTGTATAAACAAACGCACACAAGTCCGGATGCAAGATTAATTTTTTCTAATTTCCATAAAAAAAACTTGAAAACATTTATAAAAGTATTAATGTAAGGTCTCCTTTTCTACATATTAAATTATACAACAATGCTGTGAATAGACATAAAAGATTCACCTTCTATTTTGATGGAAAAATTTGAAAAATAATACAACCCAGTTCTTCATTTGAATCAAAACAGAATTATAGATAAATTGCAAGCTATCAATCCTCTATTGGTTACAACCACACATTCTTCAAGTATCCAATATCCATAAACCAACACTTTCCTTAAAATATATGACTATATTAAAAACTTCTGTCACCTCTTATGCTCATACATTCATATGTTCAAAATCCTATACTTATAGTTTCTCTATAAAATATGGATGTATGTGAACATGATACATCTTGAAAGCGATTCGACGCAATAACTAGGTGCAATTGTTAAGATTTGGACACTTCTTACAGGCAATAATAAATTATAACTATTGGCCATAGTATATGATCCCTAATTTTGAGCTCTAGAATCTCCCATGTCTTCAAATTGCAGAACTTTCCAGAGCAATGGTATGAAAATGAACATGTCACTTTGCATATTTTTTAATTAATAGTTTATAGATTTGTTAATTTTTATATATTAGTTTAGTTTAATTTATGTTGAAATATTAAACAAAAGTAGATGGTAGCAATTGATTACTTGAATATTAAGATAACCTATGTTTGATTTGGTTTTGAAAAGGTGGTTATTTTAAAAGGTTATATTGCTGAGTGTATGAAGAATATATTAGCTATTTTGTTTCAAATGTGAGGAGGAAATTCTATATATGTAATGTAGACCATTAAAAAGTATAAATATAGAAAAAGATCTACAGATTTTATTCAACGTTGAAGATGCAAACAAAAAGTATTATCATGCCAAAATGATTTACCAATAAACAAAATTGATTTTGATAAAAAAAGTCTTTACAATAAAGATCTAAAATATAATATTAATGATTTAATATGATTATAGTTTTGAGTTTTAAGAATTCAATTCTTGAGGTGAAGTGTGAGTACATATTGAAAAAAGAACAAATAAAGCTCACATTAAACATTAAAAAATGCATACAAATGAGAGGAAAAATAAGGATTAAGACATAGATATCATTAAATAGACAAAGACATGCACAAGCATCATTTTGAACTAGTAACAATGTCAAAGACATTACCACTTATAACTCTTGTCATATATTATGATTCATTTATAGACAATTTCATTTCAAAATTCAAAATATTCATTTAATTTATTATTTTTTTTTTACTGGATGGCAAAATCTTTCGTAACTCGCCTATTAGAAATAAAGTGGATTTTATATAATAAAAAACATAGAAAAACAAAAAACGTCATCAAAATACAGTTGAAAGATCGGACAATCTACCATGTGGAACCTCACATTGCCTTTCAAAGCTGGACTCATTTATTTGGAACAAGACGGGTATTTAATAGTTACAGTACAACTCATTTTTTAAAAATTTAAAAATTAATTTTATATTTTACAGTTCTATATAAAACCATATGATAATAACCGTGTCTTTGGTATTCACCGAGGGAAAAAAGGAATATTTATATTTTTAAAAATTAAAAAATTAATTTTTATAATATTTAATTTATTAAAATATTTATATAAAGTATGTTAGAATTATGTAAAATTTGTTGAATTATTAATTCAACATGTTATTTTAATTAATTTTAATCTATATAATTAGATATTTAATTAATTTCACATAAATATATTATTCTAGATATCATTAAATAATTAACGATAATTTCATCTAAGATACTATTAATCAATAGCAAATCCTTTTGAATATATTTATTTTTGTCATTCCAAGCTCGTATATATACAGTTGTATTTGAAATGTTTCAAATTCAACGATATATACTAGCTTGAACAACATTTATTAAGTTGGTGCAGGCTTATTATTGTTAGCCCATTGCATATATAGTTAGTCATTATGTTAAACAACATTTATTTTTTCAAAATTACAAAAATATAGTATATTTAAAAAAATCAAAATTTTAATATATTGTTGTTCATTCAACTCTTTATAAATTTGTACCTTTCAAGCAGTAAGATAAGGTATGTATATTTACTACATTAGACAGTAAAAGTATTCCCATATCTGAAACAAAATATCGCATACATGAATTTAACCTTTAGATAAATAATCACTTTAAAAATAAACTACTAAAGAAAACAGCATATTTCAATATTTAACCTTTTTCCCACTGAATCGACATTAATGTATCTTATAAAAACAATGCCAAAACAATAATCAAAAGTCGCCGGGTTGCACTAAAGACGCCATTTTTTCAAAGTTCCATTAGAGAAAAGATTCTCGGACAAAAAGCTGCTCTTAAACTTTAGAGCAATCTTTATAAAAAGTTTTATTGCTGGAATTCTATGACAAAAGAATATATTGTAAATTTCTACATGAAAAAAATATAAAATGTAACAATCTCACAATTCCACTATCCTACCCAACTGAACCATAAATGACCGGAAAATGAGATTATTTCAGCGGAAAATGAACTACCCTACAAATGAACTTAAATAACAACGGCCATGTACGGAGTTCGAATCCTCCGCCCAACCGGAAACAATGGAGTCCGGAAGACCCAGGCAACGGGGTTTCTTTTTATTTTTCAGATTGCAGCGCACGTCATGGGTGCGAATCCCAGACGGGAATTATCAACGTCGTAAAGAATGTGGAAATTCTGCTGCAGGTAGTTCCCCAGTATTGAAAGAGAATCTGGCGGAGTCCCCATGAACGCCAGGCAGATCACGGCGTCCTCCGGGTCAAGCTGGATGAAATAATTCTCCGCCGGAAACCGCCACACGGAGCCGTCGGTAAAAATAATGCTGAACTCCGGCAGCTTTACGTCGCCGACACCAGAGACATTGTAGCAGGGTCCTAGCGGCGGGAGGTCCAGTCGTGGGTACGCGATCTGGGCTTCGAACGCCGCCCTGATCTTCTCGTACGCCGGCTGCGCGAAGTAGGTGAGCGTGGTGCCGGAGTCGACGATGGTGCCGCCGTAACCCTCCGCCGTTATGTCTAAGGCCGCTGAAGGTATGTCGACGCGCTCGCCGCCAACTGTGACGGCAGCAATGCGGACGTAGTAAAAGGTGTCTACTGCGTTCGCCGTGTGAACGAGGGCAGTGTACTGGAGGTCATGGTGGGCAGCCAGGCGGTGATCCTCACCGAAGACCAAGGTACTGCTGACCGACGCGTTGCTGTCGCGGTCGACGAGACAGTAGGAGAATTTGTGGCTGTAGAGCTCTCGGAGCTGTGAGGCGAATGACAGCTGCCCGCGACCGAGCCCAAGGAGACCGGCGGCTCCGTGAAAGAGGCCCCGGTTAGCATGCCCGCAGCCGAAGATGACCCGCGGTACTCGTAGCGGCCCACGGCGACCGGTCACATTGACGGAAAATGTTTCCCAAGATAAGTCGCCGGTGGTGTTAGACCGGTCGCCGTACCAGTAAAAATACCGGCAGGAAGACGACGAGTTTGAACAGCGGTCAGCGGTTGTTTCCGGCCCCGGCGGCGCTACGAGACCGCACTGCGCTGAAGAACAAGGAATCGCTGAGTAGGACGATGACGTGGAGGGATCATACTTTGGTCCCACCTGTTCGTAACAATCCTCGCAGGGACTGCATTGCAGCCAATTGAGATCGCTGCCTGTGTCGAGGATTAAAGAAAAATGCTTAGGTGGCGTGCCGATGAACACGTCCATGAAATACTCACCTGAGCCAAGCGACACGCCGGATTCCAGCGTGGCAATCACCTGCGTCATGCCTCCTGCTGAGCTGGAATTCAAAGCCGAAGCCGAAGCCGAAGCCAAAGCCGAGTTGTTCAACGCCATGTCCGACACTTTGATCGCGATATCGGATCCAGACCCCAAATTGGAGACCTTCTGCAGGACTCTCTGGTGGAATGCCTGAACACGGAATTGATCCCTGGCGCAGGATTCCATTAACGCCTCCTTTCTGCTTTTCCTCTCATGCCGCTGCTCTCTGTGCATCAGTTTCACTCGATGAGAGCGGTTTTCCTGTGTTTTCTCCGCCGGATTTTCTTCGTATTGTGCAACGAATTGATCGCAGCCGGAGTCTTGGCTGTCCAGAATGGACTGCGGGTGGTCCGGGAATCGAATCCCGGCAAGATCAGAGCCGCTTTCATTAAACGGAGAAGCCGCGTTCGTAGCGAAGCACAGCAGAGCAAAACACAGAACGCTGAGCACCATATTGTTCACCATCTTAGAACCCTCCTTCGTTACAGAACCAGAAATAGCAGAAAAGTGCAGCAGATATAACAAGCCTTGACGTTACCGGTTCGAACCCGGCAGACTCATATAACAATAAACCCCACTATGCTTCAGTTCTGTATACTGAGTGCCTTTAAATTACCCGCTTTTGAGAAAGCCAAGAGCCTGGAAACAGCTGGAATTATGTTGATGGCACAAGTCCCGAACATCAACAGTAAATTAAGCAATAAATAACTCGATCTCCAGCCTGCACACACTCGGATGCAATTGGACGGTTCAAACCACGAAAACCCACAAAAATTTTCTATCAAATTACCAGTTCCCAATCTCACTCGAGAGTCAAACGGCGGATTGATTCAGTTTTCGAGCTCTTGATCCACACTGCAGAAATCACAGATAGGTCACAGGTTCGCGCCTCAGATCCAACGAAAACAATTCTATACTAAAGGAAAATTCAATGACTCGAATCACTGCAGCTCAACCCCTGCAATTCAATGACAGGCGTAGTGTTGTACACAGTACTGTCCATGAAAGCCTCTCCTACCTATAAATAGCGACCTGCCTCTGTCGGTCGAATCGTTCAGACCTTGATTTCATAGACGAAAAGATTAATGAATTGAATTTCTGGTGAATTCAAAGTCAATAACAGAAGAGAATTCGATAAAAGAAAAGGCGCCCGGGTTTGAACGCGCGTCCTTCGTTTGCGATTATCACTTCTTTGACTAAAATTGTGATTTTACTTAGGCGCACCCGCACCCGCACCCGTCCCTTGCCCTCACCGCGTTGTTCACGTTACATATCTAACGATGGAATCGGCCTTTATGAATTCAAGAAACCACGTGTCACAAACCCCGTTCTCGTCCAATAGTCTGAGCTCAGCGCATTACATGTTTGAATAAGAAAATCAAATCATCCTTTTGAATTACTACTAGGGCGTTTTTATTGCAGAGTCTAAGATGACGTGGCCTAGGACTTGTTCAAAGCAGACAAATCGGTAGAATTAAAGCTACTCATCCATTTTAATTATAATTTATAAATTAATCATGTTGGATTATACAATTAAAAATTTAAATAATTTTTCAAAGGTTTGAAAGTGCATAGGTTTTGACCAAATGTGTCCTATTCTCAAGGAGACCACACCTCTTTGTGTGCCTCGGGATTTTAATTTTAAAATAGATAATGTCACACAAAGCATATGGACTGACTCGAACCCTAATTTTGTGGTAAAGGGTAAATTAGTTTGGGTTTGGGTTGTTTTCTAGAAGTTTACTTTTTTGAAAAACGAAATATGTATTGTATTTTAATTATCTAAATGAGGACAAATATAATCTTTTAAGACTATAGGTTTTGTTTTAATTTTTGTCAAATTATGATATTGTGGATTTTTTTTTCAATGAACTAAAAAACTTTAAATGCATATTTTCATAATTAAAGTTTTTGTAAATTAAATGAAATTATAACTTCTCATAAAATTGCCCAAGTCTCAAGTTTAAAGTTTTGAATAGTCTAAAAATTTTACGATTTGAATTGCGATAGATGATTTTTTTGGGTAAGATTTTGAAAAAATTTAGCCATAATTTTTCAAAATCCACTTTATAGCTGTCAAATTCTAGAATTTTGGGTGCCCTGGAGTTTTTTAGGGTGTTGAATCCATTTCTACCATCAAAATCCCATCGTCCAACCCAAATGGCCGAATTTTTAGACATCTCCTTTAAAGTTCAAATTAAGGAAGCGGTTTTGGTTGTTCCTATTGTACAAATATTGGATTAATCTATTATAAGAGACTCCATTGGCATGGGCTGCTGCATTGATCCGAGTCAAAAGTTGATTTGTTTGGCTAGTGGTTAGTAGTTAGATGAGAGGGGCATTTTAATTGATCATAATATCAAGAAGCAATCTACTTCATTATTTGTGTCACTTTTGTTCCTTTAATGAATTAGTGTAAAATAAACCTACTTTCTTTTCCCAATTACAAGAGGATAATTAGGTCGGTGAAAGAGGGGTAATGTTATAGTCAATGCCAATATGTGTTTCTTCAAAGAAGTGGCCCACACACTTTCACAAGGAGGCCATTGATTACCAAAGTCATCATGGTCATTAAGTTGGGCTAGGTGGTACACACTTAAGATAGATTATATCGAAGTGCTGACCTCTCGAAATGAGATTCATGCCTAAACATAATTATAGGAAGGTTTCTCGATTTTCCAATTTTCTTTTCACTCTAATCCCAAGAGTCCTCCATTCATAGACTTCCTTGTGAAGAGACTGAACATCAATACAATGTCAATGCTAGATGTGTGAGATATTAACAAGCTCACCAATAGTTACTAATCATGCTCCCTCCTTTGTAGATGGGTTGTGACCATCAATACAAATGCTTACCAAATCAATTAAATGCATCTCAACCACAGAGTTTCAAGTGTCTTTATGTTCCATAGGCTTTTTATTGTGTTTCTTATCAACCGTAAATATCAAAGTAAGGTCTTGGAAGAGGGACTATGGTTTTGGGTCAAGTTGATGTCTTTATCAAACTATGGATCCAAGGTTTTCACCCAACTACCATGTTGCATAAATCATCCAACTACCATGTTTGTCATAATCACCTTCTATAGGTGAGATAATTGAATCTACAAAAAATCTTCGTGTCGATTCTTCAAGTTTTAGAATAAATTGGAAATACTATGGGTAGATTTCTCAAGTATAATACAATCTAGTAAAAAACTGAATCATTACCTGTGCTTGAATATGTATAGAGCTTGACTTAAGTTGAGGTCTACAATATAAGATAGCTCTTGAACAAAATGATCCTCGTTGGATCTAGGAATTGAATTATGAAAATATTGCTTTTGAGTGCAAAGTTTGTCAAATGATAAGGCATTTTAAGGATGTTTCCCTAAAGGCCACGACTCACATGGGAAAAAAAACAACAAACCTCGACACTGGAGTCACTATGAGATGGATATTGGGGCAACTCCAAAAAAAATAGTATGGTTAGATCCTAGCAACATCAAAAGTCTCAATCCCTCCATCAAAGGCAAATGTTGTAGATATATATACAGCCTATATTTCATACTAACCATAAAAAAAAACCGAAGAATATAGTAAAATGACTATATTTAGTGTGGAAACGGTCATTTTTGATGGGTGAGATTTTTACCAAATTCCTACAATGTTCCATCCTACCAAAATAACCAACCCCTCATATACTTTCTATTTTCAACTAACATTGCCTTAAAAAATTAAAGCTTGTATAAATAAAACAACTCAAATTAAAAAATAGAAACAATCCTTATAATCGAATTCAAAAAAGCTATACAATTAATTTTACTAGAGCCTCTACCATCTTCATAACATCCAACAACCAAAAAACATGTCAAAACTAAAAAATCAGAAAAAAAGTATACCTATCCATAAATGTTTAAGATCGCTAATAAGAAGATGCAACCTATAAAAATATGACAAAAAAATTTAAAGTAATTTAATTGAAACATAAATATTATTGATTTTTATAATTAATTATTCAAATTCAATAAATAAATAAAACTATTTTTTAATTGAAAAAATCTATTAAACATGACTTCTAACTGTGGAAAATCCAAGAGTGACCCACAAGAATGTGGGTCATGGCTTAAGGAGTTGTTAACTTGTTACTATCTTGGCTTCTCAACAATCAAAAGCCAAAAGGTGGGTCATAGGTTGTCCCATCATGGGCCACCAACGATGGGGAGCCCAAGAGTGTGGAAGTGTCTCTCCTTTTCCATCAAGAAATATTTTATATTACATGAAAGCCATGGCATGCATTCGTCACTGCAAAAATCAATTTGACCAAAGTGTTTCTAATAATAATAATTAATGTGGATTTGGCAATCACCATATTAGATGGTATGGGAATCAATAGTAATACAAAGTTTAATTTTTCTGTCGTTTTGTTTTAGATTTAAATTAGTTGATTGAATATATGAGATAAGTATATTATTATTTAATATTCAAAAGGTAAGAGATTTATGTTTTTATAAATTTTCTGTCGTTTTTTAATTTAAATTAGTTGATTGAATATATGAGATAAGTATATTATTATTTAATATTCAAAGGGTAAGGAATTTATATTTTTATAAATTTAATAGTTAAATTGTTACATAGAGAGTATTTATATTTTATAAATAAGAAAGTTGTATACATTAATTTAATATATAATCATATATGATGATAAAATAAAATTATAAATAAATAAATATTACTATGTTTTCTTTTAAATAATTAATTATCATAATCAAATATGATTATGTAATTATAAAATTAAATTATTATTAAATAAATAAATAATTATTAATATTTTTTTTAAATAATTAATTATATATATATATATATATATATATTAATTATTGAAAGTAATTTAATTAATGTATAAAAGATTATTTCATAATTAATTAATAAATTCTGCAAATTTTACATATCTATATTGCTTCTGTAGTTATACTACAAAGTTTCTCAAAATGCATTTATACATGTTCAAAAAATCACCATTGTTGTTATTTACATTAAAAGATTTCAAATACATTTAATTTAATTTAATTTCATTAAATTATATTATTTAATGTTCTGATGTACTTATTTCTTTATTTTAAAAGGAAAAAGGCAACATATTTTACAAATTTGATTTTTTCCACTTAATCATTATCAAAATTTAGTGATGTAATGTTCGTCAAAATTATAATTTTGGACTGATAAAATTGTTTTTAATACAAAAATAGATTTAATACCCTCAAATACCCTTATTGTAACTAGATAGTACAATGTTAATCTTTGATATTGAAGTAGTCTAAATATTAAACAAATTGAACATTTTCTAGCTATGTAATCATTGGTCAAATTGCATTTTTCATTGTTAAAATTGCATTAAAATGGATTCAGTGCACTCAAATGTCCCTATTGCACCTAGGTTGTGCAATCTCAACTAGTGATATATGCAATTTTAACAATCCTTTGATTTTTAACTGGATTTCATGCAAAATTAATTGGAAAAAGGAAGCCGAAATCATTTAACATTTCGACTACTTTGATATATGCAATTCCATCAATCCAAAATGATTTTGGTAGTGTTTTAGGTTAAAATAACCAAATCCCTTTACATTATTTTTTAGTAGTTAAAAATAGGGAAAATTTATAGAACATTTAAGTAAGTCATTTTAGATACGTTTTTATGTCTTATTTACCAAATCCAATGGGACTAGTTTAATCACTTACTAACATTAATATTGATTACAAATTATATAAATTCCTAATCAAAATTGTAAACTCTTATGTACATGAGTCCCAAAACGCACTCACATTTATGTAAGT
This sequence comes from Larix kaempferi, assembly GCA_027924585.1. NCBI lineage: Eukaryota > Viridiplantae > Streptophyta > Pinopsida > Pinales > Pinaceae > Larix > Larix kaempferi. The sequence continues at coordinate 1,551,918 of BSBM01000703.1, read as the reverse complement.
CAATAAAAGTTTGATTGATTAGTTAACAAGCAGGAAAGTTGCGTTGCAGCAAGTCCCTACCAAAAGGAGATGCCGACATAGAAAATGATAAGTAGTGGGGGCTATGAAAGTAAGGTTTGTGGTCCCATTAAACGTCCATCTAGGTAGTGCCAAGGCACATAGCACTAGTGAATAGAGCTTCGATGCCTGTGTTGCTATTTTTTTAAATTGCCTCTAACCAAGTTACTAATGATAGCCTATCCGTTTCCAAATGGAGTTCTAGAGAAAGGTGTGATCAAAAGGTGAGAAAAGTCTCAGACACTAAAAGAAAAGGTCGATAACCTATTAAAAACAGACCACCAACAGTGTAATAATGAAAACTAAGAGCCACAATGAAGCCAAACCTCAACGACGCAAGAGGATCAATACTCATCTTGGCACACTGCGCAACCTTTAAGGTCTTCAAAAAATATCTATTAAGATGTAGATTTTGCACATTTAAAAGTTTAACTTAGGTTTTTCTTGTGCAGACAAACAAAGTTTATTTGTTCACCAAAATAATCAAACACTTAACGACAAAGGTGACATGTCAAAATTAGAAATTTTGATTTTAAATTAATTTTAATTCAATTTTAGTCTCTAACAATTTCATTATCTCCTCTAAAGATTTATGTATTATTCAAACTATCTTTTACCAATAAAAAAACATATTTTTAATTTCCTAAAAATACAAAATATTTCATCATAAAAAAATCAATTAAACATATATTTTTCCAAAACAATACAAAACATTGCATTAACACTTTCAAACTAATACATAATCAAAAGTTTGACTAAAAATCCATTGATTAATATATATCCTTATATCCCCACCGAGAAAGGACATAATATTATTTTCACTAAAATTCAAATCTCTAATATACAAGCCTGCCACTTTACCTTTAAAATTTGAACTTAGATCATCGAAATACTAATTATTATCAATAAGCCACAACTCTATATTATATTATTATATTATATTATAATAATAATAATAATCTTCTTCTTCTTTTGAAATATATATATTATTTTAATGTTGACTCAACCCCTACCATATGAGACTTCAGAAAAATATTGTTTCCTTACAAAGTCGCCATTCGTAAGCTTGGACATGGACAACCATTTTTAAGGGAATATTTGTTAGGTTATATTAACAAAGTCTTCTAATGAATTATTTTACAGATGTCTTTGGTGGCCAGGGCTTTCACCAACCATTCATGATTCAAGGATATTGGTCAATTTACACATCGTTATCTTTGACTCAATAATGGAAAGCAATTATCCTTATAAAATATAAGGTAAAATAAAAGATTAAATATTTATGATATCAAATTTTAAATCTTCTAAGTTTACTTATTTGGTGGTTTTTTAATTAATATAGATCCATTTTAAATATAGGTTTATTAAGTTTTGAGAGGAATTCAATTTTTTGAGGTGTTTAATAAATTTGGGTTTGTGATAGATCTATATTGGTTTTAAATTTTTATTTTATGATCCCAATTGTTATTTAATTACTTTTTTTTTATAAGTTATGAGTGTACATGATTTTTTTTACACTTAACGTGACAACATCTCCCCCATACTGAATTATAGAGCACCTCACTACTCTAAATACAATGACACAAAACACAAAAATTACCCTTTTAAATTTTGGTGTGTGAACTCAACCTTGGATGAATAGACATTTTTGGATTATTAACGTGGGTTCTTGATCCACTTGTCTTATCTAAATCAACCTTCAATTTTGGATGAATTGACTTCTTGGATTATTAACATGGGTTTTTTATTCACTTGTTTTATAGATTAAATGGTTTTATTTATAGATTAAGAATATGTATTTCCTTTGTGAAGATTAAAGTTTGCAATCCAAAAAGGGTAGGGCATGTACATCTTTGTAAACTAAGTAGTCAAATCACTGCACAAAGGGGTTTCATTGTCCCACTAACAAGAGGATCTCATATGTCAAGCTGGCGTCTGATTAGGTTCTGACCTTAGATTATTATTAGTATTATTCTATATTAATGTTTGATATTCTTTTCTTGATTTTTTTTTTAAATTATAGATTTTTTATTTTTGAGTTAAAAACATGAATGCTACACATCTCACCCATATTGGTCTATTATTATTATCATTATTTAATACTATATTTGGTTGACTTATGCTACATCTCACATCGGTGTTAGGCACAAACATTATGCATCTCCCTCATATTGGGTTGTAGAATAACTTGCTTATCTCGATACAATGATGGACTATGCAATGAGTTCCATGTGTTTTTAAACATGGTCAAGAAAAGGAGGGAGTGGCATGTATGTAGTACACCGTATATCATATGGGAATTGTTCAACAAGTTGATTTGGTCTAGTGCTTATTAATTCACTCCCGAGTAAAGATGTAAAGATGTAAACATATATACATTATCATTTTTCCAATAATATATAAGGGAGAAAGAGGATAAAAGGCTCTCCATCTCTAAAGGGGTAATAATTTTTTATCTAATCAACTAGCTTCATGCACATCTCCCTCGTATTGGCTTGTAAAATGCATCTCACTTCTCTTGGTATAATGATGGACGACGCAAATGTTAGGATATTTTAGAGACTTACGAGTTAATTAAGTTCAACTTGGTTCAATGGGTCTTCAGGTCAAGAGTGTTTCTTGGTAACAAACCTAAAATATATAAATTAATAATAATTAAATTATAATTACAATGTTAATCTTTGATATTGAAGTAGTCTAAATATTAAACAAATTGAACATTTTCTAGCTATCTAATCATTGGTCAAATTGCATTTTTCATTGTTAAAATTGCATTAAAATGGATTCAGTGCGCTCAAATGTCCCTATTGCACCTAGGTTGTGCAATCTCAACTAGTGATATATGCAATTTTAACAATTCCTTTGATTTTTAACTGGATTTCATGCAAAATTAATTGGAAAAAGGAAGTCGAAATCATTTAACATTTAGACTACTTTGATATATGCAATTCCATCAATCCAAAATGATTTTGGTAGTGTTTTAGGTTAAAATAACCAAATCCCTTTACATTATTTTTTAGTAGTTAAAAATAGGGAAAATTTATAGAACATTTAAGTAAGTCATTTTAGATACTTTTTTATGTCTTATTTACCAAATCCAATGGGACCAGTTTAATCACTTACTAACATTAATATTGATTAAAAATTACATAAATTCCTAATCAAAATTGTAAACTCTTATGTACATGAGTCCCAAAACGCACTCACATTTATGTAAGTCAATAAAAGTTTGATTGATTAGTTAACAAGCAGGAAAGTTGCGTTGCAGCAAGTCCCTACCAAAAGGAGATGCCGACATAGAAAATAATAAGTAGTGGGGGCTATTAAAGTAAGGTTTGTGGTCCCATTAAACGCCCATCTAGGTAGTGCACAAGACACATAGCACTAGTGAATAGAGCTTCGATGCCTGCGTTGCTATTTTTTTTAATTGCCTCTAACCAAGTTACTAATGATAGCCTATCCGTTTCCAAATGGAGTTCTAGAGAAAGGTGTGATCAAAAGGTGAGAAAAGTCTCAGACACTAAAAGAAAAGGTCAATAACCTATTAAAAACAGACCACCAACAGTGTAATAATGAAAACTAAGAGCCACAATGAAGCCAAACCTCAAGGACGTGAGAGGATCAATACTCATCTTGGCACACTGCGCAACCTTTAAGGTCTTCAAAAAATATCTATTAAGATGTAGATTTTGCACATTTAAAAGTTTAACTTAGGTTTTTCTTGTGCAGACAAACAAAGTTTATTTGCTCACCAAAGTAATCAAGCACTTAACGACAAAGGTGACATGTCAAATTTAGAAATTTTGATTTTAAATTAATTTTAATTCAATTTTAGTCTTTAACAATTTCATTATCTCCTCTAAAGATTTATGTCTTATTCAAACCATCTTTTACCAATAGAAAAACATATTTTTAATTTCCTAAAAATACAAAATATTTCATCATAAAAAAATCAATTAAACATATATTTTTCCAAAACAATATAAAACATTGCATTAACACTTTCAAACTAATACATAATCAAAATTTTGACTAAAAATCCATTGATTAATATATATCCTTATATCCCCCACCGAGAAAGGACATAATATTCTTTTCACTAAAATTCAAATCTCTAATATACAAGCCTGCCACTTTACCTTTAAAATTTGAACTTAGATCATCGAAATACTAATTATTATCAATAAGCCACAACTCTATATTATATTATTATATTATATAATAATAATAATAATAATATTCTTCTTCTTTTGAAATATATATATTATTTTAATGTTGACTCAACCCCTACCATATGAGACTTCAGAAAAATATTGTTTCCTTACAAAGTCGCCATTCGTAAGCTTGGACATGGACAACCATTTTTAAGGGAATATTTGTTAGGTTATATTAACATAGTCTTCTAATGAATTATTTTACAGATGTCTTTGGTGTCCAGGGCTTTCACCAACTATTCATGATTCAAGGATATTGGTCAATTTACACATCGTTATCTTTGACTCAATAATGGAAAGCAATTATCCTTATAAAATATAAGGTAAAATAAAAGATTAAATATTTATGATATCAAATTTTAAATCTTCTAAGTTTACTTATTTGGTGGTTTTTTAATTAATATAGATCCATTTTAAATATAGGTTTATTAAGTTTTGAGAGGAATTCAATTTTTTGAGGTGCTTAATAGATTTGGGTTTGTGATAGATCTATGTTGGTTTTAAATTTTTATTTTATGATCCCAATTGTTATTTAATTACTTTTTTTTTATAAGTTATGAGTGCACATGATTTTTTTTACACTTAACGTGACAACATCTCCCCCATACTGAATTATAGAGCACCTCACTACTCTAAATGCAATGACACAAAACACAAAAATTACCCTTTTAAATTTTGGTGTGTGAACTCAACCTTGAATGAATAGACATTTTTGAATTATTAAAGTGGGTTCTTGATCCATTTGTCTTATCTAAATCAACCTTCAATTTTGGATGAATTGACTTCTTGGATTATTAACATGGGTTTTTTATTCACTTGTTTTATTTATAGATTAAATGGTTTTTGGTCTTTAAAATTTATATATATATATATTTTTAATTTCAAAGTATAATGAAATGGATTAAAATAAATTAGAATGTAAATTTTTTAATATTTAAAATGTTTTTTGAAATCTATCTATATATATACATATATGAACATGAACAAATTGATTGTTAAGTGAGTTTAGTGGTTAAGAATATGTATTTTCTTTTTGAAGGTTAAAGTTTGCAATCCAAAAAGGGTAGGGCATGTACATCTTTGTAAACTAAGTAGTCAAATCACTGCACAAAGGGGTTTCATTGTCCTACTAACAAGAGGATCTCATATGTCTAGCTGGCGTCTGATTAGGTTCTGACCTTAGATTATTATTAGTATTATTATATATTAATGTTTGATATTCTTTTCTTGTTTTTTTTTTTTTAAATTATGAATTTTTTTATTTTAGAGTTAAAAGCATGAATGCTACACATCTCACCCATATTGGTCTATTATTATTATCATTATTTAATACTATATTTGGTTGACTTATGCTACATCTCACATCGGTGTTAAGCACAAACATTATGCATCTCCCCCATATTGAGTTGCAGAATGCAACTTGCTTCTCTCGATACAATGATGGACTATGCAATGAGTTCCATGTGTTTTTAAACATGGTCAAGAAAAGGAGGGAGTGGCATGTATGTAGTACACGGTATATCATATGGGAATTGTTCGACAAGTTGATTTGGTCTAGTGCTTATTAATTCACTCCCGATTAAAGATGTAAACATATCTACATGAACATTTTTCCAATAATATATAAGGGAGAAGGAGGACAAAAGGCTCTCCATCTCTAAAGGGGTAATAATTTTTTATCTAATCAACTAGCTTCATGCACATCTCCCTCATATTGGCTTGAAAATGCATCTCACTTCTCTTGGTATAATGATGGACTATGCAAATGTTAGGATATTTTAGAGACTTACGAGTTAATTAAGTTCAACTTGGTTCAATGGGTCTTCAGGTAAAGAGTGTTTCTTGGTAACAAACCTAAAATATATAAATTAATAATAATTAACAATAATTATCCAAGGGACATGACCTTTGTGAATAGTCATCAAAGGCGCCTTTAGAATTGTATTTATACTGGCCCTCTCTTTCATTGTAATCATCTCATATCTTATCATTTTACGTTTAATATATAATTCCTATATGGATTTCTCATCTCTGTCGTATTTACAGTGGATTTTTTTTAGAATAAACTTTGTTCGTCTCATTTGGTATCAGAGTTAAAAAAATTGATCCCAACCTTTGACCACACCAATCTTTCAAATTTTCTTTGAAGCCTAGCCCTTGGCTAAGTCATTAAGACAGTTTATCAGAGTTTCTCTGACCATCTTGCTCTCGAACGCAATCAGGCTTTTGGCCATCCTAAGTTTAGAATTCCAGATCAAAAGAAAAATCTGTTTTCTGCAAATTCTGAATTTGAAGAAAAAAGTCCACTGTTGACTGAATCGAATATTGTTTCACGTCTTATTACTCTACACTAAAAAATACTTCAAAGTACGGGAAGTGACTTGTGCACAGCAGAATTGCATCGAATTCCAATCTCGTCTATTCTATTGTTTCTATCGTAGTCATAAAAAACAAGCATACAAACATAGCCACTGGCATATTTTGGGTCTCTTACATCGCTACCGTTGTGCTCGAGAATTTTTTCTGCAGTCATCACATAGCCGCCAGCACCACGAATTTAGGGGAGCCATAATATACTCTGAAACTGTGCTGCATCAATCCACGCGGTCGACCCAACTATTACCGTAAATTGCTGCCAATCATAATCGTTGGACCATAATCGTGCAAATAAACCAAATAGTCAATCGAAATAGTGGAGAATCGTGTCGATACAAGTAGTCATAAGTCAAAAGTTGTTAAGGTGAAGACAAATAATAGGGCAGTGTTACCCACGCGGGTTAGTATAAGCAAAGATATCAATCGACATAATTATTCCATTCCGTTATAAAGTAAAGGAAAAACAATTTTAAGTGGAAGTTGCAATACATAAATTTCAAGACGGGAGTATTTTTTTCAATAGAAATAAAGCATACTTGTATTTAGAAGTATAAAGTAATTACATCAGAAATAAGCCACCCAAAAAGAAGAGAACAAGGTCGCCTGTCCAAGCCTCCCAAATAACCGATCTTGGCCAAGATAAGTGAAACCGGGATACTCCAATCCCCCAACAAAAAAAATCCAATGTCAACCATGGTTCCCACCCAGAGCTAAAAACAGCCGTCAAAGAAGGTCCCAAACATATAAACAAATTAAAAAATATACATAAACATAGTTATACTTTAAAAATATTCCAGCATCTCGCAACTGGATCACGGGACCCTTAAGATATCTTACCCGTCGGTGCATCCAAACCACGTTGCGAGAGATAGTCTGCAACCTAGTTATGTTCCCTATAGATATGGATAATGGAAGTCCCCAAAGTGCAAGCACGAAGTGACAAAATCTGATTCATCCATGACTACATAGCCAAAGCGTTGATGGTAGCTGCATTATTTGCCTAAGATACTATGGCCAAGGAATCTAACTAAAGCCTACCTTTTAAAATTAAAATGGAGAAAATTATTATAAAGCTATATATATATATATCCAAAGCGTTGATGGTAGCCGCATTATTTGCCCAAGAGGAATCTAACTAAAGCCTACCTTTTAAAATTAAAACGGAGAAAATTATTATAAAGCTATATATATATATAAAGAGGAATCTAACTAAAGCCTACCTTTTAAAATTAAAACGGAGAAAATTATTATAAAGCTATATATATATATAAAGTGGTAGTTATAAAATACAAATAAAAAAGTTATTAAACTTTTATAAGTAGTTAAAGGGGTTTAAATTGTTCGAGGGTTAAAGTTATATCAAGGAAGTTAAGAAATAAAAGGGCACATACTTTAAATTTGAACAAGAAAAGAAAAACAAAGAAAAAACATAGAAATTGTATTTAAAAAATAAAAAAAGAAAAAGAAGTTGTTTTAAAAATTATAAAAAGATTTAAAAAAAGAGAGCATTGAAGCTTATTATTAGTAGAGTTTGGTCAAAAGTAAAAATGGAATCTATACAATGTGAATCTATACTATGTGAGGTAGTAAAGCAACACAATTCTTATTTAGAAAAGAAGAATAAGGATTTTTTCGCTCAAATTACCGAATTAAAGAAGGTGAATTATCGCAATAAAAGACTACTAAGAGAAAATGAAGAATTTAAAAAGGAAGCTAACAAAAATTTACTAGAAAAGGATAAAGAGATCTATCGTCTAAATGATCATAATCAGAAATTACTTCTTCAAATCAGGAAAGCGAAGGATAAAGCACAACGCAATCAAAATTTGGAAGAAGAGAATCATGATCTTCAAAAAGAATTATCGAGCAAAGACGAAGAAAGCTCTTCCTTAAAAAGGGTTAATCAAGAATTGCTAGAGCAAATAAAAATCTTAAAAGAAAGAGAGCACAAAAGTCAAGACAATTAAAATGAAGTTGACAAGTCCAAGGAAGAACTCTTATGCTTAAAAAGACATAATCAAGACTTATACAAGTTCGAAAGCTAAAGCATGATAAGAAATCTTTACATGAAGAGTTAGATCGCAAAGAATCATTAATCAACAAAATGATGACTCGTCCAATAGAGAAGTCATCAGACGGTCAAAATCAAACACCAAAAGAAGGAGCCAATACAAAGTCAATCAACGCTCAAATTCAGAAGAATGCATATAGTGACAAATCACTAACATCAGAAGAAGATGGTTCCGAAGAACAATCAAAAAATATTAAGATGCCTTATCGTCACCCAAATCATATGAGTCGTTATGACCAACAACAACATCAAGAGAAAAATAAACAATACTCTATTCACAGACAACCTAACTACAACATTGAGAAAGAACACATACAAAATCGACAACCTGCATGGAAGCCTAAAATGAGAAGTTCTATCCGAATAGTCAATTATCAAATAGATCCAATGAAGATATATTTTGGGTGGATCACTTCCCAAAAGATGCAACACATAAGTTCAGGAATTCGAAAGTTATATCGTCTTGTTTCGTCAAGTGTCGTAGTTACAAGCCCAAAAGATCTTGAGAAGACATTACGAATGAGAATAAGAGTTAAAGAGAAGTCTTTTCCAAATTATGCTTTGAGGACAAAGCATTCTTAAGGGGAAGGCAATGTAACAAACCTAAAATATAGAAATTAATAATAATTAACAATAATTATCCAAGGGACATAACCCTTGTGAACAGTCATCAAAGGTGCCTTTAGGATTGTATTTATATGGGCCCTCTCTTGCATTGTAATCATCTCATATCTTATCATTTTACATTTAATATATAATTCCTATATGGATTTCTCATCTTTGTGGTATTTACAGTGGATATTTTCTTAGAGCGAACTTTTTTTGTCTCATGCTTTAGTCTAATTTTGTAACTAGCTAATACAATGGTCACAATTATGTTCTAAACATAAAGTGATCTAATGGTTCATATTGTCCTCAGTATTAATGACACTTGATCCATGGCTTGACAGCAGATTGATCCGTGATTTCTATTTAAATAACATAGAGGGTCATTTGTCGATGATTTATTGTGAGAGATGTTCATATAATCTATTTTATTTTACATTAACACATTGCCTCAAGTTGTCATGTCGATTAGGACCATGGCTTGTTTCCCTTTTATAGGGTTTTAACCATGTAAATATTGGTGTACTGATATTTACTATGTGTGTTAGAGAAGTATTAAGGTGTTTGACCTTTGTGTATATACCCTATTTTTAACATGGGATTAATGTTAGGATATTTCAATACTCCATCCTTGTCCTACCTAGCATTATTTATTTTTCCTAGTTGTTGATGATGTCATTTCCCCCCTAGTGGTGTGCATATTTCATCCAAGATCCATCTACCACCTTCTGATCCCTGCATGCATCATTTTAGGACCACTTCAGCCAGTTCCCTATTTTATAGGAGCCTACTGAGTGTTCCAGTGCAGTCCACTTGAGTTATATAACTCTTGTGGGGGGTTAGAGCTCTGGATGCCACTGATTGTGGCCTAATACACCCTTTTCTGACTGACATGCATGACAGACTCACTATTGCGCCCTCCTCAGTCAGTTAACTTATTGCGACTTCAATTAGCTAATTTTAGGTTCACTTTAGTTGACTTTGAGTCTTTCGGAGCACTCCAGTGGTGATAATCCCTATGCTAGACCAATTGAGGTTTGAATTCTCCTGGATGATTCGAATTATATCCATTGTAACATCATTGTTTATTATATTGATAATTGGAACATGTGACATTATTCTATTCCTATTTGAGTTCTGTTGCATTATTATTCTTCTGCTCTTTTTTACTGCAATTTTCACTCTTCTTCAAATTTTCTGCTCATTATTTCTTTGTGAGGTATCCTCGACTCTTTAGATATGCCGTGACATAGAATTTCACATGGTATCAGATCCATTTGAGTGAATAGGTTGACCAACTACTTTCAGTAGTGCACCAGAAGCCTCTTGATTTCCACAGCAAATCCTGGTGCCATTGCATTGAATTCATTAGAGAAATCCAATGAGGTCTAGCTAGGTGTGAAGGATCCATATAAAAGTGCCTACTGCCCTAAAGTAGTGCCCAGTAGTAGTATACCTCCTTATTGCGAGTTTTTTTCAGGGTATTCAAATTTTTTGAGTGCAACAACAGTTACAACAGTTTTTCTGCAGTTGCAGCAGTTTCACCTTGTATTTGCTCCAGCAGTTGTAATGGAAAATTTGAACTCTCCTCTCTCTCCTAGGATCTTGACACCCTTCAATTATCTTGATTGGAGGGATGATATGCAGATGGTATTGCGAAACAAATCACTATACATGGTGACAGTGGGGAAGGATCTCAAACCAACATCGGCTATGGAGAAAATGAAGTATCTAAATAGATTGGATGAAGCATTTGGTTTCATGTGTATTCATATTTCCATAGATCTTCTCTTTCCACATCGAAGGATTGAAGACTCCAAGAGAATTATGGTTGGAGTTAGAGACCCTCTTCAGAAAACAAGATGAGATAAGAGGCCATATTTTGGAAAATGAGTTGATTGCTCTACAACCGAACATTTTTGAGACCATTTGGCAGTTCTTTTCAAAATTCAAATATATTGTTATGCAATGCAAGCAGTGTGGCATTAAGAAGAAGGATGAGCAGCTGGTTTTATCCATTCCGAGTAAGATAGGTCTTGAGTTCTCTATCTTTGTCTCTACCTTCCATTCTGGGCGAATGTCAATCCATGGTTGGAAGATGCCATCCTTATATGTTTTCACTGAATCTCTCATCCAAGAACAAGATAAGTTGATACAGATGGGTGCCTTGCAGGCCTTCAAAGATCAAGCTCTTATGGCTGGAGAAGAAAAAAGTGCGAATGGGAATGGGAAGCACAAAGGAAAGGATAAGAGGCAATCTAAACCCAAGTAGAATTCCAAGTCAAGTCCATCAGAAGGAGCCTCCATCTCTAAGAAGGAAAAACATAAGGGATTTGAGAAATCCAAGTGTTCCTATTGTAATAAAGGAAACTTACCCAGAGATATCTTGCATGAAGAAGAAGATAGATCATATGACCAAGCTTATTGAACAACACAACATTGTGCTCCCAAAAGGTGCAAGAGAGACTGATTATGGAAGTGAGTTTGATGGTCACGAGAGTTTCCATGCATTGAAGGCTGGATTTTCAAAATCAGAAGCCCTCCTCATAGATTCAGGAGCCTCCAACCATATAGTTGCCTTCAGAGAATTATTTTCTTCTCTAGATCTCAAATATGGTCCGATTATTCACATGGGAGCAACTCTCAGATCTCTGCTGAAGGGAAGGGCACAATACATATGGAGCATGGCAAGTTCAAGAATATTGTTATATTTTTGCCTTCTTTGTCCGAAAATTTGTTGTTTGTATATCAGTGAACTCACACAAGTTCACCGAAGAAAGTGGTCTTTGGTCCTGACACAGTTGAGATTGTAGAGATCTCCACTGGGAAGATTATAGTGAAAGGGTTTGCAAACTATGCCTCCAAGGCATATGAATTCTCACATTTTTTTCCATACTCTCTTCCTACCCCATCAGAATCTGATGAAGATTAGAGTGATACCTCTTCTAATGAAGATGAGGATCAAGATCTTGATGTTGAGAATAAAGTTCAAGGAGATTCAGATTCGGATCCAGATCCAACACATGATCCCAACCCATGGCCAAGGCCAATATGGGCTCACAAAGTCCTTGTAGCCGCTGGGAACACAGTTGGGGATCCATCTGACCATAGAACCACTAGATTTCAGTATCATTTAAAACTTGCACTATGTCATGCAGATCCACTTCTCTTAGAGAGGTGCTACATGATGGTGGGGTTTGATCCACAATCTCTTGGAGAGACTTTCCATGGGGGATATACAACCAGGAAACAATCTCGGTTTTCTGACAAAAGGTACTCAAAGGTTCATGATTTGGACCACAATGATCCATTTGATCCAGTAGCAAGAAGGGTTACTGGAATACTTGTTTTGGAAAATACAACTTCTACACAGTGGGAGGCACATCAGAGGAGCAGATCTAGATCTAGCACTTGCATTTCTATCCTCCAGAGGATCAACTTGCCAATATTTTTGCAAAGGCTTTCACTGAGGAAATTGTTTTCCTTCTCTGCTTAGCATGAATGTTCTTTGAGTTCCCTACTGCTGTTCTTTTTTAGGGGGGGTATTTTTCCCATGAGGTTTTTCCCCATTTCCTTGGTTCATGGACAGTGCTTTATTTTTTTATCATTTATTTGATTGTATGGGTGACCTTTGGTATTAGTAACCAGGGAACCACCTAATCATAACACAATAACATTTAAGGGAACCACCTAATTGTAACACAATAACAACTAAATAATTCACACTTGTCGGTTTAGGTAATTATGTGGCTAATGACCAAGAAACTATTTCGAAGGGTTCTATCATATCGTGAATTAGGTTACAAGAGGAAACAACAAGGTTATTCCATAATTCAAGTGTGAAAGAATCTGTTAGAATTTTTTTTTTTTTTAATAGTGGGGAACTGTCTAAACATTCCAGTAAGCATCGTCAACTAAACCTGCTGGAAATACAAATCTATGAGCCGGGGCCAGCCTGAATTTGGAACCAAACATAATCAACAAAAGTGTGGGGCCTACCACCGCGGTCACACGAGATCGCGAGCTTCTAGGAATCGAACCTGGCTCCTGATAAGGCATCCTTCGTAACTCATCGTTGGCTCCAGGACCTCAGCCCCAATCTGCTAGAGAATTAGTGGGAACACTGTCGAAAAATTAAAAAACCTTTCCATCGTTTTAGATTATCACTTTATCCAATAGCCATGATATAGATTATCATAAAGAACGACACATAGAATACGAGAGTTAATATTGGTTCAAACTATCTAATTAATTTGTGAAGAGTTTCTTGACCTCCCTCCTATTCGGTTGGAGAACCTTAGCCACAATTATAAGGATGTTTTGTGTCAATTCGTCATAACCAACGTAGATTTATCTTGAATCCAGATCTATCAAGCATAGAGAGGGATCCAATTTCTTGAGGTGTAATTTTTTTTTAATCTTCATTATTTTACATGGATGGAAAAAATTTACACCTCAAGAAATTTGATCCTTCTTGGTGCTTGATAGATTTGGGTTTAAGATGGATCTATGTTGGTTTTTATCTTTTTTATTTTATGAGCCAACATGGATTTTTTAATAAATTTTTATTTGATTTTAAAATTTTGTTTCATGAGATGATATGGATTTTTTTAATTACTTATTATTTGGTTTTATTTTTATTTTTATTTTATGAGTTGACGTGAATTTTTTTAATTACTTTTATTTTTGGTACATAATGTTACGTTACGTGACAACATCTCCCCCATATTAGGATGTAGAGCACCTTGCTACTCTCAGTGCAATTACCCTTTCAAAGAAAATATTAAGATGCATATCCATACATTTAATTTGACATATTCATTCAATAATCTTTAATATTATAAAGTGGATTTATAAGGGACACTTAAGGTGACTTGTAAGATCAAATATTTTAAATTCAAACTCTTATAGAAACATATTATATTTAAAGCATTATAAAAGTATTTTCTAAGTTATAAAAGTGGTATTATAGAGGTAATACTAAGTTTTCATTCTAGGGTATTAAAATGTTATTCAAAGTTATTAAATCCCAAAGAAGATATTAGCTCAGATTTAAATCAAATAAGTGTTAAGTACCATTTGGTATAAAGTGCAAATTGTGAAGCGAAGATATCATATTTGCGTTCATATTCTTGCCGAGGAATTCTACCAAAAAAAAGGATTTTAATAACAAGAAGGAAGAGAGATTTTTTTATAAAGGTATTGAATCATCATGCTTCGAATTATTACATTTAAAGAGAGTATTTGAGAAAAGAAAATTAGTGTCATTATCAATGCAAACTTCAATGGAAATTACATTAATATAGATTTGGACAATCAATTAATAAATCCATAACCTAATATAAATGAAAAGATAATATGTGTAACAATTGATGGTTATAAATACATATATGAATTCAATGTTACAACTATGTATAAAGGAGAGGTTGACAGGTAATTCTTTGGTCAACCTAGATATAATCACTGGGTACGTTCATTTTGAACATGGATATATATTTTTTGGCATTCTCATACAAAAAGAAGAAAATAACGTTGCAAGACGTTACAATAAAGTCATTCTCAGAGGTTCCCTCGTAAGAAGACCTATAGGAGATACCAAAAGTGATCCTTCAAGATTTCTAGAAGTTAATACAAAAGTTGCAGGATTGACAGGAAGAATGTGTCAAGGTCAACATTGAGAAAGACAAAGAGATTTATCGCCTAAGAAATCATAATAAAAAACTATTTGCAAAAATCATGAATTCCAAGGAGAAGAAGCAGTGTTTTCAAAAGTTAGAACAAGAGAATTAAGATCTCACGAAGGAATTCAAGAAGCTATAAAAAAAAATATCAAGAAGCTTCTAGCTTAAGGAACCCTAACTAGAGGTTTCTTGAGAAAATCAAAAGATCAAAAGAGGCACAATCAGAAAAGCAAGACTTGAAGGACAAAGTTGAAAATCCAGAGAACTATTAAGAACTTTCACGCTTAAGGATTCATAATCAGAGTTTACTTATTGAAATCAAGAATTTAAAGAATGATAATAAGTCGCTACAAGGGAAGCTAGATAAGCTTATCAATAAAGAATCAACAATAAATAAAGAAACAATCAATGATCTCGTTGAAATAAATAAGCCATCAAAGGTAAAAATTGAGACATTTAAGAAGGGAACCAATACATATCCAATTGAAATCGTACCTAAAAATAAAGCGCCACAAGCATCAAAATATGAAGGTGTTTCGAGAACATGACACCAATTATAAGCATACCCTTTTGTCATCCTAATTATAAGGATCATCAACGAACTAACTGAAGACAAAATAAATATAATAGGTTAAGTAGAGATCCTACTCTATTGACAAGAAGTGAAGTATGGAATCGTATCATCATAGAAGTTATTGCTAAGCCAAATCACAAAAGATTGAATTATGGTGGTATGACCCTTACATAATTTGACAACTCTACTCATCACTTAGAAGAACATATCACCTTGTGCCCTCAACAATGATAAACATAAGAATGAAGAATATTGATAATGCATTACAAGCGAGAACAAAGACATGGATTTTGTATGATTTGAGGACAAAGCATTTATAAAGGTTTAGGAAATGTAACATACATAATAGTAATAAATTACAATAAAATAATGATTACAATAAATAATAATGATAAATAATTAGTGATTAATGATTAATAAAACGACACATCTTTTCTAAAAGACATGACCTATTGAAAGGGCATGACTTAACATTGTGACATGCTAATGCTATAAGTATACCATCACATGGTCATTGCAATCATATCATTCATCATTCATTTTAATACATATGTATTCTAGTCTATGGATTATTGTCATCTAGCCTATTTAGGGTGGATATTTACTATATGAATAGGGATTGTTCATCACAATCATTTTGTACCATCAATCCTTAATAATTCCGTCAATTCTATCCCAAGTTATTCTTAAGACAAGATATTATGATAGTTAGACACTTAGGAGTTGTTACGTCAACTCAATCTAATTTTTTATATAGTAAAAGTGTGTTTTTGTAACTAGCTAATACTATGGTCATGATTATGTTCTAGACATAAAAGTGATCTAACGATTCATCTTTTTCTTGATATTCATGACACTTGATCCATGACTTAACAACCAAGTGGTCCATGATTTATATTTAAAGAGCTTAGAGGGTCATTTGTTGATGATCAATAGAGAGATTTTCATGCAATCTATTTTTTCATTAATATATTGCATTAAGTATTTTTGTTAAATGAAACCATGAACTATTTTTCTCATTGAGAGTTTTAACCATGTAAAAATTAATATATCGATCTTTGCTCCCCATATTATGGTTTCCTTATGTGGATGTACCATGTTTTCAAACATTGAATTAGAAAAGTTATGAAAATCCACTCTCATTGTTGATTGGAATCCTAAACTTATATCATTCCATGCAACAAATAACTTTTGGATTTTATTATATATGAGCATATATGGGTCGAGTAACCACTCTAGTGCATTGGGAAGATTGTTCCAATTAGAAACCCATTTTGTTTTAGCTTAAAAGTTTTCATTTTCCCAAGACATACAATCATTTATATCAAATCCAAAGGTACACACATCTTCATTTTTAAGTTTTTTTTAAGATCTATTTTATGTTGTTTAGTTTATTACTTCATTAGTTTCATTTTATTTTTCTTTTTTTGTTTTGTTGTCGATTTGTGTATATATTTTATCCTACGCCTTATGAGATGTTAACATAAATAGAAAATAAAATTGTTTCTAATATATGTTTGTTTTTTGCCGTGTATATTTTGTGATCTTGGAAAATAAAAAACAATGAGGAAAAATAGTATTTTTTTGTGATCTTGGAAAATAAAAAACAATAAAAAAAAATAGCATTTTTCAGATAGCCTGACAAAAATCTATCTCAAAAATATAAAATTCATTTTTTTTTAATAAATTTCTTATTTTTATATGTAATAACCTATGAAGTTATTTAAAGGAAAAAACACAAATTTTTGTGATAAAAAAAGAAAATTCCCTTTCTTCTTTTTAAAATCTTATATGTTAAAAGAGTTTTATTTCTTTATATATATATATATATATAATTTTGTTTTTGTAAACTGTAAAGTTCTATTAAATAGTGGAAATAAAAAATACATAAGGAATAACTATCTTTAGTGGTCTAAGTATGTGGAACCACCAATCCAGATAATCAAAAGGATCAAAACGACTGAAACCATAGTTACCAGACTTCTGCCAAGGGTAGGGAGAGCCAGTGTGTTCAGAGGAGGAACAGAGTCTATACAAACTCGTAAAAAAACAACTGAAATAAACAAAATTCATGAGCATATTATAACAAAAACACTAAAAGTCGCAAGTAGCCTCCGGAACCTTTTTAGCTTGTTGTATTTTCATCGGGGGGAACCTCTTCAAGAATCGGACAACTAAAGTTGTCCTCCTTTGTCATTTCCTGAGCTGACTGCTTGACTGGCTGGGATTCCACCTTGCGCTAGGGAAGAGAAATATTCTCATTCTTGCCACAAACTCTTTTGATTTCCATATTTCTAATCATGGAGGGAATGGGGAAGGTGTCTGTGGCTAGCTCCAAGGTCGTTGGATCAATTTCACCTCCCCCTGCCGCTGCAGAATTCTCCCCGGGGCCTCCCACTACACCAATGTTGCTGCCCCGACATGGCTAGCACTGGCATGGCTACCACCAGCATGGCTACCGCCAGTATTGCTTCTGCTAGCGTAAGTCTCCCCACCAAAGGTGGTTTCCAGATTTCCCACCAAACCTTCCATTTGAGCTAAGTGATCCTTCATCATTTGAGTCATGTCCCTAGCCTTGGGCCAGTTGGCCTTGGTGTCCTCCATGAGAGCTCCCAACATGTTCCTGATGAGCCAATAGTGGTTGATGCGGCCCTTATTCTTTCCAGAAGAGAGGTGGTCGGTGAGTATGAGGGCTTCCCAGTTGTCAATGAGAATCCGAACCGGGATGGAGACCCCCTCCCCATAGTGAAAATGCTGGCGAAGCCTGAAGGCACACACACAATTGGCTTGAACAAACCATAAAAATACCTCGCAATCATCTTAACCTTGTGCATGAAGGAGGCCATTAGAGCCACACGCATGAGTAGCATGATGGTGGTACCCAAAGGGCCGAAACCAGGTTGGCCAATGCAACAAGAGGGCTACTGAATTGAATGAGCCGGGGTGTAATCCCCACGACACATTAAATTACCGTCATATCTCCTACCACGGGCTGGTCTCGTTGGCTAATGTGTCATGGGCTCGCCACACGCCCTATCTACCACGACACCCTCATCTGGATTTTATATATATATATATATAATTTACTTTACTTTATTAAATGTTATTTTATAAAAAAATGTTTTGAGTTTAAATCTTTATTTTTAAACGTTAATTTTGTTTTTAACTTTGCATACATACGCTTTAAGTTATAAAATATTTGTATTGTAAAATTCATTTAATTAAGTTATAAAAGTGAATAATTTACAAATATTTTTATTGTTTTTTTTCCTTTTAAAGTTATATTTAGTATGTAACTTTAAATTATAGAAAATAACTTATTATAAAATTGGTTTTCATTAACTACTTTAAAAGTGAGCTCATAGGAAATATTAGATAAGGGGGTAAAATTTTCACTCTTTACAATTCGACAATCTCATCATGCACCCATCATCATGTGGGCCAACCTACCACCAACATGAAACCTTGGTCAATTTCTATCTTCAATCCATTTTACTTTCATATTGTAATATTACTGGTTCAAACGAGATCCTATTTATAAATTATAAATATGTCTCATGAAAATCTTATATGGAAGATTTACTAAGAAGTAAATGGCTTTACTTAGTTATCTTGGAAACATACGTTAAAGAGATATGGATGAGACAATTTTTGTGATGCATAACTTGGATTAATAAGAAAGCCAAGTGATTTATAGCTTCACCTTCTGGAGATTCAAACCTTAGATTCCATTTGGAAAACAAGTGAAAAGCATGTTTAATAAATGCAATAAGGTTCAAGTTAATCATTCTAAAAAACAATTAATTTTTTTGAATCCTTGTGAATTCTATTACATTGAGGATGTTCTATCAAAGTTTAAGTCACTTAGATTTTTAGTTGAAAAATATAAGATAAACAACGAAGATAAATTTGAAATATTTTGTTTTTTTTTATATACTTTTCACTCCATTAGAGAAGCACTTATTATTTAAGAGGATATAGAAAAAATGCTCTTTTTTGAAGCCTTCTGTGATTCTTTAATTAGACAACAAGATAAATTCTTGCACCTTGGATTCATCAACATTGTAGGTACATCTAAAAAAGCATTAGTGACACAATAGAAGCAAGGCCCTAAACATCTCAAGAAGCAACATTCTCACAAGGAAAGCAAAAAAAAGTGTCTCAAACCCTCTCATCTAACTCCTACTCCAAATGGTGATAAAGGAACCAAGCCAAAAGGAAAGAATACTAAGAGACATTGATTTTTTTTAGCAATATGAACATATGGAGTCTAAATGTTTAAAGAGGAAGAGAGCCTTAATAAATGATGAATAAGAATAACACTACTCTCAATATTTCTTCTTGTAACTCTTATCATATCACTAATAATAAATCCATATTTTATACTCTTAATAGATGTAACACAAAAAACATATTTGTTGGTGATGATAGATCTCTTAATGTTGTAGGGTATAGAATATTTTAGCTGCGTGATGGTCATTTTAATCGGATGTATTATGTACTACAAGTCTTTCCTTCAACCTTCTATCAATGTATCAAATCACTCATTTAGATGAAGGTAAAGTTGTATGATTTTCACCTTATCAAGTTGTAATCAAAAGATCGCAAACATATCTTAGCAATTGGAATTGTTGACGATGTTGCTAGGTTGTAAAAATTGAATAACTCTAGTCATCATCTCTTCCCTAAATTTGTATTGTTCACAAAAATGACATAACAAAACTTTAACGTGAGTGGTTTGGTCATATAAACTATTATTGATTACAACATCTATGTCAACATAATATGGTGATTGTTCTTCCTCTCATTTCTTATAGAGATGGTGTTTGTTTCAATTATATTCTCGACGAGCATCATTATGATAGTTTAAATAAACATACTTCTTGGCACATGTTGACCTCTTTGCAACTTATTCATAATGATTTAAGTGCACTTCCTTCTACTCCTTTATCTAAATTAAAGTCATTTTTAAAATAAGGT
The DNA here is from genome assembly GCA_027924585.1 of Larix kaempferi. Taxonomy (NCBI): domain Eukaryota; kingdom Viridiplantae; phylum Streptophyta; class Pinopsida; order Pinales; family Pinaceae; genus Larix; species Larix kaempferi. The sequence continues at coordinate 1,531,359 of BSBM01000703.1, read as the reverse complement.
AAAATACTTAAAAAAAACCATTCTACATAAATAAATATGTAATATATGATATGTCACTCTAATGCTTTCTTACCCTTATACGATACGAGGATAAAATGAAAATGATGTTTTCATACATGTCCGTCATTCCTAATTTTGTAGAAGATATGGCTATTTTAAGGGAATCATCGCTTGAGATATTAATAAAGTCATGTAATTGATTATATGCTTTAAAATTTCTTTCATGGTGAGAGATTTCAACAACTATTCATGATTTAAGGATGGTGTTTCATGCTCCCTTATTGAAAGTAATTAGTCCTACTTTTTAAGGAAAAATAAAAAAATAAATATTCATGATATCATATACTAAACGCATAACCTCAATGTTGATGTGTGAACTCAACCTTCGATAAATACACATCTTTGGATTATTTACAAGTTCTTCATTCACTTGTAGTACGTAACTCAACCTTCAATTTTGGATGAATTGACTTTTTGGATTATTAATATGGGTTTTTTATCACACTTGTTTTAGTTACATGGTAATTGGTTATTTGGTTTCTAAAATATTTATAAAAATTATTTTAAATTTAAGTTTACATCGAAATGGAAATGCCTTGAAATATTTAGTATTTAAAAAGTATTTAATTAGAATATATATATATATAATTTACTATTAAATTTAGTTAATATGTATTTGTTTTTTAGAGGTTGAATGTTAGGATCCAAAATAGGGTTGGGTATATATATTTATCTAAATTAATTAATTTTCGACAAACAAGAAGATCTCATATATCAATTTAATTTGTTAGCTAAGTTTTGATTTTAAATTAAGTTATTATTATTATTATTATTATTTTAAGCTAGTAATCACAAGGATTTGAACTTGTCACTTTTCATTTATAATTTCTCATCTCAATTACTCATTACCAATTTCTCTACCTCTCATGGGCATTATTATTATTATTATTAATGTTTGACATTATTTTCTTGATCTTTTTATTATTATGGACTATTGTTATTATTTTGATTTATAAGCATGAATGTTACACATCTAATCTATACTAAACTATGCTTACTGTTATTGTTTTAAATTCTATATTGGTTCAACTCATGTCATGTGTTGCATAGACATTAAGCACATACATTACACATCTTCCTCGTTTTGAGTTGTAGAATGCACATTGATTCTCTCAGTACATTGAAAAATTATATAATGAATTCATGTGTTTTTTAACACGGGCATGAAAAATGATGGAATGACATGTATATAGTATACTATATAGCATATGGGGATAGTTTGGCAAGTTGATCTCTTCCAATACTTATTGAGTCACTCCCTAGTAAAGATGTAGATATATCCACTTTAACATTTTTCCAATAATATATAAGGGGGAAGGAGGATAAAAGGCTCTCCCTTTCTAAAGGGGTATTAATTTTTTATCTAATCAACTAACTTCATGCACATATCTCTCATATGAGGTTGTAGAATGCATCTCACTTCTTTTGGTATAGTGACAAAGTATGCAAGCGTTAGGATATTTATACACATAGGAGTTAATCAAATTTCATTTGGTTTAATGTGTCTTTAGGTAAAGTGTGTTTCTTTAGAGTGATTTTGTAACTAACCGATTTAATGCTCATGATTACGTTCTAAAAATAAAGCGATTCAATGGTTCATATTCTCCATGATATTCACAACATTTGATCCATGATCTCTCTTTAAAGAGCATGAAGGGTCATTTGTTGATGATCGACTGTGATAGATATTCATGTAATATATTCTTTTGCATTAATATATTTTCCAATAATATATAAGGGGGAATGCGGATAAAAGACTCTCCATTTCTAAATGGGTATTAATTTTTTATCTAATCAACCAACTTCACTCTCATATTGGGTTGTAGAATGCATCTCACTTATATAGTGATAGACTATGCAAGTGTTAGGATATTTAGACACTTAGGAGTTAATTGAATTTAAATCAGTTTAATGCGTCTTTAGGTAAAGTGTGTTTCTTTAGAGTGATTTTGTAACTAACTGATATGATGATCATGGTTATGTTCTAAACATAAATTGATTCAATGGTTCATATTCTGCATGATATTAATAACACTTGATCATTGGCTTAACACTTGATTGGTCCATGATCTCTATTTAAAGAGCATGAAGGGTTATTTGTTGATGATTGATTGTGATAGATATCCATGTAATCTATTCTTTTGCATTAATATAGTTCCTCAAGTGACTATGTTGGCTAGTACTAGTACTATGAATTGCATCTCTTTTTGAGGGTTCTAACCACGTAAACATAATTAGTGTACTGATCTTTTTTTGGTGTGTGTGAGCAGTTTCCTTAATGTATTTGACTTGTACAAATATACCTTGTTTTTCAAACATGGTATTAGAGTTCTTATGAAGATCCACTCTCAGTGTTGATTAAGATCCCGAAGATATGTTATTGCAATGTGCAACAAAGAACTTATAGATTCTATTCTGTTAGTATGGGTTGAGTGAACAACTCTAATACATTTAAAGCATTGTTTTTAGTTGGAAACCCTTTTTATTTTAGCTGAAAATGTTTATGTTTTCTCAAGGTACAATAATTTATATGACATTTGGAAGTATACATCTTTAATTTGAAGATTTTTATTTTTATTTTTAAGATATTTATAATATTTTATTTATCATTTCATTTTTTTATTATGAATTTGCTTTCTTTGTGATCTGTGTAAGCTCTTTTCCCTTTACCCTATATAATTTTAGCAAATTAGTAACCTAAATTAAAGTATTTTCTAGTTTATGTATTCTCTTTGTTTTGTGCCTTTTATGATCTTGAAAAATAAAAAAATAGGAAGAGTTTCATTTTTTAAGAAATAACTAAAATATAACTCAAACATATACTATTCCAAAATTATTTGTTAACAAAAATATATTTTTGTGTGATGGTGTATGAATTTGTTTAAAGAAAAAACAAGGATTTTTGCATTTTTTTTGTGGTAAGCATTTTTATTTGTTAACAAAATTATATTTTTATGTGATGGTATATGAATTTGTTTAAAGAAAAAACTAGGATTTTTGCATTTTTTTTATAAGCATTCACTTCAAAGAAACCAAGTTTATTAAAAAAAAACAGTTTTCTCTAGCACAGTTTCAAAAATTCCTCCCATTTCATGAAGTATTTGACTTGGTCTGATGACATATATCCAATATTCAATGACATATATCCAATATTCAAGAGATAATTTCCTAGAACCTATATGTGTTTCTGCAAGTCTCATTGAATAGGTTTGTTAGGAAACAAGCATACTCAAATCTTTTCGCCATGACAAAGCCTCTTTCTTCTTTTTAACATTTGATATACGTTTTGGAATAACTCACTTGGTTGGATCTTATTTTATAAAAATAAAAGTTTTGATTTAAAGTGTCTTTTGAAATTTATTTTTTATAAGTGCATGTAACTTAAGTTATAAATAATTTTATTGTAAAATGAATTTAGTGAATTACTTATAAAATTATTTTATTGTTTTTATTTTAAAGTTATTTTTGATATCAAACTTTAAGTTATAAAGTAATTTGGTTGTAAAAATGATTCCAAGTGATTTTATAAAAAGTGAATTACTTAAACCATAAAAATAACGTATAACTTACATATATAATTTTGTTGTAATTTACTTTTTACAACTCAACAATATCAATGTGCGCCTATCACTATATAAGAAAACCTTCACCTGCCATGTGACTCTTTTACTAATATTTTGAGCTTTCAGGATTTTCTTCAAAATGGCATAACTTTGCTATCCAAAATATATTTCTTTTGTCGTTTTTTAATTGTATATTTTTTTGAGCTCTCTCTGTGAACATATAATTTTTTGGAAGCCATTTTACTTTCATATTGAAATATTATTAGTTAAAGTGAGACTCGATTTACTTGTACTAACTTCTTCTCATGGAATCCCATATGGAATATTTACTAATAAATAAGTGACTTTATTGCATTACTTTGGGGCTACCTACAAAGTGTTGTCCTTTGAAGCCTTTTGTGATTCTCTAATTAAAGAGAAAGATAAGTTTTTTCACGCTAGATTGATCAACATTGTAGGTAGTTCTAACAAAGCCTTAGTAGAATAACGAAAATAAGTCCCTAGGAATTCAAAGAAGTAATGTCCTCACAAGAACAAACAAAACAAGGGTCCCAAGCCCAGTTTAATTTTATCCTACTCCAAATGGTTATAAATGAATCACTTCAAAATGAAAGATTAATAAGAGACATTGCAATTTTTGCGAGTGAGATGGTTATACAAAGTCTACATTTTTTAAGAATATGGGATCCTTAGAAGCAATGAATGAAGGAAAACATCACTCTTGATCTTTCATCTTCTAATGTTTGCTCTGATGAACATGCACTTTCCAATCTTTCATCTTTTAATGTTTGCTCTGATGAACATGCACTTTCCACCTTTGGTGTTTATTTCAACACAATATATATTCCTTCTAATGAGTGGCTTACTGATTTGGAGCATCATATAATATAGCCAAGGATAAAGCCATATTTTATGCTCTTGATGAATGTAACATCAAAGAAATATTTATTGGTGATGATACATAGATCTTAGTGGTGTATTGTCCAAAACAATTAAGCTACATGATGACCATTTTAATGATGTATTATGTATTTCAAGTATTTACTTCAATTTTATATTAGTGTATCAAATTAGTCATTTAGGTGAAGCCAAAACTATAGTATTTTCACGTCACTAAGTTCTAGTGAAAGACTTAAAGAATCCCATTCATATCTTAGATATCAGAATTGTAAATGACATTACCAGGTTGTATAGAATTGACAACTTTGGTCATCACCTCTTTCCTCCATTTTTATTTCTCATAGTGATGACATAAGAAAAATTTGGCATGAGCAATTCGGTCATATAAATTATCTCTCATTAATTACAACATTTATATTAAAAAAATATGGTAACTAGTTTTCCTCTTGCTTCTTGTAGATATGGTGTTCATATTGGTTGTTGTTGTCCCTACGGTCCACACTGGACTGCTACAGGGAAAAGCTAGGGTATTTATGTACAACCTTGGAATGAAGAATGAATTTAGGTTTAAGTGGTTGAATGTTCAATCAGCCTTTTAAAAGCTTGGGCGGTAGGATTTAAATAAAACAATAACATATTATAAATCTAAAGGATTTGCAGACAAAAATTACAGGGCTCAATATTTAATTCACTGCTAGAACGAGAGGTAGTCTACACATTTACAAATCCACATGCTCCACATTATAACAGCTCCATAATTTGAAGAAAATGACTAAAAACAAAATAGATTCACAATCAATGAACAATTAAATATTAAGAGTCATTACTACTGGAAAGAGATGAGTATGCAACACATAAAACAATTATGCTTTCAAACATATAATTAGCAGTAAAGTTAAATAAGAGACACACTGTATTCATAATGTAAAAGATCTTCAAACAATAATATATATATTACTATATCAAAACTTACAAATTTTTCACCACTTCTTCTCAGGCTATTCCAAAACTTGAACCCTTTCTCTTTCTTCATTTTTCCTCTTGATCGTTTCTTAGGGTTTCAAGACTCCATCTCATATTTAATAATAATCTTTAAAATCAAAATTGATAATTTCAAAATTGAATCAGTTTTAGATCCGTTCTTTTAGGAATCTGTTAAATTATTAGATAACAACCCTAAACTAAGCTTCGATCACATACTATATGTCTTTCTTTACAAACATATGAAATAAACATAAGTTTGATATTTTACAAAATTTGGAAAATGATAAAAGATAATTATATATGGTTCTCGTAGGTGAAGAAACTTGACTTGATCAACTTGAAGTTGCACTTTTGACCATGCTTGCATCAAGTGTATATTCATCTGGATTCAGCTCCTCGATTCTAGAGAGTGTCGGCTCCTCAATTCTGGAGAGTATCAACTCCTCGATTCTGAAGTGTGTCTTGTAAAACATGAGTGCCTAGTTTGGTCAAGATTCCAAACTGGTCATTATCTACCTGGTGTTTCGTTCTTTCTTGCAAACATTCCTTCTTCCAATATTTCCTTTTCCTGAGTAGTTTTCCATTGCTTTTCTTTAATCCCTAGGAAAATTTACATAATTTATTGTATTTGATGAGCAAATTGTTCCACTCTTTGTTGGTTTTATTTAACCTGTCCTGTACCCGTTTTTTTTCCAAATGTAAGTCCTTAAACAAATGTTTAGAATCCTTCAATTTCTTCTTAAGCTTTTGATTGATTTGATGTTCTTCACTTTCAAGTTGGAGCAAGTGATCACTTTCTGGTTCTTTTACATGGACAGTTGAAACCTCTATCTCTGGTTTGATAACATCGTTAAATTCCTTGAAGTGTATTTCTTTTTATTCTTCAGAAGTCATAGGGTTGCATGGATGAGCCTTAGGTGAGCAGGAAATGCATTAATAGTATTTTCTAAATTAGTCAGTAATTCAACTACCTTGTTTTCAAATTCCATGGATGAATCTGACTCTTCATCGACAATTTATTGTCCTTCTTCAAGTTTCTAAAACTGTCCACCTATTTTTTATTTTTCAAGTTCAGGTTATTTCATAGGCTCTATTACTCCATTTCCTTTATTAATTCTAAGACTACTTCTAGTCTGCATAGGTTTTGAAACTGAGGCTTTAACCCTTTGCCTTTTTGATTTTACTGGTTTTTCATTTGGAAAACTTTCAAGTTCAATAAAGCAGGATAAAATATGCCCCTCAAATTAAATATAAACTTATTTGTGGCTATGGTGTGAGGTACTCTGAGGGTATAATATTTCGAAGCATCCGGTTTCCTCTTTCGATTCTTAACTCTTCCTTCATCATTTGAGAAATCATTAAATTGCTATGTTTTATGTAACCTAGCATCTTCAGGATTTGGCGGTGGTTTCACGGCCCCCTATCATTCTCCACTTTATTCATTTATCCTCTTTTTTTACATTCTGTTCTACATATGAATCATCCATTCCAACATCCTTGCAAGTCTCAGAAGCTCCCAAACTAGTAGAAAGATTACTAACACCCTTCAGTGAAGATTTATTTTCTAGGGTTTCGATTTCAGAGTATAATATGAAATGATCCCAGTTCTTATTGAATTTATTTAAATTTTGAATTATCAACAGTTTAATCATGGCCTAATGAAAAATAATGTGCTGACTCTTTGGAAAGTTTCTAACCCTAGCCTCCATGTTTCTGAGACTTTTCAGAAAATAGAAGGGTAAATTCATTTTCAAGATGCCATCTAGATGTAAGAGGAAATGCATATGATATAAGTGAATGGTAGCATACCTTCCTTCTCATGTAATGTACCTTTCAACCATTTTCAAGAGGTCATTGTATTCTTGTTTTAACCAGGCCCGTGGAATACCCTTGTGCCAGTTTGGATTTTGGTGTTTTCTCTGGAGAAATCGATTGCATTCTGGAGTACTAACACTATGGATTTTAAACCATCATTCTCCATCCCGTGGGAGCTCATCTACTATGGCTATGGAGTTTTCCGAGACTGGAAATGTTAAATACCCTACTATAACATTAGTTCCTTCAAAACCCTCTGCAAATGCTCTGGAAGCTTCAACGTGGTGTCCTTGTAACTTTTCACAGTAACGAAACCATCCCACATTTTTGAATTTTACACCAAACTCTAGATAGGCTTCGAGAATATCAACTCCTACTGGTTCATATCTCACAACATGTTCTCTTATGTGTGAAGGAATATTTGTTTGTTAGGATACTATAAAGAAACATGATTAAGTCTATGTATACGATCTTTCACTTCCACAAAACTAGCTAGCACTGTCTCAAAGGATATTTTGGCTAACAATTTTCATTTTCCAACTATACTGATCATTATGAAATATTATGGAAAGGCTCATCAAATCAATTCACGGGAACCCAAGAACATTACAGGAACTTGGATCCATAATTTACCATTTTGGTTTCAATTTTCATGATCGCAGGCCCTCAGAAGGTTGACATGACTAGAGGCGGTTCCTGCAATAATTATTCTGAAAATTCTTGTCAGTTATGTAGCGTGAGTGGACAATTTGGTAGTAGCCATAGTTTGCTAGTGCAACTTCTTTTGCAATTATGTATTGGGGCGACCATTTTAGTCTTATCTCATGTCCATGCTTGACTTTCACAAAGAATAAGGCTATTTGACCAGCAAACAATGCCTGCAAGAACTAACAATAAAGAAAAACCATACAAATTGTGCCTTCTTATCACTTAACTTACTAATAATCGAAATTTGAAATTAAAGCATAGGAGAAACATAGCATCATAGGATAAGGTACCAATGGCAAAAGATTTATCTTGGGTAATTCAAATCTTAAGATGATCACAAAAAAGCTTGAGTTTCAAGGCTTCAAGGTCAAAAAGGTAGACAACCCTAAGTGCATACCTAAGTACTAACATCAGATCCTACTGGGGATAACATTTACCTGGGAGGTTCTTAGAACATGTAGATCAGTCTCTTCTCTGTTCTAGTAACTTGTATTTGTTAATCTTTAATGCTTCTTAAAATCAATCACTACTGAAAATAAAACTTACAAAATATGTACTAGTGCCTCCATTGGGTGTTGGAGTCTTATTGAGTGATTAACTAACTACTGGTCTTTACAATGGTTTTAGGCTACTAACATCCTCAGCAAATGAAAAAAGAAAAAAGAAAACACCCATTGACTGGGCCTCCAGTAATGGTATCACCATCAATGTTCTCAAGAATGAATGTGTTATTATTCAATACTTCAGAAATCCGAAATGATCCAAACCATAAATTATCAAACTTACCATGCTTAGACCTTTCCTCTCTTTGAGCATCCCATCTTAAAACTAAGTCACCTAAGGAGAAAGTATCTTCTTTTGTTCTCTTATCAAAAACTGCTTTGACTTTATCACGATGTTTCTGAGTCTTTTCCATCAATGTTTCTCTAACATGCTGAGATTCAATCATCTGAAATATTCTTCGTTGGACTTCATTTGGTTCCTCATTTTCATCCTGTAGACATTTTAAAACAGACAAGCCTAGTTGAATAGGAAAAATTGCTTTGGTCCCATACACAAGTTGAAAAGGAGACATACCAATAGATTTCTTAGTACTATTTTTGTCTTCCCATAATGCATACTTAATCCTTGTGTCCCATTTTTTTTAATTTTCTGACAACAAATTTTCAATACTATTGATGAGATTTTTGTTGGTAGATTCATCAAGGCCATTCCCCTGTGGATAGTAGGGTGTAGTTTTCTTAAGGGTAACATTATACTTTTCACAAAAACGAACCATATCAACAGACTTAAAGGAAGGTGCATTGTCATTCAAAAATCTATGTGGACATCCAAATCGTGCAAAAATGTGTTCTTCTAGAAAATTGATGATTACCTTATTAGTTGATTTCCTTGTTGGAATAGATTCTACCTACTTAATGAAGAATTTTTTTGCTGTCAAAATCCATCTATGATGCCCACTGGATGGGGTATGAATTTCGTCAATAAAATCTAATCCCCATTGTTGAAAAATGGCATCAACAACAATAGGTTTTAATGTTAATGGCAATAGCTTCTGTTTCCCAACAAAATTTTGACATTCTACACAGGTTCTGACTTTAGCAAACACATTAGAAAATAAGGATGGCAAATAATATCTGGCCCTCAGAATCTTAAATGTTGTAGTTTTCCAATAGCAATGTCCTCCACAAAATCCAGTATGAAAATATGTTATGCTGATATCAACTTTATCATGATCTATGCATCTTATTAATACACCTCCTTGGTATTTCCAGAACAAGGTTGTGTCTACAATACAATATTTCTGAGCTTTCAACTTCAAAGATCTAAATTTTTTCCTATAAAGATCAGGAGGACATTGAAAATTTAACAAGAAAAACACAATATCCTTATACCAGATTGATGAATAATACTTATTCATAATTCTTAATCTCTCATCATTCTCTTATGTCTCATCAATGTGAGATTGATTTAGAATTGAGTTCAACCCCAGTGCTTTGCAATTTGAATCAACCAACAATCTAGTTAAACCTTGGACCTTTATTAATTTGGTTGGTTTGATTTCAACATCATATTCAAGCAATTTAGCTATCCACTTACCCATTTTACCTTCACTATCAGGTTGGATCAATATATCCTTCACATCATTGCTTGGGACATAGGAAACTATCTTTGATTGAAGAATGTATAGTCTGAAATAATTCAAGGCTTTTATTAGAGCATAAGTCTATTTCTCTAAAATATTATATTTCAATTCTGCATGTCTCAGAACTTTGCTGAAAAAGATAACATGCTATTCATATCCATCTTTATTTTTTTGCAATAATATTGAAGCAATAGTATCTTCTGAAGCGAAAGAAAATGTCTTAAATTCCTTTGAATAATATGGACTAACAAGCACTGCAGCTTCAATTAAAGCCTGTTTATTTTTCTCAAAAGAATCCCTAGCTTCTTTAGTCCATTTAACTTCAACATCTTTCTTTAACATAATTGTAATGTGCTTAATAATTTCAGCGAAATTGGATACAAACCTTCTAAGTAAATTAATCGTATAAATAAAAGACCAAATTCCCTTTTTGTTCCTAGGAAGATCAATTTTCAAAATTGCTGCTACCCTGTCTGGATCAATTTTGATTCCTTGATGAGAAACAATATGTCCAATAATTATGCCCTCCATCATTGCAAAATTTGACTTTTGGGGGTTTAGAGAGAGACCGTACTTTCTGCACTTCAAAAAGGTTTGCTTTAGGTGCTATTCCTCTTATTTGGAAAACACTGTGACATCATCCAAGTAGATAAGAATGAATTTTTCATTCTCTCCTATGAAATATATATCCATAATTCTTTGAAATGTTGCCCCGCCATTCATTAGACCAAATGGCATTCTGTCATACATGAATTTTCCCCCGGGGGTTACACAAGAAGTCTTCTCCTTATATTTTTCATGAACAACAATCTGATTATAACTTGAGAACCCGTCTATCATAGAAATTCGTTGTGCTCCAACCACCATTTGTAAAATTTGATCCATCTTCAGTAAAGGATAATTATCCTTTAATGAACTTTTGTTTAAATTCTAGAAATAGACACAGAGTCTAATTTCCCCATTTTTCTTCCTCGTGGACACTATATTAGCAACCCAAGTATAAAATCTCAAAGGAATTATAATTTTTGCATCAAGGACTTTTTCAGTTCTTTTTCAATAATTAGTAACAACATTGGGTTAACTTGTCTTAATTTCTACCTGAATGGTTTTGTAGCAGGTTTTAAAGGTATCTTATGATGGACAATACTTGTATTAAAAGCCTTCAAATCCTCATAGGACCATGCAAATACATCCAAAAAATCCTTCATTAAATCTACATACCTCTTTCGTTGTTTGTCTAACAAATCTTTTGATAATTTGACCATTTTAGGATCAGATCCTGTACCAATATTGCAATCTACAATGTTGTCTCCTACAAGTTGAGCCAAAGGACTGTGAATTGTATCATGATTATCAAATAACCTGTCGAGTGGGACCAAACCTTTAGGTATAAAATTACCTTTGAGTTCAATAACATCATGACCATCAACTTTGTTAGATAAAATCGAATTATGTAATTCTTCAATTTCCTCCTCCTAATCAATCAATGAATCTGAAAAACTCACCAATTGACTGTAAAAATCTGTTAATTTCATAATCATCTTCAAATACTTGCCAATTTTTAACGTTATTTGGGATTGAAGGACTATGCTTGGCTTCCACAACATATTTAAGATGAGGCTCAGTTGACACCCTGAAACAACTAGCAACCAATGCTAAGGAGTCTGCAGTTTCATTACAATTTCTGGGAACAAAATAAATATTGAAAGATGAGAAATAATTTTCAGTCAAATTCCAAACCTCATTATGGTAAACCTTAAGCCTTTTTTGTTTAACCTGGTGGATTTTCCTAACCTGCTGAACTATTAATTCTAAATCTCCATATTTTTCCAACTCTTGTATATTTAGGTCTTTAGATTCCCTTAAACCCAAAACTAACGCTTCATATTCTGCTATGTTATTGGTAGCATCAAAATTTGGTTTATACATCAAAGTAATTATTTCATCAATAGGAGAAATGAGAACAATACCCGCTCTAGAACCTTCTCTAGAAGATGCATCGTCAAAATACATTATCCAAAGATTATTTTCAAGTTCAGTGGACTGTCTTTTCAGGACTTCTTTTTCAACCTGAACTGAAGCTAAAATATGATCATCAAACTGTAAAACACATGAATCTATACCTTCATGAATTGCATATAAAGGGTGATTTGAGGGGTTCTGATTATCACTAACAATATATGCCAATTGAACCTCTCTATACAACCATCTAGTTTCACATCCATACATAGGAACTGTAGGATATAGTAATCCATCTGTAATGTTCCTCACATTTTCATGGTACAAGATCTAGACAACAACATTCCATATTTTCGTGGAATATCAACTACTACCATGTCCAACATAATGCTTTTCATGGGGAGTTGGGATAAACTAAGTACCAAATCTTTAATGAGCTCTAAACATTTAACAACTCTAGAATCAAAGGCATATAGATCATGGAACGGTTTGGTGATGTTTAAATCAAGTTCCTCCATTACTACTTTTGGCATTAGATTGTGGGATGATCCAGAGTCTAGAAGGAAATTATGTAACATCTTATCATGGACAAGCATTGTGACATAAAAAGGAGGAGGAAGACATGCTTTTCATCCAATTGAGGGCCAAAAATGATGGTTGGATTTTCATCTTGGAGGTTTACTACATCAGAGGAAGGAAGATCTATAGGAGGATGTAAATTTTTTAAAATAGACTCTTTGAAAGACTGGTTTTTTACTAGCTCAGTCAAGGAAATAGGAATATTGATTTTGTTAATCTCTTGCTCAAAATTAAAAGAAATCAATATCTTATCATTATCCTTTGTTTCTAGGTTCTTTCCTTTGCTACCTAACTGATCATGTTTCTTTCTCACTTCCTTACCTGATGATTTTTTTTCCAAAGTTGCATCCTTCTTCCGAGGTGTTTGAAAACTTGTCTTTTGCCCTAATCTAAGATCATATTTCCTTTGTTGTTTTAATTGAGTTGCGCATTTTTGAAATCTTCCTGAATTTGATTTTTCATCAAAAAATATTCATATTCATCCCGTGTGAGGAAATTCACCAACTGATATTCATCAAGAAGTTGAGCCTCTAGATCTAGTTCTTCACCCTCTACAACACCAAATTCATCAATTTCATCATCTATGGCATTTTGTAGCAGAGGCTGAATTTTTTTATCTTCATTCTCTCTTCTATGCCTCCGAATAAATTGTGGGTTTAGAGGTAGATGAAATTGATTAGGGTTTCTGTTAGGAAATCCTTGTACATGTTTGTTTTGAGTTATACTATCGATCTCCAGTTTAAGTAACTTTGAATTCAAGTCCTTGATCATTTTTGTCATTTCATCAATTTTGTGATCCTGAGACTTTGAACCTGAAATTGAAGGTTCAATCTCCTTTTTTTGTTTTCTTTTATCATTTTCCTTATAGTGTGGCTTGGTTATAAGTCTATCAGCTGCTAAGAGGTTAAAATCTACTTACAAAGCAGCCTCTTGCATCTTTTCAAGAGTTATAGCCCTTCTTTCTCTCAGTAATAAAGAAAAGTTTGGATCAAATGCATTGGAAAAAGTAAGCTTAGCTAAGGTCTCAGTGGGTTTAATTTCAATTGGGATTTTACCATACATCTTATTAAATCTTTTACTGAAGTCTGGAAGGGACTCATCAGGATTTCTTTTTAGTGTTCCAAATTCCGTGATATCATAGAGATAGTCATTTTTATCCCCCCATTGTCTCATAAAGGTTTTCTCTAATGCATCAACTCCGTTTATAGAGTTAGCAAGAAACTCCCTGAACCATTTCCTAAATTCGCCATCTAAACTTTGCACAAAATGTCTCATTTCCTAAATTCGCCATCTAAACTTTGCACAAAAAGTCTCATCCAAACATCTTCATTCTCAATATTTTGATTATCAGCATAGCTATAATAAGCATTCATATGTTCTTCAACAGTAACTTCTCCTTTCCCACTGAATCTAGGGAGATAATTTAGGTAATCACCACCAAGTAAAGCATTTAACGGTCGAGGTAGGACTAAAGGAGAATATTTGGATGCCACAATGGCATCCATTCTATTGGGATATTGATGAGACATTGGAGGGGGTAAAGGATGAACTTTGAACTGAACAATAAGGAATTTACTGGTAGAAGGTGTATATGGTGTTAAAGAAGGTATCAAAGTTTTAAGAAAATAAAATTGTTCTTATTTCAATTCCTCTTTTACTTCCCTTGATGATATGGGTTTCGAAAAGACTTTAAAATAAATGGTTTCAAATTCATGTTCAAACACTTGAATTTCAGGAATGGATATTGAAGGAACTAGCTTTTTATCCTCTTCTACTAGAAAATCAAAACCAATTCCCAGAGTTAAACTGTCTTTTACTGAAGAAACTAGGATATTTTAAAATGTACCTGAAGATGAAGATTCAAGTATCTATCATGCTCTAGCCTCTCTCTGAATGTCTTCAAGATCAAGTCGAGCTGTAAAAAGAGGAAAATATGGGTTTTCTTGAGTTCTGGTTTTTTTGGAAGCCCGAATTATCCAGTGAAATCGCTAGGTGAAAATGCAGTCTCTAACCTTGTCCAATTTTGTTCACCTCTAAACCGGATATAATCATCAAATTTTACCCATGGAATATGACTTTTCTACTTCACTCCCCGGCAATGGCGCCATAAAATGTTGTCCTTGAGGTCTGCAGTGGATTGCTATAGGGAAAAGTTAGGGAATTTATGTACAAACTTGGAATGAAAAATTAATTTAGGTTTAAATGGTTGAATGTTCAGTCAGCCTTTTAAAAGCTTGGGCGAAAGGATTTAAAGGAAAGAGTAACATATTATAAATTTAAAGGCTTTGCAAACACGAGTTATAGGGACTCAATATTTAATTCACTTCTAGAACGAGAGGTAGTCTACACATTTATAAATACACATGCTCCACATTATAACAACGTCATAATTTGAATAAAATGACTGAAAATAGAATAGATTCACAATCAATGAACAATTAAAGCTTAACATTTATTAATACTGGAATAGATGATTATGCAGTGCATAAAACACTTCTGCTTTCAAACATATAATTAGCAACACAGTTAAATAAGAGGCACATTGTATTCATAATGCAAAATATCTTCAAACAATCATATATATTATTGTATCAAAACTTACAAGGTTTTCACCACTTCTTCTCGAGCTATTCCAAAACTTGAACCCTTTCTTTTTCATTAATTTTCCTATATATAGCCTCTATCTTGATCCTTTCTTAGGGTTTCGAGACTCCATCTCAGAATTAATAATAATCTTTAAAACTAAAACTAATAATTTCTAAACTGAATCAGTTTTAGATCCTATCTTTTAGGAATGTGTTAACTGCTTAGATAATAACCCTAAACTAAGTTTTGATCACATACAATATGTCTTTCTTTACAAACATATGAAATAAACGTAAGTTTTAGATTTTACAAAATTTGGAAAATGATAAAATATAATACTATATGGTCCCTATAGGTGAATAAACTTGACTTGATCAACTTGAAGTTGCACTTTTGACCCTGCTTGCATCAAGTGTATATTCATATGGCTTCAGTTCCTTGATTCTGGAGAGTGTCAGCTCCTCAATTCTAGAGTGTGTCTTGTAAAACATGAGTGCCTAGTTTGGTCAATATTCCCAACTTGTCATTATCTTCCTGGTGTTTATTTATTTCTTGCATACATTCCTTCTTCAAATATTTCCTTTGCTTGAGTAGTTTTCCATTGCTTTTCTGTAATCCCTAGGAAAATTTACATAATTTATTGTATTTGATGTGCAATTTGTTCCACTCTTTTTTGGTTTTATTTAACTTGTCCCGTACCTATTTGTTTTCCAATTGTAAATCCTTAACCAAATGTTTAGAATCCTTCAATTTCTTCTTAATATTTTGATTGATCTGTTGTTCTTCACTTTCAGGTTGGAGCATGTTATCACTTTCTAGGGATTTTACTTGGATAGTCGAAACCTTTATCTCTAGTTTGACATCATCATTAAATTCCTTAAGTTGTATTTCTTTATCTTATTCAGAATCATAGGGATGCAAGGATGATCCTTAGGCGAGCAGGGAACTGCATTAGTAGTATTTTCTAAATTAGTCAATAATGCAGCTACCTTATTTTCAACCTCCATGGACAAATCTGACTCTTCATCGACAATTTCTTGTCCTTCTTTAAGTTTCTGTAACTGTCTGCCTATTTTTTTATTTTTCAAGTTCAGGTTCTTTCATAGGCTCCATTACTCCCTCTCCTTTATTAATTATAATATTGATCCTAGTCTGCATAGGTTTTGAAACTGAGGCTTTAACCCTTTGCCTTTTTTATTTTACTTTTGTTTTCATCTGCCAAACTTTGAAGGTCAATAACCTTGTTTTCTTTCAGAGTAGGATAAAAAATGGCCCTCGAATTAAGTCTAAACTTATTCATGTCTCTAGTGTGAGGTACTCTGAGGGGATAATATTTTGGAGTATCTATTTTCCTCTTTCGATTCTTAACTCTTCCTTCATCATTTGAGAAATCATTAAGTTGTTATGTTTTCTGTAAAGTAGCATTTTCAGGATTTAGCGGCGGTTTCATGGCCCCTCTCATTCTCCACTTGATTCCTTTATCCTCTTTCTTTACACTCTGTTATACAGGTGAATCATCAATTCTAGCATCCTTGCAAGTCTCAAAATCCCCCAAACTGGTAGAAATATTACTAACACCCTTTTGTGACAATTTATTTTTTAGAGTTTCAAATTCAGAGTGTAATATGAAATGATACCAGTCCTTATTGAATTTATTTAACTCTTGAATTATAAACAATTTAATCAGGGCCTGATGAAAAATACTATGCTAATTGTTTGGAAAGATTCTAACCCTAGCCACCATTTTTGTGATACTTTCCAGAAAATAAAAGGGTAAATTCATTTTCGATATGCCATCTAGATGGAAGAGGAAACACATATGATATAAGTGAACGGTAGAATACCTTCCTTATCTTGTAATGTACCTTTGAATCATTTTCAATAGGTCACTATATTCTTGTTTTAACCAGGCCCGTGGAATACCCTTGCGCCATTCTGGATTTTGGTGTTTGCTTGGGAGAAATCGATTGCATTCTGGAGTACTAACACTATGGAGTTTAAACCATCGTTCTACCTCCTGTGGGAGCTTAACTGCTATGGCTATGGATTTTTCCGAGACTAGAAATGTTAAATACTGTACTATAACATTAGTTCGATCGAAACCCTCTTCTAATGCTCTAGAAACTTCAACGTGGTGTCCTTGTAACTTTTCACATTAACGAAACCATCCCGCATTTTTGAATTTTACACCAAAATCTAGATAGGCTTCTAGAATCTTAGCTCCTACTATCTCATATCTCACAACATGTCTGCTTCTATGTGAAGGCATAGTTATTTGTTTGCCTACTGTAAAGAAACAACATTAAGTCTCTATATACGATCTTTCACATCCACAAAACCAACCACCAATGTCTTACAGGAGATTTTAGCTAACAGTTTTCATTATGCCGACTATACTGATAATTATGAAAGATTATGGAAAGGCCCATCAAATCGATTCACAGGAACTTGAGAACATTACAGGAACTTGGATCCATAATTTAACATTTTGGTTTCACTTTTCATGATCACAGGACCTCAGAAGGTTGACATGACTAGAGGTGGTTCCTGCAATAATTATTCTGATAGTTCTTGTCAGTTCCATAGCGTGAGTGGACAGTTTAGTAGCAGCCACAGTTTGGTAGAGCAAATTCTTTTGCAATTTTGTAGCGCAACGAGACTTTTAGTCTTAGCTCATGTCCATGCTTGAATTTCTCAAAGAATAAGGCTATTTGACCAACAAACCATGCCTACAAGAATTAACAATACAACAAAACCATACAAATTGTGCCTTCTTATCACTTAACTAACTAATAATCAAAATTTGAAATCAAAGCATAGGATCAACACACCATCATAAGATAAGGTACCAATGTAAAAATATTTATCTTGGGTAAATCAAATCTTAAGATGATCACATAAAATCTCGAGTTTCAAGGCTTCAAGGTAAAAAATGTAGACAACCCTAAGCAGACCTAGGTACTAACAATTGTGTTCGTTGTAGACTAGTTTTCCACTTGTTCTCGATAAGCATTGTTGAGACAATTTTGACAAACATGCCTCTTGGCATGATTGATCCCCTTGTAGCTTGTTCATAGTGATGTTTTGGTCCACTTCCTTATACTTCTTTCTTTAGGTTAAAGTACTTTTTAACCTTCATCGATAAATTCTCAACTATGAACTTGGGTTTATCTCTTAAAACTTAAGAGTGGAATTTTTTAATGTCTTTGGCATACAAAGCCCATATCGTAAAATGATATGGAGATCAAATTCAAAATTTAAGGATAGATAATAGTGGTGAATCTGTTAAAAATGGATTTACAACTTACTTTACTACAAAGGGTATTCATGTGCAACATATTGTTCCTAACACACCACAACAAAATGATGTTGTTGAGAGAAGGAATTGCACATCAAAAGAACTGACAAATTTTATGGTCTAATCCAAGGGATTAAGTCCTCATTTTTGGGCAGAAACCATTAATTGTGCTATTTAAATAGTCAATCACACTCCAACAAATAATTTAAAATACATAACACCAAAATAAGCATGGAGTAACATTCAACCATATGTAATCCACTTTTGTGTGTTTTCTAGTGAAGCACGAGCTTATATTTTTTATGAGAAAGGGAAGTCATTATCGCCTAACAATGATAAGTGCATTTTTGTTGGATGCAACTCTGAATATGTTAAAGGTTATATAATTATTCAATCTAATTCAATTGAAATTATTATTAGGAGAGATTCCAAGTTTGATGAAGGTATCTCAACATACATGCTTAAATCATTGTTTTTTCCATGTTCAACCTACGATATATCTTCAACGAATGTGCCATATTCTATTGCCATTTTTTTTCTAGTTTCCCTATTTTGATTTCTATTTCTATAGATGATGATAGTGATGATAAAATCCAACTTCACTTGCTCACCCTCCTCTAGTTTGGTCCATTGAACATGAAATTTCACCAACACCATAACTTTGTAGAAAAGTTTATGCAACATGCAATGTACCCGATGATCCTTTTGAACAACATTGTACAGATTTAGAGGTCCAACTATCCTACTTTTTTTGGGTCAAGTTTTAGAGATTTGTGAGATATAAACATTTATAAAAGCTTATGGCTATCCATATTGGGATACAACAATGAATGAATAATATTATTCCTTAATGGTGAACGATACTTGGGATCTTCTCCCTCTTTCAAAAGCAAGAAAAATTTCAAATGTAAGTGGGTATGTAAGACTATATATGCAACAAATGGAACCGTAGAGAGACAAAAGGCCTAGTTAGTTACCAAAATATTTTCTCAAGTAGAAGGAATTGACTATATTAAAACATTTTCCCTTATAACCAAAATGAATTATCTCTTCCTTGCTCTAGCCCTTACAATGTTATATAAGTGGGAGGTTCAATAGATATATGTTAAATCTACCTTCTTGCGTGGGATTTCACAAGAATAAATTTACATGGAACAATATCCTATATATATTCAGAATGATTATGGTTTTATTAGTAACCTTAAGAAATCACTCTTTGGCCTTAAGAAATATCCTCATGCTTGGTATTTAAAATAGAAAGCTTTCTTCTTAATGTCATGTTCTCTAGATGTCATTTTGATGCCAATGTATATACCATCAAAGTGAGTAACCATCTCATAATACTTGTTTTCTATGTTGATGACCTTATATTCCTTTGTAGTGACCCCACACTTTTGTCCCATTTGAAATCCATTATTAAGAATAAATTTGAGATGATAGACTTAGTACATTTGCATTATTTTCTTGGACTCCAAGTCTTGTAGACCAAAGAAGGGATTCCGTTTTCCTTGTCTATGTATGCATGTGACTTGCCACCTTCACATGCAATATTGTAAACCAATTTCATATCCCTTATAGTTCGATTCAAGGGAATTTCCCTTTCACATTATAAGTATGCATGTGACCTTATTCATCAATTTCACATCATAATATTGTAAACCAACCCCATCTCCCTTACAGTTTGAATTCAAACTTGTCACCACTTGTACCATAAATGAGTTCATAGCCTTTTGTATTTGACTCATACCCATCGAGATATTTCCTTTATAATTGGTCTTGTTTCATACTATATGAAAAAAACCCATGATACCCATTGGAAAGAAGAAAAAAGGATAATTTAGTGTATCTAACATAGAAATAAGTTTGAGATACATTATAGTTTTGGGGGGAATTCATTGGTGGTCGGTTTCACTAATCCCAATAGGAACGATGACCCTAATGATAATAAGTATATTGCATGTTATGTTTTTGCTATTGGCAATGGATCTATCACTTGGGCTTGTAAGAAGCAACATGCCCTTGCTCTTTCTTTAATAGAAGTAGAGCATCCAATAATTTGTGCAAGTTAAGAAGTTGCATGTCTTCATTAGATCCTTTCAAAGTTTGGATTCCAACAATAACATTCAAACATAGTCTAGTGTGACAATTAGTGTTCCATTTAGCTTGTCAAAGATCCATTTCAACATCAATACATAAAACACTTTGAGATACACATGCACTTCATCAACAAGCTTCTGCAGGATTACACGTCCCTTAAGTTGTAATGTACCTACGGAGGATAACATGGGATACCTATGGAGGTAACCAAGAGAGATAATGAATATAATATAGGCATAATCACTTAATGGACCCGCTATGTAGTTTGAGGAAATAATATAACAATAAGGGGTAGTTGGCCTAGACCCCCTAGTAATATTCATGAGAAAGTATAAATACATGAGTATCATTGTGGTATGTGGAGTGATTCCTTTCATAAGGAGTATTTGATGGTGTTACCATAAATTAAAGGTAAATTTGTCTATATTTTTGTGTTCATTATTGTGTGATTGCATATTATTATTTATCAAATTTTCAAGTAAAAATGAGGATGATGTTATACGTATCTATTTATAAACCTTTCTACGTAGAATCTAAAGAAATTGGTTATAGATCTGAGTTCCTATTGGAATATCACCCAATTTCAAACAAAAAACCATTTAAAATGAAGTCATGAAAGTTAAGTTATCACTAGTTTGAAACCAATTATTTTAGGGCTTTTTTGGTGATGATGACATGCCTTGTAAAGCATATATCTTTTTAAAAGTTTCTTGGATTGCAACTAGACCAATGCCATCAGATAGAGGGTTTTCATGGTCAATTATATATTATGTTTCCGATCCATATTCAATGTTTTAGAACCACCCTCAAAATCCTAGACACATAAAGGATCTCCAATGAGAAGTAAGTCATTTATTCAAAACCCTATTTCTATTTTTGGGTTATAGTGAGTATGCTTTTTACATGAAAAGATGATGGTCCTAGTATTGAAGAATTCATCAAGTATTGCAAGAAAATAACTCCAATCACATGGATAATATATCTATACAAATATTAATAGGATGATGTTGCAATATGGTGGGATGCACCTCCAAATGACCTGTGGTCTCATGCTAAGAAGAATGATCAAGATGCAATGATCCATTTTCATGTGGCAACTCTCTCTCACAGGTTCATGGATGTATTCAATAGGAGAATGCCATTGTTTGTATTAACAATGGTAGCAAGGATAATTCCATCATTGTTGTATTGGATAAAAGATTCCCAGTCCATGCAAAGCACATGAAAAGAACAAAAGTTGAGGGTGAGAAAGTTCAAATTTTCAAGATTTGAATATTACTATGGATAAATATGTTTTGCATTCATATTTTTATACTATCTAGTATTTTCACCCCCATTACCATGCTTTTCACAATCACCTTATGTAGGTGAGAGCA
This sequence comes from Larix kaempferi, assembly GCA_027924585.1. Classification (NCBI taxonomy): domain Eukaryota; kingdom Viridiplantae; phylum Streptophyta; class Pinopsida; order Pinales; family Pinaceae; genus Larix; species Larix kaempferi. The sequence continues at coordinate 1,509,288 of BSBM01000703.1, read as the reverse complement.
TTGAATCTACTAATCACCATGTTGATTCAATGATTTCAAGAATGAATTGGAAATACGTTGGGTAGATTTATTGTGTCTGATTCGAGCTAGTCTAAAAAGTAATCATTACTTATTCTCAAATATTTGTAGAGCTCGATTAAAATTGAGGTCTACTATATCAAATAGTTCTTGAACAAAATGATTCTAATTGGATCTAGAAACTAGTTTATGAAAATGTTGCTTTTAGATGGAACGTTTGTCAAAACAAGGTATTAATAAGATATTTCATGAAAGGCTAAGTCTCACATGGCTATTGTAAAAATTAAGAACCACGTAAAGTTAGATACTAGGACAATGTCAAAGGCCCCAATCCCTTCATCAAAGGAAAAGGATGTAAACATGGATTTGGTCTTACTAGCAAAGTCGATCCCTCATATACATATAATTACAATTAGCATTGCTTCAAATGAATGAAGAATGACATGAATTAGACAACTTAGGTGGAGAAAGGAAAGCAAACCATTTAATCAAAGTTAAAAAAAATTATAAAATTTATAGAGACAATTTTACTAGAATCTCCACCATCCTTGTACCATTCAACAAATTAAAAAAAAATAGGAAGAAAGGTATTACTATGAACATTTAATATCAATAGTAAGAAGACACATGCTTCAAAACAATTAAAATAATCTAATTCGAACATAAAACTCAACCATCATAATTTTAATTAATTATTCAAATTCAATAATAATAAAATAAAATATATTAATTATTACTTCAACTATGGAAAGTCCCAAAGTGTGGGTCAAGTCATGACTTTGAAAGTTGGGTCAAGTCATGGTTTCGAAAGGTTGTCCTAGCTTAGCTTATCAAAAAATGAAAAGCCAAAGGGTGGGTCATAGGTTGTCCCCATGTTGGCCCAAGAGTGTGGAAGTGTTTAGCCTTTCCCATTCATAAATATTATATATTACATTAAAGACATAGCATGCATTTGTGGCTATGCAAAGATTAATTTGACCAAAGTTTTTCATAGAAAGATAAAAAATAAACACGAGGATTCAACATATATAATTGCAATCACGAGATTGCATTGGAATCAATAGTTATCATTGACACAAGTTTGGCATTGGCCATTGGATCTGGTAGTTGAACATGTTGGATAGGTGTACTTGGAAATCACGAGATTGTATGGGAGTCAATAGTTATCATTAACAAAAGTTTGGTACTAGTCATGGTTGTATATGGTGGTTGAAAATGTAAGATAAGTGTGATATTATTTGTGTTTCTCAAGTAGACTAAAATCTATTGGTATTTTTTTATTAATTTTATATTTTAGAAGTTGGTAATTTTACTAAAGTTGGGTTTTATAACTCTATAAAATACATTTACACATAAACAAATCATCAATCATCAATGTTATTATTCACATTTTATAATTTCAAATGTGTCCAACTTCAATGCATTGTATTATTAATTTCTTTGATATACTTACTTCCCTAATTTATGTTTTGTTTTAGTTATTTATTTATTTGTTCTTTCCCAAATTAATTGACCAACGTTGGTGACTCATTGATATTAATATTAATTTAAATTATATAAATGTCTAAACAAAGTTGTAAACTCCTATGTGCACAGCTTCCAAGCACACACATTTATGTAAGTTAACAATAGTTTAACTAGTTAGTAAAGCATGTTTAATGTTATCCTTTTTACCAAAGTTCAAACCATTTATACACATGCTTACCCTTCTAATGTCAATGTATTTTCACAAGTGATCTATTGCAGTTGACCAAGTGCAATTCTTGATGAATTTTGTGGAATAGATATTCTACATAGGCAATTGTTTAGCCGAAAGATAGCCACCATGAGGTTGTAAGATGTACTCAATTCGCTTGGAGAATAATTGCTTTATTCCATACATTGACTAAATGCACCCAAGTTTTACAAAAGGTTGGTTCTTTTTTATTTGTTTCGTTGTGATTTAGAGATAAATTTGTAGGATATTACTTCAAAACCAAAAACTAACATCTCAAAGTTTTAATTGGATTTTGATCAAATAGTTTTTTTTTCATGTGTGTGAGATCTGTAAACTAGGGATTTATAGCTCAATCACTTCACTAACATAGATCCTTTATAGAAATGGAAATCATTTTCTACAATATTTTGTTAGTTATTAGTTATAATGATCCCGTTCTTTGGTGTAACTTGCACATAAGTAATTGGATGACAATGCAATAACAATCAGGTCTCCAATTTTAAGATCATTTGTCGTTAATCACTAATAATCATACACGAAATGGCTTTTCCTTTATTCACCAACAAGAATAGAAGAACGACTTGTTAGGATATTTAGACACTTAGGAGTTAGTTAAGATCAACTTGTGTAATATATCCGTTAGGAAAAGTGTGTTTCTTTAGTATGCATTTGTAAATACTTAATCCGACGGTCACGATATGTTCTCGACATAGAGTGATCCAACGGCTCAACTTCTCTTAGATCATACCTACCCTTGATCCATGGCTTAACACCCGATTGGTCCATGATCTCTATTTAAAGAGCATGGAGGGTCATTGGAAAGTTGATCGATTATGAGAAGCTCATTTGTAACTTTCTTTCTTTGCATAATAAATTGTCTCATAGAAGCTACTTGGCCGGGGCCGTGGAGTGTTTCCCTCATGAGGGTTTAAACCATGTCAAAACATCGGTGTATCAATCTGTGATCTATTTGTGTGAAGTGGTTGCTCTAGGTGTTCGGTCTTTTGGGAGTACCCTGTGTACCCGAACATGACTTTATTTTTTATTAGTTTATTTCTTAGGTTTCTTTCTTCAATAACCAATCAACTAATTTTCATTGATGGCTACAACCAACCTTGTTTGCTTGTCATCAATGATCCAATCAACATTGAAAGGAAAAGAATTTATAGTCACCTATTGTGAATCCAACATCATACAGAATATACCACGCAGCACATTACAAATAAACATTTCAACATTACAAATAAACATTTCATGTTATTAGAATAGATTATCAATATGAACCATGGGAACATGCCCATTAATGACTTCTTCCATAATGACTTGTCTTGTATACAAAAGCAATCCAGCGGGTCAATAGCAAGTGTGTTAAGTTCACAATAAATGTGAATGAAAGAGTAAGATCAAAATGAATTATATTTTCCTTTATTTGTTATGATAAATGAGGTAAATATATGTTCTGGATCTAATGAAAGATCATTCATCCAAGATATGACCGAATTGGAATATCCAAATACCTATAACTGTTTCAATTATTTCTCTAAAGAGGCCTTCATCATGAAGAAAAGTGGCATGAATTCATTATAATTGTGTGTACCCTTGCTGAGATTTCCTTTAAATTAGATATAGTGTAATTTCAAGAAATAGAGAATCCCCTCCAAAATACATGTAGCCTCATCACCCTAATAGGCCCCATAGAATAAGCCCCAATATTTAGACTGTCAGTTGGGACTACACTCAATTGAATGTGTGCCATCAACTTCAAATGAGGCTGATAAAGACTGGATGAAGCAAGTATTTGAGATGAGATTTGAAAAGTAGGTAAAACCCTATCCTAAAAAAATATTATCATAATTCATATGCCCCAAAGAACAAGGAATGGGATAATCCTCAAAATTTTCATTTCACATTTGTCATACCAAATCTTCAGGAATTCTTCTATGGAATTACCAATCCAAAGATCACAAAATTTAAGATAAACCTATGAATCCATGCAAATATGTTTTTTAAACAAACAATCTATGAAAATGTGAGTGCAATTTTTAGGACTATTTCTACATAATAAGCATATACCTAGACTAACCTTATTTCTTCTTTGAATCAACTCCCATGTAAGAATTTTTAAGGATAGAAAGACACATTAAAATTTTATTTTTAAGTTCTTTATTCCTCCAAAATTTTCTCCATCGCCACCTACCCTCCCTAAAGCAACCCATTCAAATACCAAATATCCCAATTTAGTTGTATAATGTCCAACAACTTTATTTTTGGCCGAGACCAAGTCACCTTCAACATCTCAAATCCTAATATATGATTTGAAATATCTTTCCTAGTTTAAGGTATGGCATCCCTCCAACCCAAGATCATGTGATGACATCCACCACTTTTTCCAAATGGAAGAGGCGAGGGGATTCACAATATGGTCTCGGATGCACCTTCCAGTGTTTTGTAAATGTCTAATTATCTCCTTATAAACAAATATGTCATTTAAAGATCCTATGATTGCATTTCTACCAACCCTAACATGTTTACCATTGTCAATCTTCCGTGCAAGATATGGCCCAATGATGGGAAATGCCATAATCAATGCCTTCCAATGGTTTGATATATTATGAGTGTTTTTTATTTCTCTTTTGATCCAATCAAGAAGAGTAGAAAGAACTATATACTTTTGTAAAATTATTCTTTTCCACAAACTTTCCTTGGAAATGAGATTCCAGAGAGATTTTGTAAGCAAATCTAACCCAAAGGAATGTATATTCTTTCCCCTAGCCCTCTTGATACTTAGGTGTGGCAATAAATCTATAGCAGGTCAAATGAATGCCTAACTTGTCGTTGCTCACCCTCCAAAGAAAATTAAAACAATTTTTCCTTAACTTTTTCAAAATGCCTTAAGGAATGTGTGTTAGAGTATGCCAATACATTGGAATGGCCTCTAGAAAAAATTCATTAATACTAAACTACTCCCAGGTGAAAGCCACATATTACACTATAAGGATATATTTTCTTCTCAATCTTAGCTAGTAACATTTTCTACTCCTATTTTTTGAATGAATTGACTTTGAGGAAAAAAACCAAGCACTTAAAACCATCATGAAAACTAGAGAAACTATATGGGAACAAATATTTGAAATATTGGATCAACTCCTCATCCAACTTGTTAGTAACCATAGAATTATTTTGAATATTTATTTCCATTCTAGTCATAGATTTATAGAGTTGTAGTATCTCCTTAAAAGGTGTGCCTTTCTCTAATGATCCACAAAAAAAAAAAAAAAAGGATTCCACCCGCAAATAGTAGATGTGTTAGAGATTCATCCCCACCGACCTTAATTCCTTGAATGAGTCATTGTATTTTAGTATCAAAGATAATTCAACTTGACCCTCTGAAAACTAGCATAAATAAGTCTGTTGATAGAGGAAAACCATGACATAGTCCTCTAGTATGATTACATAAATTTGATGTAGATTCATTAATTTAAAAAAATAGTTGTGAACACACATCCCATGATCCAATTAATAGTAGGGAGAATGATACCAATATGTATAAGAAGTAATTGCGGACATAACCAACAAACTCTAATGTAAGCCTTAGATAAGTCCAACTTCAACACTACAACCAGAACATGTTTTACTTTGATAGAGCAAATACCCTCTTGATATGTACCAATAGCTTCATGTGTTTGATGGTCCTCAAGAAATCCAAAATATTCGAGTGATATACATTTAAAATGTAGGTTGTTCAACCTAACAACAATTACCTTAGAGATTATTTTATAGACATAATTACTTAGAGTAATGGGCCCGGAACCATAAAAACTATTTAGGTAGTCCACCTTGGGTATAAGAACAATAAAAGTGGCATTGATAGCACTAGGAAATTCTCCATATGTTCTAAGCTCTTCAACCACCCTAAGAATATAATCCCCTACCATATTGAACAAATGCATGAAAAAATCCATAGTCCACCTATCTGGTCTTGGGATCTTATCTTTATGAAAGGATGATAAGACATTTCAATAGATCATATTTGGAAACCTACTCATACATACTCAAGTTGTCCTCATCATTGACTAACCTGGGAAAGTATGTAGCCACCTTAACAATCTCTGTGATATTATCCCTCTCAATTTCCTTGTAGATATTCTAGAAATGACAAACCCCTAGGTCATCCAATTCAGGAAAACTATTAACTTGCACACCAACCTCATAATTCAAACTCCAAATAGTATTAATGATTTTACGTTGATTTGCAAGATATGAAAAAAATTGTGTCATGATCGCCCAATTCTAGCCATATGGCTTGACTCTCCATCTTCCAATCCATTTCCTTTTCCCTTAATGGTTTAGTTTTTTTAGTTTTTAAGACCTTTAAGATTTGTAACTCCTCGAAAGTACCAAAGGAGTTATTAGAAAAGAGAACCTAGATCTCAGATTCTACTTCTTTCAGACCCCATCCCTGGATCAATTATGATCACCTACCCACTTAACTATATGTTCCTTGACTACTTTTAATGAAGCAATAAATTGTTCACATTTAGATACATGAATATTAAGATCGAAAGGATTCCACCACTACCCTACAAGCTTCTAGAAACTTGTATTCTCAAGCCATCAATTATTGAACTTGGAAGGGGTTTTTAGATTAGTATTTATTCTACCCATTTCCAACTAAATATGATGGTCATTAGAGAACCTAGAGGGGATAATCTTTGACCTATAAGTAAAAAATTCCTGAAGAAAAATTTCAGACACCAAGATTATGTCCAATCTAGTGGAGGTTCCTTGTTACCCCTTGATTATTCCACCAAGTTGGGATAATTCAAATAGGTTCAATGTCTACCAATCTAGTAGCCTCAAAATGATATTGAAAAAGGTTTGCAATTATATCAACCTTAGCCTAAGCTCCCCACACCTCCCTACTACTTAAAGTAAAATTTAATCCCCGCCAGAATTAACTTACCATCATGAAATGAATGAAACTTGAAAAGCCTTTCCCAAAAGATCTATTTTTCCACATAAGGTACATACACATTCAATCAATATATGGACATGGTTGTACTATTACTAATAAGGTATGTACACAATCTTGAACATACATAATATTAATTAGTTAGATACCACCCTTGATTCCAACTAGTTATGAATCCCCTAGATAAACCATCTAAATCTAATGCAAGAAAATCCCATCCCACAAAAAAAGTCTTTAGGATAGGGATTAAAGAATATTATTTCCCCATGGTTTCTTGTAGGTGTAAGAGATTAGGTTTTCAAGTTCCATAAATCTTTTGAGAGTCAATTTTTTGGGCTAACCCCATAAGCCCAGAATATTCACGGAAATAATTTCCATTTCAACACAAGATATTGGGTAAATATGCTCTAAGGAACTCAGTGATTGGTCATTGTTAACATTGGTTAATTTCTTGAATAGATTTCACATGTGTTGATTTGAGGATATATTTCCACCCTACAAAGTTGAACCCAATATCTCTTAGTTTGTCACAAACTAGACCCCTTCACATCAGCTCGTTAATACGCGTTTATGCATCTTTGGCCTGATTAAGTAGTGTCTTATGCCTCTAGAGGTGGAATCAAGACTAGAAAATCCTATATTCCTCTCTCTAACGTTTTCAGAAAGAGGGTTGGAGTTCCTAGCAATGGATATAGTCATATCCTCACCTCTAGAAATGGGATTAAGAGGATTAGGTGAAAATGACCTCTTTTAGTTTTACCTTTATGACAAACTTGTGAATTAATATCATGGGAATCAAGGCCATCCTTTTGATTAGTAGAGGGGGATTTAATAGAGAGAACATAAGAGGAACTAGGAATATTACTAAGGGAAGCATCACCAAATGAAAAAACACCTTCTAAAGTGTCACTAGACTGGTGATCTGGAGAGTTGTGAACATTCAAATTTGTAGTAGAAGACATATTAAAGACCCTATGATAGTTCATAGTAAAAAATGTAGCTTGTAAGGGTACTTTTAATTCACAGGTGAAGAAATGACCATTCCCCCCTCATCGTCCTTGATGTTGAGCCTCCCCACATTCTCAGGACCAATTCCAATTTGAGGAGTGGGATATTTGTGGTCTTACATCTCTAGACCTTAAGAGGGTCTTTGAGGATGTGACCCTAACTATGACACCAAGAGTACTAAAAAGAGACATTGGTGTTAACAAGTAAAATTTTCTCACCCACCATGTCACCAAATCAGTCACCTCCATATATCATCGTATCACTTCATTCATGTCCATTTGAACTTAGAAAATCAATCTAAAAAGCCCAAAAGTGAAAGATAAACCTCAAAAAGTCTTCATAACCCATGTTGCTCTTAATCCCTCGATAAGATTGACCTAGGTCGCACATAATACTTCAATATGTGTGATTCAACTCACACAAAATCACTAAAAAAGAATAACCCAATCGTCGATGTTATAGCCAAAATTGGCACTTCTCTATCCATGATGACACTTACATATTTTGGTCGCATGATGACATTCGCATGACGACACTTCATGAGATTACTGTGAGTCACACAAAATGAAATTTCGGATGTAAGGTCCATATTTTGAACTTTAGAAGGATGGCATTACCTAATCCATGGTCCTTTTGATAGATAGAAACCTTAGGAACAATTTTGGAGACCAAAACTTCTCCTGAAAACCCCGAGAAAAGGCTATTTTTTACCATTTTTCCACAAAAAATGCAGGTTGCACATGGTAAACTCCCGGTTCACCCACTTTTTGTCCATTATAAAGTCACGAATACCTCAGAAATACTAAAAAAATATAAAATCTCAAAAAATGAGTGGTTTTGGAACCATCTCTTCGATTGTAACTACCTCCTCGAGCCTATCTTCTTCACTTGCTATAGCCTATCTTCTTCACTTGCTATATAAGAGAGGGAGAGGGGACCATGAAGAGGACTATATCTCGTTGCAATGTTATGCTGGAGGAATTGGGACTCACATCTCCCTCACTTGTGCTATGTTTTCCTATAAACCCTAGCACATCTGATCAGAGGTTGGGATCCTTGGAGGAGAGGAGCAGGAGACCTTGAAACTTGGTTTCATGAAGTGCCATGCAAGAAGAAATCTAATTTGATGTACTTACTTCATTAATTAATAAATATTGGACATTCTTCCCTTTCCAAATAGATTTGTTCATGTATGTTTCAGATCTGATTGCAATTTGATGTCTTATTCTATTTCATATATCAATCTTTTATTTGTAGTCAAATTGGTTTGAGGAAGGTTTGAAGTTGTTTTGCAGGATGTTGCATTGGAGAGCAAGAGGAAGCTCAAAGGAGAGACTTGGATCAACCTTTTGAATAAGGTACACATCCTCTTAAACCATCAATATTTTGTTTCTTTATTGTATTTGTGGAACCTTATATGTCTATCTTTTACCCCAGTAAGGTGGTAGTCTCAACCCAGCTATATGAAACGTTCTCTAACAACAGAACTAGTGACTACACTGGGATAAGCCTATATAATTTGGGGTATCCAAGGCCATTTTTCCAATATATTTGAAGGTATGATTTTTATTTCATGTTAGGAGCAGTCCTTAATCTTTGTTAGACCCTTCCTTGCTCAGTTTTGAGTTGGATTTTGCAATTTTTTGGACTTTTTTGCATATTCGCTAGTTCTTGTACTTACAGTAGCAATTCTTCTACATGTTCGCAAGTGTAAGGTTCTTCACCTATGTGTCCCTCACTCTTGTACCCTTTTACACTAGTGGGTACCCCTTGTACATGAGTTTTTCACTTTTGGAGCTTTTTGGGGGGTTTTGATTTCAAGTTTTGGAGTCCCTACTGATCTTAGTTCTGTATAAGACCCCTGGAAAGTAGTATATTGTCTTATGATTTATCTTATTTTGATGTTTAGGATATTTTCGAATCAAATTGGGCTTGTTTGGAAATATTTGGGGCTTGTTGACCCAAGTTGGGGCTTGGTGAACTAGTTTGATGTTTTTGACCCATTTTGAGTCTAACTGAATCTACTTGCTCCAGTTTGATTGGATTTGTAACCTATTGAGTCTATTTGACCTTATTTATACATATTTGAGTGAAAATCCCTCTTTATATTGGTTTCTTGTCCTTTCTTTTTCTTTTGGTCTTTCTTCTGGAGTGGAGGCTCAAGTGTCCTTTCTGTGGTTTAGGACCTTGATTGCACTGTTTGTTTGCAAAACTAGATTTACCCAACCATATTTATTTGTAGGTAATTTTCTTTGATTGGTTCTAAAAGTCTTTGTTGTATGCTTTTCCTAATTTTGGCATGCTTACATAATTAAGAAGCTTAGGGTTTATGGTTGCTTTTACTGTTTAATAAGGAGATCATAAAGTTTCTGCATTTGCTTTGGTTGTGTGTTTATTTGAGTTTGATTATTGTTCTCATATTGAAAAAGGATAAAAACATTGGCTCATTTTACAAGTTCATATTGGTTGAATACTTTGTAAGTGGCTTAAAGGATTTAGGAGTGCTTTGCATCAAAAAACAAGAAATTTTAATTTGCATAACTAATTGTTCGATAGTTGCATGCTTAGGTTTTAGTTTTGGTTTTGCACATTAGAATTTAATTTTTTTCCTTTTGCATTCGAAAAGACCAACAAATTGCATCATATAGAGAAAAATTGCATATGCATTCTGGATCATATCTTTAGGTCTTTCACTGAAAATAAATTGAAGTGAGAAGTGCATATTTGTGGTGATTGAGTGCTTCATATTTCAGTTAAAGAATATCTTTCTTTAGTTTCAACTATTTTACTTCTTCTGAAAGTTTTGAAAGTACATTTTAAAACAAGAAATTAGTAACTTGGATAGGATCTTCGGCTTTCTTCTAGTTTAGAAACACACCTAATAGCTTAAGTAGGATTGTGGAGGTAGGGAGTTGTGATTTAACTCCTCCACGATCACTCAGACTTGTCAAAACATACGTGTCATTCGTTTAGGGAGAAAATCCATCTTTGTAGAAGGTGAACCGAGAAGCTCCACTCACACCGGATTCAAGCACGAGGTTGTGCGAGATTGAGCAGAGGAGATACCCCTCCGATATTCAATTGAGCATCTATCAATATTGGTGCGCATATGGGGATTCATTAGTACCTTTGGTGCTTCTGATTTTTAGGCTTTGTTACCCTACCCATGCGCATTGATTTGACCTGCAACTGCCCCCCCGGACCCTCTCTATAAAGTTGGTAGCTTTAGTATTCAAACCTTTAGGGATCTACATGGGTGTTGGCGGAAGGATATTTCCATCGCACCTAGGAAACATTCGTGAGGAAATCCCTTACAGTTCTTTGGGAAGGAGGTTGGTGATTCAAATGCTTGGCCCCATCATGTCTATATTGTATACCTGAATACCTACTCTTCATCCCTTCACTAGTTTGTTATGGGCCCTCATCATCCCAGACACTCCTTTGAAGGTTATTTGTTTGCTTGTTTGACATCTTTCAGGAACTTTTTAGTGTGTGATGTTTGATTTTTATTTTTTGTAGATTTTATTCTTAATGTCTTTTGCGAGCCATCGTGGCCGATCAACCTCCGAGCAAATCCAGAAGGACTTAAGGATGATCTCCTGAATGGAGATAATTCCTTGCACCGAGGCGAAGACTAGATTATCCTAATCCACCCCCTTGGGGGGCAGAAGAGGAAAACCGGGAACATCAAACAGAACAACCAGTAGAAGAAAATAGTTCTAGGTTATGTGAGTCTGAGAGACCTTCTAACGAAGGAAACTTTAGTAATACCGAGGAACAATTGCATAAATTTTCTAGAGTCCATTCTCCTCATCCTGAAGAAAATTTAAATCCCATTGAAATTGAGGACCTCTCAGATCCATCTCGACTTCTGAACCCACCATAGAGTCCTAGTTTTTCTTAGTTATCCAGTATCAACGTTCCTAATCCATTGTCTAGGCAGTTCAATATGGAAAAAAGAGAACAAGTATTTACTTCAGGAGACATGTCTACTCCAGTTAGAAATTTCCGTATAGGAGGAGTCACTTTTAATATGGGATCCACAATAGGATCAGGTTGGTTTCCCCCAACTTCTATGGTACTTACTGGTACTAGTTCGTCAACTCAAGTGAGTTCAAACCCTTTCTCTTTTGGATTCCCTCTTTCAGGTTGTCAACGTATGATTGCCACTATCCCTCCTAGTTCAAATTTTACCATTGCTTAAGGCAGTGGCCCATATATCCCTTCTATATTATCCCGCCCTTCACTGGACAAATTTTTATGTCTAACCCACCCTTCACTGGAGTTGTCTATAATTCCACTCTACCCCCAGTCAAACTTACCTTTCCAATTTGTTGTAGGTATGAGTTCTGGTCAACCCTTTGGATTCGATGTGTTGCAAAGTAGTCCTATTGTACTAGGGGGCACCAACGCTGGATGTTCATGGGGGAAACCTTCTACTCAAGGAAGTATCCCTTTGTATGGGGTGGGAGGTTCTAATATGACTAACCCTGTTATGAAAACTGTCTCACAAGGTATTCAACCTTTTGGACGGATGGGAGGGACTTTTGGAACAACTAATCCTTTATTTCAACACTACTTTGGTAAAAAATTTGGACATCACACTCCACCTTTCAGTAATCCTGGAAATCCGTATATTCTAGGACAACCACATGCCAACACCAACCAATGGGAAGCTAATGCTCCCAGAACCTGGAACCCAACAAATGGACCTTGTTTACCCTTTTTGGCAACTTTGAATTTTCCGTACCTATCAAAACTGATGAACGATCTGGACTGTCACGATCCGACTTGGCCTCCCATTCCAACCAAATTGCCTTTAAACTTCCCAAAGTTTGAAGGTAATATTGGAGAAGACCCAGGGGACCATGTCACTACCTTTTATTTGTGGTTCTCTTCCAACTCACTGAACGATGATTCTATACAATTGAGACTCTTCCATAGAACCTTAACCGCTGTAGCAGCCAAATGGTATATTGAATTGTCGTCCATTGCTTATCATTGTTTTTATGATTCAGTGATAGTATTTATTAATCATTTCCAACTTCCTATCTGATATGATGCTGACACAGACATTCTGCCTACATTTAGGAGGAATAAGGCCACTCACATTTCTGACCACATTCAGGAGTGGAGAATACGGAAAAGGATTATTAAAGCTGAGATTCCTCTAGAGTTTTTATTAGAGTGGTTTTTGAAATCACTCCTACCTTACATCTCTAAATATGTCTCCACTTCAGGGGTTACCACAGAGGAAGAAGCCATTTTAAGAGCCCGATAGTTAGACTTGATTTACTCTCATTCTGGGATTCTGTATGAAATTATTCTTGACGCGCCGAGATCCAACACCGATCTTACAAAACCTATCCCGACACCTCATGTTGACGGAGTGATCGGTGCAGTTGAGAACAATCTAGTTAGACCACGTACCAAATTTTGAAGTCAAAATTCACCAGCAACTGGTCATATTAACACACAAAACATTAAACCAAACCCTCCTTCTAACATTCTATTAGTATAAAACTCTCAAGGTAACTAGTAGCCTGGAGGGAAGAAAAACAAGAATAAAAAAAATGGGAACAAGGGGACAAACAATGCAAATAATAACAACAATAATGTTGGTGGGGCTAATGAAAAAGCTAAGATGAAATTCTCTTGCTTGTTATGCACGAAGGATCATCTAACCTACAAATGCCCTAAGATGGAAATGGCACAAAATCTGTTGGATGGTGCTCATCAAAACCTTGCAACCTCCCAAGGGGGAAACCAAGGATCCTCCTCTCAAGGGGGCAGTTTAAGATCAAGATACGTTGAATACTTTGTAAGTAGATTAAAGGATTTAGGAGTGCTTTGCATCAAAAAACAAGAAATTTTCTTTTGCATAACTAGTTGTTCTATAGTTGCATGATTAGGTTTTAGTTTTAGTTTTGCACATTAGACTTTAAATTTTTTCCTTTTGCATTCGAAAATACCAAAAAATTGCATCTTATAGAGAAAAATTGCATATGCATTCCAGATCATATCTTTAGGACTTTCATTGAAAAGAAATTGAAGTGAGAAGTGCATATTTGTGGTGATTGAGTGCTTCATATTTTAGTTAAAGAATATCTTTCTTTAGTTGCACTTGTTTTACTTATTCTTAAATTTTTGAAAGTACATTTTAAAGCAAGCAATCAGTAACTTGGATAGGATCTTAGGTTTTCTTCTAGTTTAGAAACACACCTAATAACTTAATTAGGATTGTGGAGGTAGGGAGTTGTGAGTTCACTTCTCCACGATCACTCAAACTTGTCAAAACATAGGTGTCATTCGTTTAGGGAGAAAATCCATCTTTGTAGAAGGTGAACCGGGAAGATCCACTCACACAGGATTCAAGCACGAGGTTGTCCTAGATTGAATAGAGGAGATACCCCTCTGATATTCAATTGAGCATCTACCAGTATTGGTGCGCGTATGGGGATTCATTAGTACCTTTGGTGGTTCTGATTTTCAGGCTTTGTTACCCTGCCCATGCGCATTGATTCGACCTGCGACTGTCCCCACGGACCCATTCTATAAATTTGGGTAGCCTTAGTATTCGGACCTTTAGGGATATACACGGGTGTTGGTGGGAGGATATTTCCATCGCTCCTAGGACAAATTCAGGACGAAATCCCTTACAGTTCTTTGGGAAGGTGGTTGGTGATTCAAACGCTTGGCCCCATCGTGTCTATATTGTGGACCCTGAATAACTATTCTTCGTCCCTTCACTAGTTTGATATGGGCCCTCATCACCCCAAATGATCCTTTGGAAGGTTAGTTGTTTGCTTGTTTGACATCTTTCACGAAATTTTTAGTGTGTGTTGTTTGAGTTTTATTTTTTGTAGATTTCCTTCTTAGTGTCTTCTACGAGCCACCGTTGTCAATCAACCTCTACGCAAATACAGAAGGAATCAAGGATGATATCCTGAATGGAGATAAGTCCCTACACCGAGGAAAATACTTCTTGATACACCCCCTCGGGGGGTAGAAGAGGAAAACCAGGAACATCAAACAAAACAACCAGTAGAAGAAAACAGTTCTAGGTTATGTGAGTCTGAGAGACCTTCCGACAAAAGACACTTTATGAATACTGAGGAACAGTTGCATAACCTTCTAGAGTCCATTCTCCTTAGCTTGAAGAAAATTTAAGTCCCATTGAAATTGAGGACCTCTCATATCCATATGGACTTATGAACCCACCACAAAGTCTTAGATTTTCTCAGTTAGCTGGTATCAACGTTCCTAATCCATTGTCTAGGAAATTCAATATGGAAAACAAAGAACATGTATTTACTTCAATGGACATGTCTACTCCATTTACCATTTTTCTTCATTATGGTAAATGGAAGTTGAATATGGAAAACCCCCAGAAAAGGTTGTTTTTTTACCATTTTTCCACAAAAACGCAGGTTGCACATGGTAAATGCGCGGGTCACCCACTTGTTGTCCATTGTAAATTCGTGAATACCTCATAAATACTATATATATATATATATATATATATATATATATATATATATATATATATATATATAATCTCAAAAAATGGGTGGTTTGGGTAGTTTTGGAACAATCTCTTCGGTTGTGACTACTTCCTCCTCAATCCTATCTTCTTCACTTGCTATATAAGAGAGACATAGGGGACCATGAAGAAGACTCAAGCCCATTGTAATGTTATGCTAGAGGAATTGGGACTCAAGTCTCACATCCCCCTCAATTGTGAACTAGTTTCCTATAAACCCTAGCACATCTTATCAGAGGTTGGGATCCTTGGAGGAGAGGAGCAGGAGACCTTGAATCTTTGTTTCATGAAATGCCATGCTTGAAGGAAGTTAATTTGATGCAATTGCTTCATTCATTAATAAATACTGGACATTCTTCCCTCTCCAAATATATTTTTTCATGTATGTTTCAAATCTGATTGCAATTTGATGTCTTATTCTCTTTTAGATATCAATCTTTTATTTGTAGTCAAATTGATTTGAGAAAGGTTTGAATTTGTTTTGTAGGTTGTTGCATTGGAGAGCAAGAGGAAGACTCAAAGGAGAGGCTTGGATCAAACTTCTGAATAAGGTACACATCCTCTTAAACCCTCAATATATTGTTTCTTTATTGTATTTGTAGAACCTTATATGTCTATCTTTTACCCCAGTATGTTGGTAGTCTCACCCCAGCTATAGGAAACTATGCCTATAAATAGAACTGGCGACTCTGCTGGGGATAATCCTATCTCTTTGGGGTATCCAAGGACATTTTTCTAGTATATTTGAATGTATGAGTTTGATTTCATGTTAGGAGAAGTCATTAAGCTTTGTTAGACCCTTTCTTGCTCAGTTTTGAGTTGGATTTTGCAATTTTTTTGAATTTTCTGCATATTCGCTAGTTATGGTACTTAGAGTAGCGATTCTTCTACATATTCGCATATTTAAGGATCTTCACCTGCGTTTCCCTCGCTCTTGTACCCTTTTACTCTAGCGGGTACCCCCTGTACATGATTTTTTCACTTTTGGAGATTTTTGGGGGGTTTTGATTGCAGTTTTTGGAGTCCCTGCTGATATTAGCTCTATATAAGACCCCTGGGATGTAGTCTCTTGTCTTATGATTGATTTTATTTTTATGTTTAGGATATATTTGAATTAATTTGGGCTTGTTTGGAAATATTTGGGGCTTGTTGACCCAAGTAGGGGCTTGGTGAACTAGTTTGATGTTTTTGACCCAATTTGAGTCTAATTGAATCAACTTGCTCCAATTTGAATGGATTTGGAACCTATTGAGTCTATTTTACCTTATTTATACCTATTTGAGTGAAAAATACTCTTTATATTGGTTTATTGTCCTTTCTTGTGCTTTTGGTATTTCTTTTGAGCGGAGGCTCAAGTGTCCTTTCTATGGTTTAGGACCTTGATTGCACTGTTTGTTTGCAAACCTAGCTTTACCCAACCATATTTATTAGTAGGTAATTTGATTTGATTGGATCTAAAAGTATTTTTTGTATGCTTCTCCCAATTTTGGCATGCTTACATAATTAAGAAGCTTAAGGTTTATGGTTGCTTTCGTTGTTTAATAAGGAGATCAGAAAGTTTTTGCATTTGCTTTGGTTGTGTGTTTATTTGAGTTTGATTATTGTTCTCATCTTGAAAAAGGATAAAAAGGTTGGTTCATTTAAGAAGTTCATGTTGGTTGAATACTTTGTAAGTGGCTTAAAGGATTTAGGAGTGCTTTGCATCAAAAAACAAGAAATTTTCTTTTGCATAACTAGTTGTTCGTTAGTTGCATGATTAGGTTTTTGTTTTTGTTTTGCACATTAGACTTTAAATTTTTTCCTTTTGCATTTGAAAATACCAAAAAATTGCATCATATAGAGAAAAATTGCATATGCATTCTAGATCATATCTTTAGGACTTTCATTGAAAAGAAATTGAAGTGAGAAGTGAATATTTGTGGTGATTGAGTGCTTCATATTTTAGTTAAAGAATATCTTTATTTAGTTGCACTTGTTTTACTTCTTATTAAATTTTTGAAAGTACATTTTAAAGCAAGCAATCAGTAACTTGGATAGGATCTTAGGTTTTCTTCTAATTTAGAAACACACCTAATAGCTTAATTATGATTGTGGAGGTAGGGATTTGTGAGTTAACTTCTCCACGATCACTCAAACTTGTCAAAACATAGGTGTCATTCGTTTAGGGAGAAAATCCATCTTTGTAGAAGGTGAACCGGGAAGATCCACTCACACCGGATTCAAGCACGCGGTTGTGCGAGATTGAATAGAGGAGATGCCCCTCTCATATTCAATTGATCATCTACCAATATTGGTGCGCATATGGGGATTCATTAGTACCTTTGGTGGTTCTGATTTTCAGGCTTTGTTACCCTACCCATGCGCATTGATTCGACCTGCGACTATCCCCACAGACCCATTCTATAAAGTTGGTAGCCTTAGTATCTGTACCTTTAGGGCTCTACATGGGTGTTGGTGGAAGGATATTTCCATCACAACTAGTACAAATTCAGGACGAAATCCCTTACAGTTCTTTGGGAAGGCGGTTGGTGATTCAAACGCTTGGCTCCATCGTGTCTGTATTGTGGACCCCGAATAACTATTCTTCGTCTTGTCACTAGTTTGATATGGGCCTCATCATCCCAAATGCTCCTTTGGAAGGTTAGTTTTTTGCTTGTCTGACATCTTTCACGAAATTTTTAGTGTGTGCTGTTTGAGTTTTATTTTTTGTATATTTCCTTCTTAGTGTCATCTGCGATCCACTGTTGTCAATCAACCTCTACACAGATCCAAAAGGAATCAAGGATGATATCCTAAATGGATATAAGTCCCTACACCAAGGAAAATACTGGATTATCTTGATACACCCCCTCAGGGGGTAGAAGAGTAAAACCAAGAACATCAAACAAAACAACCAGTAGAAGAAAACAGTTCTAGGTTATGTGAGTCTAAGAGACCTTCTGACAAAGGACACTGTATGAATACTGAGGAATAGTTGCATAACTCTTATAGAGTCCATTCTCCTTAGCTTGAATAAAATTTAAGTCCCATTGAAATTGAGGACCTCTCAGATCCATCTGGACTTCTAAACCCACCACAAAGTCCTAGATTTGCTCAGTTAGATGGTATCAACATTCCTAATCCATTGTCTAGGAAGTTCAATATGGAAAGCAAAGAACAAGTATTTACTTCAAGGGACATGTCTACTCCATTTATCACTTTCCATGTAGGAGGAGTCACTTTTAATATGGGATCTACAATAGGATCAGGTTGGTTTCTCCCAACTTTGATGGTACTTACTGGTACTAGTTCCTCAACTCAAGTGAGTTTGAACCCTTTCTCTTTTGGATTTCCTCTTTCAAGTTGTCAACCTATGACTTCCACTATCCCTGCTAGTTCAACGTTTACCATTACTTCAGGCAGTGTCCCATCTATCCCTTTCCACACTATCCCACCCTTCAGTGGACAATTTTTTATATCTAACCCACCCTTCACTGGAGTTGTCTATAATTCCACAATACCCCAGTCAAACTTACCTTTCCAATTTATTGTAGGTATGATTTATGGTCACCCCTTTGGATTCAATGTGTAGCAAAGTAATCCTATTGTACTAGGGGGAACCAACATTGTATGTTCATGGGGGAAACCTTCTACTCAAGGAAGTATCCCTTTGTATGGGGTGGGAGGTTCTAATGTGACTAACCCTATTATGAAAACTATCTCACAAGGTAGTCAACCTTTTGGAGGGATGGGAGGGACTTTTGGAACAACTAATCCTTTATTTCAACACTACTTTGGTCAGAACTTTGGACATGATCACACTCCACCTTTCACTAATCCTGGAAATCCGTATATTCTAGGAAAACCAAATCCCAACACCAACCAATGGGAAGCTAATGCTCCCAGAACCGGTAACCCAACAGCTAGACCTCATTTACCCTTGATGGCAACTTTGAATTTTCCAGACCTATAAAAATTGATGAATGATCTAGTCCGTCACGATCCGACTTGGCCTCCCGTTCCAATCAAATTTGCTTCAGGCATCCCAAAGTTTGAAGGTAATACTGGAGAAGACCCAGGGGACCATGTCACTACCTTTCATTTGTGGTGCTCTTCTAACTCGTTGAATGATGATTCTATATAGTTGAGACTCTTCCGTAGAACCTTAATTGGTGTAGAAGCCAAATGGTATATTGAATTGTCATCCGCTGCTTATCATTGTTTTTATGATTTAGCGAAAGTATTTCTTAACCATTTCGAACTTCCTCTCTGGTATGATGTCAACATAGACCTTCTATCTACATTTAGTCAGAATAAGGCCACTCACATTTATGACCACATTCAAGAGTGGAGAAGACAGAAAAGGATGAGTGAAGTTGAGATTCCTCCGGAGTTCTCATTAGAGTTGTTTTTGAAATCACTCATACCTTACATCTCTAAAGATGTCTCCACTTTAGGGGTTACCTCAGAGGAAGAATCCATTTTAAGAGACTAGCAGTTAGACTTGATTTACTCTCAGTCTGGGATTCTGTATGAAATTATTCCTGATGCGCCGAGATCAAACACCGATATGACAAAAACTATCCTGACACCTCATGTTGATGGAGTGATCGGTGTAGTTGAGAACAATCCAGTTAGCCCAGGTACCAAATTTTCAAGTCAAAATTCATCGACAATTCGTCAGATTAACACACAAAAACTTAAACCCAAACCTCCTTCTAATGTTCTGTTAGTGCAGAACTCTCAAGGAAACCAACATCCTAGAGGGAAGAAAAACAAGAATAAAAAAAATGGGAACAAGGGGACAAACAATGCAAATAATAACAACAATAATGCTGGTGGGGCTAATGAAAAAGCTAAGATGAAATTCCCTTGCTTGTTATGCGAGGAGGATCATCTAACTTACAAATTCCCTAAGATGGAAATGGCACAAAAGATGTTGGATGGTGCTCATCGAAACCCTGCAACCTCCCAAGGGGGAAACCAAGGATCCTCCTCTCAAGGGGGAAGTTTAAGATCAAGATACGTTTTCATGTGTGAATGATATTTGTATCTCCAGAATAAGAACAAGGATTATGAAACTAATTCATCTGGATCAAAAGGTAAGGAACCTATTTATGCTGATAGTGACAATTCTTTACATATAGAGAAGCATCCTAATTACACTATGCCTCAAATACTGAAAGGTGTTCTTAAGAATGCAACATTTAATTCTAATGCGCGTGCTACAAAAAACTATAGCATAGTTGAAGATTTGGCACAGGATCCATGTGTGATGTCTACACTTGAGGTCTGCAGAGTTTTCCAACTCAAAGGACGACCTTACTTTCAGCTTTAGGGGCCCTCGAGCTTGTAGATAGTCAAGTGGTCACTTTCGATTTTGATAATTGGAATCCTCATTTACCCTACCATGCTTCTTTTCAGATTCAATTTATATCTGGAAACACTAAGATTTGTAGGACAGTTGTAGACGAGGGTTCCTCCACATGCATTATGTCTTTATCATGTAGGAAGGCTTTAGGATCACCTAATGCCGTTCCTCCAGTCACCATGTTAAAATATTTCAACGACAATATTTTTAAATCTCATGGGATTATCCCGTATTTTCCTATAGAGATGGGGGGAAAAGTAGTTAAAGTGGATGTGGAAGTGGTTGATTCCCCACTTGATTACAATTTGTTACTAGGGAGAAATTGGAATCAAGCTATGATTGCAGTAGTCTCTTCGATATTTCATGCCATCAAGTTTCCACATGAAGGAAAGATTGTAACAATTGACCAACTACCCTTAAATAGTAATGAGTCCAATCATGATCATGGATCTAATATTCCTTTAGTTTCCAATTCCGCGAGCAGTTGTGAAAACATTGTTGTGGGGATGTATCCTTCATTAATGGAAAATTTTAATATTCCTCCACCTGATTTGCAAGCTAATGCATCACTTGTGCACACAATTTCAACAGTTTCCACACCTTCCATAAATGAGGAGTCTCAAGTTAAGTCTTTGAACTTTACGAACACTTGGAAGTGTCCAGTCTCTGAAGTTGAGTGTACTTAGTTCAAGCAAAGTTTATATCCCTTGAGTACAATTGCTACTAAGAAGCCTCTGAGTTCATGGTTACCTTCTCGGGACTTGGTCCCGGTAGTTTACCGGGTGATATCTCCATCTAAATGTTTGGATATGTGTTCTATCTGGGATGATATACTTCCTTCTGATGAGTTTTCCTAGAGTCTATAATGTAGTCTTCCATTCATGTGGATGTTGATCCAATTGCAGTTATGTCCAGCCTCAGTTTGACTTTGGAGTCTTATTTTCCTACTGTTGATTCTTTAGACTCTCCTATAGATCAACAAATCGATGTTCCCGCAAAGTTTGATTCTGCTTCTAGAATTTTCAACTCCCATGATGATGAATTTGTTCTTGCAGATTCCATCATGTCCTTCAACTCTAATCTTCATCCTGAAGTTGATCTTGTTGATTGTAAGTCCTTAGGATTTTGTACTATAGAGTCTTCATTGGTTAGCTCTATCTACATTATGCATGTTGTTGATAATAGTGAAGTTGAAAGTATTTCTACCATAGTGACTTGTATCAAATCTTTCTTTACTCATTTTTTAGATATGATCTGTGTACTAATGTTTCTTGGAGACAGGATTCTTAGTTGGACTCATGCTTGCTTACTAGTTTGTTTTTACACTTTGTTCAATCATGTCAGGTATATTCAGCACCTTGCATATAGGTTTAGTCCTCCCCACTGTTATGATGCATTTGAACCTTTTGCTATCTGAATTATCCATAGGTTCAAACCTATTGGATATTGGTGTGTTAGCCATCTCTATATGCATTGTGCACCAGTCCGACAATAGATCCTACCTAGCATGGGTCACTCTAGTCAACACCCTTGTGCCATTTCGGTACCGATGCTGAGTTTTTCTCATAGGCTCGGGAGCCTTTTTAGATTTATCATGATTTTGAAAAGCAGCCTCATGTCTTTCTTCTTCATATATTTCTGGCCATTCCTTATAAGGCTCCCATTTTTGTGTTTAAGTTGCATATGCATTCACTTTGATCTTTCTTCTGCTTATGATCCCGATGCCCGCTTCCATGGTTTAATCTCGTTATATAAGCCTCCATATCTGATCTCATTTCCATTAAGCCATGTATCTTTTTTCCATTGCAATTTGATACCTTTTACCCGGAGGAGACACATCCTGAGTGTCTTTATCTTTCTCATGTTCCTTGCATTATGCATAAGTTTGTTCCATGTGCTTGGAACTAGTTTTGCATGCCCCTAACACTCGTCTCCTCCCATTACGATCATTCTTCCACGTTTCCTTTGATATCATTAAAAACAGTAAAGAGACTACAAGCATTCTTCCATCTCTCCGTTGAGCTCGTTAAAAATAGTAAGGAGGTCATGATTTTACTTTTTCGAGCTCGTTAAACCTTTTATGGAAAATATTTTTATTTAGTCCTCTTTAAGCTCTTTTCAGAATCCTTAAATAGGAAAATATTGCCAAGTTAGCTTGTCTCTTTCATAGTCGTTAAAATACTTAAAAGGTTGTCTCTACGGTAGAAGTTTAACCCTTTTTCTGGACCATTTAGACTATGTACGGAAAAGGAATAATCTAGATATACTTGGCTAGAAGATTTCTCTCTCACATTGTTTAACCCTTTTTCAGGTGAGGAGACCAACTTTACCAAAAAAGACCCTTTGTAGTCTTCTTTAGGATTTTCAGAATCTCTAAACGTGAAAACACCAGCGAGCATAAACCAAATAAGGCTCGATGTAAAATCCACAAGAGGGTGTATGGAGTTATTGTTTAAGTTTTTTAGACTCCTTAAATATGGAAACACCGGCGAGAACGAACAAATCTGGGCTCGATATTAAAATCCACGGATTAGTACCTTATCGAGTATTAGTCTACCTTTTCTTCAAACTCGTAAAACAATGAAGAAATTCTTGAGTTTCCCTCCAATGGAATCATAAAAATACACATGGTTGGATCCTTATCGAGCATGCTTTAGTTCTTTGTTAAGCTCATTAAAAATGAAAAAGGTACCTAAAAAGAGAAAAGGGAAGGGAAGAATGTTATATGTCTTTCAATATAATGGAATCAAGTCTCCTTGAACATAGCACCTTTTTTATTCTCTCAAATAAGTTGGGTTCTAGTTTTTGGCCTTAGGATATACCTGATCTTAGAGTTTTTACTTCTCTAGTTGGTTACTTTTCCAATCACATGGAGAATATGTTAATGTCTCCTACATTACATATTTATATCATTGGTCCATTTGTGTTCAAAGCTACCAAAGTCATTATTGTGTCGTGCTTACTGTTCAAGGATAAAACCTATGTCGGCCATTCTGCAATTTTCTTGACTTCATGTGTCGGCCATTCCCTAGTGTCAATATGTTTCATCATGTACTCAGTCCTACTCCAGATCAGATCATCCTTTGATTATTCCTCATGTTAGATGATAGAGGATGGATAAAGGCCTCCTTTTCAACGGACTTCTTCCCATCGACTTCAACTCATCTTGCTCTGGGAACAGAGTTTAGATTTTTTCGTAGTACCTTTGAGATTGCAATCATCAGTGGTAATTTCCCTCCCCATTGAGTTATGAAAATACATTAATGTCTCTTACTCGATGGATTCTTCAGATGTTTGACTTCAAGACCCCTTATTCACACTTGTAAGAATGTACTAGGTACCATGGGTCCCATTTTCATCATTGGTGGGATTCCCTCTTGTTTGTTAACAGTTTACATCAATGATTGGCAATCAAACTGTATCCTCCATGTTCGACATCAACTCATTTATTCGCATTGTTAGGATTTGTACCTTGAGACGTTTTGGATGAGGAAATTGGGTGTATAATAACATCATCATAATTTTTTTATTTCCCAAGCTGCGCAATACTGAGCCACACTCATTTTGGCTCTTGATGAGACATAGATCCAGTTTGTTCATTATGGCTATGTTCTCCATTTTTGACATAGATCCACCTTTGTATTTCTGTGGCTATGTTTACACTTATGTTTCTCATGGATCCACGCTTGTATTCCATTGTCCATGTGTGTTGATGTATATGTAACTTCGGAATGTATTTCACATATATGTATATTGTATTCCTATAGAGATATTATTATTCCTCTATACGGAAGTGGTTGTATTCCTATAGAGATGTTATTATTCCTCTATACGGAAGTGTCGTCATTTATATTGTAAGTGTCGTAACTTATACTTGATGGGTTATTATACCACCTTGTTGGGGTCGGCCCTCTATAAGTCATGTGGGTCAAAGGGTTATTAGACCAGCCTATTGGGGGTCGGCCAAAGGGTTATTAGACCACCCTAGTGGGGATTGGCCCAGTCAGCATTATGTTAAATGGTTAAGTTGAGGCCGACCTAGTTGAGTAAAGGTCAAGTCAAGTTAGTGTATAAATAGAGAGTGTGTCTCTCTCATTTTACACATTCTATTCTCTCACTCACACTTTGGAGAGTGGCACACTTATGGAGGAGGAGGCTCTACTGCTAGGAGAAGACTATCTCTTGTATTCTGGTTGTATCATTGCTCTATCTATCTCTGAGGAAGTTATTGGGGTTTTTCACCTTTATGGTTTTCCCCAAGTAAACTTTGTGTCTCTTGTGTGCTTGCATGATTGATATGTTGTAGATTTGTTGTACATGTTATTCTCTCAGTTAAGATCCTAGATCAGATTGAAGTAAATTCTGAAAATTTAACATGGTATCAGAGCTATCCTGAAAGAAGGCATGATATGGCATGTATGACACTTGTTGCACTTACGATGCTAGCGCTTGATATAGCAAAAACCAGTCATCGTAG
The DNA here is from genome assembly GCA_027924585.1 of Larix kaempferi. Taxonomy (NCBI): domain Eukaryota; kingdom Viridiplantae; phylum Streptophyta; class Pinopsida; order Pinales; family Pinaceae; genus Larix; species Larix kaempferi. The sequence continues at coordinate 1,484,203 of BSBM01000703.1, read as the reverse complement.
CACTTTTGCTATAAATCCATTTTGGAAAAAATTTCGGGTCTGAAAATTTTACAGGTCAAAGATCAGATCCCCATGTACCTTGTGTCCAAAGGAAAACCTCTAATTCGTTTCACTTTGTGATTTATGATCTGTACAATATAAGGATTCTACCTCTTCCAGATCTGAGTCAAAATCAGGTGACCTTGGGGAAAAGGTCATAACTTGGGCTAGGAAGCTCCAAATGAAATTTATTAAAAAGTGACAAGTAGTACACAGACTGTACTATCTCAAGAAAAAAATTTAGAGGCCGAAGTGGAACCAATGACACGTGGCATGTCGTACAAGTTCGCTCTCCTGTTTTATCCCATAAACAGGTCACGTTACGACACTTGGAATAACTCTCTCTCAGAGAATCCAATTGAGGTAAGACCTATCGGGATGGAAATATGACAAGTCGAGCTATCTCAGAAAAATTCTGCAGACCCTGTGGATGGAAAAGTTCAGAGTTACACCAGAAACAATCAGGTACATATTTCTATCAAAACAGAATTATTTTTTAGCACCTTCATTCATGGCTTCCGAAATTTAGGGTTTCGGATAAAGTTGGAATTTTTGTAATCGGAGACCACGGCTGAATGCTACTCATCAAAATCGAAATTTAGAGACCAAGATCAAAATTTTTGGTTGGGCAGAAGGTCGGGCTTGATTAGACCCTAGTTCAGGACTTTGATCAGAAAAGTGGAAAATTAAGGCTTCTGCAAAAATGGGAATTTTTGAAATCTGTGACCACGGCTGGAAGCTCCTCATAAAAATAAAAGCTTAGAGCTTTGGATCAAACCTTTTGATTGGGAAGAAGAGTGGGCTTCTTCAAACCCCAGTTCGGGGTCACGTCTAATGAATCCAGAAGTTTCAAAGGCAAAATTGAGGAGTGAAACTTTGCAGTTTTCAAATTCTGAAATACCAGTTTGATTAGCTCATCAAGGCACATATTTCTATCCTTTCGATAGTTTGAAATTCAAAGTTTGATTTTTTGGGGTTTCTCTGACAAACCCTAATCCAGCTCCAGGTCTAGTTCTTGCAAATCAAGTGGATTGGGTTAATCCTAGAAGAAGTTGGATTGGTCACCTGCATAAGTGAAGAAGTTCCTGTTTCAGAGGGAGATGAGGCTAAGGCCTTACATAAGAAGATTACAAGTGATCTCGACAGGTATGAATCATTGAGGTATGTTTCAAGATTTGTTCATGTTTAAGTTTATGGTATGTTTGTCTTCATGATTATTATGGTTAGTACAATCTTGATTTGAGATTTGTCGTATCACCTTAACAAAATTATGAATGCATGATAGAAGATATTCATTGGTTAGGGTGTTGACACTTATGATTGTACTAATGCATTATGGTGTTGTATGAGTTTTATGTTGTCCGCTAACATAAAAGGTATACCAAGAAAGACAAATCATGTTCTACTTCAAGAACATATGATCATGGTGACATGAAGACAAAGATTCATCCATTGTCATGGATCACATAGAAGATCTACTTACGAGGTATGTATAACTTGGTTCTACAATGGTTAACTTATGAGACATGTAGGTTACTAGCACAAGTCACTGAAGAGAACCATAAGACATTATGCGGGTATGTTAGACATATCTAGCTAGCATGCTAATCTAGGTATGTTTTTCCTATATCAAGCTAGAATCCTACCTTGTGTTAGGATCTTATACTATTGTGTTTTTGATAATGATTATTCATGAAGTCATAGGTTTGAATAGTCATGGCTGTATCCATATTACGTTTCTTACCATAATTGATGATATGACTAACCAGAAGAATCATGAAGGTATAGGTTTGAATAATCACGGGTTTATGCATTGATGATTTAACTGTTAAATTTTCAGAATTTACTTCAATCTGATCTAGGATCTTAACTGAGAGAACAACATGTACAGCATATCAATCATGGAGACAATAATGCAAGCACACAAGAGACACAAAGATTTACTTGGGGAAAACCATAAAGGTGAAAAACCCCAATAACTTCCTCAGAGATAGATAGAGCAATGATACAACCCAAACATAAGAGATAGACATATCCTAGCAGCAGATCCTCCTCCTCCATAAGTGCGCCACTCGTCCTTGAGTGCATGAGTGAGAAGTGATTGATCAAATAGAGTGCCTCCCGCACTCTATTTATACTTGACTTAACTTACCTCTTACATAAATCATGTAGGCTCGAACTTAACCACATAACATAATGCTGACTGGGCTGACCCCCAATAGGGTGGTCTAATAACCCTTCGACCCACATGGCCGACCCCCAATAGGGTGGTCCAATAACCCTTTGACCCACATGACTTATACAGGGCCGACCCCAACAAGGTGGTCTAATAACCCATCAAGTATAAGTTACGACATTTACAATATAAATGATGACACTTCTATATAGAGGAATAATACCATCTCTATATGAGTACATACAACATACATATATGAAATACATTCCGAAGTTACATATACATCAACACTCCCTCTTAACTAGGAAGGCATTTCTCAGCACAGGTCTTCTAGCACAAGTCTTCTTCTCTGGATCATCATCACTGGATAATCGTCATCGAGACAACATCATCGTCACTGCTGCTGCTACTTCAATCAATCTCTGAATCTACTCGTCATAGGAAGTTCTACAGAGCCAATCCTTTTTCATACTGGATGTAGGCCCACCACCTACAGGTCTTCGTCATCACTGGCCATACTATGGAATCCTCAGGACTTATTACGTGCGTCACAAAACCTCAAAAGAGCATCTGCCAGATATTCCAGGGCAACCAATTACATGCCATAGGCAAAACCTCGAAAGACTATCTGCAGATCTCCCAGGGCCATATTATATGTGACCTCACCACAAAACCTCGCAAGAGCATCCCAGGCTGTTGCGAGCACACAGCTCTACCTATAGGATCTCCCAGGGCACAAATTACATGTGGTCACCACAAAACCTCACCAGAGCATCCCAGGCTGTTACAAGCACACAACTCTACCTATAGGATCTCCCAGGGCACGAATTACATGTGGTCATGGCAAAACCTTGCAAGAGCATCCCATGACTGATTACGGGCACACATCCCAACCTTTCGGATCTCCCAGGGACACGAATTATATGCCATAGGACAAAACCTCGAAAGAGCATCTGCCAGATATCCCAGGGAAACAAATTACATGCCATAGGCAAAACATTGTAAGACTATCTGCAGATCTCCCAGGGCAACGAATTATATGTCCTCCCAAAGCAAAACCTCGAAAGAGCATTTGCCAGATATCCCAGGGCAACGAATTACATGCCATAGGAAAAACCTCGTAAGACTATCTGCAAATCTCCCAGGGCAATGAATTACATGCTCATCTGCACAACCTGATCCACGGCCATAGAGTATCAACCTGATACTCACCATACACCATCCTGATGCACACATGATCATCCTGATCATCATCACTGCAACATCATGTTGCATGTCATCTGGAGCAACATCCTGAAGCTCGTCATCCATGATCATCCTGATCATACAATGCATCTACCTGATGCATACCAAGTATCTACCTGATACATATCATCATACATGATCCACCTGATCATACAATGTATCCACCTGATACAAATACAAATACATGATACATATCACCATACATGATCCACCTGATCATACAATGTATCCACCTGATACATATACAGATACATGGTCCAAGCATCCAACATGATGCATATACAAGAATACATACACATGATCCAACCGATCATATCCAGCATCCAACATGATGCGTACATACATATAAATGATCCAACTGATCATATCCAAGAGAAACCAGAACATCATCCTAATGCTCATCATCCAGCGCTTACTTCCACAGCCATGTGAAGGATCCTCCTTCCAACATGCTTGGAATGGCTTCAGCAAATGTGTCCATCACTTCTTCCTTGAAGTGTCCTCAATCAGAAGAACTCCAAGCCTTTCTCTGAAGTACTCGAACTTCACCCTGGCTAGTGGCTTCGTCAGCACATCTGCAATCTACTCGTCCGTCACAACATACAGGAGCTTCACAGCTCCTCTCTGCACCATATCCTTGACATAGTGATATTTGATCTCTATGTGTTTCGACCTGTCATGAAACACTGGATTCATGGACAGCTTCACACAACTCTGGTTATCACAGAAGATACCAGTAGCATCCAATAGGAGATCAAATAACTCAGACAGTAGCTTCCGTAGCCATACTGCCTCACAACTAGCTGAACAGGCTACAACATACTCTGCCTCAGCTATACTCAGTGCTACGCAAGACTGCTTCCTGCTAAACCAATAGATCAAACCTGATCCCATACTGAAGCAGCACCCAGATGTGCTCTTCCTATCTGCACCACTGCCAGCCCAATATGAATCAACATAACCCTACAGGTTAAACTTTTGATTCACTCCATACTTGAGCCCATAATCCACTGTACCCTTCAGGTACCTCAAAACATGCTTTACAGCAACCAAGTGAACACTCCTCGAATCCGTTAGGAACTGGCTCAATGTGTTCATCGCAAAGCAAATATCTGGTCTCGTGTTCATCAGGTACATCAAGGACCCAATCATCTGACGATACATAGAGACATCAACCGTCTCAGATGAAGCATCAGAAAGAAGCTTCAGATTCGATGCCATAGGTGTGGCCATGGCCTTGCAATCCATCATCCCAAACCTCTTCAGGATCTGTACTACATACTTCCCTTGTCCAAGGAAGATTCCATCTGCACTCTACCACACCTCCATGCCAAAAACAAATAGTGCATCATCCCCAAGTTCTTCATCTCGAACTTGGCAGCAAGCTTCCGCTGCGTGTCGGCAATCAATCTATCTTCACCTGTAATAAACAGGTTATCCGCATACAAAAGTAGTATCACTGGATTGCCTTCCTCAACCTTATAGTAAAGGTTGGAGTCCGCTTTACTCTTGGTAAAGCCCAAAATGGATAGAAAGTTTCCTATCCTACCATACCAAGTTCTGCACATATATGATTTCCTGTCATGTGTCTCAGAACCAAGTGGCTTCTCCACATACAGTTCTTCTTCAACTACACCATTCAAGAAGGTTGTCTTGAAATCCAGCTGGTGTATCTTCTATTTCATCACTTTTATATTTCTCTATGCTGCCATCTGCGGCATGCTTGATCATGATAGATCCATATGGAAGTCATAACAAACTTCCCTTCAGGTCTTGGGACTACATCCCAAACATCGTTCTTCATGATCGACGGATCATGGCATTCTTCCCGTATCCTGGGAACTTCAATATCTTCAATAGATAATTTTGTTGCTGAACAAATGTTGTAGTTCTTCTTTTGTAGGTGATGGCATATGATCTTTCCTACACAACAAGTTAAATTTCATGATTAGAAAACATCTCATAGTTTTCAGAACAAATTCTTACACATAAAGAAATATGTCATACAGTCATGCAATTATCTTAGCCAATGCTTCAATACAACATTTATCCATATCCCGTAACTTTCTAGGTGCCTTCCAATCTCTACCAGAACATTGTTAAGAGTGTGCACAACTCCCAACATGTCAGCAAAGAGGTTTCCTTCTAGATAAGTAGCAATGGAATGTTGTACAGTGCCATAGGCCACTTACCCATGCATATTAGTAGTATACTGTTCATCAATGCAACTATTCTAATATGCATAATACACAACCTAATTCTAGGAACATCAGTATATACATTATTGAACAGTATTATTTAAACAATAAAATATGCAAGTAATGACAATTCAAATACTTATCTTTGTTTGTTTGTTGGGTTGACTCCCTCTCAGTCTTTGCTTCTTTTCTGCAACTCCATTCTTATGTGGATTGTGAAAAGTGGTCAAATCCCTCTGAATATCTGCATCCTTGTAAAAACCATTGGAGTGTACTCCCTCTTGATCTTTGCTTCCTGGATTACTTGTCCTTGAACTTATATTCATTCTCGATCCCTATGCATGCTTGTTAGTATCATCATTGTGTTATCCTCTAGGTCTCATACGTAATCAAACATTCATTAGTATAATCTTAATATTATCAAAACAAAATAATCTCAAGCATGTATAGTCAGGATCAATTCAAACACAGATAATAAACATTAGTATTCAAGGTTTCAAGGAAGTCTTCTTTTATTCATACATATTCTTATTTAATCATAGGACTCTTCTGTTTAGTTAAATCATCAATCAAGAGAAGAGATATAATGTGCATAAAACCCGTGATTATTCAAAACTATACCTTCATGATTCTTCTGGTTAGTCATATCATCAATTATGGTACGAAATATAATATGCATACCACCATGATTATTCAACCTATGACTTCATGAATAATCATTATCAACAACACAATAGTATAAGATGCTAACACAAGGTAGGATTCTAGCTTGATATAGGAAAAACATACTTGGATTAGCATGCTAGCTAGTTATGTCTAATATACCCGCATAATGTCTTCTGGTTCTCTTTAGTGACTTGTGCTAGTAACCTACATGTCTCATAAGTTAACCATTGTAGAAACAAGTTATACATACCTCGAAAGTATATATTCTATGTGATCCATGACAATGGATGAATCCTTGTCTTCATGTCACCATGATCATATGTTCTTGAAGTAGAACATGATTTGTCTTTCTTGGTGTACCTTTTATGCCAGCAGACAACATAAACCTCAAACAACACCATAATGCATTAGTACAATCATAAGTGTCAACACCCTAACCAATGAATATCTTCTATCATGCATTCATAATTTTGTTAAGGTGATACGACAAATCTAAAATCAAGATTGTACTAACTATAATAACATGAAGACAAACATACCATAAACTTAATCATGAACAAATATCGAAACATACCTCGATGAGTCATACCTGTCGAGATCACTTGTAATATTCTTATGTAAGGCCTTAGCCTCATCTCCCTCTGAAACAGGAACTTCTTCACTTATGCAGGTGACCAATCCATCTTATTCTAGGATTAACCCAATCCACTTGATTTGCAAGAACTGGATCTGGAGCTAGATTAGGGTTTGTCAGAGAAACCCCAAAAATTCAAACTTTGAATTTCAAACTTCCGAAAGGATAGAAATATGCGCCTTGATGAGCTGATCACACTGGTATGCTCAGAATTTGAAAACTGCAAAGTTTCACTCCTCAATTTTTCCTTTGAAACTTCTGGATTCACTGGACGTGACCCTGAACTGGGGTTTGATGAATCCCACTCTTCTATCCCATCAAAAGGTTTGATCCAAAGCTCTAAGCTTCTATTTTTATGAGGAGCTTCCATCCGTGGTCACAGATTTCAAAAATTCCCATTTTTGTAGAAGCCCTAATTTTCCACTTTTCTAATCAAAGTCCCGAACTAGGGTCTGATCAAGCCCGACCTTCTACCCAACCAAAAATTCTGATCTTGGTCTCTAAATTTTGATTTTGATGAGTAGCATCCAGCCGTGGTCTCTGATTACAAAATTTCTAACTTTCTCCGAAGCACTAAATTCCGGAAGCCATGAATGAAGGTACTCAAAAATAATTCTGTTTTGACATAAATAGTACCTGATTGTTTCTCGTGTACCTCCGAACTTTTTGATCCACAGGGTCTGAAAACGTTTCCTAAGATAGCCTGACCTGTTATCTTTCCATCCTGACAGGTCTGACCTCAATTGGGTTCTCTGAGAGAGAGTTATGCCAAGTGTCGCAACATGACCTGTTTACGGGATAATACAGGAGAGTGAACTTGTATGGCATGACACGTGTCACTGTTTCAACTTCGGCCTCTAAAAACATTTTTTGAGATATCCAGACCTGTTGTCTTTCCATCCTGACAGGTCTGACCTCAATTGGATTCTCTGAGAGAGATTTATGCCAAGTGTCGCAACGTGACCTGTTTATGGGATAATACAGGAGAGAGAACTTGTACGGCGTGCCACGTGTCACTGGTTCAACTTCGGTCTCTAAAAAATTTTCTTGAGATATTAACATCTGTGTACTACCTGTCACTTTTTATGAAATTTCATTTGGATTTTCCTAGCCCAAGTTATGACCTTTTTCCCAAGGTCGCCTGATTTTCACTCAAATATGGAAGAGGCAGAAACCCTATATTGTACAGATCATAAATCACAAAGTACAATGAATTAGAGGTTTTCCCTTGGACACAAGGTACATGGGGATTTAATCTTCGACCTGTAAAGATTTTAGATCCGAAAACTTTGCCAAAATGGATTTATAGCGAAAGTGCTACGATGACTGGTTTTTGCTATACCAAGCCCTAGCATCATAAGTGCAACAAGTGTCATACATGCCATATCATGCCTTCTTTCAGGTTAGCTCTGAAACCATGTTAAATTTTCAGAATTTACTTCAATCTGATCTAGGATCTTAACTGATAAAACAACATGTACAGCATATCTACAGCATATCAATCATGGAGACAATAATGCAAGCACACAAGAGACACAAAGATTTACTTGGGGAAAACCATAAAGTTGAAAAACCCCAATAACTTACTCAGAGATAGATAGAGAAATGATACAACCCAAACATAAGAGATAGACATATCCTAGCAGCAGATCCTCCTCCTCCATAAGTGTGCCACTCCTCCTTGAGTGCATGAGTGAGAAGTGAGTGATCAAATAGAGTGCCTCCCGCACTCTATTTATACTTGACTTGACTTGCCTTTTACATAAATCATGTAGGCTCGAACTTAACCACATAACATAATGCTGACTGGGCCGACCCCCAATAGGGTGGTCTAATAACCCTTCGACCCACATGGCTGATCCCCAATAGGGTGGTCTAATAACCCTTTGACCCACATGACTTATACAGGGCCGACCCCAACAAGGTGGTCTAATAACCCATCAAGTATAAGTTACGACATTTACAATATAAATGACGACACTTCCGTATAGAGGAATAATACCATCTCTATAGGAGTACATACAACATACATATATGAAATACATTCCAAAGTTACATATACATCAACATTAATTAATCAGAAGATTCCTATGATCAAATAAGAATATGCATGAGTAAAAGAAGACTTCTTTGAAACCTTGAATACTAATGTTTATTATTTGTGAATGATCATGACTATACATGTTTAAGACTATTTTGTTTTGATAGTATTAAGATTATACTAATAAATGTGTGATTATGTATGAGACCTCAAGGATAACACAATGATGATACTAATAAGCATGCATAATGATTAAGGATGGATGTAAGTTCAAGGACAGGTAATCCAGGAAGAAAAGATCAAGAGGGAGCACACTCCAGTTGTTCCTACAAGAAAGCAAAGGAGCACACTTCAGTAGTTTATGCAAGGATGCAGATATTCAGAGGGAGTTGACCACTTCTTACAATCCACATTAGAATGGAGTTGCAAAGATTCAGAGGGAGTCCACCTAGCAACCAAACAAAGATAAATATTTGAATTGTCATTTCTTACATAATGTTATTCAATGATGTATATGCTTATGTTCCTAGAATTAGGTTGTGTATTATGCATATTAGAATAGTTACATTGATGAACAGTATACTACTAATATACATGGGTAAGTGGCCTAAGGCACTGTACAACATTCCATTGCTACTTATCTAGAATGAAACCTCTTTGCTGACATGTTAGGAGTTGTGCACACTCTTAACAATGTTTTGGTAGAGATTGGAAGGCATCTAGAAAGTTATGGAATATGGATAAATGTTGTATTGAAGCATTGGCTAAGATAATTGCATGACTGTATGACATATTTCTTTATGTGTAAGAATTTGTTCTGAAAACTATGAGATGTTTTCTAATCATGCAATTTAACTTGTTGTGTAGAAAAGCTCGTATACCATCACCTACAAAAGAAGGACTACAACAATTGTTCAAGCAACAAAATTATCTATTGAAGATATTGAAGTTCCCAGGATACGGGAAGAATGCCATGATCCGTCGATCATGAAGAACGATGTTTGGGATGCGGTCCCAAGAGATGAAGGGAAGTCTATTGTGACTTCCAAATGGAACTATTAGATCAAGCATGCTATAGATGGCAGCATAGAGAAATATAAAAGTGATGAAATAGAAGATACACCAGATGGATTTCAAGACAGCCTTCTTGAATGGTGTAGTCATATATGTGTGCAGAACTTGGTAGGATAGACAACTTTCTATCCAGTTTGGGATTTACCAAGAGTAAAGCGGATTCCAACCTTTACTACAAGGTTGAGGAAGGCAATCCAGTGATACTACTTTTGTATGTGGATAACCTGTTTGTTACAGGTAAAGAGAGATTGATTGCTGACACGCAGCGGAAGCTTGCTGCCGAGTTCGAGATGAAGAACTTGGGGATGATGCACTATTTGTTTTTGGCATGGAGGTGTGGTAGAGTGCAGATGGAATCTTCCTTGGACAAGGGAAGTATGCAGTAGAGATACTAAAGAGATTCGGGATGATGGACTGCAAGGCTATGGCCACACCTATGGCATCAAACCTGAAGCTTCTATGTGATGCTTCATCTGAGCCGGTTGATATCACTATGTATCGTCAAATGATTGGGTCCTTGATGTACCTGACGAACACGAGACCAGATATTTGCTTTGCGGTGAACACATTGAGCCAGTTACTAACGGATCCAAGGAGTGTTCACCTGGTTGTTGTAAATCATATTCTGAGGTACCTGAAGGGTACAGTTGATTATGGGATCAAGTATGATGCGAATCAAAATTTTAACCTGCAGGGTTATGTTGATTCAGATTGGGTAGGCAATGCTGTAGATAGGGATCAGGTGTGATCTCTTGGTTTAGCAGAAAGCAGTCCTGTGTAGCACTGAGTACAGCCGAAGCAAAGTACACTGCCACAGACGAGCAGATTGCAGATGTGCCGACGAAGCCACTAGCCAGGGTGAAGTTCGAGTACTTCAGGGAGAGGCTTGGTGTTCTTCAGATTGATGACACTTGGAGGAAGAAGTGATGGACACATTTGCAGAAGCCATTCCAAGCATGTTGGAAGGAGGATCCTTCACATGGCTGTGGATGTAAGCACTGGATGATGAGCATCAGGACAATGCTCCAGTTACTGCTCTGTATATGCATCAGGATGATGATGGATATGATTAGTTGGATCATTTATATGTATTTGTATGTATGCATCATGTTGGATGTTGGATATGATCAGTTGGATCATTTATATGTATATGTATGTATGCATCATGTTGGATGTTGGATATGATCAGTTGGATCATTTATATGTATGTACGCATCATGTTGGATGCTGGATATGATCAGTTGGATCATTTATATGTATGTACGCATCATGTTGGATGCTAGATATGATCAGTAGGATCATTCGTATGTATTTTGTATATGCATCATGTTGGATGCTTGGACCATGTATGTGTATATGTATCAGGTGGATACATTGTATGATCAGGTGGATCATGTATGGTGATATGTATCATGTATTTGTATTTGTATCAGGTGGATACACTGTATGATCAGGTGGATCATGTATGATGATATGTATCAGGTAGATACTTGGTATACATCAAGTAGATGCATTGTATGATCAGGATGATCATGGATGACGAGCTTCAGGATGTTGCTCCAGATGACATTCAGCAGGATGTTGTAGTGATGATGATCAGGATGATCATGGATGATGAGCTTCGGGATGTTGCTCCAGATGACATGCAGTAGGATGTTGCAGTGATGATGATCAGGATGATCATGTGTACATCGGGATGATGTATGGTGAGTATCAGGTGGATACTCTATGGCCATGGATCAGGTTGTGCAGATGAGCATATAATTTGGCCCTAGGATATTTGTAGATAGTCTTTCGAGGTTTTGCCTATGGCATGTAATTTGGCCCTGGGATATCTGGCAAATGCTCTTTCGAGGTTTTTCTCTGGGAGGACATATAATTTGGTCTTGGGAGATCTACAGATAGTCTTTCGAGGTTTTTCCTATGGCATATAATCTAGCCCTAGAATATCTGGCAGATGCTCTTTCGAGGTTTTGTCCTATGGCATATAATATATCCCTAGGAGATTGTATAGGTTGGGCTGTGTGCCCGTAATAAGTCCTGGGATGCTCTTGCGAGGTTTTTCCATGACCACATATAATCTATCCCTGGGAGATCCTATAGGTAGAGCTGTGTGCTCGTAACAGCCTGGGATGCTCTTGTGAGGTTTTGTGGTGACCACATATAATCTGTCCCTAGGAGATCCTATAGGTAGAGCTGTGTGCTCGTAACAGCCTGGGATGCTCTTGCGAGGTTTTTTGGTGAGGTCACATATAATATGGCCCTAGGAGATCCTATAGGTATAGCCATGTGCTTGTAACATCCTAGGATGCTCTTTCGAGGTTTTGTGACACACGTAATAAGTCCTGAGGATTCCACAGTATGGCCAGTGATGACGAAGACCTCCAAGTGGTGGGCCTACATCCAGTATGAAAAAGGACTGGCTCTGTAGAACTTCCTATGACGAGTAGATTCATAGATTGATTGAGATAGTAGCAGCAGTGATGATGATGATGTCTCGATGACGATTATCCAGTGACGATGATCCAGAGAAGAAGACTTGTGCTAGAAGACCTGTGTCGAGAAATACCTTCCTAGTTAAGAGGGAGTGTTGATGTATATGTAACTTCGGAATGTATTTCACATATATGTATATTGTATTCCTATAGAGATGTTATTATTCCTCTATACGGAAGTGATTGTATTCCTATAGAGATGTTATTATTCCTCTATATGGAAGTGTCGTCATTTATATTGTAAGTGTTGTAATTTATACTTGATGGGTTATTAGACCACCTTGTTGGGGTCGGCCCTCTATAAGTCATGTGGGTCAAAGGGTTATTAGACCACCCTATTGGGGGTCGGCCATGTGGGTCAAAGATTTATTAGACCACCCTAGTGGGGGTCGGCCCAGGCAGCATTATGTTAAGTGGTTAAGTTAAGGCCGACCTAGTTGAGTAAAGGTCAAGTCAATTTAGTGTATAAATAGAGAGTGTGTCTTTCTCATTTTACACATTCTATTCTCTCACTCACACTTTGGAGAGTGGCACACTTATGGAGGAGGAGGCTCTGCTGCTAGGAGAAGACTATCTATTGTATTCTGGTTGTATCATTGCTCTATCTATCTTTGAGGAAGTTATTGGGGTTTTTCACCTTTATGGTTTTCCCCAAGTAAACTCTGTGTCTCTTGTGTGCTTGCATGATTGATATGCTGTAGATTTGTTGTACATGTTGTTTTCTCAGTTAAGATCCTAGATCAGATTGAAGTACATTCTGAAAATTTAACAATATGCATCATTTATACTTATGTTTTGGATCATCATTGTATCCTATTGGAGTTCATGTCCCACTATTTGAACATGGAAATTTATCCCAGGGATGAGATTGTCTGGCATTTCCTTTCTTTCAGGTACTTCGTTTGAGCCTATGATTCTTGGTTTCTCCAGTTTCTATAATTCGACGATCCAACCCTTTATTATTTATAATGTATTTAGGCCATCATCTTACCCTTTGATCTCATACATTAGGGGGCATCTGTTATAGCCAAAATTGGCACTTATCCGTCTGTGACAACACTTACATCTTCTGGTCACATGACGACATTCGCATGACGACACTTAATGAGATTACTGTGAGTCACACAAATGGACATTTGGGATGGAATGGCCATATTTTGGGCTTTAGAAGGAAGGAATTACCTAATTCATGGCCCTTTTGATAGATAGGAACCTTAGGAACAATTTTGGAGACCAAAACTTCTCCTGAAAACCCCTAGAAAATGTTGTTTTTTTACCATTTTTCCTCAAAAACGCAGGTTGCACATGGTAAACTGACGGGTCACGTGCTTTTTGCCCATTTTAAAGTCGTAAATACCTCATAAATACTATATATATATATATATATATATATATATATAATCTTGAAAAATGGGTGGTTTGGGTGGTTTTGGAACCATCTCTTCAGTCGTAACTACCTCCTCCTCGAGCCTATCTTCTTCACTTGCTATATAATAGAGGGAGAGGGGACCATGGATAGGAATCAAGCCCATTGTAATGTTATGGTGGAGGAATTGGGACTCACATCCCCCTCACTTGTGCCCTAGTTTCCTATAAACCCTAGCACATCTGATCATAGGTTGGGATCCTTAGAGGAGAGGAGCAGGAGACCTTGAATCTTGGTTTCATGAAGTGTCATGCTTAAATTAAGGTAATTTTATGTACTTGCTTCATTAATTAATAAATATTGGACATTCTTCCCTTTCTAAATAGATTTGTCCATGTTTGTTTCAGATCTGATTGCAATTTGATGTCTTATTCTCTTTTAGATATCAATCTTTTATTTGTAGTCAAATTGGTTTAAGGAAGGTTTGAAGTTGTTTTGTAGGTTTTTGCATTGGAGAGAAAGAAGACTCAAAGGAGAGGCTTCGATCAAACTTTTGAATAATGTACACATCTTATCAAACCCTCAATATGTTGTTTCTTTATTGTATTTGCAGAACCTTATATGTCTATCTTTTACCCCAGTACGTTGGTAGTCTCACCCCAGCTATATGAAACGTTTCCTAACAACAATCAACTTAGATTTTGACTCCTACTTTGTGTCTGAAACAAAGGAAACCATAGTGACACGATTCTCTATGTGTATGACAAGTTTAGAGCCCAAATATCAGCTTTAGACTCCCATACTCAGTTATAAAAAGACACCAAGGTCCCTCATTCCAAAAAATAAATCCTTTCCTTTTGTTCATAGTCGTCACTCTGTCAAATTTTCTCTGAGACTGAAGTATACCTTTTCTCACTTCCCTCTCACCTTTGTTGGAGATCCCATTCTGTGACATGTGTCCGGAGAACTGGAAGGACATGAGGAGAACCAACATACCCTCCCTCAGACAATTGATGCGGCCTTCTCTTTCGTGATTGTTCAAGTGCTCTTGGTTCTTGTAATTTTCTTTTACATTTTGAATAGAAAATTCTTTATTTTTTCAGCTCTTGCGTACACTTGTTCAATAAGTTTAAAGAAAAGAAAAATATTTGCATTTGCTTTATACCAGCACTCATAATTTGAGTTCTTAGTTTAGTAGTTTGTTTTGTTTTATCTCTTTGAAACTATGCTTTTGTTCACAACCTTCTAGCACGTGCTCTTTTTCACAGGAGTGTGCAAAAGCACACACCACAGTCTTTGGCGACTCCATTGGGGAAGATCTATATCTTTCACCAATTATTTGTCCTTCATTTTTGGTATTTAGTTTGGATTTGCATCTCTCTATTTAACTTCTCTATTTCGTTTAGTTTTGGTAGAGTAGTGTGCTGAGAGAAATCCCGACCCATAACTTTCAAAGTTTGGCCAAGACAAGCTATTTATTTTATTTTTTGCAACCCTTACTCTTGAGTCGCACCTGTTAGGAAATTTTAAGCGACCCAGGTCACACTTTTTCCCTCAAACTATGCGCCCCCAACCAAGAATTCCTAGATCATGCATGTCTACCTATTTTGAGCTATCTAGGTCGCTCTTCCCTCCGAAAGCCGTGACTTGTTCCAGAGATGCTTTTTTAGAATTTTGTTTGTTAAGTTTGCTCTCTTCTTGATTTGATCAGTGTCATTTTATCAGTGAGATTCTATTTTCAACCCCTATCAATCTATTTATAGACTCTTTTCCTTGATGTAGCATTCATTTGTTCGCTTTGTTGGTTGTGGAGCCTGATCTTCCTAATTCAGAGATGTTGTCGTTCATACATGTTTGTACCCCATTTTTTAATATGATGTGCAGGTGCAATGTACACTCATCCCAGTGAGGGGGTTGGGGGGGGGGGGGGCACAAGGGTCATGGGGAAAAGACCTTGAAGGAAATTTTTTGGTTTATTTGTTGGCCAACAGTTTACAGGCCCATGGTGTTGGGCAGCCCGTGGTATTTTCCCATGGTAATTCCCATTTAAAAGTAAGGCATTGTAATGCGGCTGTGTATTTTAGTTGTAATATCACTCAAAATACACCTTAAAAAAAAATTCTTAAGGGCCTCTAAAACTATCATAAGACATGTGTCTACGTAAATTATCTTCAGCACTAGTAATTTTTTCGATGTACTTCTCTAATAACATATTTCCTTTAATACTAGAACCTTATATACTTTCGTCTAACATGTATTATGATTCTGCAACTTTTTAAAACATGTTACGTTTAAGGTATAGAACCCTTTAAGTAGTAATTCTTTATTCATAAAAGTAAACTTCAAAGTATATACAATCAACAACCTCAAAATATAGCTAAATTTGTTTTTACCTCATGTATCACAAGTTTAAGGATTAACTTATAATCTATCTAATCATCAAGTATTTTTATGCTTAGAGTCTATTCAATATAAGAACAAATTTCTATGAAAGTATAAGACTTAGATCTCCAAACTTTACTTTGAGGTCAATTATCTATAATATATGATTATTCAATACTATTAAGATTGACTAATTTTTTTAACCATAAATTCATCTTATTAAGTAACCAACTAATTTAATATTTGAAATTAAAATATGCATATCACAAATTCCTCTTATTCAATATATACAACACTTATATATATATTAAAGTCTATATCCAAGAGCTAACGAACTTTCCGCTTTTCTTTCCATAATATAACTAATATCCAACAAGAGCCACGAGGTGGCAATGTCCCTGACATTGCTACTTGCTCTCTTTATTTGAAGCTAGAAAGTTTGTATATGCTTTATTTGTTTGAAGATGGAAAGTTTGTATATGCATTTGCAAAGAGGCTAAAGACTATTTAAAAATAAAGTAAAAAAGAAAAATTACTCAAGTTTAACAATAGGATTCTCTAGTCTACATCAACACAAACAATTTGAGCAATGAAGTCTGTTCATAATATCGGCTTTAATTTAGTGAAGGCCAAGGTAACCATTTCTTTGTATGATGAAGGTAGAATCACAAGGAATCCATTTCAAATGGATGATCATTCTCAACTCATCTGTCTCTATCGATATATATACATGCCACGATTGTCCCCTTTATAAATTCCTAGCTTGGCATTTGAGGCAAGAAATCTTAGGCAAAATTGTTTTCGAAATTTCATTTGTCTCTATTGGTATATATAAGCACATGAATAATATATATATAGGCCATGATTGCCCCATTAATAAATTCCTAGCTCGACATTCCATGTAAAAAAAACATGAGCAAATATGCTTTAGAAATTTGAAGAAGAAAATTGATATAAATAAATTCAAAATAGCACTATCTATGCATCAGCTACCAGTGATTATTCTTTTTTAATCTAAGATATAAATACTTTAATGTAAAAATGATTGAGAAAATAGAGTAAAGTTCAAAATTTCTTGGGAATCTAAAAAAAAACTTGTTCAAGATTTTGAGGTTTTCCAAACAATGACCAAAATTCTTACACTACTGTACAAGACAACCAAAAACACTCTCCAAATAGGAATGGAGCTTCCAAAAAACTTTTGAGGTTAGTTCAAGCTAGATGATATCCACCTAAACAATAGGCATAAACATCTATATACAAAAATCTCCAAGACAAAGTCAGTATTAGCTGTGCAGCAAAAGACAATCCTACGGCTTAGATGCCTTCATAGATGCCTTCAAAGGTGTCCAGGAAGACTCAGCACGCATTAGATGCAGTTTTTCAACAAAAGGCTCCAGAATTTTCCTTGCATTCTTCAAAACCTGCCAACATTATAAAAATAAGTATATAATAGAACATTAACTGGGACCACAAATTATATTTTATTACTGCCAATGTATTGATGTTGCCACTGAAAAAGGTAATTCCTTTCAAACAACTGAAATGGAAAATCCAAGAAAATTCTTTCATGCAATGATAGTGACAGCTGAAATGCCAAATCCAAACTTCGAATCCCATACATATTAAATTGTAGGAAGACAATCAATGACAAAAAATCCAAACCAAGAATTCCATATATATCAAATAGTTGGAAATCAGTCAAGGAAAAAACCTGCTCAATAAGATCAACCAGAATAATAACTTCATAAAAGATGAGTGCAAAAAGCACAGATGGTATATTAACTAGGTTAAAATTATCTAGAAAGAATTTCAAAGCAGTCTGCCAGAAACAATGGTTCTTGTCTTGAAATGGGGTTCAAAAATATTTAAATAAATAATTGTGACAGAAATAAGCATAGACATTGTAAGACAAATTACTTCAGCAAATTGAGATCACTGATACCGATTAGAACTAGAAACAGTAATACTAGTTGCTTCAGCAATTGATATCACTGAAAACCATTAATTAAATTCAGACACAGAGATATCTTTTGTAATAGCTCACTTGGTTTAAAAGGGGGTAGGTGCAGGGGTTCCTCATCGACCTTGGAGGAAATTAAGAATTAAATTTTACTTGGGGAAATGAAGAATTAAATTTCGCTTGGGAAATTGGCCTTAGCAATGTGGAACGGAATCCAGTTGGCAACTGAATGAGGGATCAGAGTCCTTACTGTAGTAGGTAACACAACTATCCTTATCAGGAATATGGTGAATTGGACCCTTCCTAAAGAACCCCAACTATGAAGGATGATCGAATGAACTCAAAGCGTTGCCAACATAATGGATACAATTCATTTCTTCCAAACGCTTCAATCTAAGAACAAAAAGGCGGACAATTTGACAAACCATGCAACTCTTTTTCCTAATGAAATTTTATTAAAACTGGGGAGGGGAAATCAAATCCCGATTCCCACATAATCCCCTAAGTGTCAATATATATCACCTTCCAATGCAAGCATTTAACTCTCAGGACAAATGGATCTACGTAATCAACACACAATGCAATTGGCAGTGAGTGAGTAATAAGAATCCCCCTTCGTGTACCTCACATACTATTGTTCAAGGAAACATTGTGTGAGTTGGTAATAAGAATCCCCTTTTGCGTACCTCACATGCTATTGTTCAAGTGATGATTTTCCTGATGATAAGCTTTCCTGATGATTTTCCCATCGAGTGAAAGGAGACATTGTAGCAAGTTCAACAATTCCTCCATACCTTAGTCAAAAGTATAAATTTGTAGAAGTTTTACACAGAATTCATCTTTTAATCATCCACATCAGAGACATCAACATCCTTGATAGCTCTGTAGAATAATACCTGTAACAAATTTTCATTATTCTTCACCAAGCTCACCCCACTTTGGAAACACTGGAAGATAACTTCTGTCTCTTTGTCAAAATGAAATCCTTATTAAAAAACCAAGTGTCACAACTGTTAAATTTACCGTTGAGCAGCAACATTAATATTAAGGTAAAGGTTAAGAAACTCAAATATGAGAAATTCAAGGTTCAAAGTTCAAACCAGCAAAATCTAACTAATAAGACAGTCCTAAAAAAAAACCTTCTTGTTGAATATTGTCAAATTACTCAAGGCAGTATTTAGGACCGAGAGTAACATATCTTCTTGCTCTGTTCTTTCAAATCTCCCTAATCCCTCAAATTCCATGAATACATAAAGGCACTTTGAATCCATCCAAACTGCCATCCACAACCCATCAGTGCGTTCTCCCTCCTGCTACATCAAGGAGGGAGCCATACAGATGGCTTAGTAAGTACAAATTACCACTACTTTGTGTGCCCATTGATGAGACTTCCTTGATTTTACCATCCCACTGACTCAACACAGCATGTTCTACAAGAAAGACATGGCAACACCTAAGTTGCAAACTTTGAGCTCAATTTTGATGCAGCCTTGCTTTCTTGAGCAGAATATGAAACACGTTCTTCTTTGTCATCTGAAAAATCCACAGATTGTTGAAAAAAAAGAGAAAAGAAGCATCTCCTGAAACACAAGCAATTAAAAAGTTTGATGAGAGAGTGATATGCTTAGGCTTCACCAATGGCTAATGAAGAAGTTCTATCACCCTGACCCTTTCTAGGTCATCAACTGAAATCAATTCAACATTCCCTGGAACACACTAAATCCATTTTATATTTATGCTTCCAGAAAACAATTCGAGCATGATTTCCACACCTCTCCAATCTATATTCCAAAATGATTTATCAAACCTATAATGTTAGAACCTATAAAGCCAGGAATCTGGTACATTCATCAAAGGTTACCAAATCAAAACCCCTATTAAATGTGTGAATAGGATTGCACCCATGTAGAAATGGTCCTAGCTTTGGGGAGATGTACAAGTTCAGCCTATAAAATACTTTGTCATTGACTAAAACCAGAAACTTGCCAGATCTCATAAAGGCAATGATTTTCACCTTCTATCTCAGCATCATAACATACTAATTCAAATGAGTCTAAGTATGAGGTATAAAGCAATTCATGGAGTTGGAATTTAACTCATCTAAGTATTTGCATAAATTATATAAATTATAAAAAATGGCTCATAATGGATATTGCATCCTCAATATAATCCTCAAAATACACTTACAGCACTTAAAAGAAGCTTTCAAACTGGTAAACTCGACCCTTACAATCACTCACAGCCTCTCTCGGCTGGAACCCCCTCTTTCTTACATTCAGAATGATGATTTAAATAGCAGAATACCTTCAACAAATTGTTGCTATCTTTAGGAATAAAAATCTAACAATTTAACTAAAAATAAAAACAATTTATGCTCTGTTGCAAGAAGTCTGGAACAACCAAAACGGATTCCTTTTAATTTGGAACCAATTATTGATTGCTCAATCTTACGTCTAGAAATGATCTGCCACTGATCCATTTAAATTCTCTTTGCTGCTCGAAGATGTTAACTAAATCCCGGATAATCTGGAAATAATGAAATCTATCCTTTGTTTTTAGATGCTCACCTCTAGGTATAATCTTTGACAAATATTCTGCCACTTGTTAACTGAACATGTTTCCTACTTACTGGTATAATCTCAGCGATGCATAATTTTGATCTTCATCAGTCAACTTTGTCAATGCATAACTTGATCTTCATCTATGTGATGTTTGACAGTCTTCTCCGACAGCCATAAGCTTCTCCTGGCATTGACATCTGGCTTTGAAAATCTTTGACAGCTAAATGCATTCATGTGCATTATCAAACGCCTCTGCCCGACGCTTGCCGTCTGGATATTAGCCCCTTGATGCTCAATGCTTCTGGTTTGATCTCAGTCACGTCCCACATGCAATGGAAAACAATTTTAAAATACATTTATATATGTCAATACTTCACTAATTGTTTGGACGCGTAGTGGAACTCCTTTTGAGTTCCTTGTGGGCTCCTCCATCATGTGACTTAGCGCTTGGGGGCTTGGTCTCGACTTGTGTGTTGTAAAGTTCTACTGTGGTGCTTGGATCTGGTGGACTTTGACATTTGATGGGATGAATTTGAGATTGGCCCTCGGGCCAATAATTTTTTATAAAAATAAATCTAAGTACTGTAAAAGAAACCCGAGACCTGTAAAACTGTCCAGAAAAGCCAAAATTGGCTTATAAAGACTATTTTTATTTGCCCAAAAGAACACCGATCTAAG
Organism: Larix kaempferi; assembly: GCA_027924585.1. Classification (NCBI taxonomy): domain Eukaryota; kingdom Viridiplantae; phylum Streptophyta; class Pinopsida; order Pinales; family Pinaceae; genus Larix; species Larix kaempferi. The sequence goes on along the minus strand of BSBM01000703.1, from coordinate 1,462,685 downwards.
ATCATTCTACATTTCCATGTAAACCAGGACCAGTCTCACAAGATTTTGGAAAAAACTGACAGTAAGAGTTCATTGAGATTAGATTAGAAATTTGGAGGCTATGACGATTTGCAAAAGACCTGGAACCTTTGGCAAATCTAACTTTAATTTGACAAAGGCGCTTAAGATTTTGATGGTACATTTTGAGTGCTAACAGCAGATACATTAGTTCCATTTTAAAATGTGATCTAATCGAATGAAGTCCTTGTTTCACAATAAAATGTGTGCTTATCAATAGAATCAGTAAACAGAGCTCTATTTGTGTGCTAGTAAACATAGCTCTGTAAGTACTTGTCATTAGAGCTAGTAAACAAAGCTACTTCTAAAACCAATTTAACAATGGCAGGACTGAGGAAAAAATTAAAGCAACATATATATGCTTAACTAAGTTCCAACAGCTATGAACAATAAATAATTACACCAAAATACCTTTGCTTATAGTATTGTAATACAAAAATAAATCCTTGGGACAAACAAGCCCAATGCTTTAATAACAAGGAATAAACCTTGGCGCATGAATATAGTAATTAACCATGCTTTCAAATGATACAAAATCATCCCTCATGAAGATAATGCAATTCTATCACACGCTTCACTTTCATGCATGTTCCAAACCAAACCATTCGAAGTCAAAGTCAAAGCTACTAACCACTCATTAGTTGAACAAATTAAGATCAGAGACCAAGTTTACAGTTGTTAGTAATAAATGACCTAATTTGTTTTTCTCGATGCCAAATTAGTATGTGCTTTCTCAATTTATACTGGAAACTGTGTTATTTGCATTCAATTACAAGCAAGGAAAGAAAAGCAAGCATGTAAGGATATCAATAGCCCAATTAAGATCAACATACAACCTAGGCCTAGTGTTCCTAAATCACAATAACTTGCAAATTTTGAAGCAACTTATAAGATATATATACCTTAATAAATGCAATAGCATCCTCCTCTGTAGTTCCTCCAATTTCTCCTATCAAAACAATACCTGGGAGAACGCCAGCAAAGAACTTAATTCATTCAGCAAAAATCCTACCAGGACCATAACAGAATATTCTTGATGGGCATTAAATTCAAATGCAAATATAACCCCAAGCATAACAAGACTAAACATCGACCATGCCATCGCTTGACACTATGATTATGAGTGTTTTGGCATATGCCAACTTACATTTTTTATGTTTCTACTCCATACTTATGAAGGATGCATGCACATCCTGTTTTTGTATTAAACCACTGTGAATAACGTTTATATTAATAGTAAAAGGAAGCTTTAATATCAAAAAATGCAAACATAAACTCTGCCACTCTTCAACTTGTAGACTTCAAAACTTAAGGAACCACAAAATAAACAAATAGTGACACTCAAGTCACAAGCAGGAGGCCATTCGCCTTCCTAGGGTTGTCATCTATTCAGAAGTTATGAAATATATTATCTGAAGAAAGTACAAATTAAATCCATTTTTAGTTTGAATTTGGAAACTTTTCACTTCAATATATGCTTTTGCATATGACTAGGATTAGCAACATGACACAGTGACAGCCCCGTCCAACGTTGCAAGTGATCTCAAACTCTTCTAAGGGCAGATAGGCCTCACGAAATAAAACGGTCAGCCAAAACAGGGTGCCAAAATGATGATGATAACAGGTCTCTTAACTATTGTTATGAGTCCAGAATTGCCCTTTTTTTACAGTTGTTTTTGCCTTCAATCACGCCAAAATTGAAGAGTTAAGCTATTTAACGTTGAAACTATCCCACATCTACATCTTTCCCAATGTTTATGCCCAGAACTGTGATTAAGGGGTTTTATTGTCGCTTTAGCTTGTATATCTTAACCAGAATGTCTTCTTAATGTTGCTCAAACTCAAAACATGAACAGAATTGTGATAATCAACACCAATTGACTGTTGCTTGATGGCCTAAGCATGCCTAGATATTAAGCATCATTGATATAATCCAAATATGTGAATGCCATGGTCTCCATATTACAATCTAGGTAAACAATAGAAGGGTTCTCAATGAGTTCCTCAGGAGGTTGCAGCTTCAATGCAAAAAGGTAATGGATGGACTGGATGATTAAAGATTAAGGAATGCTATTGAAAAATGTTGTCCTGCTAGAATTTATTAGTATGGGCCTCAGGTTATCCCATTAGTCCACCTCTATGTGCCCGGAAGAAAGAGATGGCCCTACTCATACCAATTTAAGTAGGCAATAAAGTGTGACAAAGAGGGTGCACTACCTTTACTATTCTAAATTTCCAATACAGTAATAAAGCAGAACTTAGTTGTTGTCTGAGGACACATATAAGGCAATGTATGTGGAGCACACTGGCCATTTATAATGTTTTAAAACTCGGACTCGGACTCGGAATCGATCGAGGGACCAGGGTCAACTCAGACTTGGACTCGAAATCGGTAATGAATCGGCAATGACTCAGCCGATTTGAATTTAATGACTCGGTTTACTGAAAACTACATAAAATATTTAAATTTTAAAGAAAAAACAATATTTTAAAGATTCTAATCAATGATTCCAAAGCATCAGATACAAAATTTCCAAAGTTTTCTCATGTATATACCATAGAAGGGTGAATATATCAAAATGGCACAAAGTGTATGCAATAGATATCTGATTCTGGAACAAATACATAGTCAATGAGGCCTAAATGGCCTGTAGAGTCCAAAAAACACCTTGATATGATACCACTACATCATACATCATACATCATACATCATACATTTCATTGATCAACATGATCAATCATCAAACTCATCACCACTGCTAGAACTAGAAGTAGAACTAAAATCAAGACTCGCAATGTCATAGGCAATAGCATCATCATCTGGCTCAAGCTAAAACTCCTCAAAGTCATCTACAATTGCAGCAGTAGTAGTAGTAGTAGATGAACGTCTAGAAGCACGAGGTTAGGGTTCATCTTATAGCTTTAGGGTTAGATTCTAAGTTGGAGGAAACAGGGACGCGTTTGAAACGTGGCCCTCCAAAATTTTGGAAATGGGGATATATATCAAAGTTAATCCTTGATCTTAAAGTTGAGCCTCCAAGGACATTAGTCAATGACTCAACACCTTACAATTTTGATGAAAATTCTTAATCCAATTGTTAAAATAAGGTTGAAAGAGATTCCCATGCTTATGGTGTTTTTGCTTGAATGAAGAGTACATTTTTTATTAAGTTCATGACAGAGGAGTTCAACAATCAAAACCACCAACATGAAGGTATATAGAGGGGTTGATGTGCTTGATTAAATGCCAATCTCATACCCTTGTACATGATAGAATTTGGTGGAAACTTTGCAATCCTGAAATCCCAAAAACTGTTAAGTCTGTTGAATTTTGAATGGGATATAGAATTCTACTTTTTAAATAGGAAGTCCGATGAGGTTGTAACCACTCTCAAACATCCTGAAACAATTAATTGTAATGTTAGTATTTTCCTTATCTTTCATTTTCTATCGTTTTACTTTAAGAATTTAACATTACCATTTAGTATTTCCAAATCTATTTAATAACTGAACAAAGCAGGTTTTTTTTTCCAGACAACTCGACCGGTTCAGCTTAGGACTCGGCTGAGTTGACCGGTTCAATACCGAACCGGACGAGTTGGACATCAACTTGGCCGGTACCAAACCGATCACCCGATCTAGTTTGAAGACCGAGTCAGCTCGGAGGAGGGTCAACTCGGTCAAGTCTGAGTCTGAGTTGACCGATTTTTAAAACAGAGATTTATATATATTTGAGAATCTCACCAATAATGAATGGAAATAAACTGGAGAATGACTCTACGGGGTAGCATCATTTTGAGGGTTTAATCTTTGATTTGATCTCATATATAAACCCAAAAACTGAAGAAAAAAAACTCACATATCTTCAATGGAGTTTTGACATTTCTTATGAGTGTTTTCACGTCGTTGCGGGATTGGGCCATGTTTGGGCTACAAGGAGCTAAATTAGTATCACACAGGTGAAGGTTTCCTTCAAAGGAATTTGCATTGAAATACCTAATTTTCCCATTAGTAGGAACCAGGCCACATAAATTGTTATAAGATAAGTCCAGAGAAGTCAGGCCGTGGATGCTCCCTATATGTGTAGGAATTTTCCCAACTAAATGGTTTCTGGAGATGTTAATATGGTTGAGATCGACAAGTTGGGTGATCTCCTGTGGAATGTTCCCACTCAGGTCATTCTTGCTCAAATCCCCCATTACTCTCTAGTGTGCCCCGTAAGCTTTCCATCTAGAATTTAAACCAGATCATCACTATTGGTGAATATGTCATGCCTAAAATTTGGGTTTGTTGAGTAATGGAGGAGTTCATCCTCCTATGCTCATAGATCCTACAAAACCCTAAATCTTCACCAAGTCAACAACTTTTCTTCTTATTATTAAATAAAAAATGATATTATAACAATTTTGATTTCATTGAATCTTAAATCAGACTTGAAAACTTAAAATCATATTTTGAAAATTGAAGACATGACATGCATACATAAATATGTAATATTTAATGCAGCCAAAATGAGAGATTTAGGGAGTTGTATTAAGGATCTCCTTCGTACCAAACTTGGTGTACATACAAATAATCTAAATTAGCATAGTACATTAATAAGTGAACATGATGTGCAACTAAAGTGTTTCCATATAAAAAAGGGTCAAGTATCGTGAGGAGACCTGCATCCTTACAAAATAAAACGCCCTTTTTGTTTGCTTAACAGGTTGCAAGTAACATGCTCTCATAACTTAGACAATCCGATTTGGAGGGAAAAAGTTGTGACAGATTAACACGTACACACCAGAAAGAGCAAAGTCTACGGTTGATGCAAGTGAAATATGTTGCTTGACCCTGAAGAATGGCCAGTCAAAATCGAAATAAAAAATCTTGTTTGGACGATTGGTTTCTTAACGATGATATGATTTGAATGTGCAGAAATGCATCACTATTAATATGAAATGATGATATGATGTACTATTTTGGAAATTCAGTTTGACAAGATTATTGCTCAATTCAATGTTAGATAGGTTCTTCAATCTACCTATCTGGGCAAAAATATGGCCAGTAAATTTACTTCCACTTAAACAGGGTTTTTGCAAAATAGACAAATTCCCTATTGTTGGAGGGAGAGACCCACTCTTACAATATGCAGTCATAGAACATATAACATTTATGGGAGTGCCTATACATCAATTAAACAAAAATATGCAACCCATTTACTGCTTCAAAATTGTTGGAATTCGAAATTCGAAATAGGAACATAGCAAAACCGAGAATGAAGACTATTTAAGAATAATCTTACCTGTTTTTCTCAGTAGCAGAAAGCTCGGATTCTAGACGTTGTGCCAAGTCTTCAAAGTTTGTGTACCGTGTTGGACTTAGTGGCTTTGGCCGAGCCTTGTTTGCAAACCACCCATAAAATTGCTGCAAATTTTTAAAACATAAGGGGTTACTTACTTTCAAAAGTAGTTTAAATGTAAAAACCCTAACATATGCAGAATTGGTAGATTCAAAATTTATGCCAAAAATGGGAAATGAAACCCTAAGAATTCCTGGAGTAGGATATTTCTAATGCACAAACTCTGTTCAAATATAACAAAATAAAATAATCGTTAAATCTAAAAGTAGGTAAATTAACTTTACCTGGCGCCTGAGGTCGGCTTCCTTGAGCTTAGCTTCCATTTCTTAAAGACTTGATGGCATCCTGGCGTTATTCTCAGGCGTCTGCAAGTGATGTAATTCGACCCTATTTGTGCTTTGGGGTGACCCATTGAGAGTCCGTCACGTCTACTTAAAAGGCAATTGCCGCCAACACCCACAAAATCCAAGCATGTAGAAGTGGCCATTTTTCATAAAAACTCCAGAGAATCGAAGAATGCCGAATATATCAAATTCAATTCAATGTTGAAATAGCAGAACAGGGACCTCAGAATATAATAAATCCTAATTGACAAGCTTCCTTCAGAAAAAAGAAAAAATCCCTTTTCTGGGCCAAATACTCTGCAGAGTACAGCGAAACGGAGATCAAATGAAAGCCCGAAACGAGCTAAGGTGATCTGAGGGGAAGTCACGCGACGAATATAAAAAGCCTGCAAATAGTGCGTATTGATTGCCGGCCACGGTTTTGAAGTCTTCATTCTATAAACAAACAAATTTTTCCGAGGGACGAAATGATTCACACAAGGACACTCATTTTGTATGCAGATACAAATGACTCAATGCCCTAAGGAAGCCGTGAAGCAAAGAAACGTCTGCACCCGAAACCCTAAACTCCATGTGGAAGGCATGCTTTCAATTAAACTCAACTTCCCCTTCTAATCCCACTGTCAAAACTCCACCATCCATGTTTCCTCTTTTATATGGAAAAAAAAAAGTTTATTAGAGACCATACTCTCAAAACCCCAATACCTCACATTAAATTTGTACTTGTTAATGACCCTAGCTGGTACAATCTTCAAGCATTTCATCCGCTCTTGCTAGTGCTGCTTCGAGTCTTCGCAGAAGATACACAGATAGCATCGGCACAACCATATATATTCACATTCATGTATTTTACGCATAGATGTCAGATGAGCTAGCATGTATCTCGGCACCAAGTGTCCTCAATCTTCAATATTTGTAACTATTTACGGCACGCTCTCATGCAGCATAGCAGCAGAAGCCATTAGGTTTACCTGCATAGTTTTTGTGATATTACATAATAAAAAAGCCATAAAAATGGCTGCCCTTCTCCTTGTTAGGGTTTCAGGCAACACAACGTTCGACGGTACGAGCATTTAGCAGCCATGGCGATTGGCGACCGCCGGATTTAGCTACAGTTGAATATCATAGAAACAGAAAAGTAAACCCTCGTGAATGTTGTCACAGTAGAGTTAAATACAGCGGACTGGGGTTTTGAATTGGGGTTCCACCGGGGGATAAGTGTGGGAAAGCTGTGTTTTAGCGGAATTAGCTCAACAATAAACAACCCCTCTGCGTGTTACAGACACCATACCGCCACATGCATTAATCCCCCTGCAGACACCATACGGCACCTGCCAGAGAACCAGCATACATACTACGGACTATGACGTAATATCGCCGCCGCGTCCTGGGGCACACAGCCCCAGGACCGACGTCACCTGTACGTGACCAATAAGATCACAGTTAAATACAATTTTAAAAAATTACAAATAAATAAATACGATTTAAACTATAGTATAACTTTACTCCACTATAAAAATCAAAATTTGCAAGTGAAACTAATTCATCCTCCCGATTTATATATGTCAGGGACATAACAATACCTTTAATTTATATTAATAAATCTAACATAATCCATTTTATCCACATATCTTATATGTTCTTTCCCAAAAGTATTCATATATATATTTTCTTTAAAAATAATAACTACACTTAAGTAGTTACTTCATTCACTCAAAGTAATTACTATATTAACCACAATTATAGTCTAACTTGGATCATTCCATTTGTCCATTCATTTATACATGGAGTCATATAATTTATATGTTTTCCTTTTTTATTCCTTTTTTCCTTTTTAAATAGCATATAGCTATCTTATCAATTTTCATTTACATATAATTATGTGTTTTCCTCTTTCACGTTTTGGTGGCATATAATAAACCATTTTATATATAATGGATCATTATATAATAAACCTTTTATATATAATAAATCCATTATATAATAAACCATTCAATATATAATTTGATCGCAAATATATATTTTTTATATTTTAAAACATTATATGCACATAAAATCTTACCCAAAACTTTCCAGAAAATAGGTATGGGGTTATTTGTTAAAATGTGATACATTTCTTAAGTCCCAATCATATATTGTTTCCTTATAATTTGTTTTCTTAAAAAAAAACATGAATTAAGTTTCGATATGAAATTGTCAATCTAGAATTACCAGTTACTTAGTCTTTAAACCGCAATTTAATTAGTTTAACGCAGACTAAGTAGTTGTAGGAACCCTCATTTTGGGTTCCCAAAAAGACTTCCACGAAATTTGAACATATAAGTATAATTAATTTGCAGAACTTCCAGTACGATTTTTTAGAAGAAGATATAGAGGCCACAGATCTAGTTCTATCTATTGCAGTACATGAATGTCAATAAATAAAACTATATACCCATATTTATTCGTTCCACCTGAAGAGTTAGCAAAATAAATAAACTAAATACTTCAAACCTGTTTTAGACGGTTGGTCCAGCGAATCGTTGGAGTCCTCGAAGTGGTTTCCGCACGATCCAATCCAATTTCCTGACGAAGTACCGAGTGACCCCTCGGTTGACCTCCATACCGTATCGGGGTTATTCTTCTTCACCTAAAACCCCCGAGCAAATGGGGTCGCAAGAACACACAACGCAAGCTTTCTGGTTGGATTCCCCAATCCCTGGAAAGCTAAGCCCAACTCACAAGAATTCACAAGATCAATTCTCAATTCCGGTGCCCATCCAGCACTAGAGAGCAAGAAATATCTTTCTCTCCTTCTCCTTCCTCATTATATAGAAAAATTCTGTGTGCCATGTGTCTGTCCATGCACATATTTAATTTAATTTAATAATTTATCAACAATTACTCTCAAATTACAAGTGTCTCTTCATCTCAAGTGTGCACCTAATTCCCTAAATCGGTGGGAATTAGGTGTAGTAGAGTTCTTCTTATGTCTTGGTTCTTATTTAGTTTACTTAATATCTTTTAGTTAGACTTAAAGATTTCTAAATTCCTTTCTTTTCTTGTTAAATTTTGAGCATTAATTCACAATACTCTAAGATCTTTACTAAGAGAATAACATATACAGTATATCAATGCATGACAATCACAATAAGCATGACAAGCATCACAAGAATCAAAAGCATGAGAGACAAGAGACACAGAGTTTTCGTGGGGAAAACCCTAAGGTGAAAAACCCCACAACTTCCTCAGAGATAGAGAGAGCAATGGCTCAACCAAAGTACAACCAAAATACACTGAGATAGTCTCCTAGTAGCAGATGATCCTCCTCTTCACTAGTGCGCCACTTTCTGAGTGAGAGTGAGATGCTTTTCTGAGTGATCTAAATAGAGATCACCTGATCTCTATTTATACTAATCTGTTTTCCCAGTGACCTTATGGGGCCGACTTGTCTAGCTTGGTACATCCACATTATAATATATATAATTCAGGGTTGACCCCACATGGTGGTCTAATAACCCATCGGCAAGTACACACACTTGCGACACTTGTCAATCCACATGACGACACTTCCTTATAGAGGAATAACACATCTCTAATAAGGGTACAATAAATATTTATGAAATACATAGATGAAATACATTCTGAAGTTACATATACATCAACACTCCCTCTTAACTAGGAAGGTATTTCTCGACACAGATATGCTAAACAAGTCTTCTTCTCGGGATCATCATCATCGATGCATCATCATCGTCATCGTCACTGCTGCTGCTATCTCAACCAATCTCTGACTCTACTCATCATAGGAAGTTCTACAGACGGAGTCCTTTTTCATACTGGATGTAGGCCCACTACCTACAGGTCTTCGTCATCACTGGCCATACTGTGGAATCCTCAGGACTTATTACGTGCATCACAAAACCTCGAAAGAGCATCCCAGACTGTTACGAGCACACGGCTCTACCTATAGGATCTCCCATGGCCATATTATATGTGACCTCACCACAAAACCTCGCAAGAGCATCCCAGGCTGTTACGAGCACGCAGCTCTACCTATAGGATCTCCCAGGGACAGATTAAATGTGGTCACCACAAAACCTCGGAAGAGCATCCCAGGCTGTTACGAGCACGCAGCTCTACCTATAGGATCTCCCAGGGACAGATTATATGTGGTCATGGTAAAACCTCGCAAGAGCATCCCAGGACTTATTACAGGCACACAGCCCAACCTATCGGATCTCCCAGGGATAGATTATATGCCATAGGACAAAACCTCGAAAGAGCATCTGCCAGATATCCCAGGGCACGAATTACATGCCATAGGAAAAACCTCGAAAGAGTATCTACAGATCTCCCAAGGCCAAATTATATGTCCTCCCAGAGCAAAACCTCGAAAGAGCATTTGCCAGATATCCCAGGGCACGAATTACATGCCATAAGAAAAACCTCAAAAGACTATCTGCAAATCTCCCAGGGCCAAATTATATGCTCATCTGCACAACCTGATCCACGGCCATAGAGTATCAATATGATACTCACCATACATCATCCTGATGTACACATGATCATCCTTATCATCATCACTGCAACATCCTGTTGCATGTCATCTGGAGCAACATCCTGAAGCTCGTCATCCACGATCATCCTGATCATATAATGCATCTACCTGATGCATACCAAGTATCTACCTGATACATATCATCATACATGATCCACCTGATCATATAATGTATCCACCTGATACATATACAGGTACATGGTCCAAGCATCCAACATGATGCATACAAAATACATACAAATGATCCTACTGATCATATCCAACATCCAACATGATGCGTACATATATATACATATAAATGATCCAACTGATCATATCCAGCATCCAACATGATGCGTACATACAAAATGATCCAACTGATCATATCTAGCATCCAGCATGATGCGTACATTCAAAATGATCCAACTGATCATACAAAGCAGAAACCAGAACATCATCCCGATGTTCATCATCCAGCGCTTACATCCACAGCCATGTGAAGGATCCTCCTTCCAACATGCTTGGAATGGCTTCAGCAAATGTGTCCATCACTTCTTCCTCGAAGTGTCCTTGATCTGAAGAACACCAAGCCTCTCCCTGAAGTACTCGAACTTCACCCTGGCTAGTGGCTTCGTCAACACATCTGCAATCTGCTCGTCCGTCGCAACATACAGGAGCTTCACAACTCCTCTCTGCACCATATCCCTGATATAGTGATATTTTATCTCTATGTGTTTCAACCTGTCATGAAACACTGGGTTCTCAGACAGCTTCACACAACTCTGGTTATCACAAAAGATACCAGTAGCATCCAACGGAAGATCAAATAACTCAGACAGTAGCTTCCGTAGCCATACTGCCTCACAACTAGCTGAACAGGCTGCAACATACTCTGCCTCAGCTGTACTCAGTGCTACGCAGGACTGCTTCCTGCTAAACCAAGAGATCACACCTGATCCCATACTGAAGCAGCATCCAGATGTGCTCTTCCTATCTGCAGCACTTCCAGCCCAATCTAAATCAACATAACCCTGCATGTTGAACTTTTGATTCGCTTCATACTTGAGCCCATAATCCACTGTACCCTTCAAGTACCTCAGAACATGCTTTACAGCAACCAGGTGAACACTCCTCGGATCTGTCAAGAACTGACTCAATGTGTTCACAGCAAAGCAAATGTCTAGTCTCGTGTTCATCAGGTACATCAAGGACCCAATCATCTGATGATACATAGAGACATCAACCGGCTCAGATGGAGCATCACATAGAAGCTTCAGATTCGATGCCATAGGTGTGGCCATGGCCTTGCAATCCATCATCCCAAATCTCTTCAGGATATCTACTGTGTACTTCCCTTGACCAAGGAAGATCCCACCTGCACTCTGCCACACCTCCATACCTAGGAAATAGTGCATCATTCCCAAATCTTTCATATTGAATTCAGCAGCAAGCTTCCTCTTAGTATCTGCAATCAGTCTGTCATCTCTTGTTACAAACAAATCATCCACATACTGGAGTAGAATCATAGGATTCCCTTCCTCAACCTTGTAGTAAATGTTGGAATCTGCTTTACTCTTGGTAAAGCCCAAACTAGATAGGAAACTGCCCATCCTACCATACCAAGTTCTGGGAGCTTGTTTCAAGCCATACAAGGCTTTCTTCAATCTGCATACAAATGACTCCCTGTCATGTATTTCAAAACCGAGTGGCTGCTCCACATATACTTCCTCTTCAACTACACCATTCAAGAAAGCATTCTTGAAATCCATCTGGTGTATCTTCTATTTCATCACTTTTATATTTCTCTATGCTGCCATCTGCAGCATGCTTGATCTGATAGATCCATATGGAAGTCATAACAAAACTTCCCTTCAGGTCTTGGGACTACATCCCAAACATCATTCTTCATGATCGACGGATCATGGCATTCTTCCCGTATCCTGGGAACTTCAATATCTTCAATAGATAATTTTGTTGCTTGAACAAATGTTGTAGTCCTTCTTTTGTAGGTGAAGGCATACGGTCTTTCCTACAAAACAAGTTAAATTGCATGATTAGAAACATCTCATAATTTTCAAACAAATTCTTACACATAAAGAAATATGTCATACATTCATGCAATTATCTTAGCCAATGCTTCAATATAACATTTATCCATGTTCCATAACTTTCTAGATGCCTTCCAATCTCTACCAGAACATTGTTAAGAGTTTGCACTACTCCCAACATGTCAGCAAAGAGGTTTCATTCTAGATAAGTAGCAATGGAATGTTGTACAGTGCCATAGGCCACTTACCCAACACATGCATATTAGTAGTATACTGTTCATTAATGCAATCATTCTAATATGCACAATGCATATCCTAAGTCTAGGAAAATGAGCATATACATCATTGAACAAATTTATTTAAGCAAACAAATACGCAAGAAATGATAATTAAAATACTTATATTTGTTTGTTTGTTGGGTGGACTCCCTCTGAGTCTTTGCTTCCTTGCAGGAGCTGCTGGAGTCCTTCTACACCTTTCTGTTGTGGAATGTAGAGAGATGGACAACTCCCTCTGAATATCTGCACCCTTGCAGAAACCACTAGAGTGTGCTCCCTCTTGATCTTTGCTTCCTAGATTACCTGTTCTTGAACTCATATTCATCATTGGTCCCTATGCATGCTTATTAGTATCATGATTGTGTTATCCTTGTGATCTCATACAAAATCATACATTCATTAGTATACTATTAAAACACAATAATCTCAAGCATGTATAGTCATGATCATTTCAAACAGAAATAATAAGCATTAGCATTCAAGGTTTATATAGGACTCTTATGGTTAGTCATATCATAAGAAACATAACATGTCTAAACCTATAATTACTCAAACCTATGACTCTTCTAGTTAGTCATATCATTAATTAAGGTAAGACACATAATATGCATATACCCATGATTATTCAAACTTATGACTTTATGAACAATCATCATCAATCATGCCATGCATACTTATATGATAGATCCTATGATATAAGAAACACATACTTGGTCACCATATTTGCTAGTTATGTCTAGCAATGTGTTCTTGTTCTCTTCAATGACCTGCATAACTCATTAGTTAACTTTTGCAAAAACAAATTATACATACCTCTATGTGATCCATGACTATGGATGAATCTTTGTCTTTATGTCACCATGGCATGTTTAGGTTGTCCCTTCAATTTGTGCAAACCTCCCTCTTGCTCTCCAATCACTACTGCATCATCGATTGTTTTACCCTTTTGCCACATTAGGACTTGGCCATCTACAAATGCAACCCTCATACCTTTTGCATCCAATGCAGAGATGGAGAGTAAGTTCTTCTTGAGCCCAGGTACATAAAGGACTTCTTTCATCTTCAAAGATTTTCCAAAATCTAGGTTGTAGGAGGCTTCACCACTTCCTTTGATTGGGTATTGATAATCATCCCCAAGTTTCACCTTATGGGGTGATTCATGTTCAAATAGATTCACAAAAGATTCCTTAAACCCAGTCATGTGTTTGGAAGCTCCACTATCAATCAACCAATCATTAAAACCATGGGATATGGTACCTGTGAGAGCAGAGATTAGAACATACTCTTCTTCACTTGATGAGTCATCATCACTGTCATCACTTTCTGCCCTAGCCTTCTTCTTTGGAGGTTTATCATCCTCGGCAGCATGAGCATGAAACTTTCTTTTGCTGCCCTTCTTCTTCTTGCTGGAGTTGTTGTTATTATCCCTTTTGTTCTTGGGACAATCTGAAGCAAAGTGACCCTTCTCATTGCATGTGAAGCATCCTAGATCCTTCTTATTCTTTTGATAGGATCTCTTATGGAGAGAGTGCTCCTTCTTGGGCTTGCTTCTTTTGGTGTGAGCTGCAAGAGCTTGATCTTCACCTCCCATCTTTTCCTCATGAACTATAAGTCTAGCTTCTTTTTGAGAGCATTCTTCCCGCAATCTGTTGAAGGAGATCAACTTCTTCCTTGCACAAATTCCTTGAATAAAGGAATCCCATGACCTGGGTAGGCCATTTAGAGTGGTCATCACCACTTCACCATTATCCACCATTTCATCCACTGCTTCTAGTTGTTCCTTGATCTAGGAGACCCTTGAAAAATAAGATTGAATGGTTTCTCCATTCTGAAACTTTACTCCTTTCAATTGGTTCCGCAAGGTCATCTTTCGATTTATGTTCTTCCCTTCAAATAGCTTGGTCAAAGAGTCAAACATCTCCTTGAGTGTCTTAAGAGAAGACACATGGGGTATGAGATGGTCTTTGATAGAATCAGCAATGATTCTCTTTGCCTTGACCAAGTTCTTCTTATGCAATACCTTGGCCTCTTCATCCTCTGGGATAGGGATGTCTTCTTTTATATATGAGTCCAACTCATTCTCTTCCAGGATTAACCCAATCCTATACTTCCAGGCTTGGAAGTTATCAGCCCCTTCAAGCTTATCCTCAAGCTTGGTGTGGAGAGACATCTTAAAGAGTACTTCAAATGGAAATAGAAAATATTTAGGTCTTACCACTTGAAATGCTGAAAACTGGATTTGGTCTTGGATTAGGGTTTGTCGGAAAAACCCTCAAAATTTAAAATGTGAATTTCAAATTTCTGAAAGGATAGAAAGATGCGCTTTGATGAGCTGATCAGCCTGGTGCATTCAGAATTTGAGATCAACAAAGTTTTACCCTTCAGGTTTGACTTTTTGTCCTCACGGATTCCTCGGGGAGAGCCCTAAATTAGGGTTTGAGTTTCCCGGAGATCTACCCAGCGAAAAATCTCGATCCAAATCTCTAAACTTTGATTTTTGCAAGGATCTTCCAGTTGTGCTTCAGATTCCAGAAATTCCTATTTTTGTGGAAACCCTAATTTTTAAGGCCAAATCTGAAAATGCTTGGAATTGAATTCTGATTGGACAGATAGATGCACCTTGATGAGTATAGTCAATCTACTATACTGTTTTTCCAAAATCTGTGGAGAGAAACCCAATAAACAAGAAACTCAAGTTTTCGTCACTACAAAATGTCTTCTTCTCAGGTTAGCTCTGATACCATGTTAAATTTTGAGCATTAATTCACAATACTCTAGGATCTTTAGTGAGAGAATAACATATACAGTATATCAATGCATGACAATCACAATAAGCATGAAAAGCATCACAAGAATCAAAAGCATGAGAGACAAGAGACACAGAGTTTCCGTGGGGAAACCCTAAGGTGAAAAACCCCACAACTTCCTCAGAGATAGAGAGAGAAATGGCTCAACCAAAGTACAACCAAAATACACTGAGATAGTCTCCTAGTAGCAGATGATCCTCCTCTTCACTAGTGCGCCACTTTCTAAGTGAGAGTGAGATGATTTTCTAAGTGATCTAAATAGAGATCACCTGATCTCTATTTATACTAATCTGTTTGCCCAGTGACCTTATGGGGCCGACTTGTCTAGCTACGTACATCCACATTATAATATATATAATTCAGGGCCGACCCCACATGGTGGTCTAATAACCCATCGGCAAGTACACACACTTGCGACACTTGTCAATCCACATGACGACACTTCCTTATAGGGGAATAACACATCTCTAATAAGGGTACAATAAATATTTATGAAATACATAGATGAAATACATTCCGAAGTTACATATACATCAACATTTCTAATTACTAAAAAAGAATTAGAAGATTTTACTAAAATTCTAATTTATTTTAAATCTCTTCTTTATAAAAATTTAAAAGAATAAAAGTAAGAATTAAAATATCTATTTTATCTAAATTAAACTCTTTTTCAATAATGATAAAATCAATTAACTAAATTTTAATCTTTTTCAAATATTTTCAAAATAGTAAAATTAATCAAGAATTAATAAAATTAATTAAAAATAATAATACAAAATAATAAAATCAATTAAAAAAAATAAAATCTTGAATAAAAAAATAATAAAATCCATCAAATTAAAACCTTTGAATAAATAATTCTTTTACAAATAACATTTTTCAATATAACAAAATCAATTAAATAAAATCAATATTTTCCATTCTTTTTCGAGATGATAAAATCAATTTAAATAATAATTCAAAATTAATGAAATCAATTAAAATGAAATCTTGAAAAATAATTCAAAATAATAAAATGAAACAAAATGGAATAAAATATTTCTTAAATCTTATGTGAAATTTTCATTTATACAGTTGATCAATTTCTTCTCTTGTTCTTGTTTAGGTACCTCTTCGGCGGGCCCTTCCGACAATTTCTTTTCTTTCTTCTTGTGAGGAGAACTATGTAGCGATCGGGGAGTCGTTACCGCGATTTATCGACTACACTTCTTGGAGACTAAGGGCTGCTGAGGGATAAGGCTCTCCTTTTCAATTAGTCTCCTATATATAGGAAGGAGACCTTTTCATTTGGAGTATCTTGTCTTGTCTTGTCTTGTCTTGTGTACTTAGTACATTGTATAAGGAGGTTTCTCCCTTGAAGAGGCTTGTTATTCATCTCTTTTCTTCATTAAATTCATGGAGTAATCTTTTTGATCTATTTCTTCTATTTTCATGCTCTTTTTGGAAATTTTTTGCATAACATTTGGTATCAGAGCTCTTTCCTTGGGTCTGGGTGATTCAAAACGAGTCATCTTGGAATTTTCACTATAAAATATTTTTTACAATGTTTCAAATAGTGAGGCTTGGAACCCATCTAGGAAACAGGTCGAGCTATTAGTGGTATAAGCTCTAGATCCTGAACCCTTGTAGATTCAAAGTTATTCTCATTTGAAGTTAGGGTTTCTCACTAGTCTCAAACAGGTGTGTTGGGTAAAACTATTATATCCAAGGCATGCAAGATTGAAATTGAGTGAGAAATTTGCATCAGAAAGAAGATAGACCAAGGTATAAGTGGTAACATTTTTAGATTCGGATCTGAAAAATTGGACGTGTCAATCCATTCAAGTTCGCTCTTCTGAAAGGACCAAAAATAACAAGCATTGGGAGATTTGCCATATCTTTATACTTGCATATTGAAATCAGGCCAGACCTGCGGCATTGCAGAGAGGAGATATTAGGATACTTCAAGAAGTATTTTCAGACTCGGAGGGTCCAAAATTGCAGATATATCTCAGTTTGAAGGTCAGCTAGAAATGTAGTCTTCAAATCAGGGTTTGATAAAGGTACGTCATTTTAAATTGGAATAGTTTTTAGTATAAGGATCTATTTGAGGTGAAACCTAGGGTGTGATATCTATTTCTATTGTTCAAAATTCCCCCGAGGGTAGTGGAAAAAATAACACTCCACTCAAACTACCTGAGGATTCATCCCATACATACAATGAAATGGAAGACCTATCTTTTCGAATGTTCAAGTTGGGGGAAAATATGAAAGGGTATGTGAAAACAGTTGATTTACTTAAAATAGAGGAGAAGTTGATGGGACATATGGATGAAAATATGAAAAATATTGCTAAGCTCATCCAAAATTCAAAGGATACTCTCCCCAGAGGTGATGATGTGTTCCAGGGTACTCAGGAGGACAATGATAATAAGCATTCCCATAATGGAAGTTATTAGGGATGTTTGCCAAGAGGTACCCAACTACCCATGATTGACATGAGAAAGTTTGATGGAAATGGTCCAACAACATGGATATTCCAAATGGAGCAATTCTTTGATTTGCACCAGGTGCCAACTTTGCAAAAGGTAACTATTGCATCATTATATTTAGAGACTAATCAATTTGTATGGTACCAATGGGTTTGTGACCGAAAAAATGACTATGGTGGATATTAATAACAACACCTTATTTATCCAGTTAATAAATCTTAATAAAAAAGGTCCAGTTACAAAGCACATCAAGTAGTTTCAAAAGCTAAGTCTTCAAGTGAAGAACATTTCAGAAGATAATTTGTTGGATCTATTTATTCGAACCTTGAAGGATAACATTCAACATGAGGTGTGTCTCTTTGAACCACCATCCTTAAAGAAGGCTTTCATAGTGGCGAGGAAGGTTGAAAGTAAAAATATGACAATGGCTACTAGAAATACCACCTCCAACACATACAGAGAGAATAATGTTATTTCTTCTAACCCACCTCAAAGGTTGACACCTCGGAAACTAGATGAAAGAAGAGCAAAAGGAATATGCTTTAATTGTGATAGCAAGTATAGTAAGGGACATCAGTGTGGTGAGAAGAAATTATTTTACATAGATTGTGAAGAGGAAGAACCAAAAGAACAAGAACCATCTCCAGATGAAGAAATAGAAGATACTACTTCAGAATAGATTACTCCCACCATATCATATCATGCATTGGCTGGAATTAGCACTCCTCAAACTCTCAAGATCAAAGGATTTATCAAAAAGAAAAAGGTAACATTGTTGATTGATTATGGTAGTACTCATAATTTCATTCACTATAAATTATCAAAAGTTCTCGATTGCTTTGTATATCCAGCACCAGAGTTTCAAGTAATGATTGCAGATGGAGGAACTACCAATTACTCAGGGAAATTCCATAATATCAATCTTACTATGGGGGAATATATATTGAATAGTCCAATGATTGCTATTCCAATGGGTAGTGTTGATGTTGTCTTAGGAGTTCAATGGTTAAAATAATTGGGAACTGTGGCTTTTAATTTTCATAATTTTTTCATGAAATTTTTATGGGAAGGAAAGGAAAATGAGTTAAAAGGTATCATAGGGAAACCAAGAAAGGTTATAATCTCTAATGGTATGAAAAAATTGATGAAAAGGGGGCATCAAGGTGTAATTACACAATTATTCTCATTAGATGTGCAAAAATCTAAGCCTCCTATTTCCCCAGATATCCAAAGGGTCATTAATAAGCATTCCAAGGTATTTGAATATATTCCAAAAGGTCTTCCACCTATTCGATATTTTGATCATGCTATCCACTTAATTACAGGAAGTGTTCCTCCTAACATCAGACCTTATAGATACCCCTATGGCCAGAAGATTGAAATTGAGCATATGGTTGAATAAATTTTAGAGGCTGGTATAATTAGGCCTAGCCAAAGTTCCTACTCTGCACCAATGGTAATGGTACACAAGTTGGATGGATCATGGCGTATCTGTCCATATTATAGAGAACTCAACAATATCACCATTAAAGATAAGTTTCCCATTCTTGTCATTGATGAATTGTTAGATGAATTACATGGAGCAATCTTCTTCAAAAAGTTGGATCTCTTTGGGTATCCTCATATTAGAATGAAGGATGAAGACATCCCAAAAACAACATTCAGATATCATGAAGGTCATTATGAATTTCTGGTCATGTCATTTGGTCTCACGAATGCGCCTTCCACATTTCAAGGTTTGATGAATTCCATTTTCAATCCATTTCTTAGAAAATTTGTGCTAGTATTCTTTAATGATGTACTAATCTATAGCAAGTATTGAGAAGAAAATATTCAACATGTTGATAGGGTACTACAACTACTAAAGGAGTAACAAATATATACAAAACCTTCCAAATGTTTCTTTGGGGTGAAGGAGGTAGAGTATTTGGGTCATATTGTATCGCATTAAGGTGTCAAGGTAGACCCTAACAAAATTAAATCCATGATAGACTGGACGATGCCCAAAACCATGAAGAATCTTCGAGGATTCTTGGGTCTGACAGGGTACTAACGCAAGTTTTTCCAAAACTATGGAAGAATAGCAACGCCTCTAATAGCATTATTGAAGAAAGATGTGTTTTCTTTGACTCCATAGGCCATTCAAGCTTTTGAATGCCTTAAATAGGAAATGTGCAAAGATCATGTTTTGGCCACACCAGAACAAAAAACCTTTATTGTGGAATGTGATGCTTCAAGAAGTGGCATTGGTGTTGTTCTAATGAAAGAAGGAAACCCACTTGCTTTCACAAGTCATCCAATCAAGGGAAACATCTTATAGAATCCCATTTATGACAAGGAAATGTTGACAATACTACATGCTCTTAAGAAATAACGTCCTTACCTAATAGGTAGGCACTTCAAGTTCAAAATAGATCATGATAGTCTTAAATACTTCCTAGAACATAGACTGTCTTCGAAAGAGCAACAAAAATGGGTATCCAAGATGTTGGGATATGAATTTGAAATCATCTATAAAAAAAGGGAAACAAAATATGGTGGCAGATGCGCTCTCCAAAAAATATGAATATGTTGGGGCATTACTTTGTGCAATTTCCATTCTAAAACCAGATTGGGTAGTAGCGGTAAGGGAAGAATGGAAAATGACCTATCTATATGGACTCTCATTCAAAAGCTACAAAACTATCCCAATGTATCAGATACTTTTGTGTGGAAAAATTATTCACTATGGTATAAGTATCGCTTATATTTATGCAAAAGATCCCAACTCAAACAAAAGGTCCTCTCGAAATTGCACACCTCTCCTATAGGTGGGCACTCTGAATTCCTGAAAACTTACCACAGGGTCAAGAAGGAATTTTTTGGGAAGGTCTTAAATATGATGTTCAAAGGTTCACAGCCGAATGTTTGGTTTTCCAACAAAATAAGGGTGAAATAGTTAAGACCCCAAGACTTCTACAATCATTAGACATACCTTTCCAACGTTGGGAGTACGTCTCCATGGATTTTATGATAGGTCTACCCAAGTCAGAAGGAAAGAATGTTATTATGGTGTTTGTTGATAGACTTGCGAAGTATGCACATTTTTGTGCACTCTCTCACCCTTTTAATTCAAGTATGGTATTTGTAGACTTTATGGAAACTGCTCAAGAGTTACAAGGAAATCCGAATATTATTGTAAGTAATAGAGATCCAATTTTCACTAGAAAATTTTGGACTGGATTATTTCCTTGTTTGGGTGCCAGATTGGATCACGGTTCATCTTATCACCCTCAATATGATGGGAAAAAAGTGATATTCAACAAAATTTTGGAAGGATATCTTTGTTTCTTTGCATCTGATAAACAAACACAATGGGTGAAATGGTTTCCTTTGGTAGAATGGTAGTACAATACTTCCTTTCATACATCATAGAAAATGTCTCCATATATGGCACTTTATGGGTACCAGCCTCCATCTATCACATATTCCTTAAAAGGAAAATCTAAAGTTCAAGACATGGAAGATCACAGAGAGCACCAACAAGAAGTTCTCCAGATACTTGAGGACAACCTGGCTATGTCAAAAAATAGGATGAAACAACAAGTTGATCAACATCGTAGTGAAAGGATTTTTGAAGAAGGGGATTAGGTATTTCTGAGGCTACAACCTTACAAGCATATGTCTCTCAAGCAACTAAATAAGGACAATAAATCAGTACCCAAGTATTATGGTCCTTATAAGGTGTTGCAGAAGATTGGTAGTATGGATTACAAATTGGATCTCCCTTCATATTCAAGAGTACATCCAATTTTCCATGTTTCTTGATTAAAGAAGGTAATATGAGACAAGATACCAATTCAAACAATCTTGTCAAAGCTTGATGAAGAAGGAAAATTCATATTAGAACCTGAACAAATCATTGAAACAAGGACCAAACAGCTACAAAATCGGGCTATTACTGAGTACCTCATCAAGTGGAAGAACTTACCAGTTGAAGATTCGACATGCGAAGATGAGTCCTTCATACAGAGGCATCCACAAATAATCAAGCGTTGAGGACAATACTTGTCTGAAAGGGAGGGGCATGTTAATACCTAAATGTGGGCACATTTCCACCTATATTGTGGTGCATTACATTAGTTTTGATGTTGGCTTTGGTCCATTAGTAGTAGTTGTAATTAGTATGGTTATGTTAGTTACATCGGCTTAGGTCAATTAGTTGGAATTGTACCTCTCAATCTCCTATATATAGGAAGGAGACATTTTCATTTGGAGTATCATGTCTTGTCTTGTGTACTTAGTACACTGTATAAGAAGTTTCCCCCCTCGAAGAGGCTTTTTATTCATCTAATTTCTTCATTAAAGTCATGGAGTACTCTTTCTGATCTATTTCTGCTCTTTTCATGCTCTTTTTGGAAATCCGTTGCTTAACACTCTTTTGATACTCAAATATCCTTAGCTTGAATAATTTTCTTGTGGCTTCTCTCTCTCTCTCTCTCTCTCTCTCTCTCTCTCCTCTCTCTCTCTCTTCTTCTCTTTGTCTTCCGCTTCACAATTTATCCTATGGAATTTTCTTCACTCCAAGTCCCAACTTCTGAAACTACGTAATGTGCTTTGTAACTAGACCCTTTTGCTTGATATTTATCAATTGGATAAATAAGGTGTTTCTCTTAAAATACCAATAATATGGTATTAATTCATCCTTAAATACAATCCAAGGGACAATAGAGTCCTTTTTACGATCACAAATCCCTTGGTACCATACAAATTGATCAAGTTCTAAATACAAGGATGAAATAGTTACCTTTTGTAAAGTTGGCAATTGGTGTAGATCAAAGAATTGCCCCATCTAGAATATCCATGTTATTGGATCATTTCCATCAAACTTTATCATATTAATCTTGGGAATGTAGTTCCTTGGTCCTAAATTGAAACAATGATGATGTGGATTATGGAGTGATAAATGATCAAGTGTTGGGAACTTGAACCTCTTGTTCTCCATTTTTTTTTCAAACTTTTCATTATGTGAATAGGACACTATTGTTTTGTTCTCCTTATCTTCTTCTTGAGGAGGTGAATTAGAAGTCGTTGTGTCTCATTCAAAATTACCGCATTCATATCTTTGATATCTTCTTTCATCTTTTCCATCTTTTGATACATCATTTCCATCTTTTACATATTCGGTTTCAACTCAGTTTCTATATCACTTTTTGTGTTTACCATTTGAATATTTGTCGTTAAACTATCACTCAATTCCTTAAATTTGACCTCCAAATAGGATAGTTGGTTATACATTTCTTCATTTTATTCATGAGTCATGGTTGAGCTTTCGAGATGTTTAGTGGGCCAAGCAATTTTTTCTCCACCACTTTCCATTAGATCCCACTAATACTTTTTAATGTTCTTCTCTATTTCCTCTATATCGCACCTTTTGAATCACACAAAACAGTTATTCTAATCAAAATTTATGCAATTTTCAAGTTAACATGCCTATAAAAACCCTAGTTTGAAAGCCATCTTGTTGGCCAACCTTGTTCTTGAATTATCTCACAATTTCATCCCCCCTGAGTCTGAGATTCCATTCTCTAGTATCCTGGTATGTTTTATCTCCAATGACATAGGTTTGACCCAATTTTGATGTGCTAAGAGAGATTTATGGTAACTTTCCTAAAACTTGTTATTTTTGTCCCTTTTAAGAGAGCAGACTTGTACGGATTGACGCGTGTCTAATTTCCCGTGTAATGTCTCTGATACCAATTGTTATGCACCAAATTCCCAAAATAGAATAAAAAAGAAAAAAGAAAGAGTAACCCAATGCCTTGAGAATGAATTAAAGAGATGAATAATAAGCCTCTTAGAGGGGGAAAATCCCTATACAATGTATCACATGCACAAGACAATATGACATAATCCTAAAACTAGGTCTCCTTAGTGTGCATATATATATATATATATGAGATAAAGGGTACAATTACAATTAAGGTCTTAGCTGTCCAAGAAACACCACTAATATAATAATAGAAATGCAATGTCACAATCTATGGGACTTAACAAAATTATTATTCTCCATTAGATAAATGTGTTAAACTATAGAAGCAAGCACAACATAAAATTGGCAGAAAAGGTTTTATCCATTTTCTAGCATTGATCTTCATACCAATGGTGGTTTATATATTACACGAAACATAGTCACCTCAATATCACTAACAACTCATCAGTGGATAGGTATGACAACTCATAATGTGATAAGAATAACAACACACATGAGAGGTGATATAGGACTTTGTGATTGAATAGGGATTTATAGTCTAACAATATTCTCCCCATCAATCATAAGTCTGAATAATTATACCGGTAAAGCAATAAGAACTAGTGGTATATTCAATATGAAACTTATGAACTAAGATTCAATGAAAATATGCTTGAAAAGCCACCAATTTGGATGTTGAAATTTGAATGAGAGATGAAATTTTGGAAGTGAACAAATACAATGTTTGAAAATTCCCCTATTTGCTAATTTGGAGAACAAATAGGATAACCATTCTACTATTAGTGAAGCAATATGAAAACTAAGTGCTCTCTGAATTCGGACACCATTAGGTGTCGAACATCCCATGAATAATTGAATAGTTTGTTGATGAGACCAATTTACATGTTGGAATTCCCAAATGCTTATTTGATGATTTGAAGATGAGTTCAGATGCCATGTTGAACTTCGATGATTTAATTTGTAGATTTGATGCATACCAATTGTTTGATTGAATTGATAAGACTTCAAATCTTGAAGCCTAACTAACATCATTGATGTTCCCCATTTTCAAGTGCATGGTGAAATGAATATGGAAGGTATCCAATATTAAGCTTTGGATTCTTCTTAAATAGTTGATTTTTGATGCCATGCATCTGGTAGATTCGGTTGACCACGAACCAATATCATCAATGGATGTGGTGGTTTTTGGTTGACCACTAACCTTTTCACTTCACCAATGTGGTGGTTTTGGTTGACCACTAACCATCTTCACTTGAGCTTGTTTCTTCAATGTACTTCCCTCCTTAAGGTACAAGGGAGTACCAATTCAAAATTGGCCATAGTCATTCCCAAAATCATCTGCAATAATTGATTAAAGTTTGTTTTCTTTTGTAATTTCACCATTCAAATGTGTCTTTACCTGTGTTTGAACTAAACGGTGAGACTTTTTCAGCTTGTTGAATTCTTGGTTCCATCTCCAAGAACTTATCCAACCATGATGGGTTGTTTTTTTTCCATTTTCTTCTTTTGGAATTTATTTGAGTGATGATTTGTCTTCCCACATTAAAGACAAGCATGGAGACCAAAACATGCTATATACAAATGGCCAATTCTATGACAATGTTGGCATTCAAGAATTTCTTCCATGTGTTTCTCATCAATTGCTTGAATAACTTCTTCGTTATATTTTGGAGCCTTCAAATCTTCATTAATGAATCCTACACTCACAAACTGACGAGGTTTGGAGTAATCTAGAATATTAAAGATGTTGTCTTTTTCATATCCTAGGCCATATGAATTTTTTTTTAAGTGTAATCCTTCCCAAGGTATGATGATCATCTTGAAAATATCATGGTGTACTTAATGATGTCCTTCATTAATGTTTTCTTCAAATTGAAATTCACATTGTAGCTTCTTTTTCTAGCTCATCTTCATAACTCATCAATTCACTTAATGATTCATTCACATGACCAGATAAGGAATCATCAACCATGGTATCTTTATCAACCAAATTTTTATTGTATCACGTGTATCACAAGTAGCATCAACCTTTTTCCATTAGATCATTTGAATCACAAGTTGTATCAACCATTTGAATTAGGTCACTTGTGTCACAAGTTGCATTAATTATTGCTTTCTCTTGTTTAATCAATTGTATTTGAAGAAATTCAATCAATTTATTATTTATATCAAGTTGTTTATGAAGATTAATCACCTCATTTTCCAAATCATCTAAGGATTCTTGTATCTCTTTAATTTTTTTATTTGCATTTTGCAATCGCTTTCCTCCTTTACCCATTGAATATTTTGCAATTTTATCAAGCTCCTTTGCTCTCACTTTCTTGCACTTGTTTGTTTCCATACTCACTTGAGTTATGTCAATGTTGGTGTGTCGGGTACAACCGATCATTCACCCCAAAATTGTGATTACAATGATTTGATATTGATTGATGCATTTGACCTTCCTTATTCAAATTTCAGATAAGGCGCTTTTACAATTTTCACAAGGTTTTACAATTCCACTCAATTATTTCTTACAATTGAACAAGTGCAACAACTCTTGATTTACAAATTTTCACTTAATGAAAATGTGTCTTTGAAATGTTTTCCAATTGAATGTGAGAAGAATTCATTTTTTAACTGTCACATGCAACATTGTTATTTATGAGGGCATGACCATGTGTGTTCGTTTTTTTTCCAGACTAAATGTGTAAACACTAGACACAAAGCATCCAAAAAACTTGCTTCATCACACATGAACACCACATGTACCATAGATCCCCTTATTCGATTTCAGGCAAATCTAAGACACAATCATCACAAAAATATATTTATGTTTTTTTATTATCTATTACAACAATGTTTAGAAGCCTCTGATTATATTTATGTCCAAACATGGACCATAATGCATCTAATTTTTTGAGGTATCAAAAAACCTTTAGGCTTACAGTTCACTACAACAATTTGGCTTGCAAGTATGGTTTCTTAGTTCCAAAGACCCTTTAAAAAAAATAAGAATGCTTATCTTTAGGCATTACCATGTTAATTGGAAAAAAAATCAATCTCACTTTATACCTTTGATCCCTTTAAAATGTATAGTCATGCTAGATGAAAAGCATGCATTCTATGAAAACCCCAATAAGTAAACACAAATTATCTTGTTTTTAGTTTTGCTTTTTTGTTGGTCAGTGAGACCTGATATTTTCCCATGGTTTTCTGCATGTGGTTAGTTGAGTGCACATCTCTTCCTAGGTGTCAGCCTTATGTGTTGAAGATTCCTCTCCATAGGTGTGTACATGGACTACCTAGGGTGATGGCTAGCCTAGAATCCTTCTTTGAACCCTTTTTCTCTATTCTCAAGTAGATCTATGGCCAATCCTCTGCAACAATAAATTGAAGCAACAACATTAGAGATAGAGCCCAAAATATAGCAAAGAGTAGAGCATATACAACAAGAGATGGTTAATTTGAGGCATATTTAAAGCCTGCACATCAACTGATGAATTTAGATAGATGTTGATGTGAAGAACCTGCAATAATTAATTAATGAGAATACGCGAGATAGCAGAAATAACAGAACTCAAATTCACTTTTATTGATCACGGGCCACTTCCAGGGGGCAACCTCCTTTGAGTAAGCTCAATGCAAATAAATTCACTGTACCTTCATTGGTCTCAACACAAACTTATACACTAATTTTAGGCACCAATACCATGGGTCAGTACCATGTGTCAATACAAACCATGGGCCAATACAAACTATGGATCAACAATTACTACGGGATGACTTACAAAGCATATGCGTCCAACAACAATAATACAAACTATGGACCAACAAATACTACGGGACGACTTACAAATCATATGTGTCCAACGACAATGTACTAACAAAGTGAATATAAGGGTTGACATGGGCTCCTGACATCCCCTCCCCCTTAGAAAAACTTTGTCCTCAAAGCTGTAGATGTGGAAATTGATGCAGAATCTGAAGGAGTGGTTCCCCTGTAGCATCCTCGAGGTGCATTCCGGGCCACTGATGCCTTTTGAGTTTTAGGGAGGATTGCTTGGAAGGCTGTAGATGAAGAGGAACCATATCAGCTGTGTGAAAAGTGCACTCAGAACGGTGTTGATCGGCTTGTTGTTTTAGTGGAATTCTTTCCATGTGAAGATTGTCCTACAGAATGAAAAGAATCTGAAAAGAACTAAGTCAATTGCCTGAACTAGGGAGCTGTTGAGGGTGTATGGAAGAAGAACTGGTGGTGCCTGTCCATAGACTGCTTCATATGGTGTCCTGTTAGATGTGGTATTGTACCACTGGAGCGCTTCTAGGAAATCCATAGAAATAGTTGTCCAAATCTATGTAGGGATGGGAAAGGGTTCGAGCAGTCCTGAAAGGAGTGTCGTTTCACCCTTGTTGACCTAGCAAGTATCACAGTCAACCACCATCTGGTGAATTGTCATTTTCAGTCCCCGCCAAAAGAAGTTACATTGCTCCCGGTCATATATTTTGAGGAACCCAGAGTGCCCGACCAATGAAGAAGCATGGAGTTCATAGAAGAGATAGCCCTGTTGAACAGATTGCAACCAATTTGGAACAAGCAGAGAAATAGCTGTAAGAGAAACTGGGTCATCAAATGTGCGAGAAGGAGCATCTGCCACCATGTTGTCCTTACCCTTCTTGTAAGTGATCGCATAGTCATAACCCATGAGTTGGATAACCCATTTCAAGTGTGCTGGGGAGGAGACCCGTTGTTCCAGGAAATTTTCCAGACTCTGGAGATCAGTCTTGATGCATAAATAATTCCCTAATAGGGATGGATGCCACATATGTACTGCATGCAAATAGCCATCATTTCCTACTGAGATGTAGATGCAGCTAAATTCTTACCGGAAAGGTATCTTGAAGGCGGCAAGCCCACTGGTGCAGCAAAGACACTTGCATATCTATCCAAGGAAGTAGTGGAGACCGTTGGTGGGTGCATCTGAATGGAATGAAGTTGAGCGATGACACCATGTGAATTCTTCCTAAGGATCTTTTCCAGGCGATGTGAACTGATGATGTAGAGATACCCTAGTTGTAAGCCCGTAAATTTCTGTTGTGTCCCATTGACTGAAAATTGCATCCAAAGTTTAGCAAAATCCCATAAGATGGGGCCAAGTGTGTGTAACCATTGAACGCCCAAAACCACATCACATCCGCCTAAGGACAAGGCAAACATGTCAGAGCACAGGTTATAATCTTCCAGAGAGATATGCACATGTTGATGTATTTGTAACTTCGAAAGATATTCACTTGTATATTGTACGTATTACATTTGTACCTTATTGTATCCCCAACGGAGATGTATTATTCCTCCGATTGGAAGTGTCGTCATGTGTACTTGCAAGTGTCGCAAGTTATATTGTAAGTATCGTAACTTATACTTGATGGGTTATTAGACCACCTTGATGGGGTCGGCCCTGTATGAGTCATGTGGGTCAAAGGGTTATTAGACCACCCTAGAGGGGTCGACCCCGTCAGCATTATGTTAAGTGGTTAAGTTGGGGCCGACCTAGTTGAGTAAAGGTCAAGTGAAAGTTAGTGTATAAATAGAGAGTGTGTCTCTCTCATTTTACACATTCTATTATTCACTCACTTCGCATTAGTGACAAAAGAGGAGGATGCACACAAGTGAAGGAGGAGGAGCGTGCTGCTAAAGATATCCATCTCTTGGGTTTGATCATGGTGATCCTTGTATTGATGCTTATTCTATCTCTGAGGAAGTTGCGGGGTTTTTCACCTTCTTGGTTTTCCCCAGTGAAATGTTTTGTGTCTCTTGTCTCTTGTCTCTTATGCTTGATATGTTGTACATGTTGTTCTTTCAATTAAAGATCCTAGATCTATTGAATTAAATGATGAAAATATAACATGGTATCAGAGCTAGCCTGAAGGAAGGCATGGTATGGCATTTATAAAACTTGTTGCACTTGCGACAAATTGGAAGCTAGGGCTTGATATAGAAAAAACCAGTGATCGTAGCACTTTCGCTATAAATCCATTTTGGAGAAAGTTAGGGATCTAAAAATTTTACAAGTCGTATATAACATCCCCATGTACCTTTTTTCCGAAGCAAAGCATCTAATTCGTTGTAGTTTTTGTTTTATGATCAGTACAATCTAGGGTTGCTGCCTCTTCCAGATCTCAGTCATAAACAGGTGACCTAGGAAAAAAGGTCACAACTTGGGCTAGGAAGCTCCAAATGAAATTCTGTAAAAAGTGACAGTAATAACACGGACTATTGTTTCTCAGGTAAGTTTTTCATAGGCCTAAATTGAACCAGTGACACGTGGCACTCCGTACAAGTTCGCTCTCCTGTTTTATCCCATAAACAGGTCACGTTGCTACACTTGGCATAAATCTCACTCAGAGAATCCAACAAAGATCATACCTATGGAGTTGGAAAGATGATAGGTCAGGCTACCACAGGCCGAAGTTTCAGACCCTTTGGATTCGTAATTTTAGAGATTCATTAGAAACAATCAGGTCCATATTTCTGTCTAAACAGATTTGGATTCTAAGCACCTTCATTCTTGGCTTGTCACTACTGCGGGAATTTAGGGCTTCAGAGAAAGTTGTAATTTTTGGAATCGAAGACCACGGCTGAATGCTTCTCATCAAAATCAAAATTTATAGACCAAGATCGAATTTTTTGGTTGGGCAGAAGGTCGGGCTTGATCAAACCCTAGTTTGGGATTTTGATCGGAAAGATGGAAAATTAGGGCTTCTTCAAAAGTTGGAATTTATGAAGTCTGTGACCAAGGCTGGAAGCTCCTAATAAAAATCGAAGTTTAGACCTTTGGATCAAAATTTTTGGTTGGGAAGAAGGGTGGGATTTATCAAACCCTAGTTTGGGGTCCTGTCCAATGAATCTGGAAGTTTCAAAGGCAATTTTGAGGGGTCAAATTTTACAGTTTTCAAAATTGAAGTATACCATCTTGATCAGCTCAGCAAGCCACATCTTTCCATCCATTCAGAAGTTTGAAATCCAAAGTTTGAATTTTTAGGGTTTCTTTGGCAAACCCTAATCCAACTCCAAATCCAGTTTCAGCAAATCAAAGTGGATTGGGTTAATCCTAGAAAAGAATGAATTGGACACCTACATAAGTGAAGAAGTTCCAGTTCCAAAGGGAGATGAGGATGAGGCTTTACATGAGAATGCTAAAAGCAATCCCAACAGGTATGACTTGAAGAGATACATGTATTTTTGAAATTTTTTCATGATTAAGTTTATGATATGTTTGTCTTCATATTATTGAGGTTAGTACAATCTTGATTAATATTAGACTTGTCTCATCACCCTAGTAAAAGTATGAATGCATGTGAATGATAGAAGACATTCATTGATTAGGGTTATGACACTTATGATTGTACTAATGCACTGTGGTGTTGTATGAGGTTGATGTTGTCCGCTAACATGAAAGGTACATCAAGAAAGTACAAATCAAGTTTTAGATCAAGAACATATCACCATGGTGACATGAAGACAAAGACTCATGGATCACATATAAGCTCCACTTACAAGGTATGTATAATTTGGTTCTACAATGGTTAACCTATGAGTTATGCACGTTACTAAGCACAAGTCATTGAAGAGAACAAGAAGACATTGTTTGGGTATGTTAGACATAACTAGCCAACATGATATTCCAGGTATGTTTTTCCTATATCAAGTTAGAATCCTACCTTGTGTTAGGATATTACACTTTTGTATGAATGATAATGTTTATTCTTGAAATTAGAAGTTTAAGTAATCAACAGTTTATGCATATTATGTTTCTTACTTTGATTGATGATATGACTAACCAGAAGAGTCCTATGGTCAATAAGTATATGCATAAGTAATAGAAATCCTCCCTGAAACCTTGAATACTAATTCTTGTGATAAATTACCTGTGTGTGAAATAATCATGACCATACATGTTAAGTTTATTTAGGATCATAATGTTTTGATAGTATTGAGATTATACTAATGGATGTATGATCATGTATGAGATCTTGAGGATGACACTAGTGCACACTTAAGCATGCATAGTGGTCCAGGATGAATATAAGTTCAAGGACGAGTAATCCAGGAAGCAACGATCAAGAGGGAGCACACTCCAGTAGTTCCCGCAAGGAAGCAAAGATTGAGAGGGAGTCCACCCTACAACTAAACAAAGATAAGTATTTGAATTGTCATTTATTATATGATTACTTAAATGATGTTCCTAGATTTAGGATGTACATTTTGCATTTTAGAAAAGTTCCATTAATGAACAAGATACTAATAACAAGTAATGGGTAAGTGGCCTATGGTACTGTACAACATTCCATTGCTACTTATCTAGAATGAAACCTCTTTGTTGACATGTTGGGAGTAGTGCAAACTCTTAACAATGTTCTGGTAGAGATGGAAGGCATCTAGAAAGTTACAGGATATGGATAAATGTTGTATTGAAGCATTGGCTAAGATAATTGCATGACTATATGACATATATTCTTATGTGTAAGATTTTGTTCTGAAAACTATGAGAAGTTTCTAATCATGCAATTGAATTTGACTTGTAGGAAATATCGTGTACAATCACCTACAAAAGAAGGACTACAACATTTGTTCCGGCAACAAAGATCAAAGAAAACTATCTATTGAAGATATTGAAGAATATGAAGTTCCCAGGATTCAGAATGCGGTAATGGAAGAATGCCATGATCAAGGAATACCAGTTGATCATGAAGAGTGGTGTTTGGGATGTGGTCCCAAGACTTGAAGGGAATTTTGTTGTGACTTCCAAGTGGATCTATAAGATCAAGCATGCTGCAAATGGTAGCATAGAGAAATACAAGGTGAGGTTTGTAGCTCGTGGATTCTCTCAAAAAGAGGGAATAGATTATGAAGAGACTTTTGCTCCTGTATCCAGGTACAGTTCCATCAGAACAGTACTTGCTCTGGCTGCAGTGATGAAGTGGAAGATACACCAGATGGATGTCAAGACAGCTTTCTTGAATGGTGTAGTCAAAGAGGAAGTATATGTGGAGCAGCCACTCGGTTTTGAGACACATGACAAGGAATCATATGTGTGTAGATTGAAGAAAGCCTTGTATGGCTTGAAGCAAGCTCCTAGGACTTGGTATGGGAGGATAGACAGCTTTCTATCCAGTTTGGGCTTTACCAAGAGTAAGGTGGATTTCAACCTTTACTACAAGGTTGAGGAAGGAAATCCTGTGATACTATTACTCTATGTGGATGACATGTTTGTGACAGGAGATGATAGATTGTTTGTCGACACGAAGAGGAAGCTTGCTACCGAGTTAGAGATGAAGGACTTGGGGATGATGCATTACTTTCTAGGCATGGAGGTGTGGCAAGGTGCAGATGGAATCTTCCTTGGACAAGGGAAGTATGCAGTAGAGATCCTGAAGTGGTTCGGGATGATGGACTGCAAGGCCATGGCCACACCTATGGCATCGAACCTGAAGCTTCTGTGTGATGCTTCATCTGATCCGATTGATGTCACAATGTATCGTCAGATGATTAGGTCCTTGATGTACCTCATGAACACGAGACCAGATATTTGTTGTGCGGTGAACACATTGAGCCAGTTCCTGACGGATCTGAGAAGTGTTCACCTGGTTGCTCTAAAGCATATTCTTAGGTACCTAAAGGGTAAAATCGATTATGGGCTCAAGTATGATGCAAATCAAAAGTTTAACCCGGAGGGTTATGTTGATTCAGATTGGGCAGGCAGTGCTGCAGATAGGAAGAGCACTTCTGGGTGTTGCTTTAGTATGGGATCAGGTGTGATCTCTTGGTTTAGCAGGAAGCAGTCCTACGTAGCACTGAGTACAGCCGAAGTAGAGTATGTCACAGCTTGTTTGGCTAGTTGTGAGGCAGTATGGCTGAGGACGCTACTGTCTGAGTTATTTGATCTCCCATTGGATGCTACCTATATTTATTGTGACAACCAAAGTTGCGTAAAGTTGTCTGAGAACACAGTGTTCCATGACAGGTCGAAGCACATTGAGATCAAATATCACTATATCAGGGATATGGTGCAGAGAGGAGTAGTGAAGCTCCTGTATGTTGCGACGGATGAGCAGGTTGCAGATGTGTTGACGAAACCACTAGCCAGAGTGAAGTTTTAGTACTCAGAGAGAAGCTTGGTGTTCTTCAGATTGAAGATGCTTCGAGGAAGAAGTGATGGGACACATTTGTAGGAGCCATTCCAAGCATGGTGATAGGAGGATCCTTCCATGGCTGTGGATGTAAGCGCTGTGTGATGAGCATCAGGACGATGCTCCAGTTCTTGCTTTGTATATGCATCAGGTGGATGCTTTGTATGATCAGTTGGATCATGTATGATGACATGCATCAGGACGATGCAGTGACAATGATCAGGATGATCATGTGTGATGAGTATCAGGGCGATGCTCTGGATGACATGCATCAGGATGATGCAGTGACGATGATCAGGATGATCATGTGTGATGAGTATCAGGATGATACTCTAGATGATATGCACCAGGACAATGCTATGATGATGATCAGGATGATCATGTACATCAGGATTATGTATGGTGAGTATCAGGTTGATACTCTGTGGCCATGGACAAGTTGTGCAGATGAGCATGTAAGTTGACCTGGGAGATCTTGCCGATCGTGTTGTGGCACATAAAGGATCCTGGGGTACTCTTTCGAGGCATTTCTCTGGGAGGACATGTAAATAGACCTGGGAGATCTTGTCGGTCGTGCTGCAGCACATAAAGGATCCTGGGATACTCTTTCGAAGCTTTGTCCTATGGCATATAATAGCACCCTGGGAGATCTGATAGGTTGAGCAGTACGCTCGAAATCAGTCCTGGGATGATCTTTCGAGGTTCTGCCATGACCACATGTAACTAGACCTAGGAGATCCAATAGGTTGATCAGTACGCTCGTAATTAGTCCTGGGATGCTCTTTCGAGGCTTTGTGGTGACCACATGTAAGTAGACCTAGTAGATCTTGCCGGTCGTGCTTCGGCACATAAAGGATCTTGGGATTCTCTTTCGAGGCATTGTGGTGGGGGCCACATGTAAGTTGACCTGGGAGATCTTGTTGGTCGTGCTTTGGCACATAAAGGATCTTGGGATACTCTTTCGAGGCATTGTGACACATGTAATAAGTCCTAAGGATTCCACAGTATGGCCAGTGTTAATGAAGACCTACAGGAGGTGGGCCTACATCCAGCATGAAAAAGGGTTGGCTTTGTAGAACTTCCTATGATGAGAAGAATTGAGAGATAGCACCAGTGATCAAGATGACGAGTACAGCAATAGTGACAATGATGCTCCATGATCCAGTGACAATGATCCAACTCCAGAATTGAAGACTTGTGCCTATATGTATTGATGACTTGTGTCAAGAGAATACCTTCCTAGTTAAGAGGGAGTGTTGATGTATTTGTAACTTCAGAAGATATTCACTTGTATATTGTATGTATTACACTTGTACCTTATTGTATCCCCAACGGAGATGCATTATTCCTCCAATTTGAAGTTTCATCATGTGTACTTGCAAGTGTTGCAAGTTATATTGTAAGTATCGTAACTTATACTTGATGGGTTATTAGACCACCTTGATGGGGTCGGCCATGTATGAGTCATGTGGGTCAAAGGGTTATTAGACCACCCTAGAGGGGTTGGCCCAGTCAACATTATGTTAATTGATTAAGTTGGGGCCGACCTAATTGAGTAAAGGTCAAGTGAAAGTTAGTGTATAAATAGAGAGTGTGTCTCTCTCATTTTACACATTCTATTATTCACTCACTTCGCATTAGTGAGAGAAGAGGAGGATGTGCACAAGTGGAGGAGGAGGACCATGTTGTTGAAGATATCTATCTCTTGCGTTTGATCATGGTGATCCTTGTATTGATGCTTATTCTATCTCTGAGGAAGCTGCGGGGTTCTTCACCTTCTTGGTTTTCCCCAGTGAAATGTTTTGTGTCTCTTGTCTCTTGTCTCTTATGCTTGATATGCTATACATATTGTTCTTTCAGTGAAAGATCCTAGATCTATTGAATTAAATGATGAAAAAATAACAACACCTTATGACACTTTCCCTTTCAAGGTAAGGTGCCCCCATTAGCAACCGTGACTTCAAAGTTGGAGCAAGGATGGACAAAACAATCATCATGTTTGGCGATCTAGGGGTCAATGAAGTTATGAGTGCTACCAGAATCAATGAGTATTGTAAGAGGAAGCTTCTTGAAGTAACCCCTGACCCGCATTGTTTGGGGGGTGGTGACACCGGATAAAGCATGGAGAGATATCTCTGGTTGGTCATCCTGAGATGGGGGGTCAGTAGGTGGCTCCAGAACGTCGACCTGATCATCCATTGTATTTGGAGCTTCTTCACCAATTTTAGAGGCAGGCGAAGAATCCATATCCAAGAGATAGAGCTTTTGTTGAACACACTATGTCCCCGAGTGAATTTCTCATCACAATTATAACAAAACCCTTTTTCTCTGCGTGCCTGCATCTCTGTTTCAGAAAAATGCTTAATAGGATTTGGTTGAGGAGTTGGCGGGATGGGAGGTCGTTGAGAACCCATATTTTAGAAGGGGACAGAAGTGGGTTTGGAGCGTTGCTGGGCTGCAATCTTGTCTTCTGCCAACTTAGCTAACCCCAGGGCTTCCATCATTGTGTTGGGACAGAAAATTTTAACCTCTGAGCAGATTTCATCCTTAAGACCACTGATAAAACAACTCCTGTAGAATTCATCAGACAATCCTTCTGTGTGATTGGCTAGTTTCTCAAATTTTGTCTGATACTCTCTCACATTGCCAATTTGGCGAAGTTTAGTGAGGGCACCTGTGAAGTCATCAAAAGCACTAGGACCAAATCATTGCAAAAGGAGCTAGCAAAAATGTGGCCATTTTGGATCTTCATGAGCCTTGATGTACTAACGGTACCATTGAAGAGCTTCCTGTTCCAAATGAAAGCATGCAAGTGGAACTTTTTGGACGCCAAAATTTTTATACAGACTGAAATATTGTTCGGCACGATAGATCCATTCAATCGGATCAATACCATTGAAGTGAGGAATATCAAGCTTCGGACCACAGAAATTGCTGGAAGAAGAGAACCCATTGTCTGATGAAGACTCAAACTGTCGTTTGTTGTTCATGGCTGAATGCTCAAGATGGAGGCCGAAAAAAATTTCATCCAGATCTTGGAGTATGGTTTGGATGGCTGCAAGTGCTTCCTCCATGGTTTTTGCTCCTGTGCGGGTGACAACCATAACCAGGAGTTTTTTTTGGGGGGGGGAATGGATAGAAAAAAACAAACAGAAGCTTATTTAGTAAAGGGAAATTTGGATTTGGGAAAAACTCGGATGGGTAATTGGGGTTTGACTAGGTTTTGGACACTTTGGAATGGATAGGGAAGCATAAAGTGAGGATTTCAGAAGCGGGGTGAAAGAATGGGAAAATTTGTCAGAGAGAGACAAAGAAGCAGAAATAGGGAATGGACACGGTGGCAAAATTTGATGGCGATTGGGTGAAAATCGAAGGAGTTATGGAAACCCTAAAAATAGACAAATGTGGGATTTCAGGCTTTGGGAAGTGGAATTTGGGATAGGGTCCTCAGGAATGAAATATGCAGAATGGGATTGCAGGGCTGTTAGTGAAGTTTCAAGGGAAACGGAGTGAAAACAAGGGAGATATGGTGAAAAAACAGAATTTTATACTTTTTTTTTCCAGAATGGATCTACTACAACGCAGAAGGGATCAGAAACAGATGGATCCGCAGCGATGCGGAAGTGATCGGAAACAGATGGATTTGAACCAGTGCCAAATGGATCAAAAATGGCTGGACCTGAAACGACTTTCAGAATAGATCTAAAACTGTTGTATCTAGAACGGATTTCAAAATGGATTTGAAATGGCTGGATCTGAAATGACGTGGAAGTGATCAGCAACAGTTCAGCTAAAAATAGACATGGACCCCAGGTATGTTCGGCTTCCTAATAGTTCAAGGATTTCACTCAGCCACCAATGCTATCTGACGGATTGTGTATTGGGGCAGTACCCCTCACTCCATGGCTCAAGTAAAACTGATAACTGCTTTGCCACAAACGACATCTCTTGGTTTACCTCATGGGTGGGAACTAGTCAATCAGGTAGGGGTCGTTGCCCTTTTTGCTGGCAGGTCCTCTCAATGGGCCAGCTACTTTGGGGTTCATGTGGTACACCTCACAATGAGTTTTAGGGCTTATGCCCAAGTACTTCCCACAGTTAAGCAGATAGGTATTATTCCCAGATCCAAACTTGCAACAGATGCGAAAAAAAAAAATGGCAGAAATTCCACCCAACGAGCCCAAGAAAGTGCTCTGATACCAGATGTGAAGAACCTGCAACAATTAATTAATGAGAATACACGAGATAGCATAAATAACAGAACTCAGAATCACTTTTATTGATCGCAGGCCATTTCGAGGGGGCAACCTCCTTTGAGAAAGCTCAATACAAATAACTTCACGGTACCTTCATTGGTCTCAACACAAACTTATATACTAAGTCTAGGCACCAGTACCATGTGTCAATACAAACCATGGGCCAATACAAACTATGGATCAACAATTACTACGGGACGACTTACAAAGCATATGCATCCAACAACAATAATACAAACTATGTATCAACAAATACTATGGGATGACTTACAAAGCATATGTGTCCAACAACAATATACTAACAAAGTAAATAGAAGGGATGACATGGGTTCCTAATAGTTGATTCATTTCTATGGACAAATCTATTACTCTTAATGGACCCTTGTGCCTTCTATTATATGCCCACTCCTTCCGACAAAATAAATGGATCCAAATAACACCAATCTCATCGTTGCGAGTGCCAGAGAATATTACAACTTTCATTGCCTTTCATCGTTGCGAGTACCATCTTTGGATCGTCAAATATTACAACTTCCATCGCCTTCTCTATGATTTGAACTTGCATCTATTTGAAGACAATAGATCTAAACATCACAAAACGTTCAATCTAAAGAATAATGAATCTCTATGGCATTTTTTTGTTATATGATGCATATTAATTATAGTATTTATATGCATATTTGGTGGAGAGTCATGCAGATATGACAGGAACAAAACTTTGATGGATCATTTGAAACCACTATGGGAGTTGCGAGGAAACAAACAATAAGCTCATATGGAAGTCCAAGTTCCTAGTGTGTTTAGATGGTAGGCCTAGAGGTTGTCTTGTGCATCATGAACCTACACCACCTTGGAAACTCAATGAAAATCAATCATGCACTACTTTGATCAATTTGGAGGGGTTTTGGAGGTTGTTATCATCACCATGTTTAGAAATATATAGGAAGCACAAGAATTCAAAGTTGATTGGTTATCCATTATAGGGATTTGAAGGTTTTTTTGTTTCCCAAAAGAGGCAAATCTATGGTCACTTGGATATGCTATGAAATATCACTCAAGAATGTAAAAACATGATAGAAACTTGATCACTTAGATCTACAATATTGGCATTCAAGGCTCCATCACAGCATTAAGTTTCATAAACTGGATCTATGCTCTAATGGCATTTAGATCTAAACTATATCTATTTTATTCACAAACTGGATCTATGCTCTAATGGAATTTAGATCTAAACGAGATCTATTATATTCACAAACTAGATCTACCATGCCAATCCAATAGTAGATATTTAGAGAATATTTAGAATACCTTTGGTGGTAGTGGCGGATTCAATTGGATGCATATCTCTATGCTTATCTCCTTCTTGATTAATGTCATTGATTACTACCATAGATTCAAACCTTTCATGAATGTTGCTATCGAATATCCCATGGAAAACTACCATGTATATATTAGGCCCTTAAGACCAAAATATCTCTGATATAATCATTATTCTCTCTCCATGGATCTGATACCATGTTAAACTATAGAGCAAGCAAGCACAATACAAAATTGGTATAAAAGGCTTTAGCCATTCTCTAGCATTGATCTTCATACCAATGACAATATTATATAGTACATGTATCGTAGTCACCTCAAGATCTAGATCTCATTGATGAATCATCAGTGGATAGGCAGGACAAGTCATAATGTGATGAGAATAACAACTCATATGAGAGGTGATCTAGGACATTGTGATTGCATAGGGAATTATAGTCTAACAAAATGAATGAACAGCTATCACAAAACAAAGAATAGCATAGATCCAAATAGAATTATGATTTAATATCCATTCACATAATAAGCATCTTCTTGCACATTTTCAATTACAACCACGTTCTCCTCGATGTCTCTTAACTAAAAGATAAAATAATCTTGATTGTGGTGTTTGAAAAGATGATAATACGACTTATAAAAAATATCGTTTCAAACATAGTTTTCCCCATGACAGCTCCCATTATTCCCATCTACTTCACTAATCATTCAATGCAGAAAAAAGGATTAACTCAATGAGAACATACAAAGAAAGGTAAGAGGGCACACATACATTTGGCAATGCACTAACCCCAAGTGATTCATTAAGTCATTTCATTATCCAAATCCAGTCAATTGGAAAACTACTTGAAACAACAAAGTATATATGTGCTAGTCATTGTTATCTAAATAAATGTTGGACAAAATGCCAATGCTAGAAGATGCCAACGAATTCTCTCAAATGCCAATGGTCTAGATGCGGATTATTTTCTAAATACAAGGAACATAAATAGAAATATGGTTGGAAAGATGCAACAATTATTTTTCCATTAATCTCATTCAATCAATTAGATGGATGATCTAGGTTTTCTAATTGTTGGATTTCATTGATGCTATAGGAAACGACAATTTGCCACTTTTGTGTGCACAACATTGTATCACTGGCATGTGAGGGAATTTTCCCAAACAATGCCCAGATATATTTATTAGAACAACAACCAAATCCTTATTTACAATAAATTTCCATTGAATTAACCATAGAGGTTAGTGATTGTGTTGTATTGTGCATATTTGATCACATTTAACATAATGAATAGAGAATAGAGTTTGATCTATGCACTCATATGAATGAAATACACAAGAATAAACACATGAATCAATCACAATAAATACAATGATTTTACCCTAAAGAACCAATTAGAAAACCAACTTCAAATGGTTTCTCAATCTTCATTTCGACAATCTTAGGTCATAATGCAACTCATGGTTGCATGGGAATTCAACAATTTACATAGCTGGGATCTTGTGTATCCTCACCACCTGGACAACAAAATCCCTTTATGAGCTCAATCACAAGAAGATATAGGTAGATATGGGGGTAATGAGAAGGAAAAAATACCCTACCTTTCATTCCCCATTCCCAACTCTCTTCTCACCTATTTTTTTTCTTTATCATTTAATTCCTTTACCATTTTCATTTCTTGCATTTAATTTCACAATGCTACATTTCCTTTCTTTTTCTATTTAACCTTCATTAATTTTCAAATTATACTTGTGTACTGAACTTTACAAACCATTCATTTTGTTCAAATCCAGTTTGGATCAACCCTTCCCATTAAGATGCTTTTGGTCGCCAAAATCTTATAGGAAACCAATTTGTATCAATGTGCCTTTCATTTGATTGTCCAAAACATGACTCTCAACTCTAGTTCCTAGCTAAGGATCTATCTCTAGCTCTATATTGTGGACCTGGCTTTGGTTTTGTCTATGGATTTGACTCTAGTTTTTGGCTCTTTTGTTCCTACAATGTAGAAGTCTGATAATTGGTTCTCAACTTTGAGTAATCTTTAGATCCTAACACTTTAATTAAAATTCATTTCCATCTTCGATGTGAAAGTCTCTTTCATTTTTAGAATCGCATATGGTTTATCTTAGAGGCCTATGGATTCCAAGTCGAATTATAGTCTTCTCTTGTTCAGTAAGATCCCAATAAGCATATGCCATCATGCAACAAAGCCATGAAAGGAAGTGTGGCTTGCCTTCTTCTTTTAGGATCAATTTCTTTTGACATAGAAACAATTCTCTAGTGCTTGCATATTCTTTCATAACACTCCATCTTTGTAGCAAATTCAATTTGGATAACAACTTGTGTATGCAATCACAACACCTTGTTTTGCTCAAAATAATTGCCATTTCTTCCAAATGTATGATTGTAAGTGTTTTCTTTGTTAATTGTCATGGAGTTCCAAGGAATCCCCAAGGTCATTGACCTCCATGTACCAATCTTTGGCACATTTCCAAGAAATCAATCTCCTTTTGCAATATGGAAGGATACAATTGAATTATGGTTTCCTTTAATGTTCGCACCAAAATTTCTATTCAACTTGTTGATGACATTAATTTCCTATGTTGCAATCAATCCCTAGACAACTTCTTCTCCTTGGGATGCAAATGTATAGGTCTCATAATTCCCCTTAGACTTCATTCTCCACAATCTTCTCTTGATAGTGAGGTTCATAGGATGAATATTGGGACAAATTATCCAAAACTTAGCTTCCCAATGTCCTCTCAAATTGTAGTGGTGGAAAAAATTTGTGGCACTACATGGATTGATTGATATCCTTCTTCTCTCTAGGTTCCTATGAATTTGTTGTTGAGTTGGGGAAGTCTTCTTGTCATCCTTACTCTAAACACATGTAGGCTCATTGCATGTGGCTTGCTTCTCTGCGCAAAATGCCTCGGGATTTCCTTTCTTCCCATAAAACAAGCATGCCTTCAA
Source organism: Larix kaempferi (assembly GCA_027924585.1). Lineage (NCBI taxonomy): Eukaryota > Viridiplantae > Streptophyta > Pinopsida > Pinales > Pinaceae > Larix > Larix kaempferi. The sequence goes on along the minus strand of BSBM01000703.1, from coordinate 1,420,348 downwards.
TTACTAATAGATGGTAACACTATGACCTTTCTTTTTATAACAACGACATACAAGGGATTTTTTTCCTAATGCATACCTCTTATTCTTATTCTTATTTTTCAATATGATTGGATTGCTAAAAAATTTAGTGTTAGTACAGGCTGAGTCCTTGAAATTTTCTCATCTTATCGCTTTTGCAATACAACACAATAAGGATGTAGTGGTAGTGTGCTACCACCCACACTCTCTACTGCTCTTTATTTTGATGAGAAGGCCAAATTTACCACATATTTTTCCATAAAAATGCGATCTTGTTGGCGATGGCTTTTTCTTTTGTTCCACTGAAAGCTAGGCCTTGATGCTTGACCCTCGATTCAAATACAATGGGGCTTATGATGCCTTGACTTCTCTTGCCTAGATTTTGACTAGCATTGCCCATTTTCCTTAGTAGTTTGGAACCAATGCCTTTTGTATGCTTTTCAAATCATGAAAATGTTCTTGAGATGGTATGAAGAAGGTGAACTTACCATGCTTATATTGGTCATGGTGTTGGATTATGTGGTGACAATTGATAGTTTCTTTGCTTCCAAGCTCTCCTGGAAAACTATCTGTAGCTTTTCCAATCCTTCCTCCTCTTCCATCTCTCAAGGTAGCTGATCTCTCATCTAAATAAACCTCTCATCCTACCAACTATATATCTGAATGACTTTCTCTACCAATTGCACAAGTTGAACTTTGTTATTGTCCCAATCTACCATGATAGTGGTGACAGAAACTTGACATTCCACAAAATGGTTATTTACCAATGACATTATTTTTACAAAGGTCTCAAAGTATTTTTCCAACTAAGCTATCCTTCATTCAAGCATATGAAACTTCTCCTTCAAGTTTTAGTTCTCCTCTCAGAGCTACACATTGATAGCTTATAGGTCTTCCAACCTTTCTCCCTTCTGTGATTTATCCATGTTGGGTTTGCTTCTCTTCAAAGCACTGAAAACTACATCATGGTAAAGGATTCAACTTATTTAATACCAATATCATCTGTAAATGAGGGACTTATATCCCACATCTCACTTCACCAACATGGATCCCCTATGGAATTGGAAATCATCTTCTATAATCTATGTCCATGCCCAGGATTGATCTGTTGTTATTTGGTGTAACTTGCACACAAGCAACTAGATGATAAGGCAATGACAATTAGTCACTCCCTGAGTTATCATTAATCACCAATAGTCATTTAAGTAATGGCTCTACTTGTATCCACCAACAAACAAACAAAAAATGACTTTGTTGTCGATCGGTTCACTACTTAGGTTCCTTGCTTGTAGTGTTAAGGTCAATTACCAATTAACTACTTTGCATGAATGGATACCAACCATGTTCAATTGCCATCAATGATCCAATCACCATTGAAAGGAAAAATGATTATGGTAACCTATTGTCAATCCAAGAAAATACAAAAGATATTGCATAGTAATAATAAAGATAACAACTTCCAATATAAATAACCGTTTTAGTTTAAAAAAACAATAATAAAGATAACAATGCTTCGGTTGCATAACACTCTCACATTAATAAATGAGAAGCAATGATTTCCTAGCATATCACTTTGGCATTACATAATGACAACCAACACTTTCCTCTAAGATCCAATCAACTTAGAATTGACACCATACATAACATTTTCACCAATTTGAAATTGTAATGCCAACAAGTTAAAATTTTGATGTATCAAACATTCACCGAACACTCTTTTGTTTTCAAAAGCCAAATTAATGACTACTCATACGCAAATTTTAACCCACTATTTATGTTTCCTTCTCTTGATGGCCAACAATCAAATTAATATACTATTGTATGAAGAACTCCCCCAACATTCGTATTCTCTATTGGAGAAATTAACAAACAACTATCGCGAAAGAAAGAATGTAGGATATCCATCTAGCATTATGATCTAATATTCATTCACATAATCTTCTTGAACCTTTTCAATAATTACAACCACATTGTCCTTAATGTCTCTTAACTAAAAGACAAAGGAATCTTGATTGTGCTATTTGAAAAGATGATAGTAAAACTTTATTAAAATTATATTTTCAAATGTATTATGCCCCGTGACAACTCCCATGGTTCCCATTCACTTCACTTATCATTCAATGCAGCAAACAAAAGGCTAAACTCAATAATCCAATGTAGAGAAAGATAAGAGGGTGCAGATACATTTGGGAATGCATTGACTCCAAGTGATTTAGCAAATCATTTCATTATCTAGAGTACATTAATTGGTGAGTTGTTTGAAATAACAAAGCATATATGTGAGTCAATGTACTTTAACTAACTATTGATCAAAATGCCAATGCTAAAAGATGTAAAATAATTCTCTCAAGCATTAACATTTTAGAAATGGATTATTTGTTAAATACAAAGAATAGAAATAACAATCTAGTTGGAAAGATGCAACGACTATATCATTACAACCAATGACCTCATTCAATTGATTATGTTAATAGTTTGGGTTGTCAATTTCTAGATTTCATTAATGTTATATGCAATAATGCTTTGCTACCTCTGTGTGCACAACAACGTGCCAATGGCTATGTGAGGGCATTTTCCTAAACAATACCAAATGTAGTTATTAAAACAACAACCCAATCCTCATTCACAAGAGATGGCCATTGAATTAACCATAGAGGTTAGTGATTGCACTTAATTATGTATATTTTATCACATTTAACATAATGAACTGAGAATGGAGTTTAATTCTAATATATGCACATATAAAAATGAAATCCACAACAACAGACACAAACATCAATTATAATGAACATAGATTTTACATTGGAATCCCAATTAGGAAAATGAACTTCAAATGGCATCTCAACCTTCATTTCAACAATCTCAAGTTACAATGCAACTCACGGATCCATGGACATTTAACAATTTACATACAGAACTTGTTGTGCATCCTCACTTCTTAGCCAACAAAAGTCCTTTGTGACTCCCATTCCTAGCTCCTCTCCTATTTTCTTTTTCTTTTTCTTTTTCTTTCTTCGCATTTAATTTCATAATGTTACATTAATTTTGTTTTTTAACTTTCATTAAATATAAACTTCAACCAGTATAAAATTGCATTTGTGTATGGCACTTTACAAACCATTCATTTTTTTGAGATCCATTAAATCAATATGTGTGTATAAACTTGTTGGAAATAAAGTCACACTAAATTGATCCAAAATATCATAATGGCTACATTCACTGAAAATATATCAACATCTTGAAGAGACTCAACCATTCCTAAATAACAAAATTTCCACTATGCATAAGGTAATGAACCCTATAAACTTTGAAGACACTATGCACAAGGTAATAAACAAATAGAGATATGATATATATTGATTGAATTGGAATTTTAATGCCCAACCCTCGTAAAATCATAAAATGATGTTTTCGTACGTCACTATTCATAATTTTGTACGGGGGATAGCCATTTTAAATTATTATCTGCTTGAGATATTAATAAAGTCCTATCCTGGATTATATATTTTACAGAGAGCTTTCAACAACTATTCATGATATAAGGATGATGGTACTTTATACATCGTTTTTTTGACTAAATAATTGAAAGCAATTATTCATATATTTTAATTCATAAGTTTATAATGGATTATAACTTTCAAAAATGCTATGTGACAAGAGCTTTCAACAACTATTCATGATTTAAGGATGATGGTTGCTTTATACATGAGAATCTTTGACTGACTTCCCATTGTCCATATATTAAACACTTAGCCCAAGTTGACTTATCTGATTGTTCCTTAATAATACAAACCACATAAATTTCCTTACTTTTTAAGATTTTGATGTGTGAAGTGAACCTTGGATGAATTGACATCTTTGGATTATTGACATGGTTCTTGATTCACTTGTCTTATCTAACTCAACCTTCAATTTGGGATGAACTGATTTTTCGGATACCTTCAATTTGGGATGAACCGATTTTTTGTGTTTTTAACGTGGGTTGTTGATTCACTTGTCTTATCTAACTCAACTTTCAATTGGGATGAATTGACTTCATGTATTATTAATATGGATTTTTGGGATGAATTGATTTCTTGGATTTTTAACGTGGGTTGTTGATTCACTTGTCTTATCTAACTCAACTTTCAATTGGGATGAATTGACTTCATAGATTATTAATATGGATTTTTTATTAATAGATGAAATGGTTTTTATCTCCAAACTATTTATTATTAAATTTATTTTAATTAGAGAATATATTTAAAAGATTAAAAAGGAAAGATGAAAAGAAATTGAGATATATTTTTAATTAAGATCAATTTAATATAGAAAGAGACTTTTAAGTAGGAATAATGGTTAAGAACATGTGTTTACACAGTTATGAATTCAAAATGGGTAGGGCATGTATATCTTTGTAGACTAAGTAATAAAAACACTATATAGAAGGGATCTCTTATCACACAAACAAAAGGATCCCATATGTCAATTTGATGTCTGGATAGGTTGTGACGTATTTTTTCTTTAATTCATTTCATCCAAACTGGACAATTTAAAAAACAAATACTATATTGGGTCAACTTATACCACATGGAACATTGACATCAAGCCCAAATGTTGCACATCCCTTATATTAGGTTGTAGAATGCATATCACTTCTCTCAATACAATGATGGACTATGCATTGAATTTCGTGTGGTTTTGAACATGCGCAAGGGGATGGCATGTAAATAGTACATGATATAGCATATGAGATCGTTTGACAAGTTAATATGTTCCAGTCTTTATTGAGCCATTCCCTATTAAATATGTAGATATATCTACATGAACATTTTCCCAATAATATATAAGGGAGAAAGAGGATAAACAGATCTCCATCTCTAAAGGTGTATTGGCTTGTTTACCTAATTAGACAACTTCATGCACATATCCTTCATATTGGGTTGTAGAATGCATCTATTTTATCTTGGTACAATGATGGGCTATGTAAGTGTTAGGATATTTAGATGCTTAGGAGTTAACTAAGTTCAACTTGGTTTAATTTTTCTTTAGGTAAAGTGTGTTTTAGTGTGCTTTTGTAACTAACTAATCTGATGGTCACGATTATGTTTTAAACATAAAGTGATCTGATGGTTCTTCTTCTCCTTAATATTAACAACACTACCACAGATCAACACTTAATTGGTCCATGATCTCTATTTAAAAAGCATGGAGGGTTAGTTGGTGGTGATTGATTGTGAGTGAATTTCATGTAATCTATTTTTGTTTGCATTAATATATTTCCTCAAGTGGTTGTATTGATTAGGGCTATATATTGTGTACTGGTCTTTTCTCTATGTGTGTGATAGGTTTCCTTAAGGTGTTTGACCTATGTGCATGTACCTTGTTTTTCAAATATAGTATGAGAGCTCTTATCCACTCTCAATGTTGGTCAATATCCTAAACCTCTATCATTGCATGGCACAATAAACTTCTAGATCATATTGTTTTTAAGCATTTATGGTCCAAGTGAAATTCTCTAGTACATCTAAAGCATTGTTTCAAGTTGGAATCCCTTTTAATTCTAGATTAAAATATTTATGTTTCCCAATATACAATAATTTATATCACGTCTAGTGGTATACATCTTCATTTTTATTAAGTTCTTTTTGTTTTAAAGACCTCTTCTATATTGTTTTAATTTATCATTTCCGTTTTTTTGGTTTATATTACCAATTTGTTTCCTTTTTGATATGTGTATATCCTTTTCTTCATGCAATATTTGAAAATTCAGAGCAAAAAAGGAAATCCTTTTATAACATGTTTATTTTATTTTCCTCGTTCTTTTTTTATCTCATCAAATAAGAGTTAGGAGGAAAACTTTCATTTTCTAGATAATAATGGAAATCTAACCCCAAACATACAAGGTTCCAAAATTATTTATTTTCATAAATTATTTGTGTGTTATGGTGTATGAAGTTGTTTTGAAAAAAAACGAGGAGCTCAATTTCTCTTTTCTAACGTTTGATTTTTTTGTAATAACTCACTTGATTGGTTATTATATTATAGAAATAAAGAACTTGATTTGAAGTCTTCGTTACTAAGTTACATTTTGTAAAAGTGCATGCAACTTAAGATATAAAATAACTTTATTGTAAAGTGCATCTCATTTAAATTATAAAAGTGAATCACTCGTAAAATAATTTCATAATTTCTTTTAATTATTGTTTATATGTAACTTTAAGCCATAAGTTATTTTATTGTATAAATCATTCTCACTTATTTTATAAAGGTGAGTCACTTAAGTTTTCTTTTGTTGTTTACTTTTATTTTTATTTTTATTCCAAACAAAAAAATCATAACTCTATTCGTTTTAGATTAAAATTACATTAGATAGATGTTAACACCATTCAATTTCTTGCTTTTTACAAGTTCAAAAAGGTATGCTACATAGTTTCCAAAGTAATAGTATTTACTCCTTCCAAATACTAAAATCATTTTAAGGTTACCAGTTCATTCTTAAGACCAAATCCTTATCATACAGTTCTATAAAGTAACTAGCTTTACCATACACAACATAGTATATTTCTATTGATAGTCCCTTTATACAAGGTTCGATATCTAAAAATGAAAGTCTAATTGAGCTATATTAGCCGGAAATGAAAATAGATGATGGTGGTAGTAGGAATTGAGCTATATTAGCCGGAAATGAACTGTGGTAGCTAGAACTGAACTGTGCCTACATACTTCATAAACCGTCGTTAGTAAACCAACCATAATCCTAATTAATTCATCAGAAGCGAAGAAAATATATAATGATTAACCACTTGATGCTTGTAAACTTGTCAAGGCTCATTTACGAAGAATTGTGGTGGTAAATGGTGATGAAAGGTGAGAGGATGAAGCAAAAATGATGACTTTCAATGGTGAAAAAGATGATAAGATGACAACCCAACAAATAGCTTTGAAAAATTGTATGTTTCCTAACCAACACTAACTTTGAAACTAAGAGAGTGTCTCAAATAAGTGTAGGATCCCCTATTCCTCCTAATGGTGGGTCCCCTTGTGAAGCGCCATCAAAGAAATCCCAAACCGTTCTTTTATCAATAAGCTCCTTCGTCACCACTCTAGGTTCTTTTATAGAGTTTTGTTGGTTAAAAGAGACTAGAATATTTAGACCTTGAACTACTACAACCAAAGGCGAAACAACCTTATCTTCAAATATCCTTGTGTTTCTTACCACTCATGTGCCCCAAGCCACGATTAATGGCATAGGTCCAAAAAACAATGTATCTACATTTTCACACCACTTATTAAGCCCTTCTTCGAAAGAATCCCCATACCAGTTCCCTTCCAACTCTGAGAGCACTTCCACCTCTGTCTAGGCCTATTGTGTAAAAGCACATCTCATGATTAAGTGTTGATTTATCTTGTTTTGACCTTGAAACAAATGCACCACCCAATTCTAACAAAGGACTTAATTTGCAAAATGTCCTGGGTTGGTAACTTATTAGAAGCATCCACATAAAAAAGTAGGCTTTAGATGGGCATTTAAACCATAACATTTCCTTCGACTGCCATTTTGGTGGCTCCCCTTGTGGCTAAGTTATCACCTTATAACCTTATGTGAGTATATCACCACTGCTTTTTTACCATATCAAACTGTCATCCTCACATTTAAGGTTAACATATCTAGTCCAGATCCCTTCTAAGTAGTGCTCCTAGATATCACATTCTAGCACTCTAAAACCCAAATCTTTAGCTAAGACCCATTCTTGATGTCAAATGGTTGTATTAACAAGGTCTACAATTGGAGACAAGTTATAAATACCTCTAGATCACAGGTAAAAAATCATGTGATTTTTAAGTCTAAAATTTCCCCATCCCCAATCCATGGATCTAGCCCCACCTAGACCTCAATACCTCTATTGATTTTCTATATATACCAATTACCAACCAAAGGAAAGGATGCCACTAAATATTTCTAAATTATGGATACAATTTATATATTTTTAACAAGATTTAACAAATATTCTTTAATAGATCTTGGAAAAATATATTTCATGTATAAACCATAGTGCACCAAGGAATTCTATTGGAATATCCTCGACACACTTTTTGTAGCTTGTGATTTTGAAAAATTGAATATGTTTTTTAACCCCCAACTCCCCATGGCTCTGAGAACCGCTGGTTTCTTCCATTTTACTAAAGGTAAAACTTTATTGTTCCTACCCCATTACCAAATGAACCTAAAGCATAATCTTCTTATTTGTCTAACTCTCCTTTTGGAATCCAAGAAATTGACATACAATAGGCATGTGTTCCTTCTAATACAACTTCAACCAATACCAACCTACCACCTCTAGAGAGCTATCTATTACACCAAAAAATTGAGCCTTTTTCAAATTTTGTAATTAACCACTGCTAGTCTTGTTTTATATATATAGTCATTTGATTTGAGGAAAAACCAAGGTATTTTAATCCATTCTCCAGGTCGGAGTGTTGATATGGAAGAATATTTTTCCATACACACTTTATCAATCTCATCAACGCCACATAAACAAATGGTTGATAGGTGCTTCACTTAAGCTATAAAAAGTAACTTATTTCTACAATTGATCTTATAGGAAAATTCAGAGGGAAAGGGAAGATTTTACTCTTTACAACTGGGTAACCTCAATGTGCATCGATCACAATGCGGATCGAACTTCACCTGCCATGTGGCACTTTCATTAAAAATTAGCTTTTAGGTTTTTCTTCAAAATGACATAACTTTGTCATATGTAATCTATTTTAAATGTTTCTTTTTTAAAATTATCTATTTTTTCCATATCCCTTTTGTCTAAATAGTCATTTTCTACATTTGAAGCCATATTACTTTCATATTGTAATATCACTAGTCCAATTCTGATCTCATTTACTAGTTCTAACTACTTCTCATAAAAATCTCATATGGAAGATTTACGAAGAAGTGACTTTATTAGGTTACCTTGGGAATAAAATTTGTCCCCTTTGATATATTAAAGGGAGATGAATTGGATTATATATGTGATGCAGCATGACCAATAAGAATATCAATCTCTAGTGATTTATAGTTTCACCTTCAAGTGATTCAGACTTTGATGCATCTTGGAAAAAACTAGAAATTAAGTTTGTTAAACACTACAAGATTCAATCTCACTAGCTCAAAAATCAATTAATTCCTTTAAATCTTAGTGATTTCTCTTGCATTGAGGATTTTCGATCTAAGTTTAAGACACTTAGACTTTTACTCATAGAGCGTAATATAAAGAAGGAAGATGACCAACTTGTATATGCTATTCTTGTTAAGACTAGAAATGCCTATTTTGTTTTTTTATCTACTACTTTATACTCCAAATGGTGATAAAGGAACCAATTGAAAAGGTAAAAATACTGAGTTACATTGCATTTTTTTGATGTGACATGGTCAACAATCTAAACATTTTAAGAAGATGGGAGCCTTAGAAAAAACAATGAATAAAAACATCACTCTTTATTTTTTTCTTCCAACTCTTCATCTCATGGACATGCACTTTCTACCTCTGATATTTGTCTTTTAATGCAACATTTACTTCTTCTAATAAGTGGCTTATTGATTCTAAAGCATCTTATCATATGGATAAGGATTAAAGCATATTTTATACTCTTAAAGAATGTAGCTCCAAACAAATTTTTGTTGATATTTTTATTTTAATGCAACATTTACTTCTTCTAATAAGTGGCTTATTGATTTTAAAGCATCTTATCATATGGATAAGGATTAAGGCATATTTTATGCTCTTAAAGGATGTAGCATCAAACAATTTTTTGTTAGTGATGATAGATATCTTAGCATTGTAGGTTCTAAAACAATTCAACTACATTATGACCAATTTAATGATGTATTATGTATTCCACATCTTTCCTTCCACCTTCTGTCGATGTATTAAATCACTCATTTTTGGAAAGGAAAAACTGTAAAATTTTCACCTAACCATGTTTTAATTGAAGAATCAAAGGATTCCAATCATATCATAGCAAATGGACTTATTGATGAAATTACAAGATTGTACAAATTTGAAAACTTTGATCAACATCTCACCCCTCAATTTTACTTCTAATGGAAATGACATGAAAAATCTAGCATGAGAGCTTTGATCATATAAACTCTCACTCATTGCGACATATATGTCAATAGAAAATGGTGGCTAACCTTCCTCTTATTTCTTTCAGAGATGGTGATTGTTATGGTTATGTTCTTGGTAAGCATCATTCAGATAATTTTGAGAAATGTGACTCTTAGCATGTTCGACCCCCTTGCAACTTGTTCATAGTCATTTGTGTGGTCCACTTATGATTCTTATTGTTATGGTTATGTTCTTGGTAAGCATCATTCAGATAATTTTGAGAAATGTGACTCTTAGCATCATCGACCCCCTCGCAACTTGTTCATAGTCATTTGTGTGGTCCACTTATGATTCTTACTTTGGATTAAATTAATTTTTAACATTCATTAATAACTCATCCAGATGCAAATGGGTTTATTTTTTAAAACTTAAAAGTAAAGTTTTTTTATATGTTTTTAGAATACAAGGTCCATGTGGAAAAACAATTTGGACATCAACTTCAGAAATTAAGAATAGATAATGATTATTAATATGTTAAAAACAAAATTACAACTTGCTACACTATAGAGTGCATTCAAATGCAATATGGTGTTCCATACCCACCACAATAAATTGATGTTGCTAAGAGAAGAATCACATTACAAGAAATGGTAAATTGTATGACCCAGTCTAAGGGATTAAGTCCTCATGTTTTGGAGGAAGTCATTAATTGTGACAATTACATAGTTAATCACAATCCCACAAAGGCATTAAAATATATAACACCAAAAGGATCATGGAATAACATTAAACCATATGCACACCACTTTCGTGTGTTTGGTAGTAAGCAAGGGCTTACATTCTGGATGAGAAAAGGAAGTCATTATGACTTAAGAGTAAGAAGTGCATTTTTGTTGGATTTAACTGTGAAAATATAAAAGGTTATAGGCTTCTTCAAACTAGTTCAACAAGAAATATTATTAGGAGAGATGTTGTTTTTGTCATCTTTGACTTAAGAGCCATCTTCAACAAATGTGACATCTTCCATTCTCATTTTTTCTAGTAATTTCCCTATTATAGTTTCTTTTTCTATAGATAATCATAGTAATGGTAAAAATATAGTTCTTCCTACTCACTCTCCTATAGTTGAGTCCATTGAACATGACCCTGCACCAACACCACAACTTCATCTACAGGTTCAAACAAGGTGGGAAGAAACTCGTAATATTAATGATACTTTTTTTTATTAGTTACACACATTCAATGTTCGGGTGATCTTCCTCTCTTTTGGTTAAATATTTATAGCTTTGTGAGACAAAATTTCAAAAAGCTTCCCCTCATCCAAATTGGGACACATCAAAGAATGAAGAATATCAATCCTTTATGGAATTATACTTGGGATTGTGTCCCTCTTTCAAAAGAAAGAAAACTTGTTAGTTGTAAGTGGGTGTATAAGACTAAGTATCAATTAGAATGAATTAGAATGGAGTGTTGAGAGACATAAGGCTTGATTAGTTCCCAAAGGATTCAAAGACAATCAAGCCTTATGTCTAACACTCATTCTTATCATGATAAGAATACATCATAGCAAATCATGGTACAAATTTAACACACGCCATACATGCATAAGAGATTTGTCACATCCTAAAAAAAATGGACATCTAACATTAAAAAGAAAATTGAGCATAAATACATCTTAACTGGATATTTTTCAGAATTTTTCTAATTTTTAAATCTTCAAAGATTGCTCTCATTTATTTTTCAGAATTTTTCTAAGTTTTTAAATCCCAAAAGATTGCTCTATAATTTATTTTCAAAATTTTTCTATTTTTTTAAATATTGATAACCAACATAGATCCATTTTAAATCCAGATCTACCAAGTACCGAAAGGGATCAATTTTCTTGAGGTAATTTTGTTTTGTGTAAAAAATTTAAGATAAAACTTAAAGCTCAATAAATTTGATCCCTCTTGGTCATGCTCGGTAGATCCACATTTAAGATGGATCTATGTTGATTTTAATTTTTTATAGCTTTTGTATAATTTAACTTTAAGATGGATAATAGGGCCAACATATTATTATTTTGTGATGTGGGTTATAGTTGCTATATCAGTGTTACCCATGTTAATTTATTTTTGTTTTAGCGAACGTCTATTTTTTAAAATATTTTTTATTTTTTGGTAACCTTATGTTGCACCATTACATCTCCCCTATACTGGGTTGTAGAGTCCTCATACTGAATTGTAGAGCACCGTACTACTCTTAGTGCAAATATGGCTCTCCAATCATTATATTCAGTTGGATCTCCACTCCGCTCATTATATTGGATACAGTAGATAAATATATTGTTGAAGTTTTCCTTTAGCTCATAAAATATAGTCCTGTGATTATTACACGTAGGGCACATTCAAGATGTATAATACCCCGATATGTATCCTACTCTAATAAAGATTGCAAAAGATTTCAATGACAGAAATCACATAATTCTGCTACTCGTATCAAATTATGTAGAATTCTATCTAGGCATGGTTCATGAGAAAAGCTTCCAAGCTTCCACGAAAAATACACACCAACTTGAATACATCTTATGATGAATCGTTCAGAAATGAAGCTAATATAAGCAGGTCTGACGATGACTGTAACCTTTCCTTTAAAATATCACCCAGAGAAGCGCATACAATCTCTTTTACGATACAGCATAAAAAGACTTTAGTTTTTCAAACTCCGGTACATATTGTTGATATGTTCCTGCACAATAAAAGCTCCGTGTCATATATGAGCCGCCAGAATAAATTAGTTTGCAATGCGCAAAATATTTGAAATCATGCTTCTACTTATTTGAATAAACTTAGCTCGCTGTCTGATATATTAAAGGAGTGTATATTCACGTTTACCTGATAATACTTCAGTAGCTGGGGTCTCTTTTTCTTGAAAGTGGGTGTCATTAAATCTCTTTCCACGTCGAACAGCTGAGGATCTAGATGGATGGCCTTAATGTGCTCAAATCCTCTGAGCTGATAAGAGGCAAGAACACTGCATAAGTTATTGAATGTAGATAAATTGAAGCAGAACAAGCCCATAAAATGTCCTAATTAGAAATTCATGCTAGGTCTACGAAAAGGGAGTGTACTGGCACATGTAATGAAACATATATTGCATACATTTTTCATTTTAGCAACAGCATTCAGCTCCTCGAGTATGAAGCTTCTCAATTTAGGTTCCGAACACAAATCATCGAAATCTCCATTTAGACCATTCTTTCTAGCCCAAGATTCAGCCTCCTCTTGGTTTGGTACAACAACAGCTACCAAAGATGACTCAAAGCTGTTGCCATAAACCCAAATCTGCAAAAAAAAACAATGCGTACCCAGTCGAGACAATAATCAGAGGATTACATGCAAGGAACAAGTTTTCAAATAAATCGATCAGCTTCTAGGCAAGAATCGTGCAGAGAATATGATCTTACTGCATCTACACAGGAACAATTTCCATAGATGTTCTCAAGATTCTCGACCGCAATATATTCTCCTTGTGAGAGCTTGAATAAGTTCTTCTTCCTATCGATGATTTTTAATGTACCATCCGGCTGCAACTCACCAATATCCCCTGCAAAGGTATCAAACTTCATTTTACTTGATTGCTTTACTCAAATTTTGCTTACAGTTTACATGGAAACATTTGCTTTTATTTTCACTCTAGAGATGAAAAATGCCTGTTCCATTCTCAGTGTTCATCAGCATTACTAAAGATGGTTGTCCATCCATTTTTGTTGCTGTATTGATGTTTTTCCACATTATTCAACAGTTTCAACAGGAACCAATATCAAAATAATTAATCATAAATTCCTTCAAAACCTATCGGGTGTTGCGGTTACTGGAAAATCTTTAAAATTGAAATGTTTAAGAACTAGATGATTTGATCGTTAAGCTTGGCCTTGCTGTCACTCGTTGTAGTTGGAAAGGGTGTGGTCAAATACGCCATCTTGTCACAAGGTTGAGAAGGCATCTGTTTATTGACGTGGTCTGTGACATACGTCATGAATTTAATCGCATATTGGGTTACAGTGACTTAGGTTGATTCATCAGTGTAATGTTACAAACTAAGCATTACAAGTGAAGATGCTCATGAGGGAGGACATACTAAAATATAGTAAAACCTGAAGAATTTAACCGAATAATTTCTCCCAACAGCCTTACAAGCCCAACAAGAAGAAAAGTCTCAATTATTCGTGAAAATCTTAAAAAGTTAAAAAGAGAGGCATTCTCCATGTAAACTTAGCTAAAGAAAAACTTGAGTCAATCCAAAGCAGTGAATGAAGGATATCCTGGACATACTTGGATTTTACGGGCCTTAGGGCTTACTGCCTTTTGGATCCCTAGAAACTTCACTAGGCTAGCCGCTATAATTGTAGCCTGTGTTATATAAGTAATAATAGTAAAGGTAACCTAGATTTGTAGACACTGGTATCCATATTTGGTTGGTTGTCTAATGCACCTGTATCAATCCCTGTGCACCAAATCCTACAAACAGTATAGTTATGGACCAACCCTCGGGATCTTATCATTATGAGTTGTAGTTCTGGTTGCATATTGTCCTCCACATAAGCTTACATGCAAGTCTTTGAGCTTCAACATCGTCTACACATCTCAGGACCAAAACTTATAGGGTTCTCCAACCCAAACCTCCCTGAACCATAGAATACTTTGATGTGTTCAACCTGGAAGCATTTTTCTTATGATCAACCAGATAATCGAGACATGTTAAGTTCTTCAAATAATAAATAATGTCAGAGTACCATTCAGGTTGCTCTATTTCCCCCAATACTGAAACACATTTCTGGATCATCTTCTTCATCTATGTTTAAAGCTGCTCTTTCAATACCCTCTATAAACATCCTGACCATGCATGTCCCTTAACTAACTTAGTTGGCCTAATCTCCATGTTATACTTCCTGAATTCTGGACCCCCATTTTCCTTGATAGCCAAACAATCCTTTTGGGCCAAAATTATTTAATAGCTTGGTGAAGGACATGGGATTATTTTGGGAATATCCTACATAACTTCTGAAATATTTTTGAGATTGTACAAGAGCATAGGCTTGGTTCTCCATTACAACATACTTCAACTTTCAATCCCTGAGTGCCTTTCTCATAAATGCTATGGGTTGCTCCATATTCTGATAATTTTTCTGTAGCAACACACCTGCTTGCTAAAATTGCTTCCTTTACTTTCTTGAATGCCTTCTTACTCTAATCATTCCTGTTGTTGCACAAACTAGCAGCCCTTGTATTGCAAGGAGTAATCGGCTTCTAACCTGACGGAATCTCAAGACACTACCCCCAAGTGTCACACGGATAGGGTCCTCTCTCTTTAGGTTTCCCGGGTCCACCTGAGTAAACCCAGACTAACACTTTCTTGAACTTTCTGATAATCATGTCAGTATCAATAATCTTTAAAAAATTGAAATGGTCAGCCACAAAATTTGTGCCTTCAAGATTTAAGCAAAAAGATAAATAACAGATATCATAGTAAGGAGAAGTAAATACAATACCTATCTTCATATCTGATTTGGCTTTGTTGAAGTATGTCATCCGACACTTACCGAAACTCAAAAAAATTGGTTGTTCAACATCCACAAATAAACTTCGCATTTATACATCATCTCCAATAGAAACAGGACCCACATCCTGAAGAGCTTCATCATCAGATTTTATTGCAAAATGAATGATCCAATCTTCATCACCGATGCGACGATGCGAAGCGACAACCAGATCTTCGTCAACCTTGCTTTCAGCACTCTTGTGAATTCAAAATAGTACTTAGAGAGCTTCCTCATTTGATTTCAGATGTCTAACAAGAACCTGCTATGGCTGAAAATGATCATGGACCTGCTCTTCGGAATGTATGAAACCCCAAAGCTCAAATTGAATGTTGCTTGGCCTCGAAGAATCATAGTTAGGTGGGCCCAAAAATTCCCAATAATCATCACTTTGCTCATTGTGCGGAGGAACTATATTGCCTTTTTTCCAAGAGTCTCAAAATATCACAAGGCTCCCCAAGACAAGGAGGACTCAACATTTCTTCTTGTTCCTTGATTATGGTTCCTTGATTATGGCCTCTTGGTCTTTATATTCTTCATCTTCGGACATAAAGCCGAGAATGTTATCCACAAGATCTTGAACAACGTTTTCTTCAAGTAAGACTTCCGAGGACTGATCTTCACCATGGATTTGTTCGACAAGGTATGCTTTATGGGAGCTGTCAATGGATTGATCTTCGTCATGGCACCCTTCTGCAACGATCCTAAACGAATCGTAAAATCCTTGCATCTCTTGAATCCTAGGTATCCATTGGTCCATGTCGTTGAGACACCAACATTTACAGAATATTTCTACAAAGTCTACATAAAAGGAAATTGTCCTTGCTTCAAGAGACTCATACTACTTCTTGGCATAGTCCTTGAAACCAAAAGATAAAAATTTCATCATGTCATCTTCATAGAGAATGCCTCTCTCACTCGTGAACTGCATAAATGCTATCTTCATAGTGTTAGGAACCCATGTCTTTATTTTGCTAGTATATTGTTGTTGGACGCATATGCTTTGTAAGTTGTCCCGTAGTATTTGTTGATCAATAGTTTGTGTTATTGTTGTTGGCGCATATGCTTTGTAAGTCACCCATAGTATTGTTGATCCATAGTTTGTAGTGGCCCATGGTTTTGACCCATAGTATTGGCGCCTAGACTTAGTATATAAGTGTGTGTTGAGACCTATGAAGAACGGTGAAGTTATTTGTATTGAGTTTGCTCATAGGAGGTTGCCCCCTCGAAGTGGCCTGTGATCAATATAAAAGTGATTCTGAGTTATGTCATTTCTGCTATTTCGCATATTCTTATTAATTAATTGTTGCAGGTGCATCACACATAGATAATAAAACCATCTTCGTCACCACGAAGTATGCTCTCACCTCCACCCAAAGGCATTTGCCGATTAGTGGAGGTTGAATCGGAAAAGTGACGCATAAGATTGGCCATCCATATTTTTTCCATTTAAAGTTCTGTCTTTTACCTTCATAGTTTAAACTGTTTTAACAACTTAAAGTCTCCTAAACTTAGCTGAAAAGCAAGTCAAGAGAGCTCTCTGTCAGAGAGTACAATGGTTACTGGTTCAAACTTGAATTAATCATTTCACTACCACTACGTATGCTCCGCCCTTTGGGTTACTCAGAAATAGTTGGGAGCACTCTTCAATTTCCACATTAACTTAATCAGTCACCTAATAAAATTAACTACCCACAAGATAAGTGAAAATCCGGCACTTCGTTAGACGTTTGGTGGGGAAATTTTGCCTGGGGACGTTGGATCATTGTACTCTGACCTTGGGGGCACCGTTAGACTACATTTTGGTGTAGTGTTGAACACGCTTTCAGGGCATTGGCAGCCAACATGTCCTTGTACAGAGCCACCAATCTCTAAATTTCCGGACATTCCTCTTTGTACCTTACGGTATCTCGAGAGTTTCCCCCTTTTTCCCTAATCAACATTCATCAATTAATAATTTAAAGTCAACCAAGAGACAATTGCACAACCTTTCCTTTTTCTAGCATTGTCATTTTCAAACTGTGTTTGACTCCATAAGGCATTGGTCTTTGCACTTTTTTCATTTGCTTATTATCAATATCAGGTTATCATGCATCTTTTATAATTCACAGTGATTATTTGAACTTATGCTGGCGAAAGCTATTTAAACTTTGTTGCAATTACATCTTGAACATTTTTAATCAAAACTCCCAAAAACAACTTAATAAACAACCCATCAACTAATTGGAAGACCCTAATAACCTTAGTAACTTTCCATAGAGACTACCCCCCTTGGCTTTCGTTGGGAATTTTGCCTAAACGAAGAGTCAAGAACCAAGTGACATACTTGACTCGAGACTTGCCACCAAGGGCACACCGAGCAGCAACATAAATTTCTTATGCGACAAAGACGGTGTGTAATCCGGCGGCAATAGTCCCTATGAACTAATAGAGATGTAAAAATGGGCCTCCTATGGAAAATGATAAAATAATGCCATGTAGACAATTTTTTATACTATTTCACTTTTATCGAAGCTATCCAAGGTTATTTCACTTTTATCAAAGCTACCTTAGATATATATTTTATATTAAAATCAATTTATGAGGACGAAATTTGATGTAGTGTTTTCACCCAAAATAAGGAAAGAAAATTAAATATACAGTGCCATTTTAAAAGTTATTGGACCCAACGTTTTGAAAGTTTTAGAACCCCAACCTGCTTTCAAGCTTTGAAGCTTCTCTGCATATGGTTTAATGCCCAAACCCCAATATGCACATTTTTATTCATAAAAATGACTTGACTTGAAACACATGAAATTATTTTCTCAAATTTTATCAATGTTGCATATATCATCTCGGGGAAAGTATCGGCGAGGGTCTGGAATATAAGTTCTCGGTGGTATCAGCGGAAAATATCGAAAAATGTCGGAAGGCCATAAAAAAATACAAAAATACTCATTTTTTTCAATTTTTAAAACATATAAAGCAACAACAACATCAAATAGACACATTGTTACATAAATATGATGATACAAGTAATAAATAAGATGCACAAGATGTCAAGTGGTCACATATCTTCACTAAACTGAAAATTCTGAAACATGTTCCTGATAGGATGATACAAAATCACATCAAAAGCTCAAAATAAATGTATCTCATGAGATGAATCATCATGAGGCATCTAGATACTAAATAGTACATAATAAAATCAAAAAGATAGATCATAGGAATCCCAATCATCGATTCCCTCTACCTCTTTTACAAGTAAAGGGCACCACTCTTCCTCTGGAAGCAGTAGGTAGTCATGGAGGTACTCGGGATGAGGTTGGAGTGGAAGATCCAGAGCCTCAAACTACTCCAGCTGAGGCAGAAGAGAAAGTGGGTTGTCTCCCCCCAACTTCAACTCCAACTACAGGTCTCTGTGGTGGTGGTGGTACTTTATGTCCTCAACAAAAGTAGATCAAAAATAGGGATCCCAAGCCTAACTTGATTCCCCTGGGATTGAAGGCACCTGCCCAGCACCAATGTTCACATCCTCTGGCTATGGAAGTGGGTCCAAGTCCATCCAAGACAGAGGAGTTCAACAATCAACGCCACCAACATCAAGGTACATAGAGGGGTTGATGTGCTTAATTGAATGCCAATCCCACACCCTCATATATGATAGAATCCAGTGGCAATGTTGCAATAGTGAATTTTATAACTCCGATATTTCTGATATATCACCGATACATGCAATAGTGAATTTTATAACTCAGAAATTTAATTTGCAGCCAATCAAATTCAATCTCGGAAATTTAAAACGGCTATTCACACATAAAATAAAACACAATATTTTTGACCAAACTGGTCCAGGATAAAACCCCTAAGGGAAAACCTGTTTGAGAGTGATTTCATTATTCTTTTGAGGCAAACTAATAAACAATAACAGCAGTACTTATCTCAGTTTTTCCTTCTCGAAAAACGTGTCAACACAAACAGTTAAAACCAGCAGTATGACCCACACATGCCAACTTTCTTTTCAGCAGTACGGCCTTGCGAAATGTGCCCAGAAAACAGCAAAAGATTACCTCGAAATTCATGCCAAATAACAGACTGAACAGACCTTGAAAACTGTGTCAAAAATGACTGTACGGACAAACTACGGATCTTGATTTCTATGCCAATTTAATGTTGTACGGATTCTGGAAAGTAAGTGAATTAATGCCTCGAAATTTGTGCCCTTTCTCTCATGCTGTATGGATAGACATTCCTCAAAATCTATACCACTTTATTGCTGTTGTATGGACTGCATTTAATGTGGTACGACGACCTTGGGAATCGTGCCCTGCTCCTCAAAATATGTGACTCGATTTATGTGCAAGGGTTTCTCTTCCTCTCTCTCAAAATTGACCTCTCCTCTTGCTCTTCTCTCCAAAATTCTCTCTTGGAAATGTGAACAATGAATTAGGTTTGTCTTCCCCAAGCTTTTTTGTTCATGGCAACTTCCTCTTTTTTATCCAATGGTCTAGATTAGATTAGATAAAGGGCTCTCAATAAATGCTCAATAAATATTAATTAAATAACATTTAGTGCACTCATGTCATTTAATTAAGTGATGACCCTTTTAATTAATCACTCACCTGACTTTATCATTTAAATGAACTTAGGATATAACCATGACTTCACTTTTAATAAAGTGACTTCATTTAATAAACAAAGTACTTCACTTTATTAATTAATGACTAGGGGTCACCTTTTAAAGTGTTCTTTTCCACCCCAAAGCAACACAAGGTGCACAACACTTCCTAGGTAACTTTTCAACACTTTTCACGGTGTATAGTATTATTATAATATATTATTTATAATATTAGCTACTATTATATATTAATTATAGATTAACATTAGTTATGACATTAGTTAAAAGTTATTGGATCCAACTTTTCCAGTATATAGTAATATTATAATATATCAATTATAGTATAATATTATTACATATTAGTTATAATATTAATTACTATTACTATTATATATTATACATGGGTCATGTATTACCTAAAATATGGATGGGTATATTAGTTATTATTATATATTAATTATATATTATATATTAGTTAAAAATTATTGGACCCAGTTTTTCGCGGTGTATAGTAATATTATAATATATTAGTTATATATAATATTAATATATATTAGTTATAATATTAATTACTATTACTATTATATATTAGTAACATATTACCTAAAAGATGGATTGATATAATGGTTATAATATTAGTAAAAGTTATTGGACCCAACTTTTCATGGTATATAATAATAATATCATTATTATAATATATTAATTATTGTATAATATTATTATATATTAGTTATAATATTAATTGCTATTACTATTATATATTATATACTACTTGCATATTACCTAAAAGATGGATGGGTATATTAGTTATGATATAGCATCAAGAACTCCAATAAATTATGAACCCATATCTTGTGTTTTTACAATGAGAGTGAGGCACTATTTATATAAAAGACTAGCCTCACCTAATTTTAAGTTATTAGCCTACAAGATAATGTGAAAAATATAACTTTTAGCGTGCTCACCCACAGCTTTGGGGCTAAACCACTAAAAAGACATAAGATAACAATAGAAAAGTGCAATCAGGCTACACCAAGTGCTAGGTGTGCCCAAAGGAGGACGTCATGCCCCAACTAACCCCAACAGATGTGTGCCCTCAACGTCCTCCTTCATTATCCATGTAGGCTTCTTCAATAAGGAAGTACAATTTGTGGGTACACAACCCAAAGGAGGGGTAAAATAGGTCCAACTGAGCAAATAAGGTGTGCTAAACAAATGCTTTCACCTTTTACATGGCAAATAAAGGAGAGTGGTCATGTGGCCAAGCGATTAGCCCCCCAAGGGAACAAACCACTACAGGGTGAGCACCTCTTGGAAGTGGAAATCAAGCAGACCATCCATGACATGATTAGGGGTATTTAGCCCCAAATCAACACTCTAAGCTTCAACTTGGCCTTTATATCAAAAAAATTTAACCCCTTGCTCTGGTAAACCTGA
This sequence comes from Larix kaempferi, assembly GCA_027924585.1. Lineage (NCBI taxonomy): Eukaryota > Viridiplantae > Streptophyta > Pinopsida > Pinales > Pinaceae > Larix > Larix kaempferi. The sequence continues at coordinate 1,398,633 of BSBM01000703.1, read as the reverse complement.
CTGAGAATGTTGCAGATACTCTGAGACGTAACACTATGCATACATATAAATTTCCAATTTCTTTTCTAGGGCTTTCTGCACCAAATTAGATTCAGATTTATTTTAATGAGACGCACTTTGGACACAGATTTTCATAAGCGAATAAAATTTTGTTAGTCTAGAAATGCAAGCTAACCTAGCGGCTAGAAAATTTAAAATAATAGAGAATGTTAATAGTGGATAATGAGCTAGAAATGAGTACCCGATCCAGGTGGCTTGTTCCATTGGGTGAAGGAGTCGACTCGCCCCTCCTCAATGGTGCTCTGATTGGTAAATGCCCATCTCCCTTCTAAGCTAAAGTTCGGCCTTCAAACAGATATAAATACATGCACAATTTTTTGTCCTTTAAATCGACGTTTCATTCATTCAATAATTTCCAACACAAGGGATCTCTTGCTGGGAAAATGTCCCTAAGAAAATATACAACAAACATAGCAAATTCTGCCACAGTGAAAACAAACTCCAACTGCAAAACCGCCCCGAAAAAACTCAGCAAAAACCTGCATCAATTGTTGCCCTGTACAGTCTGATCCATACGACTTTACAGATTCGTATTGCCAATCCGTACAACTCTACAGAATACATGTACGGCTTGATCTATACACTTTTACGGATCCATACAACCATGCGACCTGTTCGTACGGTTGTACGACTGCCTTGCAAATTTCTGCGCCTATTCCTGAACTGATTCGGTTGCCTGGTGCTTCCCGGACCACTATCTTTTCTCTCTCTCAACCAAAATCTGGAAAGTAGAAAGTCCTTGTCTCCCACTCCATGCTTGAGTTTCTCCCTTGTGAGAAGTGTGTCTTCTCCTCTCACCTTGGATACCTTTTATACTATTGAGATGAACCAAAACCCTAACTCTGATGGTTGAGATTAGATCTCACTCACTTGAGATCAATGGTTGAGATTCACTTAATTAACTTAAGTCACTTGTGCCCAAAACTTAGGGACTTTATTAAATTAACCCTCAATTAATCTAAAAAGACATTCACTTTACCAATTGACTTTACTAAAGTGAATTTCCAAAGTTCCTGAGAGGTATTAGTAACGATTTCCATGAGTAAGATATTAACTCATGGAAATACATGTCTAAGCTACAAACATCAACAGTACAACTATTGTTTATTGCTCAAATTTACTAATTAAATAATTCTTTGTTGTTGTTGATGTAAATGCCTTCTGCTGGGATGATTGAGAATAATGGTTGTAGCACAAAACCCCTACTGTAGATGACTACCATAAGTTCACTTTTTTTAGGACTGCCTCATATTGATACAGGACTGCCACTTCCTTTGTTCCAATTAAACGCAATAGGCTACAGGTCTGTTTTTTGCAATAGGTGACCGTTGCAACTTCAAAAAGCTACCCAAAACTGTTGTAGGAGTGCCTAGAACTAATCTTTATAGCTGTAAGTGACCAACTCTAATTCTTTGGTTGCTACAGGACCTTGACTTTCTCGATTTTGACACTTATACCAAAATGGGGGTAACAACCCCCCACATCCCCATTTGAAGGAAATGCAAAAGGGGGCGTTTCGTGGAAAAAAGGAAACATAACACTCCTAAAAATGGCATCCCCGCAATTCCTTTGACTATTTTTTACCAAAAAATTAAACAATAAATAGCTGTAAGTGACCAACTCTAATTCTTTGCCTTAAACTCTATTACGGTTGCTACAGGACCTTGACTTTCTCGATTTTGACACTTATACCAAAATGGGGGTAACAACCCCCCACATCCCCATTTGAAGGAAATGCAAAAGGGGACGTTTCGTGGAAAAAAGGAAACATAACACTCCTAAAAATGGCATCCTCGCAATTCCTTCGACTATTTTTTACCAAAAAATTAAACAATAAAGGGCCATGTTGTCCATTATTTCCCTTCTCTCTAGCCGTGATGTCATTTCACTATTCAATATGGTCGTTTTTCCGATTTTGTTTTATCAATTATAGCTTATGTATGGTTGTATCTCATTTTATTTCACTTGATGTATGTTGTAAACTTGTATTAATCTTTAGATTATAAAATTAAAGACTTTCATGACTTATGCTCCAACTTCCATTTTTTATGTACTCTAATATAAATTTTGTAGTATTTCTAGCGAGGTCCTTGTTATCACACAACTTGTAGTTGCCCCTAGAAGGTGATCCTATCCAGGATGGTAGAGGGGATGGGCAACTAAAGAGGTGACCCAAGCGTTCCACCTTTCAAAGATGCCTTGTTTATGATTGATGAATAGTTGGAGCGAGCATTTGCTTTAGAAGAGATCTAAATGTCATATTTTGCCACTTTTGAGGAGCATCCACCTTTGGGGGGCCTTTCTATGCTATGTTTGGAGGATTGTCCACCTTCGGAGGTGTTTATTGCATCTTTGGAGGCAATATTTTGGAGAGTTTGCACTCATGTCTATGCCATATTTGAATGGGCATCCACCTCTTGGACGCTTGTGGATTTTTCAAATATGCTCACTAAAAATCACAGATCCCAACTCGGTCTCAAGTCTCTCTAAGACCCATGCACGTAGTAAATTCCAATTCTCAATCTCCAAGAATGTATCAGCATATACAATAACTTATAACATGAAACACATGATTTCTATCTACAACTTTACACAATATAGCAATCACACATGAAACTAAACACAATAATTTCGGTCAATGTGACCCTAGAAAAACCCTTGCGGGAAAACCAGTGAAAGAGAACAATAGAACAATCCAACATAGACTTATCTTTGAGCCAAAGGGCTCTGATGCTCAAGTCTGAACTCTGAAGGAATAGCTAGGAATGTGCCCCTCTGCTCAGAATGCGCCCCTCTACCCTGATTGTGACCCTTTCTGTATCTACTATCTAACTAGGACCTCTTGCCCCTCTGCCTCTGGATCACTGTCTCGCTGATACCCTCTGTTGTAGTCCCGAGGTTCATGTGGTTACCATAGATACATTACATGTTATAAGCAAGCATACACAATGATACAGATACAAGAGACGAGACAGATAGAGAGAAGCACAAGCCTTTGTATTAACCAACAATCATGTCGGGGCCAAACAGAGTAATTGTTTCTTGGGCAGCAGCAAGTAGAAAGTGAAAGTGTGCCCCTCTGCTCAAGGACTGCACCCCCTCTCTATCTATTGAATGCTCTGCAGCTGGAATCAATCTCTCATAGAAGCAGTCTCTGCCTCTAATGTGTCCTCCCTTTGCTACAGATCAAGTGTGCTAGATCTCTACTCAGATATGCACACTAACTCCACAAGCAACTGCGCCCTCCTCTCTCAAGAATGTGCCCCTGCCTCATACAAGCATTCACTCTCATGCACTGACTCACTCCTCTTGTGTGTGCTCAATCTTTGAGCCCTCAGCTGAAGAATCAACTGCCTCCAAAGGATCCTCTCTGCCTAAGAAGAAGTGCGTTGGATCTCTCTCATCAGATCTATGCCCCTCCTCTGCCTGATGACTGCACCCTTCTCTTCTCAAGAATGCGCCCACAACTTCATGCAGTGATTCTCTCAGCCTTTGTAGATATGCTCACTACTCACACTGTTGCTCACAATGCTCAAGGTGTGTGCCCCCATTAGCTTCTTCTCTCTTTTATAAGCTTCTAGTGACTTCTAGGGTTCTGAAACCCTAATTCTATTATCATGCACATGCAGCATGCAAATCTTGTGCACATGCATCATGCATATCTCTTGCACATACAACATGCAGATCTCATGCACATGCATCATGCATAACTCTGCATGTATCCACCATTGGATCCATGATGACTGGTAGACTGTTTCTCACACACTACACCGATGCCTATATTGTTAATGCACCTTCATGCTAGGCATAACCACATGAAGGATATCCCGAGATACAATATCTCAACACTCCCTCTTAACGAGGGAAGTCCTGCTAACAAGTCCTCCACCAAAATCCTTCTCCAGATGCATCTCACTCTATTTTGTAGAAGCTCCCTCTGTCTCTAGAATCCATCCCTCTACTAATCCTATACTCTGACCTGTAGACCTGTGCCTGACTGTAATGCTCCGAGATATCTCATCTCACTACTGAGCACTATCATGTTGTGTCATCTCGGCTCCTATGTTGCTAAACACCCCACATAGAAGTATCTACCAAGCTACAAAAACTAGCACTCCCTCTTAGTAAGGAAGGTACTTCTGGAGAAACATCCACTAAGGTCAAACACATCATTTGTTGCTGCAGTTGCTCCCTCTGAATTGGAAGACTCCCTGGATGCATCTGTTGCACTCTGATATGAATATCTATGCTCCTCCATCAGTGTCATCCCATACACTAATCCAAATTCTAGACTCCCTCTAGATTTCAAATAATGCCTCGATGAACAAGGAACACCCCTCAATCACCGATATGGTATAGTACTTGCAAATCTAAACCCTGGTCCCACAGATCAAATAGATCTGACATGTGCCCTCCCAAAACTAGTATGAATACTCGCAGATCTGCTATGATCTATAACTGCACTCCGATACCATGTAGATGTTTCAGATATGCTCACTGAAAATCACAGATCCCAACTCGGTCTCAAGTCTCTCTAAGACACATGCATGTACTAAATCCCAATTCTCAATCCCCGAAAATGTATCAATATATACAATAACTTATAGCATGAAACACATGAGATCTATCTACAGCTTTACAAAATATAGCATCACACATGAAACTGAACACAATAATTTCAATCAATGTGATCCTGGAAAAACCCTTGCGGGAAAACCAGTGAGAGATAGAATTGCTTTTATATCTTCAAGCAGTTTACAATAAGTACAATAGAACAATCCAACATAGACTTATCTTTCAACCAAAAGGCTCTGATGCTCAAGTCTGAACTCTAAAGGAATAGCTGCGAATGTGCCCCTCTGCTTAGAATGCGCCCCTATGCCCTGATTGTTCCCCTCTATGTATCTGTTATCTAACTGGGGCCTCTTGTCCCTCTGCCTCTGTATCAATGTCTTGGCGATACCCTCTCTTCGGATATGATGAACTCTATCTCAGAGCTCGCCCCCCTCCAATGAAAGTGTGAGCATCTACTCAAGGAATGTACCCCCTCTCTGTCTACTAAATGCTCTATAGCTAGAATCAATCTCTCATAGAAGCAGTCTCTACCTCTAATGTGTCCTCCCTCTGCTACAAATGAAGTGTGCTAGATCTCTGCTCATATATGAACCCTAACTCCACAAGAAATTGTGCCCTCCTCTCTCAAGAATGTGCCCCTGTCCTCATGCAAGCATTCACCCTCATGCAGCAATTTGCTCCTCTTGTGTGTGCTCAATCTCTGAGCCCTCGACTGAAGAATCAATTGCCTCCAAAGGATCCTTTATGCCTTTGAAGAAGTGTGTTGGATCTCTCTCAGATCTGTGCCCCTCCTTTGCCTGATGATTGCACCCTTCTCTTCTCAAGAATGCACCCTCTAACTCATGCAGTGATTCACCCTCATGCAGGGATTCGCTCAACCTATGTAGATATGCTCACTACTCACACTGTTGCTCACAATGCGTAAGGTGTGCACCCCCATCAACTTCTTCTCTCTTGTATAGGCTTCTGGTGACTTTTAGGGTTCCAAAAGCCTAATTTTGTTATCATGCACATGCAACATGCAAATCTCCTGCACATGCATTATGCATATCTCATGCAAATATAGCATGAAGATCTCATGCACATCTCATACATAACTCTCCATGTATTCACCGTTGGATCCATGATGACCGCTAGAGTGTTTCTCACACACTACATTGATGCCTATACTGTTAATGTACCTTCATGCTAGACATAACCACATGAAGGACATCTCGAGATACAATATCTCAACACTCCCTCTTAACGAGGAAAGTCCTTCTAATAAGTCCTCCACCAGAATCCTTTTCCAGATGCATCTCGCTCTCTGCTGTAGAAGCTCCCTCTACCTCTGGAAGCCATCCCTCTACTGATCCTATACTCTGACATATAGAACTAAGCTTGACTGTAATGACCCAAGATATCTCATCTCGCTACTGAGCACTGTCCTACTGTGTCATCTCGGCTCCTTCTATGTTGCTAGACAACCCCAACATAGAAGTATCTGCCGAACTACAAAAACTAACAGGGCTATTCTTTGAGCCTTCATCATTAGGGATCTAACATTCCACTTTTGGAGGTTCATTTCACCTATTTCATGCCACTTTTGATAGAGTGTTCTCTTGAGGGTTTCTAGCACACTTCTTCATGTTATCTTTTGGGAGCTTTCCATTTTGAAGGATTTCCTATGTTATTTTTGGAAGAGCATTCCGCTTTGGAGGTGGATTGGTGGTGTTTTGGAGCTAGTGTCCTATCCTAGAGGGGTTTGTTGCACCTTTGATGAAGGGCATTTCAAATTTGGAGTAGATCTAGGGGGTCAAACCGTAGATCTAGGGCTTCTTCCTTGCTTGTGCACAAATTCTCTTAGAAAGCTACCTTTAGAGAGCCTTTGGAGGCTAGGTTTTGGACTTCTAATTGGTATTCATCCTCAAGTTGTGGTGGTGCCCTACTCCTCGGACCTTTTCTCTCTTGGAGCTTGTACATGTGGCTTTAACCACCTTATTTCATGGCACATATTGTTGGAGTTGTTGAAGTAGTTTGGTTTACGTATTCCATCCTTAACTAGATTTTGGGTTTATATTATTACTTGAAGAAGTCTAAACAATCAACGATTTTAATTTTTTCGACGATATAATCTTTTGGCCAAATTGTAATTTTTCATTGTTCAAATTCCATTTTTACTGCAAAAATGCATTCAACGCCCTTGAATGCCCTAGTTGCACCTAAATTGTGCAATCTCAACAACTTATATCTACAATTCCACCAATTCCAATGAGATTTCAACCAAAAACGGTTGGAAAAATGGTCGGAAAAGTGGTCAAAATCATTGATTCTTTAGACTACTCTGTATTACTTTATTGTAGAATGAAGATAAGATAATTTTGTAATTGTCCAACAAATGACCACTAAAGTAGGTCAAAGGGGTTGTTGAGTACAATGATGTCAATACAAAGTGGGAGCACTAAAGCGGTTTCTATAAAAATAGAATACCTGAAGCAAAAAGCAAGAGTCTGGACCTAATCTAAACTGTGTTGAAGCACTCTCCAAGCTCTAGAGCGGGAAGCCCCCCTATGGAGGAGAAAGATGGATGAAAGATGCACAAAACCGGCAAATCCAAGATCTAAGAAAAATGAGCAACAAGCAATGGAGCGCATGTCTCACAATATGTTGGATCCATCTCCCCTAGCATACAAGGCCAAGTGGAGGAAGCTCAAGATAGAGAACTGTGTAGAGGAAGTGCCAGAAAGGGAACTGGATGACGTATTGTGCTATTGTTTAGAGGAGTAGGCATGCCGCTAGCGACCGGATGATCTTTGTTGAATGTTGATGTGAGATATGGACTGGCAATGTTATTGAGGTCTCTATGACTATTGTTTGGAGGAGCAGGCCCGCCGCTGGCAACCGGATAATCTTTGTTGAATGTTGATGTGAGATATGGACTGGCAATGTTATTGAGGTCTCTATGGCAATGTTATTGAGGTCTCTATGAAGTGTGGACAGCCCTCCAAGGCTTCACTGATCGATGGTTGGGCTCAGATGGCTATCCATCAATTTTGAGAGTTTTCTCTCTTTTGGAGCTTATTGGGCATATCTTTCTTGGTGCATATTGAAGTGTAAAGTTTTCTTCGCCATTCAAAGTGTGCCTTATTGTTCCTATTTCTCTATGTCATTGGTGAATTGTAAAATTTACTTCATTGGAAGGATTAATTGTGAAAAGTATTCTCTATATTTCCCTTTGTTGTCTTATACTTGAATGTATCAATTTGCCACCATCATCTTTCTCGAGTTGTTGCTCTTTGACACTTGATTGCATAAGTCACACCCTAATTAACAATGTTTTAATGTGGTACCTTCTTGGGCCCTCCAACTAATTTCCACATTCATTTTTCAGCATGTTAAGGTTTAATTATGGTATTTGTACTCAGCCCTAGTTGCCGCAACCATTCATGAACTTGCCCACTTGGACTAGCACCATGACTCCATTTGCCCTTTTTGTTGGATTGGCACTAGTCCATTGGTCCTTCATCACCCTTTTAATCTATTATACTACAAAGTCAAAACCATTTTGCTAAGCTATCTCTTCACATCACCTTGAGCCATCATTGTCATAACCTTAGCAATCCTATCCTAAGGAAGCCCCCTTGGGGAGTTATTGAAGTGACAATGGATAACCCCTCTAGGTTCCGGCTGGGCTAGCATTGTTCTTTTGGGCTTTAATCACACAAGAAGTTTAAGCTGTAACAAGCAGCTTTGACTGTGAGTTGCACCAGATTAGAGGTGGTTCTTTTTCCCTTGACAGAAAATACCCACACAGCAGTTCACTTAACAACAAATTTGCAAGGCGTAATGATCTGCATGCTTCACAATTTATAGTGTTCTGCAGAGATACTACAGAGGTGCCCGATTTTTTTAATTTTTTTTACCACCACTTTTCTGTGACTAATCTTATTTCATTGAATTGGTTGATTACATAGCGTCAACTGTGTCTATATTTCAAAATGGAGGCTAAACATGACTGCAATTTTTTGGGGTAATTGTTGGCGGTGATTGTTCCTCACAAACTTAGATGTATGGCAGTGAACTTCACCTTGCAGCCGAATTTTTAAACTTTAAATGGCCAAGCGCCAAATTTTGGTCAAAGACATAGGGATCAGAAAAACTCTGAAAAATGGGGGTGGCCAAAGACTGGATCAGACCAGGTCTGAAAGGGGCATGGCCAAATTCCAGGATCAGAACTGGCTCTAATACCAATGAAATGAACAACAGTTCATTTACTAACAAATATCCAATATAAGGACAGACAACAGAAATCCATATAGGACAAGTAATAAATAACTGTATAAGAATATGATAGATGATGAATGATAGAATGATTTACATTGACCTCCATGATGGTATATATAAAGTTAAAAACTTCAAAACATTGATTGGTCACATGGGTTGAATGGTCATGTCCCTTTACTAGGATGTGTCACTTCATTAATTATGATTATTATCATTATATGTGTGTGTGCGTGTTCATTACAAATTCCATGTATATCAAAGTCGCAAAAATATTTTTGAAGAAAGCAAAGATGCATTCATTATCATAAGCATATCTGAGCATGTACTTTCACCAAAAGGAGCTTCAAGTTACATGGATACTATCATAAAGAAGTGCTAGAGTTCCAAACAGATTGTATGGACCGGAAGTTCATCCACTACTTTTCATCTATTTTGCCCACGAGTGCATTGCCTGGCCTGTGGGATCTGTCCCCAAGATGGGGACATGCATTCCTGTACCCGAGACAGGTGTGGAAGCATCCAGACCAGCTGAGGATGTCTACAAACCTGATGGGGGACATCCCCAAAGACAAGTCCCCCAAATCAGAGAATGCCTCCTGTAACAGGGAACACCACCCCCTTCCCCCCTCAACAAACAATCCCCCCCACAAAAAAAAACACCATCAAGTCATTTGAGTTTCAGTCACAATAGGGAATATCTAGGGGGGCTCCATTTATAATTAGTCCATTAGTTACTCATTAGAAGAAAACGAAACAAGCTCAGTATCTATCAAATTTTCATTTCCTAAATGTCCCTGGAGTTTAGCATTTAGTGTTTCGATTGATACATAGTATGGGTGTTTCCTGCTCAGTTTCTTAGATTTTCCAATTTTTCAGCTAATAAAATAAGCAAAACTAAAAGCTCAGTAGCTATCGAATTTTCATCTCCTAAATGTTCCTGGAGTTTACCTTTTAATGTTTCAATTGATAAATAGCACGGGTGCTCGGTTTGTTAGATTTTCCAATTGTTGAGCTAATAAAACAAGCAAAACTAAGTGATTGAAATCATCCTTCCTTCCAAGTTCCATGAATAATTATGTACCTTAAATATCTCAAAAGATGAAACAAGACAACACTTAGACGTTTTAGCCATTCCATGTTTCTGCATTCTTACCTGTGTGAAACCAGCCATCTTTGAAAGCTTCTTTTGTAAGGTCATCTCTCTTGTAATATCCAGAAAACACCGTTTTACCCCTGAAACAGAGCTCTCCCTGAGAAATATCCGCCAAAGCATCATAACCCATTTCCGGGACTGACTTAAGGCGCACTTCAGTTATTGGACTTACAGGACCTACTGTACCTAACATCGAAAATTCATCTGGTAATGCCACAGAACTCCATCCACAAGTTTCTGTCAATCCTGTCATGCACCAATAATGGATCAGTAACTCATAATGCATTGTCAACTTTAATTGAGCCTCGTAGCTTTAAAACAAACACATTCCTAGGCCAGCCAAATGATCAGCTAGTAAACCCATTGCTTCATATTCTTAAGTACAGTAGCAAAACACTAAAATCTTTGGACTTACCATAACCTTGTAAAACATGACAACAAGTAGTTACTCTTAAAAATTCCTCCACGGAACAACTTAGGGGAGCTGCTCCAGACAATATAAGCCGTACCCGGCCTCCTAATCTTGCTTTAATCTGAATATATCATGCAAATACAACAAAAGAGCATCATATATTGCAGTTAACAAAGGCAAACTCTTGATAGTAAACAGAGAAGATGAAGAAGATATGTAAAGCCTAACCTTACTAAACAAAATTGCATCTGCCAATGGTGATGCTTGATTTTGCTTGAAGCCTAGTTTTATCCATGAAAGCTTACTGTAATTTAAACAAGAGAACAGAAGGTACATTCAGTGATTTTCCAAATGATGAAAAACAAATGTAAGAATCAAGAATGCTTTTTGAACTCAGAAAGCTCTTGAAAAGCCAATGCACCTACTAGTTATATAGAGAATTAAAAATTAATCTCGTGATCACACCACTCTCCTTGAGGCGTTTCATTCCTCCTGTCAGCAAGGGAGAACAATGGTCAAAAATTAAAAGTATAGCTTTAGAATGATTAATAGACCAGCCAGATTGGGAGTTAAAGTTCACAAACCTGCATAAATGCGATCAAACACTCTAGGCACGCCTGCAAATAAAGTTGGCTTCAACTCCAGTAAATCATCTCCGAGTAATTTAGTATCCTTTGCAAGAAAAATATTTCATTATTCAAATGCCCAACCTAATTCCCTGAACTACTATCAATGAAAATTAACTTGTCTGGTAATGAAAACTTATTTGCATTGTCTGTAATTAATAATTTTTAAAGTAAATAGATGACTTGATTTACCCCTTGCCAATAGCCCACTGAGGCACCCCGATGAAAAAAGAACTCTTCAATGACACGGTCAAAGATATGAGCCAGTGGGAGGAAAGACAAATAAACATCCTCAGTTGTCATCTACATTTTGGGAAAAGAAAATCATTTCAGTGTCATTCAGAATTCTTAAACAAGGAATTCAGTGAACACAATCTGCAGAGAAAGCCAAACTAGAGACCTTGCAACAATTAAAAAGATAATGCAAAGATGCAAGCCCTAATGATATAAATAAAGGACAAGAGGCTTAAATGTGTTGCAAAATGAACTTAAATTGTATGAGAGTAGAGCTACAAATAAATTTACCTTTTCTTTAACTTTTTCAAAGACAAGTTCAGTTCCAGCTATAGTCTGGGTAAGTGCGTCATGAGTCAAGATAACACCCTTTGGCTCTCCGCTGGTGCCACTTGTGTACATGATTGTGGAAATGTCCTCAGGCACAGGTGGTGAGAGTTCTGTCGGATTTTCTTTTCCCTGGAAAATTGAGTGGAATTGGTGGTTTTTCTGTAAGTTTTGGTACTACAATGACAATTAATAAGCATACAAATAAAAATTAACAAAAATAAATGTCCGCCAGACCAAATATATATCTGAGCTGATGCCCATTGTCAGATAAACACAGCAACTTTTCAGCACCACATAAATATAGATGCTTTGAATAGATCTCAATAGATGATCCCTGTCAGATAAACCAAGTAAATGATTGACATCTAGCAAAACACATGTGAGAATTGTATATTTGTAACTATGGCTCAGGCCATATTCTTTATCTTTTATTGTATTGTTATCACATCCATAGTAGCCGGGGCTACCATGTCTTCAGATCAGTTTGAGCATATTTCTGAGCCAGTCCTTTACTATGATATATACTGAGATCAGCAGTTGATGAGCAGTTCATTGATGATCACTCCTATCTTCAGCGGACCCAGAGCATACATTTATTCAGTCTCGTGTCAGAACTGAGCCTCATGACCCCAGATTTGATGATTGAGTTAGCCATTTTCTTCCATACAGAGCAGATATGATGATAGTGCCCATGGTTTATACAGCAGCAATGTTCCAGTGTTATTCAGTGGTTCAGATTGGAGATGCAGGTATATGACCCAGCAGGTATATGGTTTGTGCACTTGGATATTTCATATTATGCTCGTTTACTTATCTCGGTAGTTTGACTGGGTATAGGGTGGTGATGCTTTAGCGATATCTTGTGTGGTTCTTATTGATTGTTTAGAGTAGAGGTGATTCAGCTACTTTGAATTAGAAATTCTTGTGTATACTCATTGGTCATGTTGAAAAAGTACCAAGGAACTGTTTTTCCACCTTGTGGTGCCTAGGGGTGGATAAAACATTAAATGAGGTCCCTAGTCACTTTATTAAAGTGAGATGCACTTTATAATTATAAAGTCACTTTATAAAGTGAAATGCACTTTATAATTATAAAGTCACTTTATAAAGTGAGTTTGAGGTTATATTTATTAATTGATTTTATGAGAAAATTAAAAAGGTGAGTAAAGTTAATGTCTCATTAATTATTTAAGCGAAGTGCATTAAATTCATTTAATGAGAAAAAGTGAGCATTTAATGAGAGCCATAGATCTCATCATGTCAAGTTTTTTGTCCTAGCCCTTGGCTTAAAAGAAGTGGTTACCTCATATAAAACTAGGGAAAAAGCACAAAACCTAATTCAATGTTACCCAAGAGAGTTGGAGAGCAAGAGAGCAAGAGGAGAAAGGAGAAGAGAGAAAACAAAGGTTTTCAGAGAACTCGACCTTGAGAGGAAGAAGAAAAATTCTGGCACAAATTCCAAGGAAATGAAGGTGGCACAAATCCCAAGGCTGATGCAGTAAGAGGACAGCATGCAAATAGAGAAAAGTGCACAGAAATCGAGGCAGGTTTCTGCATTAATTGTTGTAGCAGCTTGCACAGAAATTGAGGCACACGTGCGGAGGCTGTAGTGACTGTACAACCTGTGTGGGCATGAATTTCGAGGCTGTTTGGGACATTTATTGCTGCTGAGTTTGCACAGAATTCAAGGCAAGTACAGGGACAGATTAAAGTCTGCGTTTGCACAGAATCGAGGCCACACGTGTGAGGCCATACAGCTGTTTCTGTGGGCACAAATTTCAAAGTAAATTCTGGAAATTTTCAGTAGGTCATACAGTGTTTGTCTGGCACACATTTCGAGAATAAATTGGTTGGGATAGGTACTGCTGTAAATTTGTCTGATTTTGCCTGAAAGAATAAATTTTTCTCTCCTATCAGGTTTTCCCTTCGGGGTTTTTCCTGAGCCTATTTGGCTAAAATTCTGAATTTGAATTTTATGTGTGTGGCTATTATAAATTTTCCGAGTTTCAAAAAGTGAAAAGAATTCCATGTGTTTCAAGAAAATTAAAAATTTTATGCATTGAAGCTAACATACAGTCACGGGGTTTGGGCATTAAACTCTATGTAAAATATTTTTCTTGAAACCGGGTTGGGGTTCCAAAATTTTCAGGTCATACCCTCATAGTAGTATGGACTTGGTCATTTTCCCCTAGTATGGTTTGTTAGTCTTGGCATCATTTGTCACTTTCCCCATCCATCCGTTCTCATCCGTGTTTGGTTGTATCTCGACTTACACCTTAGCTAGTGATATCGAGGACTTCCCCCACCTAGGCCTCTGTGTTGGATAGACTCCATGTTGTTTTTGTGTCTCAGCTCTGGAGTGTGTGATTCTAGTCACAGTGATTGTATCCTTTAGTCCTCGAAACCAAGTATGCCTACCAACAGTGTTGCTAAACACTAAAGCATCAGAACTTAAATGTTATATCTAAAAGGATGCTAAGTCGGCATAAACAGTGTTAGTAAACACTACAGCAAATATCTATAATAGCTAGTCAATGGCCAAGGGACGAGCACTCATCCTTTGTAAGATGTAAGGTCGTTTGCCTCTACAAGGCAACAGGGTTGTCACTCCATCGCACCTATGGACGGTGGCGGGCAATGGAGATCATACCGAGTCATTATCTGAGGGTTGCAAGGCTATTCAAGACACCTGCTCTTGGAGGCTGGCTAGTGAAAATCTTTATAAATGAAATAAATCTTAAATCTCAAAGTGTCAGGCTGACAATAAATCAAATTGCTATAAAGGTTGTTTGCCTAGAGTCTACTAGAAATAGTCTCATCACTCTACCTGTAGGTGGTCTTCCCTTATTCCTTTATCCAAGAGGTCACATTGTTGAGGTTGTTAAGTCATATCCTTTAGCCCAGCCTTGTTTATTCCACCTTCACCCGTTTCTAGAAAAATGACCATGTCCATAAATAGGTATACACTTGAGGTCTTCTTTTGAGTAACTAGTTACTTTGATCTAGACTTATTCTTGATGTTTTTATTGTATAATCGTCAATTAAATGTCACTTTATATTTTAGTCTCGCTATCAATATATTTAAGGGAGCATATCTTATCCATTTGCACTTGCAGCATCAGTTATTTCTAGCCTAGGTCTTCATTTTGATCAGTTTTGACCTGGTCAACCTAGTTTGACCAAGTCAACAAGAAGTTTCGAGATGAGTTGGTCTGATGATGTTCGAGATTGATTATTCATGGTCCTTTGGTTCCCATTAGATGGTTCCATGCATCAGACAAAGATTTCATGTGGTGGCTTGTGAGATTTTATTATTATCCGCAGTTACAGACCATTATTTTTATTTATCTTACAAATGATTATCCTGATGGTCACATGGTGTATGGGTACTCATTCCTACTTTATTTGGACCTTCTGAGTCCATTGGAACACTCAGTTTTCAGTTCCGTGCACATACAATTGGTGTTGTGGTCAGTTCATCACTTTGCAACAGATTGCCATATAAGAATGGCCTGTGCAGGACTTACAGAGATCATTTTATTTCTCCTAGGGTGCTACAAAGGAGATATAGGGTGCAGCCACTTGTTTTTACCATATTCCCATATCCCCGAACACATTGGTACAGTCGGGTAGGTGCCCGGAGCAACTAGCAATGAGTTACAGGCATTTTTATCCTTTTAGGTGATGTTCCGACAGTTAAAAAATTGTAGAAATGGCTAGCAAGGAAATCGATTTGGCTTAGTGAGGCGAGGAAATGGCATGGGGTTTGATCAGAGACTTGTTGTGACGCATTCTACACCTTCTGGCACAGTATTCATCTTCAGTGGGGTCCACACGTCCTCCCAGTCATCTCATGAGGGCATCTTCTTATGTATTGGGGATGCACGTCCTAGTGACGTTAGTCACTCTATGATGTATCTTGTACTTATTGTCTATGGGGCTTGGTCTAGTGAAGATCTTATTACCTCCTAGCCACCCCATAATGATGAAATGTTGTTGTTCCTAGTCATGTGTCATGTCATACGTCCCCCTAGGGCATCATTGAGGGAACACATCTCCCTCTTTTGAGTGATCCGTGTATATTGTAGCCGGCTCATATTAGCCATTGATCTCATTGTATTATCTTTTGATCTCAACCACTCATCTAAAAAGTGGTTAGGGTTTTGGTCTTTCTCAATTCTATTTAAGAGAGAGAACCCCCTCATTGTAAAGGACTTTGGCTCCTGGAATATTCATAATAAAGAGAATTTTGTAGAAATTCTTGGATCATATTTGTGGGATGTTCTTGTACTTGATTGGAGAGTCTATTTCTCTTAGTATTTGAGATATTTTTTGTGGATCAGAAATATTTTTGTGGAGATAGAGTTTAACTATAGGAGGGGGACTTCACTTGGGCGTTTTTGCAGGGTTCCTCAACTCATTTCTCTTGAAGTCATTGTGTATCAAGGGGTTTTCAATAGCATCTTTGATCTTTGATATGCTCTTTGATATTTCTCATGTATTTACAGTCTATTTTTCCTGAGCATCAAATCTCACTTCGGTAGTTTGTTTGTGCAAGAGAGAGTGGCGCACTTCCTTCCTTAGACAAATCAATTTCACTTGGAAACACCATCAAATCGTCTCAAATTGATCGAGAAGGGATAGATCATCACTTGCAAGGCATCTACAAGATTTTCTAGGTAAGATCTACTCATAATCTTTTGTTTTGAAGTTCTAATCCATTTGGTCATTTAATTTTACTGTTGAAACCCTAACTGTCGTAACTTCTAAAAATTCTATAGCTCAATTAATTTAGAATATTGGCAAACGATCTCTGGGTTTTTAGCTTTAGGCCTAGCCCTAAGTGGGTCTCCTAGGGTGTCACCCCTAAGGGAATTTGTCTTTCCCAAATTCCTAGGCACTGGTCACTAACCCTTGCACCCTCTTTGATTTTTCCGGTTTTCTGAGTTGATTGATGTTCTTTCTTGCTTGTGAGTTAAGACACTATCAAATCTTCCACCAAGCTTCATCCAGAAGGCACTAGAAAGCTTCATCTTGACCTTAACCCTTCTACCTTGTTCACGTTTCCCAAGCCGGTAAGAATCACTTCCATTTGTTGGTGCCTTGATCCTAGATCTGTTCCTCAAGTTCATAAGTCACCTATACCATTGATATCGGGTTAATATTTTACATTTCATAAGCCTCCTGATCCAAATACAACTCTCCTTGTGACTTCATCCATAGATCTAGGATTCCATATACTGTTACCTTACGTATTCTGGTCTTTTGGTTTGATCTGGTGATTTGGTTAGATCTCTCTTATCGGGAGTAGATCCGGGTCTCCCCCTTTGCTATCTAGGGCTTTGATAGCATAAAGTGAAGAGTGCCTCGATTGGCATGACAACCAATCCATCTGGGGATCGAGGCCCTCTTAGGTCACCTCGTTAGTTGCCTAGCTCCTCTACCATCCTGTACGGGATCATCCTTTAGGGGCAACTACAAGTTGTGTGATAACATGTATTAAAAGTTATGGTTATGGCTGACCTAGTCAAAATTGATATGGAGAATCAGTATAACCCTATTGGGGTTTGTGCCCTTGTTTTGTGGGCTCATTGCCCCCTCTAAAGATTACTAGAGCAGGTGTGAGCCTTATTCTCCCAATTCTTTTTGTTGATCCAAAGACAATTGGCTGGTGGTATCTTTCTTACAATGCAGAATTGGGTTTTCTTGGATCATCTCTTTTATAACCTCTAGAGATATAAATTCTACTCTAGGGTTTCACCTTCCTTCTGGGGTATTCTTTGGCACTTTCAACCTTTCTTTAAGCCCAATTTCTTCATTCCTATGGTTACCTATTGTTTGTACCATTTGGATCAATAATGGTGAGTTTCTGAAGTCTTCATTCCATAAGGAGGCTTTATCCTACCATTGTTGACCATATTGTTTCCCCATCTAAATGGTGCCAACTATCATGACAGTGATGGCCTAGTATGATTGAAGGCCAAAGCCCTTGTGTTGAGCACTCTTTAAGTTGAACCTAATCTCATTCATAATACCAAGGATAACAAAAGTGCGAAGGAAATCTAGGATACCTTCAAAACTCTCTTTAGAACAATGAATACAACTAAAGTCAACCAACTTGACGCTAAAAGCTTCAACCCTAACATGGGTGACTTCAACACATTTGAAGAGTATTCTTACCTCCCATTATGCATGGGTATCCGCTTGTGATTTGCATCACACTTTCAATGGGGGTGACATGATCATGCCTTGATTGATCATGGTCATATTTGGTGACTTGCTATGTCATGGATGGTCTAATATCATGCCTATGGATGATGATTGCCTAATGGATATAATGCGATGGTGGATGTGACATAATACTTCTATGATCTCATATTGGCATGTTTTCCTCATGGAATAAATCAGTTCTCTATTGAAGAGATGCCTTGTTCTCTTAGCTACACTGATTATCCAGGTGTCGGGATGCAGTAGTGCCCTCTCAACTTTAGTTCAGATGGCATCTTCGATGAAATCTATGGTTCGTTAGTATTGTGTATTTTCTATGGAGCTTTCTAACTTCTGAGCAATTTTGTGGATATGGACAAATGATCTGATAACATGTTTGGGCATGAATGTTCCTTGTTGTAAATGGATTGTTGATGATGGAGTTCATGGACCCTACTTATGACACACATGAGGTAGCATGGACCCTACTTATGACACACATGAGGTAGCATCCTGAATAAAATGTGCTTCTAGTTTGTTCTCACTACCATTATGTGTCTTTACGAGTCGGTCCTCAATTGTCTATGCACAGCGCAAGGGGTACTAGATTTTATCCAGAGTGTCATTGGGGTTAAAAAGGGTTGCCCCCTATCCCCCACATTATTTGGGATCTATATTGTTGAGTTGGAGGATTTTCTCCATGACTATATTCAAGATGGCGATGGATTTCTCCTTCACAAGGTGTTGATATCTATCCTACTCTTTGCAAATGACATGGTTCTCCTAGTCTCATCTCTTGCTAGGTTGCAGGCACAGATGCCCTTGCTCTTTTCTGTGATCTTCAACAATTGACGGTCAACTCAAGTAAAACCAAGGTTATGATCTTCAATGGGACGAAGAAGACCATCTTGGACTTGCATTTCTTCTTCAGAGGGGCAAAGATTGAGATCACCAACACCTACACATACTTGGGAGTTCAGATCTCAAGACCCCAATTCAACTTACAAGAATCCCTCCAACCACAGGTCAATAAGGGCTATGAATCCCTAGCTCTCCTCGAGAGATAGTGCTCTAAACACCATTTTCAAGGCATCTCGTCCAAGATGACTCTCATGGACTCTCTCACCCAATCGATTGTGCTCTATGGTTCAGAGGTGTGGGGGCCTAGTTTGCTAGAGTCGGAATAGGCCTCAATCGAGAGGGTCTAGACCCTTCTCCTCCAACACAACATCTGATGCAAACAAGTTGTCCCTCTTCACATTATCCTAGCAGAGTTTGGTGTTTGGCCCTTCTGACTTAAGATGGTGTTCAACTTAGTACCTTTTTTGCATAGGGACTGGAGCTTTGCTGACTCAATGAAAGGGCATCACAGGCATTCGTACTTGGCCTATTGCTCCTCGGAGTCTATTGCCTCTTCTAGTCATCCAACCGGGACTCAGTGTTGGTCCATAAGGGTCTCAATTCTTTTAAGGTCCTGTTATCACATCCATAGTAGCTGGGCTACCATGATTGTAGAGCAGTCATCTACATATTTTTGAGCTTTGCCTTTACACAATTCCAATGAGATCAGCTATGATGGTCCGTGTTATTTATGATCACTCACACATCAGAGCAACCCTATATCAGACATGTAGTAGACCTTGTGCCAAGGCAAAGCCTCTTGACCTCAGATTTGATGACTGGGATGACCTATTATCCCATACAGATGCAGTGCAATGTTTGTAGCTTCAGCAGCAGTGTTCTCAGTGGTTACAGTTGGTTCAGATAGTATATACAAGTATATGGCCCAGCAAGTATATGATGTACATTGGTTTTATTATGTTGTTGTTTTAGTCATTTTGATAGCTGGACTTAGCATCTAGTAATCATGATGTGGCAGTCTATTTATATAAATGAAATGGTTTTTATTGATGATCTAAATGGTTGTATTACTTGCACTTAGAAGCTCTCGTTTTATACTTGTTGGTTTTACCCTCCTAGGAGTGTGGACATGATCATTCCCACCTTTATGGCTTGTTAGCTTAGGCATCACCTTCACTTTCACCATCCATCCATTACCTTCCCTATATTTTTGGTTGTTGCCCCGACTTACACCTCAGCCTGTGATATGGAGGACCTCCCCACTTGTGCCTCTATGTTGGATAGCATCCATGTTAGTTTTCGTGTCTCGGCTCTGAGTTGGCAACAAAACTTACCTTTGGTGAGTTTGATTTTATACGTTGATCACTCTAGTCGGTTGCCCCGATGTTTGGTCTTGATTGTGGAAGTCCCCCTAGTTGCCTAAGTTGTGTTGGCTAAAACCTAAAGCAAATTGTACTACCATCTTTGCATATGGAAACTCTTGATATATCTTTTGTAAAGCCCAATGAAAAGGGCTATGAAATTCAATGAAATGAAATGTGAAATGTACCCCGGATGAAAGCTGCGATTAGTTGTGCTTCTAAGCACATGCAAAATCTCAGAGGGGTCCTAAAAGGCCTTAAAAGCAGTGATGTATGCCAAATCTAAAGACTGTTGGCCAAGGAAATGAAATGAAAGTCCCAAATAAAAGCAGTGGGTAAATGAATGCTAAATCTAAAGAACTGCTAGCCAAAGAAATAAAATGTAATGATGTGATTAGACATTTTCCAAGGTTGAATAAGCACCTCTCTGAACAACTTACCCATTTGTGAGACACTACCATTCCCTGTCTATTCTTTATCCAACATATGCTCGAGTGTGTAATACCCTTTCCCTTATCCAAAGTATCACATTGTCGAGTCAGTCAAGTCCTCTCCCTTTGCCTAGCCTTGGATTCTTAGCCTCCGCCCTATGCTAGCAAATTGATCATGTCTACAAAATGAGTATGTTCTTCAGGTTCTTTTGTAAGGTATTATTTGAACTTATAATTTATTATAATTAAAAGCTAACTACCAGTGAAATGATACTTAATGCTTTAAGTCTTGTTGTGAGAATGATTAATAGAGCATGTCTTAAACAATTGCACTTGCAGCATCGGGCTCTTCTAGCCTGGGTCATATTTTGATCAGTTTTGACCTGGTCAAGCCTAGTTTGACCAAGTCAACCTTGGGATCTGTGATGAGTTGGACCAATGATGATATATGATGTTGATTTATGGTCCTTTGATATACCTTTGGTAATTCCATACAATGGACATGTTACCACAGCATAGTAGCTGGGATACCATGATTGCAGAGTAGTGATCTGCATATTTTTGAGCTTTGTTTTTGCGCAGTTGGAGTGAGATCAGCTATGATGAGCCGTGTTATTTATGATCACTCATACTGTTATCACACCATAGTAGCAGGGCTACTATTCTTGCTTAGCAGATATCTGCACATTCCAGAGCTTAGATTATTCAGAGCTTGGCTATGATGACTTTATATTTTGAGATCACTCATGATCAAAGCAATGTATTATTCAGACTTATGTTAGACCTTGTGTCAAGGCTGAGCCTTGAGAGTTCAGATTTGATGACCGATGTGACCCTTTATTCCATACAGTTTCAATTCAGTGCCTAGAGATGTATTGCAGCAGTGTTTCAAATGATATATGATGATTATTCTTATGATGATGTTGTATAACCTAAGGATTTCTGATCATTGACTATGGATTATTATCTTGTTGCTTTAGTCATGTACACAGCATTAGCTTGGTATATAATTCATGATGTGGCAAGCTTTATAAACTTAAAATGGACTATCTTGATGATGAATTATAAAATGGACATTTTACTTGCACATTTAGGTTGTTTGGCAAAACTCACTGGTTTACTACCTCACATAGATATGGTCTTTCTTGACACCATTTGTCTGCTAGCTTAGGTTCCACTATCACTTGACTCCATCCATCCATGACTTTCCTTATTTGGCTTTAACCCTTGACTTGTCTTACTTGAATTTCTGATATTGAGGGCTTCCCTTTTTACTAACTTTGTGTTTGGACTGCATCCCTGTTTGTTTAGTGTCTCAGCTCTGAGTTGGTGACAAAACTTGCCTTTGGTAAGTTGGATTGTAGGCCTAAATCATTCTAGTCGGTTGTCCCAATGTTTCGCACTGGCTCGAACTCCCCCTAGTCACTTGAGATGTTGTTGGCTAAAACTGAAAGCTCATGTACTACTTATGGAAACTTATATAGATTCTCCCATGGAAACTAAAAAGGGCAAGAGCAATGAACTGCTAAAAATACTCCTCGAAGAGTATAAGAAAGGTCCAAAAAGAAATGGTTCTTAAATTCCATATCTAAACAATTGCTGACCTTATATCTGTATACAAACATGCCCTGGATGCAAGCTGCAATTAGTTGTGCTTATCAGCACACCTGAGATCCGAAGGGTTATGTAGGCCAAAAAGGCCATGAAATGAAATCAATGGATCCTAATGAAACTGGATCATCTTTTATAAAAGCAGACATAATGCCTAAGTTGAATAAGCACTCTCTAAACAACTTACCCATTTGTGAGGCACAGCCATTCCCCGTGTTTTATTTGTCCAACACAGAGTTTGTAGCTTTCCCTTTCTCCCAGTCCAAAGTGTCTTTTAGTTGAGTCTAGACAAGTCACGTCCTTTGCCCAGTCTTGTTCCTAGCCTTCATCCTTAGCTAGCAGTTAGATCATGTCCAATGGGTGAGTTTGTCATTTAAGCTATTGTGCAAGTAAATATAAATAACAGCGGAATGTGCAAATATGTCTAATGCCACTAAATGATGTTATACTTTAAGTTAAGTTGCGAGTATGATTAAAGGAACATGTCTTAGTCTATTGATATGATTTATCCTGGGTTGTATATTGACCTAGTCAAACCCAGTTTGACTGTGGTCATTTCTTGGGATTCGTGATGATGTGGACCATGTACACTTATTGATGATGATTGATGGCCCCACATACTATTGATGATGATACTATATGATGGACATATGATTCAGATGATGATTGATGCAGTTCAGCATGTTTTATTATTACTTCACATCATCAGATTATGCATTGTCCATATATGGTGGACCATACAGTTACCCCATCAGGGCAACCCATGGTGTATGAGTACACATTCTTAGTAGATTTGGGTCTCCTGGATCCAATGAGACACTTATCTTTCAGTTTCGGGCACTTCTGACAGTGATAGATGCAGTTTTACACTTGTTGACCAGATCTGGGGCTGATTTCCCAACCTGAGCAGCAGGGGCCATGAGAGGCCAATTTACCTAGGGCACTGTATGAGGAGGGGGTGGTCCAGCCACTTGATATCACCATTTACCCCCCCTTCTGGAGAGCCTGGTGGGCTCAGTTTGACAGTGCAGGTGTCCTAGGAGGCAGTTTCAGCAGCTTCACAGTTACCGAGGCAAGTTAAAATTGGAATCAAAGGGTCACTGAGGAATTCGTTTTGGGCAATTGAGGCAAGGTTTTGGCACTTGGTCTTCACAAAGGTCTTCCAGGGTGAACCCCCCATCTTCCAGCCAGTTTTCATCAATCAGTGGGGTCCACAAAGGCCTTTTACTGCATGTCTCTCACAGATTTTGAGGACAGATTTCATCATTTGTATTTATTTTGGACATATTATATTATTTTATTGTGCCATGGGGATGAGCTAGCAAGGATTGATACCTCCTAGCCCCACCATGAGCTCCATGTGTCATGTCCTAGTCATAGGAGGTGGGCCCATGTACTTTTGCCCCCTCTAGTGGATGACATCACCCTCCATGAGTATCTTTTAGCTATGACGTCATCATTATTTTGAGTGATCCATGTGTTATGTTGTTATAATTCATCTTAGCCATTGGTCATGTATTTAAATCTTTTAATCTCAACCACTCATTTCAAAAAGTCGTTTTGAGATCTAGGGTTTTGGTCTTTATTATCCTATGTAAGGAGGAGACCCCCTCATTGTAAAATCATCTAGAGAATTTGGCTCTTGGCTCTTGGCTCTTGGAATAAAATTTCTATCTTTTGGAGTACATGCTTGGATCTTGGAGTGGATGTTGGTTGCTTTGATTGTAAATGCTTTTGTCCATTGCACTGGAGGATCTCTTCTAGCTATCTTGCATATTTTGCCATACTTTTTACAGGTTGAGAAGACCTTTTTGGACAAGTGCGAATTGGTGGGGAGGCCTACCCTTCAAGCTTGGAGGAGGACGTTTTGGTTAAACAGGGAGTGGTTTTGTCTTTGTACAACTATTCTTTGCTTATCTCTTGCTTGTATCTATCTTCAACATGTTAAATTGATTGATGCTTTGCTCCTTGGTTTTGACAAGTTAGAGGGACACACGTGTGGCTTGGAGAAAATCGATTTGGCAAGAGGGCTTCAAAATTCTTCATTTCATCTTTGGCAAAAGCAATCCTCATCTCAACTAGCATTCATCTCTTCATCCAGGTATGCTCCAAAGGTATGGTCTTCTTCTTCATTGGCTTATCCATGAATTCTAGATCATAAAACCCTAATTGATTAAAACCCTCATTTCTCACTTTTTTTTAGATCTACTTGGATTTAGCTTGGCTTTGGGTAAGATACTGAAAACCCACCTCTATAGCATCCACAGCAATTCAGATCTATAGTTTGGTGTGGATTGGCCTTCAATTGACACACTTTCCAAGGCACTTTAGCCTCCTTGAGGGAGGTCGCACTCCTTGAGGGAAGCTATTGGGGTTATTTCCAAGAGATGGGTAGGTGAGATCCCACTTGATTCATGATCCTCATACTTGATAACCTACCCCTAATGCTTCACCTCATTGATTTTTGCCTTGTGGGCCCCATTCCTCATTTTGAGGGTTGTGCCCCACTTGGGTCAATTTGGTGATGCATGTTCAATCTTAGATCTATGCAGATCTAGCCATTGGATGCCCTTGATTTTCAAGATCCACATTGATAATTGCCTAAACCACCCAGATCTAAACTTTGGCGGCTTTTGGACTTGATTTGACACACTTTTCCATGCATTTAGTCCTCCTTGGGCAAAGTCGCACTTCTTGGGGGTTTGAGTTGACCCACTTAGAGACACTGGGTGTTTAAGATCCCACTTGTTTTGAAAAGAGCATACCTTGAAACCTACATCTAGTGTCTCACTTTGTGATTTTCTACCTTGGGGGTATCATTCCTCATTTTGGGGATTGTTGTCCACTTGGGTTACTTGGTGAAACATTAGATCTAGTAAGATCTAACCATCAGATTCGCTTGATCTTGAATAGCCTCCTTGATTTGCATCTTAAGTGTCCCGATCTACATTTTGACATTTTTTTACTCCATTTGCCCATCCATTTCAAGGCACTAGTCCACCTAAGGCAAATCGCACTTCTTGGGATTAGTGTCAAGTGTTAGATCCCATATGTGGGTATCTCTAATTTCATCTTAGATCCATAGATCTACCCTTTGCATACCCCTTGGTACCATTTGCACCCTTCACCTTGTGGGTCCCATTTGAACCATTTCCATATCCCAAGGCAGTAGGCCCCACTTGTGTATTTCATGGTACTAGATCTTGTCATTTGATCTCTTTAGGTGGCCTAAATTATTCATTGGTTGAAACATAAGTCATCTTTAAGCCTCTTTCAACCACACTTAAGCTTCTAGGTTCACCTAACCTTGCATTGGTTTCCGTAACTCATCTTTCACACTTCCCTAGGAACCTTTGTTTTGGTCCAATCACCTTAGATTGGCTATAGGGTCTCCCCCTTGGTCTTGATTCATCTTGATCTAAAGTGAAGAGTGCCTCGGTTAACGTGACTCCCAGCTTGCATTTGGAACCGTGGCATCTCTTGGGTCACCTCTTTAGTTGTCCACCTCCTCTACCATCCCGGATGGGATACTACTAAGGACAACTACAAGATGTGTGATAACACATACATCAGAGGAGCCCTATATCAGACATGCAGTAGACCTTATGCCAAGGTTGAGCCTCTTGACCTCAGATTTGATGACTGAGATGATCTTTTATTCCATACAGATGCAATGTAGTGTTTGTAGCTTCAGCAGCAGTGTTCTCAGTGATTACAATTGATTCATATAGCATATACAGGTATATGGCCCCGCGGGTATATGATGTGCATTGGTTTTATTCTCTTATTGTTTTGATCATTTTGATAGCTTGACTTGGTATATAGTAGTCATGATCTAGTGGTCTATTTATACAGAAGATGAAAATGGTTGTCACTTACTATCTATGTGGTTGTATCACTTGCCCTTAGAAGCTCTTGTGGTATACTCATGGGTTTTACCCTCTTAGGAGTGTGGACATGATCTTTCCCACCTTTTTATGGCTTGCTAGCTTAGGCGTCACCTTCACGCTCACCATCCATCTATTACCTTCCTTACATTTTTGGTCGTTACCCTGACTTACACCACAGTCTATGATATGGAGGACCTCCCCATTTTTGCCTCTATGTTGGACAACATCCATGTTACTTTTGTTTCTCGGCTCTGAGTTGGCAACAAAACTTGCTTTTGGTAAGTTGGATTTCATGCCTTTATCACTCTAGTCGGTTGCCCCGATGTGTGGTTTTGATTTGCGGAAGTCCCCCTAGTTGCTTGAGTTGTGTTGGCTACAACCTGAAGCAAATTTGTACTACATGTGGAAATTATTGTTATATCTTGTAAAGCCCAATGAAAAGGGCTATGAAATGGAAATGAAATTCAATGCTATGAAATGTAAATGCAACCAGGATGAAAGTTGCGATTAGTTGTGCTTCTAAGCACATGCAAAATCCCAGAGGGGTCCCAAAGGCCTGTTACCAGCTATTTTGTACAATAGTTGAACTTCTATTGAGCCGCCAATTTATTGAACATGATTCATGTTCATCATCAGTGTTCAGAAGTTCAGAAGTCATTTTCAACGCAATTTTGCCCATTTGTAATAACTGCATGTTCATACCCCTATGGGGAAATTGTAAAAAGTTGGTCTAAACGAGGTCCTTTTACAAAAGACTCGGTTATCCTTAGGTTTAACTATCAAGGGGATACTCTCGAGTGTTTTTTCCTTAGGAATTATGCATTGTGCTTCAGTTGTGTATAATTCCTGAGTTTTTCACTCATAACTCCAAAGCTGGAGTATTTAACATGGTGGTCAAACCTAAGGTGGTTATTAGAGTCCTGTGTCTAGGATTTTTTCCGTGGTATCCATCTCAATCGAGTCGTATGAACATGCACTAGGTCCCTTAGCAGTTTCGTTTCATTCCGGAGAGAAAAAAAAAAAAAAAAAAAAAAAAAATTCCATAATTTAGACCATTTTTAATGGTTTAAATGGAAATTTTCAAAATGTGCTAAAAACCTCATTTGGAGGCGGAATTTGGCGTGGGGAGGCTCTTTTGACGCTCAGAGCGTCCTCTTTACCCTAGCGCCCACTTTTATCAGGTTCAGGGCGATTGCGTCACCTCTGGAGGAAGTTTTGGCTAAAGATGCTACAAACAGCACTTTAAATGCTAAAAGGGGAGAAATTGCACAAAAGGACAAAAATTAAAATAAGTCAAAAAATGATCAAATAATCATTGGAAAAGTTTGAAGATGGACTATAAGAGGTGTACGACCACTTCAGTGATAAAAGGCACATGTTGAAATAATTCTTTGGATAAGCAAATTATTTAGGAGGATGACGTGAGCTAGAGATGTGCCTTCCTCCATTCACATGGGCGAATACTCAAATGAGTGGGCATATATTCTCAAGTAAAAAGCATCATTTTCTAAAGTGAATTAAGGTCAACGTTGGAATATTCAAGTGGGACATGCACCCTCTCTTATTCACGTGGGTGATTGTTCCATTGGTGAGCAAGGGTTCACGTTAATGAGGTGGGCGTTGGTTCCAATGGGAGAGGGGCGCCCTTCTCATGAGGTGGCAGCCACCTCATCCCCCACCGAATCACACCTACCCACTCATGCTCCAAGCTCATCCTCACATGAATCTCTCTTCAATCAGCCACATAAACTCTTAGTTTGTTGGTAGAGTGCGCCCTCCTTGGTCTCTCCTCCATGCAATTCGATTTATGTCTTTGGCTTCTCCCTTTTGTATAAATACAGGGTCTCTCCTCACCATTCAAGGTGGAATTTTTGGTCAAAGGAGACTCTGCTCAATTTTGTTATTGCTATTGAATAAATTAAGACTTTGGAGGTCCACATGGTGTGCACATTTTGTCCATGAGAAATAGTTGAAGCCTCATTGAGGTGATACTAGTTCAATTATACTCTCTTTATGCAATTTATTTGATCATGTATCTAGCTTAGAAGGCTTTGTTAAGTCCATAGGGTGAACATTTATAGTCTTAAGTTGTTCATTGATGCTCGGTTATATGAGATTTAAAAAGTAGCAAACTGTAGTTGGTTATACTTATGCTCTTTTTGTTTCATTTGATTAATCATACTAGACTTGATCGTATCTTGTGTTGATGTGGTATATTTTTGCAAATCTCCCAAGAGTGAAGTGGGATCTTGAGCTAGTTTGCTTCTTCCTCCCCTTCACCATTATTTTTGGCTAACAATTTGCGCATTTCAGCATTCTACAAGGTCGTCTTTGTTCAAGATTGGGCTCCCAAAAAGTCTTGCTCATCATTCACCATTTAAAATCAATTTTTAAACTCTCAAAACTTTGGTTACTAAACAAACTTGTTTGATCTCCAAGGCTATATTCCTTCTCAAGTTTGGCTCTCTCTTTCTCCTTGACTTTCCTTCTCTTCTTGACTGTCATTCACTCCTCTTTCTCTCTTCTTCCTCACTGTTTTCTCCTCTCCTTATCTCTGATTTTTATTTGAGTTTCCAGCCCTCTTCTCCTCTACTCTTTGCCCTTCTTTTTTGACTTTTTTCAGCCTTTTCCAAGTCTTATTTTTTGCTCATTTTTGGTCCTTCATCTTACCTCTCTCCAAGTCTGATTTTTCCTTGCTGTTTTTCTCTCTTTTTCCTCACTGTTTTTCTCTTTTCTTCCGTGATTTTTCTTCTACATTTGCAGCCATCTCCTTTCCACCTTTTCTCTCCTTTTTGCATGCCTCTTCTCCCTTAGTTTGCTGCCTCTTTTATCTCTGTTTGGCAGCCCTCTCTTACCTTTCTCTTCTTCTCTTTGCTTCTTATTTCTACTCTCTCCTTTACCTTGGTTTCTTCTCTCTCTTTTGGTCTTTTCATCTTGTCTTTCCCTTGTTGATTAGCTAGATTTTAGTTTTAGACCTAGATTAGTCTTCAATCTTTTAGTTTGGTCTTAGCTTAGATCTAAAAGGTTTCATTCTTTTTGTTCATAGTTTAGTTCCATTCATTTTCAGTTTATCTTTAGAGCTTTCTAGTTCATCTTGTTTATTGCATGCTAGTTTGAGTTAGGTCCTAGTTTCAAATTTCATTTTATTTGCTAAACGTCTTAAGGGGTTCCATGTTTGAAGCATTGGTTTGTAGGTGAACAAAGAAGATCCAAGCAAAGTGAAAAGCCCAAAGGCTAAAACCAAGAGGAGTAAGCAAGCAAGCAAACCAGAACCAAAGACTACTTGAAAAGCACTCTCCCTCTTCTTCATTGCCTGTCCGTTATAAGTGCTTTCAAGAGAGACAAAAAACCAAAAAAGTATTATAACAAGTTAATAAAATACAAGTGGGATAAAGGCTCCCACACCCCTACTTCCCCCATTTGGGGGAAGCTTGTGTTGTCTCTTGTCCCTTTTTCGCATTTAGTTTAGTTGTCTTTTTGCATGTAACTTAGACTTCATTGCTGGATTAGTTTTCAATTTTGAAATAATTGCTAGATCTTAGAAGTTCATAGTTTAGCTTACTTCATTGTTTCAGTTTTCAATTTCATATAATCTCATAAAAAGAACTCAAAATCTCTTGAATCTCACCGAAAGGTGGATCAAGAGTGTTCTCTGTCGGAGAGTTTATTTGAATTTATTGTTTATTTTGCTAACCCCCTTTCTTTCCCGAGTACGGTCTTAGACCTGAAAGAGACTCTTGGGTAGTGTAGATTTCATTTTTAGTATTTTTTGCATCTCATAAATCTCTTGAATCTCGCCATAAGGCAGATCAAGAGTGCTTTCTGTCAAAATGTTTTACAATGGTTCTTGTTCCAAACATTCAATAAAATTGGAATTTACGATTTACTACATTGTGTATGCTCTGCCCACTTGTGGGATACCCAGAAGCAGTTGTAGGCTTTTTTAATTCTCCACATCTAATTCCACTCAAACCATAATAAAATACTCTCCCTGAAAACCAACAAAAATCCGGCGTTGATCGTCAAAATATTCGAAAATGGGCAAATTCTGCCTGGGGACGCTGGAACCACTGTACCGAGACCTTAAGGGCACTGTTAGATTACATCCCTGGTTGGTGTAGTGTTGAACACGCTCTAGAGACTCCGGACAGCTAACATGTCCTTGTACGAAACCACTTAGAGTATTTTCCGGATACATCTCTTGTATAGAAAGGTATATCTTGGAGATTCCCTTCCCTTAATAATCAACTTCACCATTAAAATTTACAAAAAAATTCACCAAGAACACTTGCAAAACATTCTCAAGCACACCCAAGACTATGTATCAAGCATCCCAAGCATTTATTTGACTCCATTTTGGCACTGGTTTTATCAAGTTATTTTATTTGCTTATTATCTATCTAGAGCACTTGTTTTATCTATTAAATTCATATCATGATGTGGATGCCTTACTTTTAATTTGTCATTATCAAGTGGTTGTGTATCTTATCATTTTACAAGTACATGCTTGGATTAATTAATTGATTATTGTACATCACAAAAACTCCTAAAAACACCCATCTGCATCACAGACCATAAAAAATTTAAAACACAAGAGCCTTAGAAACGTTTTGTAGGGTCTACCCCCCTTGGCTTCATTAGGAGTTTGCCTAAACAGAGGAGTCGGGATCAGGTGACAGCACCCGACTCTTTGCTTACCCCCAAGGCCACACCTTTCCCACTTGGGAAACAGCTTTCGAAAGATTCTTGTTGTTGGTGTGCACATTCAGCGGGCAACAAGGCCTAAAAAGCAATAGATAAATGTATGCCAAATCTAAATATTGTTGGCCAAGGAAATGAAATGATATGAAATGAAAGGCCCAAATAAAGCAGTGGTTAAATATATGGGAAATCTAAAGGCTGTTGGCCTCAAGTGAATTTTTCCTCATTGAGCCTGTAGGTTATGATATGAGATGGAGCAAGGGACAGCTAATTCTAAGTGTCCCCTAGAACCTCAAGTTACGGTTAGGCGAGCACCCAGTTCACGGCGGTTCTAGTACTAGACTTTTTGCCAAGGTTGAATAAGCACTTCACTAAACAACTTATCCATTTGTGAGACACCGCCATTCCTTGTGTATTCCTTGTCCAACATATCCCCCTTAGCCTAGCCTTGTATTCTTAGCCTTCACCCTATGCTAGCAAAATGATCATGTCTACAAATGAGTATATTCTCGAGGTTCTTGTGTGAAGTAAACTATTATTTAACTTGATGATTTATTATAATGAAATGTTAACTGTCAGTGAAATGATTGCTTAATGCTTTAAGCCTTGCTATGAGAATGATTAAAAGAGCATGTCTTAACCATTTGCACTTGTAGCAACAGACTCTCCTAGCATGGGTCATATTTTGATCAGTTTTGACCTGCTCAAACCTAGTTTGACCAGGTCAACCTTGGGATCATTGATGAGTTGGGCCAGCTATATTATATGATGATGATCTATAGTCCTTGATGCACCTTATTGTTGTTCCATACAGTGGGAACAAGTTCCTGATGATGGTTGATGTAATTTTTTATTGAATATTATTGTCTCCAAACCATTATATTATTATTATCCAGTTATGGTGGATGTTATAGATGATATTACAGGATGCCACAAGGTGTATGGGTACTCATTCTTAGTAGATTTGGGTCTTTTGGATCCATTGGGACACTTTGTTTTCAATTTCAGACACTTTCAGAGATAATATGAGCATTTTTCCACCAGTTGACCAGTTTGGCCATGCTGAGCTAGCCTGTCCAGCAGATGATTGGAGGCAAGTCGTTGCCTAGGGCGCTACAGAGTAAGGGAGTGGTCCAACCACTTGTTATTACCATATTACCCCCCTTCCGGACATGATGGTACAATCAAATTTTGTGCCGGGCACCAGGTAGTTGTTTTCAGGCAGTTTGATGGATTTTCAGGTGGAATAAAAATGGAATAAAAAGGTCATTAAAGAAGTCGATTTGGGCAATTGAGGCAAGGTTTTGGCATGTGGTCTGTGTTACCAACTATTTTGTACAATAGCTGAATTTCTTGTGAGCCGCCAGTTTATTGAACATGATCCATGTTCATCATCAATGTTCAGAAGTTCAGAAGTCATTTTCAGAGCAATTTTGCCCCATTTGTAATAACTGCATATTCATACTCCCATGGGGATTTTGTAAAAAGTTGGCCTAAATAGGGTGCTTTTATAAAAGACTTGGCTATCCTTAGGTTTAGCCATTTGGGGGATACTCTAGAGTGTTTTTTCCTTAGGAATTATGCGCTACTCATCAGTGGCGTATAATCCCTGAGTTTTTCACTCAAACCTCCAAAGCTGGAGTATTTTCCATGGTGGTCAAAACATAAGGTGGTTATTAGAGTCTTGCGTCTAGGATTTTCAAAGTCCTTCTTGTGGTTCTTCTAGTTATTCATTTCAAAGTCCTTTTCAAGGGTTGAATTCCCAAGGCAATTGTACTTGATTAATAAAGTTTACAAGTGGGGTTTTTAATCCCCCACGTCCAACTTCCCCCATTTGGGGAAGTTTGTAGTGTCCTTTTCTTTGAGTGGTTTTCCATTTTGCTCTTAGAATACTAATTGTTAGTTAGTCTTGTCATTTCATTTTTTGAGCTATCATTTGAGTTTCTTGCTTATAATTTGTCAAACTCTAAAAGGAACCAAAGTCTCTTGAACTTTGTCATAAGACAAGTCAAGAGAACTCTCTATTGGAGAGCATTGTTTGCATTGTGCATTTGCATTTAGATTAGCTAAGTCTCTTGAACCCCTGTCATAAGACAAGTCAAGAGCACTCTCTGTCGGAGAGTTTCGTTTTTGTGCTCTAATTTAAAACACTTCCAACTCACACCCCCTATAAAAGTTGAATTTATTTCGTTTCTCTTTGCCGCGTATGCTCTGCCTGTTGTCCGCCGATCGCACACCTCCAGCGGAAATCTCTTGAAAGTTGTCTCCCTCGCTGGAAGCAGGGAGAGGTGTGGCCCTGGGGGCAAGCAATGAGCTAGGTACTGTCACCTAAATACCAGCTCCTCCGTTTACGCAAACTCCTAACGAAGCCAAGGGGGGTAGTCTCTACAAAGAGTTGTCTATGGCTCAATGTTTTAAGTGTTAAAAATGTATGGCGATGCGGATGGGTGTTGTTTAAGAGTTTTTAGTGATGAAAGGCACACGATTTACTTTTAAATAAAACACAAGATAAGATGCAATCCACGTTGCGAAACAGTATATAAAGACTTGAGATAATTAAGAAGCATCCACAAATAAAAATTAAATGATAAAAGGACCAGTGCCTTATCCAATGGGTAACGGAGTCAAAATTATTGAATTGTAATGCTGGGGAATGCTGAAAAATAAGTCTTGATAGTAACTATTCGTGAGATCATTGTGCAAATTATCTTGGTAAATTTCAAAGTTTTAATGGTCTTGATTATTATGGCTAAAACCAAGGATATCAAAAAAGTGTCCGGAAAGACATTCTAAGCAGCTCCTTTAAGAGACATGTCGGACCTGTCTGGAATCATAGCGAGACGCGCAATGCTAACCAA
The DNA here is from genome assembly GCA_027924585.1 of Larix kaempferi. Taxonomy (NCBI): domain Eukaryota; kingdom Viridiplantae; phylum Streptophyta; class Pinopsida; order Pinales; family Pinaceae; genus Larix; species Larix kaempferi. The sequence goes on along the minus strand of BSBM01000703.1, from coordinate 1,365,060 downwards.
CCACCGTGTCGCAGATTCGGCACTCCGGCGCCTCCTCTGAGAGCTACCTAAAATACTTTTTGAACAACGTCGGTTCGTTGGTTATGGGGGTGAAAGTTTTAATTAATTATCACTTATGAGATTATCAAGTCCTTCACCTTTCTGAGTACTAGTACAACCGTTTCCGGTTGGCAGAGCATACGGGTGTTGGACAAACGACCAAGATAAATTAATTAAGGGGGAAGTGTGGATTGAAAAGTTTTATTTATTTAGAGCACTAGTTCAACTCTCCGACAGAGAGCGCTCTTGACTTGGTCTTAAGACCACAGTTCAAGAGACTTCCTACTTTAAAATGCCTAATGCAGGGGGAACGTGCAAGTCTATATGCTCTCCGACAAAGAGTGCTCTTGACTTGGATTTGGCCAAGTTCAAGAGGTTTTGTTCATTTTATTGCAAGAAAATGAAATAGTTGTGGAAGCAATTATGAAGCTTTGCGGAATTAAATCATGTGATAGCTCAAAGAAATATAAAGACAACTAGCATGCTACTTGCGAAATGAAATCATGCTAAAAAAGACTTAGTGTTCTACCAACAATTTTACGCTAAGGTGGGATTAACATCCGAACAAGGTCAACCACTAGAACCGCCTGCACTTGAGAACCTCCAGCTAGCTGAAAGCTCTACCAAGGAAACCGACTGGGAAGGAAGAGTAACCACAAAATAATGTGGTCCTACCCTTGAGATGAAGTCTCAAGGACACAACTTCCGGTCAAAGGCTTTGGAAGAGAAATACAAGATGAAACAAAACACTGCTCTAAAGCAAAAATAGAAAGATCTAGCTTAACCAATCACCACCCTCTTCCCCAAATGGGGAAGAAAACCAAAAAAGTGGAGGCCTCCTCCACTTGAACTTTTATTAATCCTGTTACAATTGCCTTGGGAATGAGATCCTTGCAAGGTCTTTTAAAGCAAATAAACAAATTATGGAAACAAGACTTATAGCCCTTAAATGGATTTTACAAGGGAGATTGTAGTTGTTTCTTTGATTTTGGTTTAAGTCTTCTCTTTGAATGTAACTTTGACCCTCTTTAGATCTTGTCCTCACAAGTGGTTTTCTCCTTGAAGAAACATACACAAGCTTAGCAAATGCTCAACAATGCACCCATTAACATTAGAAAAATAAAACAAATTTGAAACTAGTTAAATCTAAATTTGAAGACTAAGGTTTAAAATGTAAAATGCATGAGATTTTGACATGAAATTTTTAATATGGTAAAACGGACCAGCGAACAACAAATGCCTAAAAAATGCTAAAAATGAGATCTAGAGTATAAAAAAAAATGAAATATTTTTGTGTAAAATTTCTATCTTTTATAGATTGTGAGATCTAGATACCAAATCACTTTTTTGAAGATGCAAGTTTTACTTATTGAAGATGGGATCTAAGTATAATTAACAATGCACTAGATGCAAACGCTAACTAAGAAAAAAGAGCTAGATTTTTTTAACAATGATGGTGCAAAGCAAAGATCTAACTATCCAGCTTCAAAAATATATAAACAAGCAACTAAATCATTAACCAAACCCTTTTTTTTTGTTGTTTTATGTGGTTTTGTAGATGCTTCAAGGAGGGACGAGAGGAGAGGAAAGATGGAGGGAAGGTAGAAGGAGAGAAGATAGGGAAAAAAAAAAGCAAGGAAAAAACGAATGGAGGAGATGGCCTAAAAGGAGGAACGAAAGGAGCTAAAGAAGACAAAAACAAATGGTAAGAAGAGAAGATGGATGAGGAGAAGATGAATGAAGCTAGATGGAAGGCAAAAATGGGCTTGAGGAGGTAAGCTTTTAGAACCACATAAACAATTGAAAATATGATTTTGAAGATGGATTTCAAACTTAGCACTTCTTTGCCAAAATTCCAATACTTAAGATCGACTTTGGGAGATCCTGAAATGCACACAAATGTTAGGAAAAAGGTCTTTGAAGAGATGAGAGATGCACCCAAGCTCAAACCTCTCTTCAACCTATGAGATCTGCACAAGAAATTGCTCACAACACACCTTGATCAAATATTGTATGTAAAGCAAAATGAGATTAGAATAGTATAAATATTTCCAACTACAGTCTACTACTTCCCAATCACATAGAACCCCAACATCAATGGACAAGTTGAACACAAATGCCCCACCCTATGGGCTTAAGAAAGCCTTCTAAGCTAAATAATTGATCAAAATGATGAAATATGAGCAATAAACAAATACAATATCACCTTAGAATAGATGAAGCATTTCCATAACAAGCATCAACACCATGTGGACCTCCAAAGTCGCTTTTATTTCCAAATAGCAATAGCTAGAACAGAGTTACAAATTGGCAGAGTAAGTTTGCCCAAAAGATCCATGAGATAATAACCCAAATGGGCCTCTCTTTAATAGCAAAACCAAATACTAAAACCCTAATTCGAATTTGGCCAAAGAGAGCCAAATAACACTTGACAAAAATCGATTTCCAATCACAAACTAGTCATCAGAAGGCTTGGAGTGGTAGTAGATGAGTTGACATAGGTTTGGGGCAACATGGGAAGCTTCACCCACCAATGGAGAGCCTCCAACTAGGATCCACGTGAGCACACAAGGCAAGGGCGTGAGCTAGAAGAGGGAGGGCGATTGCTTGGTGTGGGAGTTTAGTGGAGCAAGTATAGGGATTCGCTTGAGTTAGGTGAGAGCCAAGCTTTGTGATTGCTAATTTAGGGGAGGGCGCCTACCACTTGCATTAATGAAGCCAACCAACCCATTAATCAATTGCCACATCACCAAATCGAGTTACTCAAGGAAGGAGGGCGAATTCTCTATTGGAGTTTGACTAGTGCTGACTGGATAGTGGTCTGGTTGATGACTGAGATGATTGGAATCCTCTTTAATGCCCAGTGCCATGTCAATTAGCCTTTTATTTCATTCTTTTATGATTATTTTGGAGAGATTTGGATATCTCCAAAATATTCAATTTTATTATTTTAATTAATAATTTCTCTGTAATGGCTTTTTAGAGAAAATATTAATTATGAGACTGAATTGACATCCGAAAGTTGGGTTTAGCTAGTCCAAGGGTCATGTGTGATTTTTGGCTTATGAAACGAGCCATCAATCACTGAATTCGGACCCCAGACGACTAACATATTACAAATTGGAATTTCTCTATTTAAACTATAGAGAAATTTAATTAAAATTTAAAAATAATTAGAAATTAAAAACCCCAAATCCAACGCGTCCAGTAAAAAAATTTTCGAAATTTTTTCTGGGGGTCCTAGAGACTTAGGACATGACCAAAACCTATTCTAATAGTGTCTAGTAGGTTTATACATATTAGTTGGACTCTAATAACCCCCCACGGCTCAAATTTTCAAAATCAGGCATTCCAGCTTTGGAGGAAGCGGGAGAAAACCTCATCAATTATACATCGCCTTAAGCAAAGTATAATTGACAAGGGAAAAAACTCCCTGGAATACCTTGGTTGCTTAATCAAGTCATGGGAAGCCGAGCCACTCAGACCCTACTAGCACACTTTGTTACAAACCCCCATGGGGCCATGGTCATGTCGACTCAAAAACAAAACTGGCTGGACCCAAAAATCTGAAACCCAGATACTCTGGAAGTGAACACTGATGTGTTCCAACACTAGCGGCTCAATAAGGTTTCAACTATTGTACAGATATAGTTGATAACACTGACCAACCCTAAAAAAGTTGGAATACTCAAAAAACGATATTGGTTGCCTAATCACTCAATTTCAAACCATAATAAAAGCTTTACTCCCATAACCAACGAACTGGCGTTATTCGATAAATACTGAGGTATGCGGGCAAATTCCAAGTCGGGGCGCCGGGTAGCCATGGTTTGACTCTAGCTTGCCGGTTAAGTTCCTTGAACACCTAGCCTAGAATACCGTGTGGTCCGTCATGTCTATGAACGGATCCACTGAAGGTATTTCCGGTTAGATTTCCAGTACCTTACGTATCGGTTGGAAATTCCCTAGCCTTAATAATCAAGAACACCTAAAACTCACAATAAAATTTACCAAGAACAATTTCAAAACGATCTCACAAACATATCTGGAGACTTGTATTTTTCAGCATCCCAAAGCACTTTATTGACTCCATTTGGCACTGGTCTTTAAACTCTTATGCATCACCTTAATTTGGACCATTTGTCCTCTATATTTGCCTAAGTCATTATTATTCTGTGGATGCTTTTAATTTCCAAGTCGTCATATATTGTTTATCTCATTATTGAGTTTTGTCATTGCTAGTATTATTGTGTTCATCAAAAAACTCCTAAAACAACACCCATCCGCATCACATCACCAAAAAACACTTAAAAAACATAGAGCCATAGACAACTCTTTGTTCGGGACAACCCCCCTTGGCTTCGTTAGGAGTTTGCCTAAACGAAGGAGCTGGGATTCAGGTGACAGTACCTGGCTCATTGCTTGCCCCCAAGGCCACACCTTCCCCACTTGTACTGAGGGAACAACATTCAAAAGGTTTCTGTTGATGGTGTGCATCTCGACAGACAGCAGTCTGCTCAGAGGTCATCTATGTGGTATCCCACTCCTTCCAGATCAATTTGCAGCATTCAGTGGGGTCCACACAGTCTACAGGTTGTCTTTTGATGTATTCTTCTCAATTGAGGGGGGCAAGATTTGATCATTTGTTCACTTGGACATGTCATTGAGTCATATGTTATATTATTGTGCCATGGTGTCATGCTAGTGAAGGAAAGTAATGCCTCCTAGCCCCACCATGTGCTCCTAGCCACTTGTCCTAGTCATCTTATGTGGCACGCTTGTTGATTAGCCTATCTTATGTGGTGCGCACCCGCCCTTAGGGCTTCCTTATGTAGTGTGCACCCCCCTCATGTGAGTGATCCATGTTATATTGTACCGGCAAATCTTAGCCGTTGATTGTATTGTTGTATCTTTTGATCTCCAGCACTAGTTTTCAAAAGTGGTTTAGGGTTTTGGTCTCCCCCATCCTATTTAAGGAAGAGAACCCCCTATTGTAAAGGTACCTTTTGGCTCTGGAAAACTAGGAATAAAATACTATTTTTGCAGATCTACTTCTCTTGCTTTGATGGGATGCTCTTGTACATGATTATACATCTTTTGTTGTAGACATCTTTGCTTCTTACAGGTGATTTTGACAGCTACAAAGGAAGGCCGAATTGACTTGTTGCAGGGGTGTGACTTGCTTGAAGGGAAGATTGTTGGGGTTTCTCACATCCCCCTTGGGCAAGACGTTTTCATCTTGAAGGGAGTTTTCCAATTGTGCTTTGTCCATTGATTTGCTTCTTTTGATATGCCATGCTTAGATCCCATTCATCTGTGGATCAAATCTAACTTTTTGTAGTTTGTTTTACAGGTTGAGTGGGACGTTTTTTCCTCCTTGGGCTTGGACGTTTTGCTTGGAATCACTTGGATCTAGCCTGGAATTGTAACTAAATGCAAGGATCATCGATGTGCAAGGTAGCCGCAAGCATTTGAGGGAAGATCTACAAGGTACGTATCCATTTTCTTGTCTTCATCCAATTGGTCACTAAAATCCTTAAACTCAAAACCCTTGTATTTTTATTTTTCAAATCTATGGAGATATAGCAAACATCTAGGATTAATAATTAAAAACCATCTTCATAATCATCTCAGCATTCCCGATCTAAAGTTTGGTGGACATCAAATCCATTTGCCCCCCGATCTAAGGCACTAAGCCTCTCCAAGGGAGGTTGCACTTGTTGGGTAGGTGGCCATTTGCTCGATCCCAAACGTGGGTATTGCTCATTCCTTGTCAAATCACTAGATCCATTTAATTGCAAACCCCCTAGTTCCATTTCACTTCAATTTTCACCTCGTCGGCCCCATTTGGACCATTTTCCATATTTTAAGGGTGGGCCCCACTTGGATCTTTTATCTTGGCATTAGATCTATCTAGATCTACTACTCCTAATCCATAAGTGACCTTATCTCACACTTGGTTGAACATTTGTCCTTGTCTTAACCCTCTTCAACCAAGCCCTAACCTCTTGGGTCCACTTATCTATCATAGATCTAGATCTGTCCCTCTTGATCTCCTCATACTTCATCTTTCACACTTCCCTAGGAGGTCTTGGGTAGTTCGCTAGCCTTCATAGTTTGGCTAGGGTCTCCCCCTTGATCTTGTTTAGGCTTGATCTAAAGTGAAGCGTGCCTCAGTTAGCGTGACAACCAATTGCATTGGGAACCATGGCATCTCTTGGGTCACCTCTTTAGTTGTCCACCACCTCTATCATTCTGGATAGGATAACCTTCAGGGACAACTGCAAGTTGTATGATAAAAGGACACAGCTTTCAGATGATGGTTGTTGCACTTTTTTATTGATCATTATTGCCTCCAAACCTTTATATCATTACTGTCCAGGTATGGTGGATGTTACAGATGATCTTTCAGGATGCCACGGGGTGTATGGGTACTAATCCTTAGTAGATTTGGGTCTTATGGATCAATTGGGACACTGTTTACAGTTTCAGGCACTTTCAATGATGATATGAGCATTTTTCTACCAGTTGACCAGTTTGGCCATGCTGAGTTGGCCTGTCCAGCAGATGATTGGAGGCAAGTCGTTGCCTAGGGCGCTATAGAGAAAGGGGGTGGTCCAGCCACTTGTTATTACCATATTACCCCCCTTCTGGACATGATGGTGCAGTCAGATTTTGTACACAAGCACCAGGTAGTTGTTTTCAGGCAGTTTGATGGATTTTCAGGTGGGATAAAAATGAGATAAAAAGGCCATTAAAGAAATCAATTTGGGCAATTGAGGCAAGGTTTTGGCATGTGGTCTGCTCAGAGGTCATCTATGGTGTATCCCACTCCTTCCAGATCAGTTTGCAACAATCAATGGGGTCCACAGTCTCTAGGTTGTCATTTTATGCATTCTTCTCTCAGTTGAGGGGGGCAGGATTTGATCATTTGTTCACTTGGACATGTTAGTGAGTCATATGTTATATCATTGTGCCATGGGGTCATGCTACTGAAGGAAAGTAATGCCTCCTAGCCCCACCATGTGCTCCTACTGTCTTGTCCTTGTCATCTTATGTGGCACACTTATTGTTTAGTCTCTTTTATGTGGTGCGCACCTCCCCCCCAAGGATTCCTTATGTAGTGGGCACCCCCCTCATGTGAGTGATCCATGATATATTGTACCGGCTCATCTTAGCCATTGATTGTATTATTTTATCTTTTGATCTCCACCACTCTTTTCAAAAGTGGTTTAGGGTTTTGGTCTCTCTCCTATTTAAGGAAGAGGCACCTTTTGGCTCTGGAAAACTTGGCATAAAATACTATTTCTGTGGTTCTACTTCTCTTGCTTTGATGGGATTCTCTTGTACATGATTATAAATCTCTTGCTTTAGACATCTTTGCTTTTTACAGGTGATATTGACAGTTACAGGGCATGCCGAATTGACTTGTTGCAAGGGTGCGATTTGCTTGGAGGGAAGATTGTAGAGGTTTCTCACATCCCCCTCGGGCAAAACATTTTCATCTTGAAGGGAGTCTTTCAATTGTGCATTGTCCATTGATTTGCTTTCTTAGATATGCCATGCTTAGATCTTGTTCATCTGTGGATCAAATCTAACATTTCGTAGTTTGTTTTACAGGTTGAGTGGGACGTTTTTCCTCTTTGAGCTTAGACTTTTTGCTTGGAATCACTTGGATCTAGCTTGGAATTGTAACTAAATGCAAGGATCATCGATGTGCAAGGTAGTCGCAAGCATTTGAGGTAAGATCTACGAGGTATGTATCCATTTTCTTGTCTTTCATCCATTTGGTCACTCAAACCCTTAAAAATTAAAACCCTCATTTTTTTTGTTTTCAAACCTATTGAGATCTAGCGATTGCATGGGCTTAATAATTAAAAACCACCTCTATAATAACTAAGACATTCCCGATCTAAAGTTTGGTGGACATCCGACTCCATTTGCCCCCCGATCTAAGGCACTGGGTCTCTCTAAGAGAGGTCGCACTTGTTGGGTAGGTAGCATTTTTTGCTAGATCCCAATTTGGGTTTTGCTTGCTTTTCATTATTTCCCTAGATCCATACAATAGCAAACCCCCTAGTGCCATTCCACTTTAATTTTTACCTTGTGGGCCCCATTTGGACCATTTTCCACATTTTAAGGGTGGGCCCCACTTGGATCTTTCATCTTGGCATTAGATCTATCTAGATCTACTATTCCTAATCCATAAGTGACCTTATCTTTCAATTGGTTGAACACTTGTCCTTGTCATAAGACTCTTCAACCAAGCCCTAACCTCTTGGGTCCACTTATCCATCTTAGATCTTGATCTATCCCTCTTGGTCTCCTCACATTTTATCTTTCACACTTCCCTAGGAGGTCTTGAGTAGGTTCGCTAGCCTTCATAGGTTGGCTAAGGTCTCCCCCTTGATCTTGTTTAGGCTTGATCTAAAGTGAAGAGTGCCTCGGTTAGCATGACAACCAATTGCATTGGGAACCGTGGCATCTCTTGGGTCACCTCTTTAGTTGTCCAACACCTCTACCATCCTAGATAGGATAACCTTTAGGGACAACTACAAGTTGTGTGATAACATTTTTGGCGCCGTTGCCGGGGAGGTAGAGGCTTACCTCAAGTGTTTGCGAGTGTCGGTGCATAACTCATATCTTAGCGCATTCGGTCTTGTAATTTAGATGGTTATCATTTTCATCCTTAATTTAAACATAACCATCTCATTATCACTCATTTCTCCCCACGACATATCTTTTGGTAGAAGAGAATTAAAATTTACCTGGCAACTCCACCATTGGGTGCACGGTCTCTGCATTCCTCTGGGCCAGTCAATTCAAAGTTGGCTCACATAGGATTCAAAGACAGACAGGCCACTAGATTGATTGATCGGACAAGATATGCCATCTCTACAACCTTCAGGGGGTTGAGGATTAGCAGCACTTTATCTTTCGTTATCCCATCTATTATGAGATCCGAGGGAGGTTCCATATCCCTATTCAAGGAGTCCTAGACCCTCTCCAATTTCTTCAAATTTCCAGATCATAGATGTTTGGACCTTTACATGTAGAAAGCCCTCTGACTCAGCTCCCATTCCATCCAGTTGACCCTTTACATGCAAAAGGCCCTCCAACTCCTCTCCCATTCCATCTAGCCACCCTAGAGACCAACCTCCACTTAGCGCGTCACTTACTTTTTTACAGTGCTCCCTTCTACTTAGTGCACGAAGAGACAGACAAATAGCAATCTCAGCTCCAACCATTGATCACTGAGGGTTTAGAGGGTTGTCCACACTTTGCAAAGACCTCGGCATCATCGCCAGTTTAGATCTCACATCAGTAGTCAATGGAGATAGTCAAATCGCCAGTGACGAGTCGCCTCCTCCAAGCAACACCACAATATGGTGTCAAGTTCCCTCTCTGGCACTTCCTCTACACAGTCCTCTATCTTGCGATTCCTCCACTCGGCCTCAAATGGTAGGAGAAATGGATCCAACAAATTGCGAGACACTCTCCATTGCTTGTTGCTCATCTTTCCAAATCCTGGATCAACCAATTTTGTATATCTTTCATCCATCTTCTCCCGGAGGCAACCACTCGCTCTAGAGCCTAGAGTGCTTCCAGATGGTTTAGATTCTAGAATAGATCCACACTTGTTTTTTTCTTCATGTATTCTATTTCTTATAGGGGTCACTTTAGCACTCCCACTTTGTATTGACATCATTGTACACAACAGTCCTGTTATCACCTAAACTATAGTTACCCCTATGGATGTATCCAGTCATGGATGGCAATAGGGAAGGGCAACTCAAAAAGGTGCAACCACGATCACCTCGACCTCCAATATATGGTTGTCACGCCAGTCGAGGCAACCTTCACTTTATGTTATCTAGCCCAGACAACAAAGGGGGAGACCCGATCTACTCCCGACAGGAGAGATCAAAACCAAGACACCAAATCAGGGTATTTCTAAGTGAAGTTAGGTGTATGGTTTATCCTAGACCTTATAGGTTGAAGTCACAAGCCAAGTGAGGGGTTCAATAGGTATAGCTTTGGTTCATGATTGATGTAAGAGTGACTTATAATGTTTGAAGTGAGATCTAGGGCTAGTGTACTAGTTCAATGTCAGAAGATCCACTGCCTTGGGAACCGTGTCCAGTGCAGGGTAGTTTAAGGGTTGTATTGGGGCTAACTAGTACAGATAACAAGCTTGACCATGATACATGATAGCTTCAAGGGTTTAGTTAACCATGCATAGGTCAATCCACAAGTCAATCCAACAATCTAGGAAAGTCGAATTAACTTGGAGAGAAGCCAGTGCCTTGGGAATTGGGAAGTGGAGTCAAAGTAGGGTTGACTTGTGGTTTAGGACTCCTAGTACATGGGACAAGTAGGCAATAGAGGTCTTGATGGATGAATGTGTCTAGATCTAGGTTTGTCCCAAGTGGACCACAATCCCTTAAAACAAGGAATGCTATCCCCAAGGCAAAATTTGACAAAGTGATAGTCTAGACCTAGATTTTGAATTATTCCGGTTTCAAATCTCCAAAAATCTCAAGTACCCACGTCCTAGAAGTGAGTCAACTCACTTCTCCAAGGTGGTGCGACTTTGCCCAAGGAGGCTAAAAAGTGGGGTTAGGTGGGTCAAGACAAGTCGGATGGCATCCAAACTTTAGATCCAGGTAGGTTAGTCAAGTAGGAGTATGGATCTATAATTTCGTGGCAATCCAACGGCTAGATCTTAGTAGATCTGAGTTTGAGTGTTCCAAGTGGTCCAAAATGGGGATTAAATCCCTTAAAATGTGGAATAGGGCCCACAAGGTGAATTTCAGGAAAGTAACAATCTGGGTGTATGTTATTGGATGTGTAGATGACAAATCAAGTGGAATCTCAAACACCCACCACCTAGATCTAGCTCAACTTGTTCAAACTAGGAAGTGCACTTTGCTTGGGTGGAGCTAAGTTGGCATGGGAGGGGGGTCAAACGGAAGCCAATCCTCACCAAACTATAGATCCGGGATGCCGTGGATGCTATAGAGGTGGGTTTTCAATATTATGCCCAACAACCCACTAGATCTAAGTAGATCTAAGAAAATGTAAAATGTGGTTTTGATTTATTTAGGGTTTTAAAATATTTTAGACAATTGGATAGATCATGGAGATAGAACTTACCTTGAGATCATACCTGAGTGATGTGGATGAGATGCCTTGATGTTGAGGAAGATTCCCGCAGAGATCAAATGAGAGATTGTTGATTTGCTTGCCGAATTGATGCCCTAGCCCACAACTGCGACCTCCTCTACCAACGAAGAGCTCCAAAGAAGAAGTAGGGAGAGTCTTCCCCTACCAATACCTCCTCCTTCAAGCAAATCGGCCTCCACCTGTAGATGCAAAATCGTGGTACAAAGATATGGCAAACAAGATCTCCAATAACTCAGTGCAAAGGAAGAACCAACGAACGAACACCAAAAACATTCACCACAACACTGGAGATAGATGCAATAATAATTTTCTATTCCAATAATCCAGAGCCAAAAGTCCCCATTACAATGAGAAGCTCTCTCCTTTAAATAGGAAGGAGAGGCACCAAAACCCTAACCACTTTTTTAAATGAGTGGCTAAGATTAAAAGATACAAATGTCTAATCAATGGTTGAGATGAGCTCAACAATACAATACATGGATCACTAATAAAATATAGTGTAAGTGGACAAAATCGCCCTATAAGAGGGGAATCCCACCAAATCATGATGATAAAATATCATAAGAGGCTTATGGTGGGTCCAAGGGGTAATTTTATCCCTCCTTGGTCAATCCCCATAGCACAATAACCAATAAATAATCATGAATGTACTAAATCGTGCCTCCATAGTCAAGTCGTGGTCCTCAAAAAGACCTCAGAAATCCACTGAAAATGCTATAAGTGATGGATGCGGGCCCCGATGAAGCTGAAACTGCTGGAGAAGGTGTGGAGGACCCCGATCTATCATCACTGATCATCCCATGCCATAACTTTGCCTCAGTAGCCCAAATCGATTTCCTCAATAGCCATTTCTACCAATCTTGAAATGCCTCGGGAAGCGTGAAACTGCCCCAAACAGCCTCCTGGAGTGCTGGCGCTGTCAAGGTGAGGGCACCAGTGTGTCCGGAGGGGGGGTAATATGGTAAAAACAAGTGGCTGGACCACCCCCTCCATCATCAGCGCCCTAGGTCATCCGGATAAAAATCACATCTGCTCCGACAGGGCCTCCAACAGACCAAAACTGCACTGGACAACCTACTGAGGCTCAATCATGTGTACTCATACACCATATGAGTCTCTGCATGATCAAAATAAATATCCAATATACCGGAACAAGGCCAATAATAATGCTCTGTAAATGATCAAACACTGTTGTACCCCAAGAATCATCATCATAACCCTGTAGCTGCTGCATAGAATCATCATGTATGTGTACATAGACCATATATCATCTATCCATATCATCATAAGGTCTAACATCTCATGTCCCATGGTCCTCCATGGTCAAACTGGGTCTAACCAAGACCAAATATAACCCAGACCATCATCCAAGGCTGCTGCAAAGTGTCAAGGTCAATACATGCTCTACAACTTATTCAAATAACAATTATAACACAGAGTAATCATAACTAGCGATCTAAATCCAAATATATAGTGTCGTTAATTATTATTATTACTCAGACTAGGCTTTCAGGATCATACTCACTTCATAGCTATGATCAATTTGCTAGTGAAGGGTGAAGGCTAAATTAACTAGCTAGGCTAAGGGATGACTCAACTGTCTTGACTTTGTGACACTTTGGCAAGGGAAAGGGAATACACCATAGTATATACTGAATGAGCAATAACACAGGGAATGGCGGTGTCTCACAAATGGATGAGTTGTTTAAAGAGGGTTTATTCACCTTCACAGATGCGCACAATCCATAATACAAATAAGGCCAGCAATTGTTTAGATATAGCATTTAAGTTCCATTGCTTTTTGGGCCTGAAGTTTCCATAGCCTTGATCTATGTGTGTTTACAAACACATTGCATAGATTTACATTTTTTCTTTAGGCTTTCTGCTGCAGGTGTGTTTTTAAGGCACTTGTTTACCTGAGCACTTCTAGGTGTGTCATGGACAGCTTGTTTACCTAGGTATTTATTTTCCAAAAGATATAACAATTTATTTTCATAGCAATTTTCATTTGGCATGCCTTTCATTCATGTGTGTTTAGAAACACATTGCTTGAATGGGCTTTTCATACAAGATATAGCATTTCATTTTTCCAGATTTTGTATTCATGGCAGCACTAAAAGTTTCAGGTTTAGCCAACACAACTTTAGTGACTAGGGGGAATTCACAAGGAACTCCAACTCACCATAGGCAAGTTTTGTCACCAACTCAGAGTCGAGACACAATAAACAGGGAAGCTCATCCAATACAGAGGCTACAGTGGGGAAAAGATCCTCCATGCCACTAGTCAAGTAGTAAATCAGGGTGATAATCTAAAAGGTAGGCCATGGATGGATGAAGACAGATGGATGAAGACAATGAATAATGGAGCCAACAATAGCAAGCCAAGGTATGGTGGAATGATCACCTCTATTCTCCCTAAGGAGGGTACATACCAATAAGTATGAATAGTGAACTTCTAAGTCTGAGTAGGGACAATATAATATATATAATAGATCAACCAGGTCCAAATATCTATATGATCGCCAGATCATGACACTAAGTGCTAAGACATGCTATAAGAATAAGTATAAAAGCAATCTAACCATAACACCATGATATACCTGCTGAGTCATATACCTGAAAGCCCATCAACCTGTACCATCACCTGTCCTCTGGAACTGCTGCTGTAACTCTGGGCACTATTGGCTACTCTGTACCAATGGTATAATGGCTACATCGGTCATCTCTCTGAGTGTACTGAAACTCAGTCATGGCATGGGGAATACAACTGTTGTCCACAATCTGATAGTGATCCAATATAGATGCTCATCTCAGCATCTCAAATGCAAGGGAACTGGCTGAATAATGTACTGGAATGAGAAAAATAATGTATGGTAGCCCGGCTACTATATATGTGATAACAGGTCCCTTTGATCTACTTTAGTGGTCATTTGTTGGACATTAATAAAGTTATCTTATCTTATCTTATTTTATCTACAACCACAATTCTTTGCATACTCTACAATGTACATATAACATGCTCTTCACAAAATAGGTCTTCTCTTTAAAATGTAGAAGGTCTTACCTTTCATCTTGATCTACACATTTCCACAACCTTCCACATATAGCTCTTTTCCATTCCCAACAATCAAAATTTCAATGTTTCTCTTATCTTCCACAAACCAACAAATTGTTGAACTTTGGTTGCCATTAATGTCAACTAATGTCAAAGAGGATGTCAATTAATTCAGTTTGCATCATTAATGTCAACTGATGTCAAAGTGGATACAGCTTACCCATGCCAGTTTAAAGAAGAATATGGAAGCCACTTTGAAGAAGTATATGCACAAGATGGTGAAGGATATGGATGTCAGTTTGAAGAAGTATATCTAAAAGTTGCATCCAGTCTGAAGATGTGTGTCCAAGAATACATCATGCAAGATCAGTATGAAGAAGCATCTAAGGAAGAGACATCATGCAGATCCAATTCAAAGAAGTACATAAGCAATGTATCCTACTAGATGTGGTACTTGCACAGATATCAAGTTCACCAAGTCATACTCTCTCAAAGTAGCAACAAAAGAATTTGTTGGACAAAAGTACATGTGCACAAACCGCCAAGGAGTTGGTTAAACAAAGGTACAAGTGTGCAAGCATGTCGTGAAGAGATTTTGGAATGCGCAAGCATTGTTTGGTCAAATATTGGGAGTACGCAAACAGTAAGAAACAGCTAATGGTTGAACAGTCCCGAAAGCGTGCAAGTATTACCAACCAGAAGATTCTTTCAATTAGTGAAGGGCGCACAAGTTCCAAGAAGGGTGCGCTAAGTACAAGTTAGTTTATGCACAGATTCTACAAAAGTTCCAAGAAGGGTGCGCTAAGTACAAGTTAGTTTATGCAGAGATTCTGCAAAGTATTAATACATCAAGTGCACAAGTCCCACACGTAATGATACTACAAGGGTCAAAGTCCCACCAAGTAGAAGTTAGTTTATGCGTAGATTTCGCAAAGCATTAATACATTAGGTGTGCAACACCCACAAGAGATGGTACAGCAAGGGTCAAAGACTTACCAAGTCGAAGAGTAAGGATGCGCACATAACTTAAAGCAATGGTACATCAAGAGCAAAAGAGTACACCACTAAGGTGTAAGTCCCACTAAGTCGAGCACCATGAATGCGCAAGACCCACAAAGGATGACACATCAGCAGCACAGAAGATGACATGTGGCAAAAGCATAATCCGTGAAGTATGAAAGAAGGGATGCCACAACCAACTTGTGGTGGACATACAATCCGTGTAGGACATGTATAAATAGAGATACAAGTTGGAAATTTTAAGTAAGCTTGATGGCGTGATTGTAGAGCTTCGAGTGGAAAATACAGATTGATATTCGGGGAATCAAGGGCTCGAGGACAGAACAAGCATGATCTAGCGAGGAGCCGAGTGCGCACATGCAGCAGAATGAAATACTGATGGTGCGCAGAATGATGTTGTAGATCTGTGACGAATGTGCAAATACTGAAGCTAGAATCACAGAAGTATGCGCAAGTGCGTGAGGACCAAATGGCTGAATTGCTAGCAGCACGCAATCAGTCAAAAATGTTGTATGTCAGAAGCGCAGAGAGAGAACCGAAGTATATCAGATGATGCGCAGATGTTTGGTTGATACACGAAAATTGAAGTGAAGTGTGCAAAGTTGAAAAGTCCATCTGATGCGCAACAACAAAGCAGCAGCAGAATCCAGTAAGTGCATCATGATGAGGATGATTTGAGACAAGTGTAGTTAAACCGAAAGGATGAATCACTTGGTGCACAGTATGTCGCAGATTGTCTAAAAGACTGTGGCACTTAAGCAAAACAGACACATTCAAGTAAGTGCGTAGTTCCATCTGATACTGGTCCATTATCTCATAATAGCAAGCTATCAATTGAAAGCACAGTATCAGTTGGTGAGTGCAATTGCGCAGTAGCTCATCGACAGAGTGAACCTTTGCACAGACTGCAGGATCAACAGCACACAGTATATGAAGTAAGACATCAGCAGAAGTGTACAATTGAGTGGAATGAGAAGTCAAGTGATGTATGTAGCATAGTGACAGTGAATCGTTTGCATACGAAGGACGCGCACAACAAAACTAATATTAGATGATCAAAAGTGGGCACGAGTTGGAAGTTCAGTAAGTCATAATCTTATATTGGATATCTAGGCGGTAGGACGAGACAAGGAGCAGCAGGTTGTAGCCTCCTTCCAGTTGGTGTTGGAGAACACAGGGAGTTAGTGCTTCCTTAAAGTCGGTGCCTGTAAAACCAAGGGGTCGGTGCCTCCTTCCAGTTGGTGTTGGTAAACACAGAAAGTCGATGCTTCCTTGAATGTATTATTTTCATTACAAAAGAGCATTCTGTGGTTTTCTCCCATTTGGGTTTCCACGTCAAAATCCTGAGTGTTCTATGTTCTTTGTCTTGGTGCATATATGGATGAATGATTTTGTTTATATTGAATGCATAACTAAAGATCAAGATTAAGTTAAGACTAATATGTTAAAGAAGGTAAAAATTGTTGATAATTGCACTAATACTGATTAACCCCCGCCTCAGTATTAAATTGATTCCAACACAAATCAATCACTCTGATTATTCACATGCTGACGTGCAATAGAACCAATCTATGAAACCAAAAAAACATAAGCATACCTTCATGTTCCACGACATTTGCTTATCTCTTCTCAGACTGACCTTGGTTGTGTTTCTCACCCCATAACCACTCACTATAGTCCTTCCTCATATGGCTAAAGCTGTCATAATAAAATCATTTCACACTCTTACCAAATTTCCATAGACCTTTCAATGTGCCTCTGTTACCTTTTCCTTCTTGCTTAAGCTTTCCTTTACATATAAATTTGGTTGCAAAGACAATATTTGATGCTCCACTGTCACTACAACTTCTAATTCATTTTTTCCACATCCTTTTGAAGTAACCGAGTGCACAACTTATCAAAAGAAATAACATTGAACAATATGCATATTAGGTTGAGTAGTACCAACCAACCAAGTCAAGACACTTTTGACAACTACATAATAATTACGTCGATAGGTGTTAAAACAACACCTATCGATAGGTGTTAAAACAACACCTATCGATGTTATTCTCTCCACATTTGTGGAATGGAAGTCTATCTACAAAAGTCCTAGATTCATGAAGATTCTTTGTCGTCGTTTTTAATGCGGATTTTTATTCACGAATTTTTACAAGTTGTAGTTGCTTAAACTTGAGGGATATATTTTAATGACTCCACGGGTCGAATCTCACCAGCTTATGCACTTTCGCTCACGCTCGATGAGCTTCACCGCTATTCGAAATCTGGGCAGTAGTACCTGCTGTCGTGCGATTCGAACCATGGTCTCTCGGTTTACTTCTCTCGAGTATACAAGGTACCTGCCACCGTGCAATTCAAACCATGGCTCATCCTACCAAGGCAACTCTAAACTTTAAAGATATCCGTGTTCTTCTCTAAACTAGCGGTGAAGAAGGATCCCCTATTTGGTGGCAAAGTTGTGCCTGGGCCTTCATCCAAAGGGCTAGAGGTAGGAGCCTGAGCAATGTGTGATGAGGCTAAGCATGGTGGTTTGGCGACTAGAGAAGGGGTGAAGGACGGTGGAGCTATCGCGGGAGATAAATTTAATATTTTGATTAAGAGATGATTAAGATTCTAAACATAGATAAATTTAGATGCTGAGAGAATAAATCATATTTAGAAGAAATAATATGTATACATTGAGGGAGGTGAGTGTTTCCATTCTCTCCCCAAACCCTAATGTTTTTTACTCTAAAGATTTTGTTCTGGAGACATGTAAAGGAGAATGCCGCTTGATCCCTATCGGCATTCACCAACCACGTGTTACGCAATGTGCTAGTTAATAATTCAAAAGGGGGACCATTGCTTAACAGGGAATAAATTATCATAATAAAAATTTTGGACCATTTTGATCAGAAACATACTATGCCGGGGCTGATAGAAGCACTTTCGTCATTAAACGTCCAACTCAACACACATGGGCACTTTTGAGTTCAAACCTTCAGACATGAGAGCACTTGTGTTCATATCCAACAATGAATATCTGACTTGACTGTAGTCAGCACATCGAAAGCGGCACTCTAACAACTGACAACTGTCCCAATTCTGATCCAACCAACAACTACACATGGCAATAATGGCTACAACTGAATGTAACTTGTTATCTGTGTATAAACATGTCTGCTGTATAATAGTAATCTTCTTCTTGGTGCTTATATTTTTAACTCTTGAGCTTTTGCACTACTCAAACATATTTATTGATAAAATTGTTTGAGTCTTGACCTCATAACCCTCCTCAAGATTTTGGCATACATAGTATCTCTAACCTTACAGTCTCATTTTTTGTAGCTGATGTACATTGTAATATACCAAAGCTATAAAAATTGTTTGGCCTCCTCTGTTGCTTGCCTACTTTGTTTTCCATTGTTTGGCCTCCATCACAAACTTCCACATTCACTCAATAACCAGGAATTCTTTGGAGACTTCTTGATTGTCTCCTCTGCCTACATTTCGGGGCATAGAACAAAGTATAGGAACACGGACCCTGCTCTCCCCACTCACCTGCCCAAATAATTGTTGAAGACTCTGTTCTAACCTTTTTCTTAAAGGTCAAGCCTGACAACATGGACAACCAAGACTCCTGTGTTTGCAAAAATATCAAGCAAGGGAGACAATAATAGAGGTCAACTGCCAGATACATCAATTAAATTTAGGGAAAGAACTATCTTATTTTCAAAAGAAGCGAACTCCTATTCTGTAAGTATTCTCCCACTTTACACCACTAATCAATTTCTAAGCTATCAATTTCACTGGATTGCAGATTCAGGAAAAATACAAATTTAGAAAAAACCCGAAAAAGATTATTCAGACAGCCATTTCAAAAAAGAGTGTCTTGACTTGTATTACGTCAGTTCTATTCTGCTCTGAAGCATTCAGAATAAATTTAAAAGGCTATTAACATTTTAAAAATAATTTTAAAATTAGTAGGACAAAGTACAAACCAGTTTTAGAAACATCTGCCAGGAGTATGCTGCTATTCCCAATCTGCTAGCTTCTTCCTCCTGCTCACCAGTAATACTTGAAAAAGAAACTAAAGCTGTGGTGACCAGACAAAAGACAATAGCATAGGCGTGAGCAATGCAACCCAAAGCCACCATAATGCATTGACCTGAAACAATTTTGTTTAAGCAACACCTAGCTCAAGTAGAAGTATACTTCAGATTCTCAGAAAGGTATTAAATCTGAAAGAAAAGCTCACCCTTTACTTGTCCAGGACACTTTTGTATAGACTTGAATAGCTGCATAAACAGCTCAAGTTTGCTTCCAAATCAGCATAAAATAAAACACCAATGTACCAAACACTGTTTGGGTCAGGAAGTAAGCTGCTAGAGATTCATCTCTAGAATGGAAGAAGGTCAAGGGTTCTTACATTGGGGATTTTCATCTCTTGAACAAATACAATGTTGATCTCAGCATGCCTTAAGATGAACTCAACAGCATTTTCTCCTTTTTCCCAGCCAAAAGAATCAATCAACAAAATTACAGACTGGATTACTCAGAATATTATCACAACATATGCACTAGGAAGAATTCGAAATAAGTGACTACTTTACAAAGACAACAATAGAGAAGAAATATATGAAAATTGATTTTTTTGTAAATAACAAAAATTGAAGCAAAGAATTTACCAAGTGTATCATAGAGAGGGACACAGGTAATACTATGGCCAGAGCATGCCTACAAAACCAACTTGTAGATAAATTAGTTTCTAAAATCAATTCCACGCATTGAATATTCTGAATCATTTCACTAAGAAAGTAATGTATATCAGTTTGTCAGATGGCATACTAAACGGTTTGCAATTGTTTATCTATTCAAAATAGTGTTTTGTATTTCTCCATAAAAAGTCATTTATTGATAGCATTGCGAGGATTACTACTACACATTTGTTTTGCAACTCTCACTTTCAATTAATAGACACACTAGCCAAATATCCTGAGCTCTGCAAAATGATGCAGACATATTTATATTTTGCTTCATTCAACTGACATATAAATAAATCGGAGAGGAGTTGATCAGCAACTTGAAAGAGAGAGAAAATGATGGCTATATGGGAAAAGCATATCAAACAACTTAAAAACAAGTTAAGGAAAACCAATAAAGCAAGAAAATGAAAACTAAAAACTTACAGGTTGTCATACTATTGGAATCTATTTGTTGTAATGAATTTCTAACATGAAGAATGGTTAAAGGAGATGAATAAAAGACAACAAAAACAACATCTTTATTTTGTTACATACCTCCATTGCTATAATCCATTCAGGACAATTTATTCCATAAATTCCACAGCGTCCAAACTGTAAACCACAAATTTCATTCAGTCCCTTGAACACTTGGAAGATTAAAAGCTTTAAAAACATATAACGGTTGGAACAAGAAATGCATCATAAATTTCTTCTCAATGTTTGAGAAAGAAATATTTTCAATGAACATATAATATCATGAATTCCCATGCAATCATCTAACAAATATTCTACACTCTATGTTTCTTCAACTTACCGGCTCAATCCCACATGCACGCATAGCAGCTCCTACCTTTAACACCTGATCAAAGACCTCCGCATATGTTTGCCATACATATTTGCCTGCCTGTAAATCATACAGTTCCATCAATGATTTACCAAGAGTTTGAAAAGAAACAGACAAATTGGCCTTAGCATGACGGTAAATGATATAGGCTATACAAGGGGCATGGGGCACTTCTCATAGCAACTTGAGTATATAATGATTATGTTTTTCAATTAAGATACTTTTTTAACTGTGTGGTAAATTTAGTCTCGCTACCTCATTAATATATACAGTCAGCAATTAAATGAAGTTAGAAAACAAATTAGAATGAGCTAAAAATATATCAAATCTGAGTGGAAGGAATTTGCAATTAAATCTTAAGCAACAGTTTACTAAGCTTGTTAATTATGATACTTCTCAAAATAAATTGTGCAAAAGTCCTGTTATCACACCATAGTAGCTGGGCTACTATTTTTGCTGAGCAGATATCTGCACTTTTCAGAGCTTTGCTTTTACAGAGATCAGCTATGATGAGCTTGTTATTGGAGATCACTTATGGATCAGAGCAGTATATTGTATCAGATTTTTATTAGACCTTGTGCCAAGGCTGAGCCTTGAGACCCTTTGTTCCATACAGTTTCAGTTCAGTGCCCAGTGATATTATTGCAGCAGTGTTTCAGATGTTTATTGATGATTATTATGATATGATGTGACCTATGGACTTCTGATTATTGGCTTTGGATTATTATCTTGTTGTTTTAGTCATCTTCATAGCATTGACTTGGTATATGATTCATGATGTTGCAGTACCTTTTTAAAATAAAATGAAATATCTTGGATGATGTTATAAATATAAAATGGATGTATTACTTGCACACTTAGGTTTTCTGACAATACTCATCGGTTTCATTACCCTAATATGAGCATAGATATGGTCTTTCCTGACACCCTTGTCTGCTAGCTTAGGCACCACATTCATTTGACTCCATCCACCCATGACCTTCCTGATTTGGCTTTCACCCTTGACTTGCCTTCTTGATTTCTTGATACTGAAGACTTCTCATTTCTACCTCTGTGTTGGACCGCATCCATGTTTGTTTTGTGTCTCGGCTCTGAGTTGGTGACAGAACTTGCCATTGGTGAGTTGGATTGTATGCCTAAATCATTCTGGTCGGTTGTCCCGATATTTGGCACTGTGCAGAACTCCCCCTAGTCATTTGAGATGTTGGCTAAAACTGAAAGCCCGTGTAATACTTGTATTGGAAATGTATTATGAAAGCCTGTGAACTTAAAATTCTAGAATGTGTTTCTTAACACATGTGAATAAAGGCTATAGCAATGAACTGCTAAAATACCCCTCGAAGGGTATAAAAAGGTCCAAAAAGCAATGTTTACTCAAAAGTTATATCTATTATTGTTGACCTTGTAAATGTGAATATGCCTCGGATGCAAGCTGCGATTCGTTGTGCTTCTTAGCACATGTGAAATCCCAGAGGGGTCATATAGGCCAAAAAGCCATGGAAATGAAATGCATGATCCTAATGAACCTGGATCAACTTGATGTAAACATGATGCCTAAGTTGAATAAACACTCTCTAAACAACTTATCCATTTGTGAGGCACAGCCCTTCCCTTTGTTATTTTGTCCAGCACAGAGTGTAGCTTCCCCTTTCCTTGTCCAAAGTATCACTTAGTTGAGTTTGGTAAAGTCACCCACTTTGCCTATCATTTACCTTAGCCTTCATCCTTAGCTAGCAGTTAGGCCATGTCCAATGGGTGAGTCTGTCTTTAAAGCTTTTGTGCATGTAAAATATAAATAACATTGGAATATATATATGTATTAACTGCCACAGAATGATGTTTATACTTTAAGTTAAGTTGTGAGTATGATTAAAGGAACATGTCTTAGTCTATTGTCATAATCTTGCCTTTGGTTGTATTTTGACCTAGTCAAACATAGTTTGACCATGGTCATTCCTGGGATCCGTGATGAGATGGACCACTTATGCTTATGGATGATGATTTATGGTCCCACACACACCTTCTGATGATTCCATATGTTGGACATATGCTTTGGATGATGATTTGGTCAGTTTTATTATTATTTCCAGGTCATCATATTTTACACTGTCCAGGTATGGTGGACCCTGCAGTTGACCCAACAGGTCAACCCATGGTGTATGAGTACTCATTTCTGGTAGATTTGGGTCTTTTGGATCCATTGAGACACTTATCTTTCAGTTCTGGGCACTTCTAACAATAATAGTTGCAGTTATCCACCTGTTGACCAGTTTTGGGCATGCTAATCCAGCCTGTCCAGCAGAGGTTTGGAGACCAGTCGTTGCCTAGGGCGCTGTGTAGGATGGGGGTGGTCCAACTACTTGATTTTACCATTATACCCCCCTTCCAGATAGCATGGTGCACTCAGTTTAACAGCGAAGGCACCCTGGGTGGCAGTTTGGGGCATTTACAGGGTTTTAAGGAGGATTAAAAAATGGAATAAAAGGGTCACTAAGGAATTCGATTTGAACAATTGAGGCAAGGTTTTGGCACTTGGTCTTCTCAGAGGTCATCTATGGCAAACCCCCCATCTCCGAGATCAATTGGCATCAATCAGTGAGGTCCACAGTGGCCACAGGAGGCCTTTTACTGCTTCTCTCTCTCAGTTTTGGGGACAAGATTTGATCATTTGTGTCACATTGACATGTCATAGACTTATATTTTATATTATTTGTGCCATGGGGACGAGATAGTGAAGGGAATTAATACATCCTAGCCCCACCATGAGCTCCTAATGAGTTGTCTTGGTGTTGATGATGTGGCACATGTATTTTTATCCACCCCTATGTATGACATCACCCTCACTTAGTCACTTTTAGCTATAACATCATCCCTCTTTTGAGTGATCCATGTGGTATTATGTATTGGCTCATCTTAGTCATTGATTAGATTGTGAGATCTTTTAATATCAACCACTAGTTTCAAAAAGTGGTTTTGTGGTTTAGGGTTTTGGTCTTTATTATCCTATATAAGGAGGAGACCCCCCTATTGTAAAAGCACTGTTATCACACCATAGTAGCAGAGCTACTATTCTTGTACAGCAGATATCTGCACATTCCAGAGCTTCCATTTTTCCAGAGCATGGCTATATATTTTGGATCACTCATGATCAGAGCAGTACATTATTCAGATTTGTATACGACCTTGTGTCAAGGCTGAGCCTTGAGAGTTCAGATTTGATGTGACCACTTATCCCATTACAGTTTCAGTTCAGTGCCTAGAGATGTATTGCAGCAGTGTTTCAGATGATACATGATGATTATTATAATGATGATGTTGTATGATCTATGGATATGTTCTCACTGACTGTGGATTATTAGCTTGTTGATTTAGTCATGATCGTAGCATGTGCTTGGTATATTATTCCTGATGTGGCAAATTATTTAAAATGAACTGTAAATCATAAAATGGACAATTGCTTGCACATTTAGGTCATTTAACAAAACTTGCTGGTTTTTCACCTTACATAGACATGGTCTTTCCCGACACCAGTTGTCTGCTAGTGTAGGCTCCATATTCACTTGTCTCCATTCATACATGACCTTCCTGTTTGACTTTAAACCCTGACTTGTCTCATTTGGCTTTCTGATACTGAGGACTTCCCCATTTTTCTACCTCTGTGTTTGGACCACATCCCTGTTTAGTCAATGTCTCGGCTCTGAGTTGGTGACAGAACTTGCCTTTGGTGAGTTGGATTGTAGGCCTAAATCATTCTGGTCGGTTGTCCCGATGTTTGGCATTGGCTCGAACTCCCCCTAGTCACTTGAGATGTTGTTGGCTAAAACTGAAAGCTCATGTTCTACCTATGGAAACTAAAAAAAATTCGCCCATGGAAACAAAAAAAAGGGCAAGAGCAATGAAAAGCTAAAAATACTCCTCGAAAAGTATAAGAAAGGTCCAAAAAGCAATGGTTCTTAAAAGTTATATCTAAACAATTGCTGACCTTATAAATATGTGAAAAACATGCCCTGGATGCAAGCTGCAACTAGTTGTGCTTCTCAGCACATCTGAAATCCGAAGGGTTATGTAGGCCAAAAAGGCCATGGAATAAAATTGAATGATCCTAATGAACCTGGATCAACTTGATGTAGACATGACGCCTAAGTTGAATAAGCACTCTCTAAACAACTTATCCATTTGTGAGACACAGCCATCCCCCGTGTTCTTTTTGTCCAGCACAGAGTTTGTAGCTTCCCCCTTCTCCCAGTCCAAAGTATTTTTGAGTTAAGTTAGACAAGTCAAACCCTTGGCCCAACCTTGCTCCTAGCCTTCATCCTTCACTAGCAGTTTGACCATGTCCAATGGGTGAGTTTGTCATTTGAACTATTGTGCAAGTAATTTTATATAACAACGGAATATGTTAACTTGATTAATACCACTGAATGGAATTTATAATTTGAGCTTAGCTGTGGGAATGATTAGAGAAGCATTGTCTTAGTCTACTGATGTGATTTATCCTTGATTATATATTCTTGGGATCCGTGATGATGTGGACCATGTATGGATGATTATTGATGATGATTTATGGGCCCACATGTTTGATGATGATATCATATGATGGACATATGATGCAGATGATGTTTGATCCAGTTCAGCAGGTTTATTATTACTTCAGATCAGCAGATTATACATTGTCCATATATGGTGGACCCTACAGCAGGCCCATTAGGGCAACCCAGGGTGTATGAGTACTCATTCCTAGTGGATTTGGGTCTTCTGGATCCATTGAGACACTTATCTTTCAGTTCCGGGCACTTCTGACAGTGATTGATGCAGTTTTACACTTGTTGACCAGATTGGGGGCTGATTTCCCAGCCTGAGCAGCAGGGGCCCCGAGAGGCCAGTTCACCTAGGGCGCTGATGATGGAGGGGGTGGTCCAGCCACTTGTTATTACCATTTACCCGCCCTTCCGGAGAGCCTGGTGGGCTCAGATGGACAGCGCTAGCAACCTAGGAGGCAGTTTTGGCACTTTCACAATTCCCGAGGCAGTTAAAAAATGGGATAAAGTGGTCACTGAGGAAATCGATTTGGGCAATTGAGGCAAGGTTTTGGCATTTGGTCTTCACAGAGGTCTTCCAGGGCGGCATCACTATCTTCCAATCAGTTTTCACCATGTGGGTATGCCCAGATTGATCACAGGAGGACATTTACTGCTTGACTGTCATGGATTCTGAGGACAGTTTTGATCATTTATATTATATTGGACATATTTTATTATTTTATTGTGCCTTGGGGATGAGCTAGTAAGGATTAATACCTCCTAGCCCCACCATGAGCTTATATTGTCATGTCCTAGTCACCATGAGGTGGATTTTGGTACTTATCTTTCTCTAGTGGATGGCGTCACCCTCTTATTGTACCATCTAGTGAGGGCGCTATTGTTATATTGAGTGATCCATGTGATATATTGTTATGGGTCATCTTAGCCATTGATTGTATGATGAGATCTTTTAATCTCAACCACTGATTTGATGTAGTATTGAGGAGTGGTATAGGGTTTTGGTCTTTATTATCCTATATAAGGAGGAGACCCCCCATTGTATAGCTCACCTTTGGAGCTCTGGAATATTGGAATAGAAGAATTTTTGTGGAGCACATCTCTCTTGCATTGTGGATTCTCTTGCAAATTGAATATACAGTATCTCTTCTATGTATCATTGTGGATTTTGGTGCTTTTACTAATCTTTTGACAGGAAAGTCGAATTGGAGAGAGGAGGGCGACTTCATGAGGGTTATTGTTGGAGGGATCCACATATTCTCTCTTGGGTTGATCTTGTGACAGGGAGTATCATTATTGTATCTTCGTGGCATAGTTGATGCTTTCTATTACATCTTTCTACCATTTTCATAATCATCTTGCTTGACTTGTTTCTTTGATCTTGTCTTGTAGGAGGAGGACGATTTGGCTATCTTGGAGAAGGACGTTTTGGTTGGAGCACTTGGATCTCACTCTTGAATATACACATAGGAGAATGCTATCAACTTGCAAGGTGGCCACAAGCAATTGAGGTAAGATCTACAAGGTATGTGCCTCTTTCATCCATTCTATCTTCATTGGTCATAAAACCCTAATTAATCAAAACCCCAATTTTGGTATTTCTTAGATCTACTTAGATCTAGCCTTCCTCTTGAGAAAATATTGAAAACCCACCTCTATAGCATCCACCCCTAGTTGGATCTATAGTTTGGTGGTGATTGGCTTAAAATTAAGCCATTTTTCAAGGCAAAAAGACCTCTTTGACCCAAATCGCACTCCCTTGCAAGAGGCTTGTTTGGTTAGATCTAGCACATGGGTAGGTGAGATCCCACTTGATTTGAAATCTAGACACTTGATAACCTACCCCCACATCCTTACTTTGGTGAAAACTACCTTGTGGACATCTCTCCATGTTTTAAGGGGTTAAAACCCCCTTTTGATTTTCTTGGCACCTTAAAACTTAGATCTACTAAGATCCAGCCCTTGGATTGACTTGATCTTTTGGACATACATAGATCGGGGTACTAGCATCCCGGATCTACAATTTGGTGGCCATTGGACTTGATTTGGTCCACCAAACCCACTTTTTGGCCCTCCTTGAGCAAATCGCACCCCCTTGAAAATTTGAGTTTGTCCACTTCTAGGAGGTGGGTGTTTGAGATTTTCGTGGATTTGGAATCCCCATGCCTTGAAACCTAGGTCCATACTGTCTTCTTGTCACGATCCACCTTGGGGGTTGCATTCCTTGTTTCAAGGGATTGTGGTCCACTTAGGGTAATCACCTAAAAACCTAGATCTAGTAAGATCCAACCATTAGATCTCATTCAATCCACTTGACTTGGCTTCTAGGTGTCCCGATCTACACTGTGACATACTTTTTGACCCCATTAGCCCATTTAACAAGGCACTAGTCCATCACTAAGCAAGTCGCACTCCTTGGGATTTGTGTCACACCCTAGATCTAGTACATGGGTATTTCTATAATCAACTTAGACTCATAGATCTAGGCTATATCCAACCTATAGTACCAACTTCACACCTAACTTCACCTTGTGGGCCTACCTAGAACCATTTCACATTTCCCAAGAAATCTAGACCCACTTGTGTAAACACATGGTACTATACCTAGTCATCATACCCCACCATGTGGCCTAAACCATACATAGGTTGAAACATTAACAATCTCTTACACCACCCTCAACCATACCTTAACCCTTAGGTCCACTTAGCCTTGCATTGGTTTCCGTAACTCATTACTTACCTACCCTTAGAAACCTTTGTTTGGATCCAATCAACTGTGATCGGGGTATAGGGTCTCCCCCTTGGTCTAGTTACACCTTGACCTAAAGCGAAGAGTGCCTCAGTTGACGTGACTCCCACCTGCATTGGGAACCGTGGCATCTCTTGGGTCACCTCTTTAGTTGCCTGACTCCTCTACCGTCCCGGATGGGATACCTCTAGGGGCAACTACAAGTTGTGTGACAACAAGCACCTTTGGAGCTCTTGAAGATTCGAATAGAATACTTCTTTGTGGATCTACTTCTCTTGTCTTGATGGATTCTTTTGCACTTTGAATATACAGTATTTTCTCTATGTATCATTGTGGATCTTGGGGCTTGTTACCGAGCAAATTAGCAGGGCTAATTCCCAGTAAGCAAAACTAAGAATACTGACCCAATGTCACCTCGGTCACCATTCTAACTTCTTCGGAAGCCGAAACCATCCAAGGAGAAGTATCCTTATGCAATCTTTTAAGAACACTAAGATAACCACAAAATGTATTCTCTATGCAATCCTGCAGTTAGACCAACGCCTAATGGAGTCAAATTATGCTAATAATATTTAGCAAAGATCAATAGCCTACTTAAATCGTTCAATGAGATGTATGAGCGGGTATACATGCACCTAAAATAACCAATTTTGGATCAAAAGACTATATTGCTAACAAACCTCAACCATTAACCGAATATGCATTTAAGTAGTAGTTGCCAACGTCATATAGATGATTGCAAGTATAGTGGCAGAAATAAAATAAGATCATGCAAGGACCAAGAATTGTTCAACAAAAAAGTAAGACCAACAAACACATGTGCATCAAGTTTGTGCTTTGTCAAAGTCATTCATTGATCTATATAAGCATGTAAGTGTCAAATGAATGCAAGATTTTAATGACAAGTTCAATGTCTATATTTAAATATA
Organism: Larix kaempferi; assembly: GCA_027924585.1. Lineage (NCBI taxonomy): Eukaryota > Viridiplantae > Streptophyta > Pinopsida > Pinales > Pinaceae > Larix > Larix kaempferi. The sequence continues at coordinate 1,335,975 of BSBM01000703.1, read as the reverse complement.
GCAGCAGTAGATATCAGTTTTTATTTATCATTTAAGGAACATGAAAAAGACGTGTCATCAGCTGTAAGCACCTGAGTGTATATCAGTCCCAGTAGTTGATTATGGAGTGTATAAGAGCACTTTGAATACTTTAAAGATTCTTTATAATGTCAGTTTAACAACCAGCATACACCATCCAAAAAGTGTTTTTGACCAACATAAAGCTTCAGATCTGAAATAACAATTGCTGGGTAGAGTCTACGGCTGCCAAATATCATTCAATTAGTGACACTATCAGTTAAGTATAGAGTTTTGTGCAAAGGTTGATCACCAAAAAAGAGGTCTTATCAATTATGTATAGCATTCAACCTCACTTAATGTTTAGCATCAGCATTCATATACTTCATATCTGTATGGAGATAAAGTATGACAGCACAAGGTTAGTTAGAAAACTTCCATTCATTATCCAAAGCGTAAGCAAACCCAATACATTGATTGCAAAGTACCCAATAAGAAGTGCTTATACCAGATCACAAATGTCCAAATCAAAGATATGTCATTCAATCTAGGGCAAATGTGTTAATGTCAATTCACCACTTCCAGATCTGTATGTGTACCTCAAAGCATTAAAGCAGCAACCAATTATTGTTACATTACCATTTCAGATATTTTAATATCAATATTAAACCATTCCACAACTTAGTATACCCAGTAACCAGTTTTTAACCATTAGAAGGCAATTATAATTTGGACCAAAAATAAAACTCAGATCTGTACAATAAGGGGATGCAGCAGAGATGTACCTTTTATAGTGCATGTAAATGCCAAAACTAAAGCAGAAAAGCTAACTAAAGGTGACCTAAATTCGGGCTAACTTGAAAATTAAATTCTGATAATTTTTTGTTTTGTCTTACAGACTAGGGCAGCAGAGGATACAACGCACAGGGCGTGCAAAAATTTTGCAGACCTGTGTTGGGCTTCAAAAAAGGGCCTAGGATAGGGCAAAGAAAGGGGAAGGAGGGGTAGCAAACAAGGTGGAGAAAAGGGGATGAAAGTTAAGGGAAGGAATGGAGAAGGAGGAGGGTTGCGGACTGTAGAAGAAGGGAGCAGCGGAAAAGAATGGAGGGAGGCCATGGAGGAGAAGAGATGGGAGAGCTGGAGCAGTCAATCGGATGGAGTGAAAGGGCTTGGAAAGTGGCCAGCGAATGGAAAAAAAAGGTGGGCCGAAATTATAGGGCCCGAAATTATAGGGGCTGAAAATTTCGGGAGGCCCTAAAATGGCCAAAAAAGGATTTTTTGAAATTTTGTGAATTTTTAGGGTTTTGTTTTTAACATCTATAAACAAAACTAACTTAGAAAATTAAATAAATTAAACTAGCTAACATACAACCTATAACTCAAAAAAAACAAATAATCAAACCTAATAATTACAAGACAAACTCAGAATTTAGGTTTTAAAGAGTAGATGAACAACTAGGGCATCAATAGAAAACTACTCACCAAACCTAGGGCATCAATGAGAGGAAAAACTCTCCTTGAGATGGTACTTGGCAAGCTTGGCCAACTAGGGCTTACCTTTACAACCTCTAGGATTCGTAGAGGAAGCCTAGCCCTAGCAAGACTTGAAGACCTAAAGCTCAAGCTTGATTGCAATGGTAATCAATGACGAAAATAACATGCAAATCAAGAGAAAATGAAGCAACAATGGCTTCCATCCAACCCTAACAAGCATCACTTTCATACAATTGACATAGAGACATCAAACAAAAAGTATAGATACCTCCAAGTGCATGTGTTAAGCAAACAACTCTAGCCTCACCTTAGCAATGGCATGAACAAAAGAAAAACTTCCAAGAAATGCTTCAAACTTGCAAAATAACCTTCATCAAGGAGTGTTTTCCTTCAAAGAGCCCTAGTTAGGGCAAATACCAGACATAATGATCTTATCCCAAAAGTTGATGTCTAAAAATGAAATGAGGAGATCTAATTTATGTGATCTCACACTCACTTTTACATAAAGTAAAGTAAATTTAACATTAAAAATGTCAACTTAAAATTAGAATTAAAATAATATAAAAATAATCAAAGTAGTGGGTAAATTGGGTGTTTTCCCATATTTGACCCCTACTTGAGCAAAAATGGCTAAACAATGCCGAATTTGACGAAACGAAAGGCCAGACTGTACAGGGGGGGGTCGTCATGCCCCAACTAACCCCAACAGTGATGAAAAACACTCAACGGCCCCCCCTTTTAGCAAGCAAACAGTCAGCCAGGAAGACGACGCCATCCTCTGAAAGAGGGCCCAGAGGGAGGGCGCTGCTGAACTAAAAAGACCAGGAGGGTGTTGGATGTGCTCCGGAAGATAAGAGTGAGTATCAATGCTGGAAAAACCGCCGCTGGAATGTCGAAACAAGGTGGGGGGCATGTCACCCAGTGACCGACCCCTGGAAGACCCGAACACCAACCTCGGGGTTTCAAACCCTTTCATGACGCAGTCAACGATGCCATTAAACCATAGTACTTCCAGAAGAGAAGCCAGAGGGTCTGGCCATGCCCCTGCCTCAAAATGAGCTGGCTAAACACCCCTCCTGGTCAAGAAAAAGACACTCTCTCCCTAGGGAACCTCTACAGGTATGTTGGTGCTAATACCATCGTAACAGGGCTACTAGTCTTTTTTCTGCAGGGAGGCCAAATTAGTGAGGAGGAGGAGGATTTGAAGGAGGCTATTGTTGGGGGGACCTGTTATCACACCATAGTAGCAGGGCTACTATTCTTGTACAGCAGATATCTGCACATTCCAGAGCTTACATTATTCCAGAGCATGGCTATATATATTTTGGATCACTCATGATCAGAGCAGTGCATTATTCAGATTTATGTATGACCTTGTGTCAAGGCTGAGCCTTGATAATTCAGATTTGATGACTGATGTGACCACTTATCCCATTACAGTTTCAGTTCAGTGCCTAGAGATGTATTACAGCAGTGTTTCAGATGATGCATGATGATTATTATTATGATGATGTTGTATGATCTATGGATATGTTCTCACTGACTGTGGATTATTATCTTGTTGATTTAGTCATGATCATGGCATGTGCTTGGTATATTATTCCTGATGTGGCAAACTATTTAAAATGAACTGTAAATCATAAAATGGACAATTGCTTGCACATTTAGGTCATTTAACAAAACTTACTGGTTTTTCACCTTACATAGATATGGTCTTTCCCGATACCAGTTGTCTGCTAGTGTAGGCTCCATATTCACTTGTCTCCATCCATACATGACCTCCCTGTTTGACTGTAAGCCCTGACTTGTCTCATTTGACTTTCGGATACCGAGGACTTCCCCATTTTTCTACCTCGTTGTTTGGACCGCATCCCTGTTTATTCAGTGTCTCGGCTCTGAGTTGGTGACAGAACTTGCCTTTGGTGAGTTGGATTGTAGGCCTAAATCATTCTGGCCGGTTGTCCCGATGTTTGGCATTGGCTCGAACTCCCCTAGTCACTTGAGATGTTGTTGGCTAAAACTGAAAGCTCATGTTCTACCTATGGAAACTTAATAAATTCGCCCATGGAAACAAAAAAGGGCAAAAGCGATGAAAAGCTAAAAATACTCCTCGAAGAGTATAAGAAAGGTCCAAAAAGCAATGGTTCTTAAAAGCTATATCTAAACAATTGCTGACCTTATAAATATTTGAAAAACATGCCCTGGATGCAAGCTGCAACTAGTTGTGCTTTTCAGCACATCTGAAATCCGAAGGGTTATGTAGGCCAAAAAGGCCATGGAATAAAATTGAATGATCCTAATGAACCTGGATCAACTTGATGTAGACATGATGCCTAAGTTGAATAAGCACTCTCTAAACAACTTATCCATTTGTGAGGCACAGCCATTCCCCGTGTTCTTTTGTCCAACACAGAGTTTGTAGCTTCCCCCTTCTCCCAGTCCAAAGTATTTTTGAGTTAAGTTAGACAAGTCAAACCCTTGGCCCAACCTTGCTCCTAGCCTTCATCCTTCACTAGCAGTTTGACCATGTCCAATGGGTGAGTTTGTCATTTGAACTGTTGTGCAAGTAATTTTATATAACAACGGAATATGTTAAGTTGTTAACTTGATTAATGCCACTGAATGGAATTTATACTTTGAGCTTAACTGTGAGAATGATTAGAGAAGCATTGTCTTAGTCTACTGATGTGATTTATCCTTGATTATATATTCTTGAGATCCGTGATGATGTGGACCATGTCTGGATGATTATTGATGATGATTGATGGGCATACATGTTTGATGATGATATCTTATGATGGACATATGATGCAGATGATGTTTGATCCAGTTCAGCAGGTTTATTACTACTTCAGATCAGCAGATTATACATTGTCCATATATGGTGGACCCTACAGCTGATCCATTAGGGCAACCCATGGTGTATGAGTACACATTTCTAGTGGATTTGGGTCTTCTGGATCCATTGAGACACCTATCTTTCAGTTCCGGGCACTTCTGACAGTGATTGATGCAGTTTTACACTTGTTGACCAGATTTGGGGCTGATTTCCCAGCCTGAGCAGCAGGGGCCCCGAGAGGCCAGTTCACCTAGGGCGCTGATGATGGAGGGGGTGGTCCAGCCACTTGTTTTTACCATTTACCCCCCCTTCTGGAGAGCCTGGTGGGCTCAGATGGACAGCGCTAGCACCCTAGGAGGCAGTTTTGGCACTTTCACAGTTACCGAGGCAGTTAAAAAATGGGATAAAGTGGTCACTGAGGAAATCGATTTGGGCAATTGAGGCAAGGATTTGGCATTTGGTCTTCACAGAGGTCTTCCAGGGTGGCATCACTACCTTCCAGTCAGTTTTCACCATGTGGGTATGCCCAGATTGATCACAGGAGGACATTTACTGCTTGACTGTCATGGATTCTAAGGACAGTTTTGATCATTTATATTATATTGGACATATTTTATTATTTTATTGTGCCTTGGGGATGAGCTAGAAAGGATTGATACCTCCTAGCCCCACCATGTGCTTATGTTATCATGTCCTAGTCATCATGAGGTGGATTTTGGCACCTACATTTCTCTAGTGGATGACGTCACCCCCTTATTGTACCATTTAGTGGGGGCGCTATCATTATGTTGGGTGATCCATGTGATATATTGTTATGATTTATTGTTAGCCGTTGATTAGATCTTATGATCTTTTAATCTTAGCCACTCATGTAAAAAGTGGTTATGATTGTACTCTCTCCCCATCCTATTTAAGGAGGGAGCCTCTCATTGTAAAATCATCTGGAGATTTTTGGCTCTTGGCTCTTGGAATAAAATTTCTATCTTTTGGAGTACATGCTTGGATTGGAGTGGATGTTGGTTGTTTCGATTGTAAATGCTTTTGTCCATTGCACTGGACGATCTATTGTAGCTATCTTGCATATTTGCCATATTTTATTTACAGGTTAAGAGGGCGATTTTGGACAAGGGCGAATTGGTGGGGAGGCTTGCCCTTCAATCTTGGAAGAAGTCGCTTTGGTTTAACAGGGAGTAGTTTTGCCTTTGTGTCAACTATTCTATGTTTCTCTCTCTCTCTTGCTTGTATCTACCTTCAACATGTTAAACTGATTGATGCTTTGCTCCTTGGCTTGACAGGTTAGAAGGAATCACATGTGGCTTGGAAAAATCGATTTGGCAAGAAGGCTTCAACAAATTCTCCATTTGATCTTTGGCAAAGTAATCCTCGTCTCAACTAGCATTCATCTCTTCATCCAGGTATGTTCCAAGAGGTATGATCTTCTCTTCCTTGAATCTTCCATAATTTCTAGATCATAAAAACCCTAATCAATTAAAACCCTTGTTTTTGGTATTTCTTAGATCTACATAGATCTAGCCTTGTTCTTGAAGAGATATTGAAAACCCACCTCTATAGCATCCACCCCTAGTTGGATCTATAGTTTGGTGGTGATTGGCTAAAAATTGACCCACTTTTCAAGGCAAAAAGCCCTCCTTGACCCAAATCGCACTTCCTAGAGAGAGGCTTGTTTGGTTAGATCTAGCACATGGGTAGGTGAGATCTCACTTGATTTGCATTCTAGACACTTGATAACCTAGCCCCAGATTCTTACTTTGGTGAAAACTACCTTGTGGACATCTCTCCATGTTTTGAGGGGTTAAAACCCCCTTCTGATTTTCTTGGCACCTTAAAACTCAGATCTACTAAGATCTAGCCCTTGGATTGACTTGATCTTTTGGACATACATAGATCGGGGTACTAGCATTTCGGATCTACAGTTTGGTGGCCATTGGACTTGATTTGGTCCACCAAACCCACTTTTTGGCCTTCCTTGAGCAAGTCGCACCCCCTTGAAAATCTGAGTTTGTCCACTTCTAGGAGGTGGGTGTTTGAGATTTTCGTGGATTTGGAATGCCCATGCCTTGAAACCTAGGTCTATACTGTCTTTTTGTCACGATCCGCCTTGGGGGTTGCATTCCTTGTTTCAAGGGATTGTGATCCACTTAGGGTCATCACTAAAAAAACCTAGATCTAGTAAGATCCAACCACTGGATCTCATTCAACCCACTTGACTTGGCTTCTAGGTGTCCCGATCTACAGTTTGACATACTTTTTGACCCCATTAGCCCATCAAACAAGGCACTAGTCCACCACTAAGCAAGTCGCACTCCTTGGGATTTGTGTCAAAACCCTAGATCTAGTATGTGGGTGGTCCTAGAATCAACCTAGATTCATAGATCTAGCCTTTGTCCAACTTATAGTACCAACTTCACACCTAACTTCACCTTGTGGGCCCACCTAGAACCATTTCACACTTCCCAAGAAAACAAGACCCACTTGTGTAAACACATGGTACTATACCTAGTCATCATACCCCATCATGTGGCCTAAACCATACATAGGTTGAAACACTAACTATCCATTACACCACCTTCAACCATTCCTTAACTCTTAGGTCCACTTAACCTTGCATTGGTTTCCGTAACTCATCATTTACCTACCCTTAGAAACCTTTGTTTGGATCCAATCAACTGTGATTGGTTATAGGGTCTCCCCCTAGGTCTTGTTACAGCTTGACCTAAAGCGAAGAGTGCCTCGGTTGACGTGACTCCCACCTTTCCTTGGGAACCGTGGTATCTCTTGGGTCACCTCTTTAGTTGCCTGTCTCCTCTACCGTCCCGGATGGGATACCTCTAGGGGCAACTACAAGTTGTGTGATAACAGGACCCACATATCTTCTCTTGGGTTGATCTTTGTGACAGGGAGTATCATTATTGTATCTTTGTGACATAGTTGATGCTTTCTATTACATCTTTTCATCATTTTCATAATTTTTCTACTTGGCTTGTTTCTAACTTGATCTTGTCTTGTAGGAGGAGGACGATTTGGCTATCTTTGGAGGAGGACGTTTCGGCTTGGAGCATTAGATCTCACTCATGAATATACACATAGGGCAATGCTATCAATTTGCAAAGTGGCCACAAGCAATTGAGGTATGTTCTGCAAGATATGTACCTAGATCCATTCATTCTTCTTCATTGGTCATCAAACCCTTAAAATCAAAACCCTCATTTTACTTTTTTCCTAGATCTACTTGGATCTAAATTGGCTTTGGGGATAATATTTAAAACCCACCTCTATAGTATCCACGGCAATTCGGATCTATAGTTTGGTGGTGACTAGCCTCCATTTGACCCACTTCCCAAGGCACCTAGCCCTCCTTGAGGAAAATCGCATTCCTTGAGGGAGGCTAGTTGGACTAGTTCCTTGACATGGGTAGGTGAGATCCCGCTTGATTTGGATAGATCCACCTTGATAACCTACCCCTAGTGCTTCACCTTGTTTATTTTTCAGCTTGTGAGCCCCATTCCTCAATTGGAGGGTTGAGCCCCACTTGGGTCACTTGGTGATGCATTTTCAATCTTAGATCTATGGAGATCTAGCTCATATTGGGGCATGCCATTTCAAACCCACCTTGATAATTGCCTTAACTACCCCAATCTACATTTTGGTGAAATTTGGACTCCATTTGGCCCTTGATCTAAGGCACTAGTCTCCCTTGGGGCAATTCGTATTTCTTGGGGTTAGTGTTCTTTTGCTAGATCCCATATGTGGGTGTTGCCTATCTCATCTTAGATCCATAGATCTACATCATTGCATACCCCTTAGTGCCATCTCACCCCTAACTTTACCTTGTGGGCCCCATTTGGACCATTTTCCACTTTTTAAGGAGTGGGCCCCACTTGTGTCTTTTCTTGGTACTAGATCTAATTCAATTGAGATTCATAAGTGGCCCTAATCACTCATTGGTTTAAACACTTGTCACCTACACTTAAACTCTTGGGTCCACTTAATCTAACTCACTCATTGGTTTCCGTAACTCAACTTACACATTTCCCTAGGAACCTTTGGGTTAGCTAATCTTCATTAATTGGCTAGGGTCTCCCCCTTGATCTTGATTAGTCTCGATCTAAAGTGAAGAGTGCCTCGGTTATCCTGACACTCGGCTTGCATTCCGAACCGTTGCATCTCTTGGGTCACCTCTTTAGTTGTCCGTCTCCTCTACCATCCCGGATGGGATACCTTTAGGAACAACTACAAGTTGTGTGATAACAAGTCCATAAAATCAAATCCGTGAATATTAGCAAGACCCTCATCGAGTATTTATAAAATGTATTTTCACAAGCTGCAGAAGATAAGCAGTGTGCCAATCTCCAAGTACCTAATATTGTTTGATAGGTGGTAGAGAATGACAACAAAGTATACTTTGGAGCCACCCTTGGGGTGTGTTGTCGCCGAAACACGCACCTGGGGGTTGCCGAGGGAGAAATCTTCAAGCCGCTTGGTACGCTCCTTGGGGGCAAGTCTTGAGTTGAGATACTGTCACTCAACACTCAACTCCGTCTAGGCCAACTCCTAGCGAAGCCAAGGGGGGTTGTCCCTAAGAAAAGAAAACTATGGCTTTTATGCTGAGCTATGAAAATGGAATTAATTCTAGAAGTTTGAAATGATTACTGAAACAAGAAAGCAACAACACGTGATTTAAGATAGCAGCAGAGAATAAGATTAACCACGACACATAGTTGTTTAAGCAAAAGATAGTGAATTGATAGACCAATGCCAAAGTAGTGTAAATGGAGTCTGTTGAAAAAAAAAAAGTTGTGCGAGTGCTTCTTGGTCAGTTTTAATTATTATGGATGATTGGATTACGGGAACGGGAAATTTCCAAAATACCAAGAAGGTAAGGGGAATATAACCGGATTTGCCAAGTGTGGTTTTACACATGAAATGTGGGCTAGATCGAAGTCCCAGGGGTGTGTCCAACACTACACCAAATGAGGGTGTAGCCTGACGAGGCCTCGTAGTCACTATCTAGTTGTTCTCGCTTCACTGCAATTTTTGCTCACAAATGGTCAAGATTGAGACGTCAAATTTCCGTCTGTTTAAGGGGACTAGCTTTTATTAAATGTGAGTTTTTTTAATTATATGTGAAAGCTTATTGAGTGCAACAAATCTCGTTTCTGGTTGCTCCAAAGCTCAAGCAAGCCTAAAATGCACAAGAGCATACGCAGAGATTTGTGCAAAGTATTCGTTCCAATTCAATGAAAAGCAACTTGCAAAGGTAAACAAATGTTTTGCTAATTACTAAAGGCTTGTTATCACATCCATTGTAGTCAGGCTACCATGATTGTAGAGCAGTTCATTGTATATTTTTGAGCCAAACCTTTACACAATTTTGGTGAGATTAGCCTATGATGAGCAGTATTGTTGATGATCACTCACATATCAGAGCAGCCCCAGATCAGACATGCAGTGAACCTTATGCCAAGACTGAGCCTCATGACCTCAGATTTGATGACCAAGGTGACCTTTTATTCCATACAGAGTAGTGCAGTGCCCAGAGTTTCAGTAATAGTGTTTCCAGTGGTTATTGATGATCTAGATGGCAGGTACAAGTATATGGCCCAACAGGTATATAGTGTGCATTGGTTATGATTGTCTTGCTCTTTTGGTCATCTTAGTAGCTTGACTTAGTATCTAGTGGTCATAATCTGGCAGTATATATATATAGATATATATATATATATATATATATAGAGAGAGAGAGAGAGAGAGAGAGAGATGGTTGTAAATGATTATCTAAATGGTCTTATTACTCAGAACTAGAAGCTCTTGTTTATACTCGTTGGTTTTACCCTCTTAGTAGTGTGGGCATGTTCATTCCCATCGTTTATGGCTTGCTAGCTTAAGCATCACCTTCACTTTTCCCATCCATCTGTTCTCTCTCATATCTTTGGTTTTCCACCATGACTTACACCTCAGCCTGTGATATAGAGGACCTCCACACTTTTGTCTCTATGTTGGATAGCATCCTTGTTAGTTTGTGTCTCGGCTCTGAGTTGGCAAAAGAACTTACCGAAGCCTTGATCCTTCTGGGCCAGGAGAACCCGTTGGTGTTGGATCCTGAGCTTAGGTGTGTTGGATTTGATACCTCGATCACCCTAGTCGGTTGCCCCAATGTTTGGTCCAGATTGTGGATAATCCCCCTAGTTGTTTGAGTTGTGTTGGCTAAACCTGAAGCAGATAGTACTACCATCATTACATGCATATAGAAACTATTATCTTATCTTTTGTGTAAGCCCATGGAAACAAATTAAAATTGTGCTTCTCAGCACAATGAAAGAGGGCTATGGAAACTAAAATGTTAAAGCTCCCTGGATCGAAGCTGCAATTAGTTGTGCTTCTAAGCACATGCAAAATCCAAAAGGTCCCAAAGGCCTAAAAAGCAGTGTTTGAAACTTAAATGTATGCTAAATCCAAAGACTGTTGGCCAGAAATTAAATGTAACAATTAATACCTCACGGGGCCTACGGGTTGGGATGTGAGATGGAGTGAGGGACATGTTGTCACCTAAACTCTAGTTACCCCTATGGATGTATCTACTCATGGATGGCAATAGGGAAGGGCAACTCAAAAGGTGCAACCACGATCACCTCGACCTCCAATATATGGTTGTCACGCCAGTCAAGGCAACCTTCACTTTATGTTATCTAGCCCAGACAACAAAGGGGGAGACCCGATCTACTCCCGACAGGAGAGATCAAAACCAAGACACCAAATCAAGTCAATTCTAAGTGAAGTAAGGTGTATGGTTTATCCTAGACCTTAGGATGAAGTCACAAGACAAGTGAGGGGTTCAATGAGTATAGCTTTGGTTCATTATTGATGTGAAAGTGACTTATGATTTATGAAATAGGATCCAAGATTAAAGTACTAGTTCAATGTGAGAAAATCCACTGCCTTGGGAACCGTGTCCAATGCAGGGTAGTTTAAGGGTTGAATTGGGGCTAACTAGTATAAGTGACAAGCTTGATAATGAAGTATGATGGCATCAAAGGGTTTAGCACACCAATCAAGGGTCAAACCACAAGTTAATCCAACAATCTAGGAAAGTCGAATTGACTTGGAGAGAGACCGGTGCCTTGGGAATTGGGATAATGGAGTCAAAGTAAAGTTAACTTGTGGTTAAGTACTCCTATTGCATGAGACAAGTGGGCAATTAAAGTCTTGATGGATGAATAGGTCTAGATCTAGGTTAGACATAAGTGGACCACAATCCCTTAAAACAAGGAATGCTATCCCCAAGGCAAGATTTGACAAGGTGACCTACTAGACCTAGGTTTTGAATTACTCCCGTTCCAAATCCACAAAAATCCCCTGTACCCATGTCCTAGAAGTGGGTCAATTCACTTCTCCAAGGTGGTGCGACTTTATCCAAAGAGGCTAAAAAGTGGGACAAGTGGGGTCAAGACAAGTCCAATGGCATCCAAACTTTAGATCCGAGTAGGTTAATCAAGTAGGAGTGTGTATCTACAATTTCAAGGCAATCTGATCACTAGATCTTACTAGATCTAAGTTTAAAGATACCAAGTGGTCCAAAATGGGGATTAAATCCCTTAAAATGTGGAATAGGGCCCAGAAGGTAGAAATCAGAAAAGTGACAATCTGGGGGTAGGTTATTGGATGTGTAGATCATGAATCAAGTGGGATCTCAACTACCCACATACTAGATCTAGGTCAACCCACCAAACTAGGAAGTGCGCCCTTGCTTGGAGAGGCTAAATGCCTTGGGAAGAGGGTCAAATCGAGGCCAATCCTCACCAAACTATAGATCCGGGATGCCGTGAATACTATAGAGGTGGGTTTTCAATATCTTACCCAAGAAGCCACTAGATCTTAGTAGATCTGAAAAAATGTAAAAATGAGGGTCTGAAGAAATGAGGGTCTGAAGAAATAAGGGTTTTATCAATTTATGAGTTATGTCAATGGATTGGATCAAGATAAGAGAAACAAACCTGTGGATCTTACCTGGGTAACCTTGCAGATGCCTTGATGATGATGATCTATGCAAACCCGATCAATTTGAGAAGCTTTAAGGTAGTTTTCTATGCAATCGATTTAGTCCAAGAAGCCAATGCGCCCTCCCTCCTGCACAACAAACGTCAACAATATCAGATTTGATGCAATCAAGAGATAAGACTAATGCCACAAGAGAAGTAACAGAAAGATAGCATAGATCACAATGATACTAATGATAACCCCCTAATACAAGCAAATGCCAAGAAAGTCGATTTGATGAAGCCTTGCAAAATCGCCCTTGTTGAAGTCGCCCTCCTGTAGACAAGACAATGATTTTCAAAAGAGATAGATCTTACCACAAATTCCAATTGCTAGGTTGCAATAGACTTTCCAATCACCATCTAAGAACACTAGATGCAAAGGAGACCACAAGAATTTCCAAAAGAAAGTTTTTCTATACCAATAATCCAAGATCCAAAGACCCCTTACAATGAGAAGCTCTCTCCTTTAAATAGGAAGGAGAGGCATCAAAATCCTAACCACTTTTTGAATGAGTGGCTAAGATTAAAAGATACAAATGTCTAATCAATGGTTGAGATGAGCTCAACAATAAAATACATGGATCACTAATAAAATATAATATAAGTGGACAAAATCGCCCTAGAAGAAGGGAATCCCACCAAATCATGATGACAAAATATAATAGGAAGCTTCTGGTGGGTCCAAGGGGTAATTTTAGCCGCCCTTGGTCAATCCCCATAGCACAATAATAATAAAATAGTCATCAATATACCAAATCGTGCCTCTATGGTCAAATCATAGGCATCAAAAGACCTCAGAAATCATCAGAAAGTGCCATAAGTGATGGATGCGGGCCCCGATGAAGCTGAAACTGCTGGAGGAGGTGTGGAAGACATCGATCCATCATCACTGATCATCCCATGCCATATCATTTCCTCAGTAGCCCAAATCGATTTCCTCAATAGCCATTTCTACCAATCCCGAAATGCCTCGGGAAGCGCGAAATTGCCCCAAACTGCCTCCTGGAGTGCCTGCGCTGTCAATGTGAGGGCACCAGTGTGTCCAGGAGGGGTGTAATATGGTAAAAACAAGTGGCTGGACCACCCCCTCCAAGCACAGTGCCCTAGGTCAACCGGATAAAAATCACATCCGCTCTGACAGGGCCTCCGACAAACCAAAACTGCACTGGGATAGCCTACTGAGGCTCAATCATCACTGTAAGTGCCCGGAACTGAATACAAACTGTCTCATTGGACTCAGAAGGTCCAAATCCATCCAACATATGACCTCATACACCATATGAGTCTCTGCATGATCAATATATATACCCAATATACCGGAACAGGTCAAATAATACTAATCTGTAAATGATCAAATACTGCTGTAAACCATGAATCATCATCATAACCCTGTAGTTGCTGCATAGAATCATCATGTATATGTACATACACCATATATCATCAATCCATATCATCACAAGGTCCAACCATCTCATGTCCCATGGCTGACCTTGGTCAAACTAGGTTTGACCAAGTCAACATGACCAAATATAACTCAGACCATCATCGGAAGTTGTTGCAAAGTGTCAAAGGTTAATGCATGCTCTACAACTTATTCAAATAACAATTATAACACAGAGTAATCATTACTGGCGATCTAAATCCAAATATATAATGTCATTAATTATTATTATTACTCAGACTAGACTTTCAAGATCATACTCACTCATAGCTGTGATCAATTTGCTAGTGAAGGGTGAAGGCTAAAATAACTGGCTAGGCTAAGGGATGACTTGACTGACTTAACTTTGTGACACTTTGGCAAAGGAAAAGGGAATACACACCATAGTATATACTGAATGAGCAACACCACAGGGAATGGCAATGTCTCGCAAATGGATAAGTTGTTCAGAGAGTGCTTATTCAACTTAGGCATCATGTCTACATCAAGTTGATCCAGGTTCATTAGGATCATTCAATTTCATTTCATGGCCTTTTTGGCCTACATAACCCTTCGGATCTCAGGTATGCTGATAAGCACAACTAGTTGCAGCTTGCATCCAAGGCATGTTTTTATACATGTATAAGGTCAGCAACTATTTAGATATAGCATTTAAGAATCATTGCTTTTTGGACCTTTCTTATACTCTTCGAGGAGTATTTTTCAGCAGTTCATCGCTCTTGCCCTTTTTAGTTTACATGGGCGAATTTATCAGTTTCCATAAATCGTACATGAGCTTTCAGTTTTAGGCAACAACATCTCAAGTGACTAGGGGGAGTTCGAGCCAATGCCAAACATCGAGACAACCGACCAGAATGATTTAGGCCTACAAGCCAACTCACCAAAGGTAAGTTTTGTCACCAACTCAGAGTCGAGACACAATAAACAGGGAAGCTCATCCAATACAGAGGCTACAGTGGGGGAAAGTCCTCCATGCCACTAGTCAAGTAGTAAGTCAGGGTGATAAACTAAAAGGTAGGCAATGGATGGATGAAGACAATGAATAATGGAGCCAACACTAGCAAGCCAAGGTATGGTGGAATGATCACCTCTATTCTCCCTAAGGAGGGTAAAACCAATGAGTATGAATAGTGAACTTCTAAGTCTGAGTAGGGGCAATATAATAAACTACTGCTGTAACTCTGGCCACTACTGACTGCTCTGTACCAATGGTATAATTGCTACATCGGTCATCTCTCTAAGTGTCCTGAGACTCAGTCATGGCATGGGGAATACAACTGTTGTCCAAAATCGGATAGTGATCCAATATAGATGCTCATCTCAGCATCTCCAATGTAAAGGAATTGGCTGAATAGTGTACTAGCATCAAAAAAATAATGTATGGTAGCCCGGCTACTATATATGTGATAACAGGACAGTTAATTCTAACTATCCCCTAAAACCTCAAGTTACAGTTAGTTGTGCACCTAGTTACGCCAGTTCTAGCAAAAATCCTCACGAAGCTGGATTCAGCTTGGATGTGAGCTGTAGACATTTGCCAAGGTTGAATAAGCACCTCTCTAAACAACTTATTCCATTTGTGAGACACTTCCATTCCCTGTGTGTTTATTATCCGAAATATGCTTAAGTGTGTATTCCCTTTCCCTTATCCAAAGTATCACAGTGTTGAGTCAGTCAAGTCATCCCCTTATCCTAGCCTTGCATTCTTCACCCTCACCCTTTGCTAGCAAAATGTTCACATCTAAAGAACGAGTAATTTTTGAGGTTCTATTTTGAGTAAATGATTATTTAAACTTATATTTGATATAATTATTGATTAACCGCCAGTGAAATGATGCTTACTACTTCAAGTCTTGCTATTAGAATTATTAAAAGAGCATGCTTTAACCATTTGCACTTGCAGCATCAAGCATTTCTAGCCTGGGTCATATTTTGATCAATCTTGACCTGGTCAAACCTAGTTTGACCAAGTCAACCATGGGGATCTAAGATGAGTTGGACCAGAGATGTTCGAGGATGATGATTTATGGTCCTTTGATGCACCTTTGTTAGTTCCATAGAGTGGACACAGGTTTCATATGATGGTTGATATATTTTTTTATGGATATTATTATTCTCAGACCATTATTTTTATATTGTCCAGGTATGGTTGAGACCACAAATGATTATACAGGTTGCCACAGGGTGTATGGGTACTCATCTCTAGTACATTTGGACCTTCTGAGTCCATTGGAACACTCAGATATTAGTTACAGGCACTCCTAGTGATGATATAGTCAAATTGCCACTTTTCTCCAGTTTTGCCATGCAGAAATGGCTTGTCCAGCAGTTGCATTGATCTAGCACGTTCCCTAGGGCGCTACTGAGGAGATGGGGGGTCCAGCCACTTGTTATTACCATATTACCCCATCTCCAGACATTTTGGTGCAGTCAAATTTGTGTCTGGGACACCAGGCAGAGATCTACAGGCATTTTGATGATTTACCGGTGGTTTTCTAAGGATTAAAAATGGGATAAAAAGGTCAGTGAGGAAATCGATTTGGGAAATTGAGGCAAGTAATTGGCATGAGGTTTGTTCAGAGGTCATTTGTGATGCATCCCACACCTTCCAGCTCAGCTTACAGCATTCAATGGGGTCCACACACTCTCCGAGTTGCTATTTGATGCATTATTCTGTCATTGAGGGGGGGCACGATTTGGTCACTTAGTCACTTTGTGATGTGGATGAGTTATATCTTTTATCATTATGCCATGGGATGATGCTAATGAAGGACATTAATACCTCCTAGCCCCACCATGTGCTCCTTACACTTGTCCTAGTCGTATTTTATGTGGTGCGACCCCCCCTTAGGGCCACTTTAGTGAGTACGCACCCCCCTTTGTGAGTTGATCCATGTGTTATTGCTCCGGCTCATCTTAGTCGTCGATTGTATTGTGTTTATCTTTTGATCTCCACCACTCGTTCATAAAGTGGTTAGGGTGTTGGTCTCTCTCATTCCTATTTAAGGAAGAGACCCCCCTCATTGTAAAGGCACCTTTGGGCTCTTTAACTCTTGGAATAAAAATACTATTTTGCATATCTACTTCTTCCGGCTTTGATGAATGCTCTTGCAAGTGAATATACAATCTTTTCTCTGTGTTATCATTGTGGATCTAGCTTATTCCAAACGTTTTTTTCTGCAGGGAGGCCGTATGGTAGAAGAGGAGGGTGAATTGAACAGGGCGCTATTGTGGGGAAACCCCATATGTCTCTCTCGGATCAACCTTTGTCTCAAGGAGTATCTTTATTGTATCTTCGTGACATTTTGTTGCTATTTGTTTCATCTTTTCTTCCGTATAGTTTCTTTCATGCTTGATCAATTCTCATTATAGATCGTTTTTGGCAGGGAAGGCTGCACTGGTCACTCTGGAAGGATAGCGATTCTACTTGGGGAAGCTGGATCTCACTCTTGATTGCCTAACTTTGGGAAGATTATCATTTTGCAAGGCAATCACAAGATTTTGAGGTAAGATCTACAAGGTACGTATTGGTTTTCATGTATTTTACCCATTGGTCACTTCAAACCCTCATTGTTAAAACCTTGATTTTATAGATCTGATAGATCTGGCGATAATTTGGGCTTAATAACTAAAACCGACCTCTTAAATAATTAATGAACCTTGGAGACCAAATTTAGTGGGGATCTGACTCCATTTACCCCTCGATCTAAGGCATTGGATCTCTCCAAGGGACGTCACACTTGTGGGTTAGTGGTCTTTTTCGAGATCTATCATCTAGGTGTTGCTATTTTGTCTTCAAAACCTCAGATCTATAGCTTAGCCACCCCTCTAGTGCCATTCACACCTGAATTTCACCTAGTGGGCCCCATTTCACTCATTTTCCTTAATTTAAGGGTAGGCCCCACTTGGATCCTTTTTAATTGGCATTAGATCTATCTGGATCTACTTCTCTAATCTCATAAGTGGCATATTTATTTCATGGTTGAGCATTTATCCCTTCTATAAGCCTCCTCAACCAAGCCCTAACTTTATTTGTCCACTTATATTCCTTAGATCTAGATCTACTTACTCTTGCTCTCTCTCTCTTTTCAACTTCACATTTCCCTAGAAGGTCTTGAGTAGGTTCGCTAGCCTCCATTGGTTAGCTATGGTCTCCCCCTTGGTCTTGCATTGATATGATCTAAAGTGAAGAGTGCCTTGATTAGCATGACAAGCATTTATCCTTGGGAATCGTGGCTGTCTTAGGTCACCTCTTTAGTTGTCCAACACCTCTACCATCCTGGATAGGATCACCTTTTGGGACAACTACAAGTTGTGTGATAACAAGGCCAAGAATCTCTTTTGCCATAATCGAGCAAGCTTTTTCGGTACTGTTATCACGCAACTTGTAGTTGCCCCTAAAGGATGATCCTATCACGGATGGTAGAGGAGCCAAGCAACTAAAGAGGTGACCTAAGAGGGCCTCGATCCCCAGATAGATTGGTTGTCACACCAATCGAGGCACTCTTCGCTTTATGCCACCAAAGCCCAAGGTAGCAAAGGGGGAGACCCCGATCTATCCCAACAGGAGAGATCTAAACCCAACCACCAAATCAAACTATGAAGCAATAGACTACGTAAGGTGATGGATACAAAACCCTAGATCTAAGGGATGAAATCACTATAGAGGTTATGTTTGGGTTGAGAGGCTTAGGAGAGATGAAATATCAACCCAATATGTTTGATTACAATGACTTAGAGGTTTATGTGGAGATCTAGGATCTAGGTGCTAGTATAAATGCTCAAATCTAACTACCTTGAGAAACGTGACCAAGGTACAAGGTCTGGATAAGGTTAGGGCTCTCTAGCACCTAAGAGAAGTGACTTGATTATAGATATGACAGTATTGACATACACATGCCAAAATTGGATTCCGGAACAACCCAAAAGACAACAAATCCAAAGAGGGCGAGCTGGTAGAAGGCCAGTGCCTAGGGGAAAGGCTAGATGGAGTCCTCTAGGGGTGATGCCCTAGGTAACCCACCTAGGGCTAAGCCTTAAGGTAAAAACCCAGAAATGGTTTGCCGAAATTTTAAGTTATTAGACCCAGAGAATTTTTAAAATTTTTAGAGTTAGGGTTTGAACAATGAAATTATATGACTAATGGATTAGAAATTTAAAACAGAAGCTTTGGAGTAGATCTTACCCGGAAAATCTTGTAGATGCCTTGCAGGTGATGATCTATCCCTTCTCGATCAATTTGAGATGATTTGATGGTGTCTGCAAGTGAAATCGATTTGCTCAAATTAGGTAGTGCACCCCTCTTCCCTGCACAAACAAACTATCAATGTAAGATTTGATGCCCAGGAAAAATGAACTGTAAATGCAAAAGAAATAGAGGAGAGCATATCAAAGATCAAAGATGCTATTGAAAACCCCTTGATTACACAATGCCTTCAAGAGAAACGAGTTGGAGAAGCCCACAAAAATGCCCAAGTGAAGTCGCCCTCTTGCATTAAAACACTATCTTCCACGAAAACATTTGGATCCACAAACAATATCTCAAATGCTAAGAGAAATAGACTTTCCAATCAAATACAAGAACATCCCACAAAGAAGATCCAAGAATTTCTGCAAAAATTCTTTTATTCCAAGGGCCAAAGTCCCTAACAACGAGGGGGTCCTCTCTCTTAAATAGATTTGAGAGAGACCAAAACCCTAACCACTTTTTGAACAAGTGGTTGAGATTAAAAGATACATCATAGATCATCAATAGTGGAGATCTTTTTATTTTTAAATTACATGGATCAATGACTAAGTCTACAGAGGGGGGTGCACTTTTGCCCAAGGACGCCCTAGGATGGGCCAAAATAATATATAAGCAATTATATTCTCAATAGTAGTGACTATTGGTTCTCAAATTACAACTCGATTTGTGAACCCACGCGGCATATAGCTCTCATTTTCATCTAGCATTTGTAGAGTGTTGTGTCACGTTTTGCGCAAACATCCCCCTCATCTATTGTGGAACATTCGAAAAGCGCTAAGCTACAAACCTTCTTCCTTGACGTCGGCTCCTCCCTTTTTTTATTTCATTTATTATGGTGAATGTGTAAAAAAAATCGTGGGCAACTTTGTCCTTTGAATTTGGCAACGGCTTGCAACACGGTTGAATTCGAGGGCGACTTCTTTTTAATTTGTCGTCTCCAAAATAAAAACCGAAAAATCATGTGACGAATACATACAAGCGGTTAGTCTTTTCTTCATACAACGAACAAGCACCTAGTCTTTTCTTCATACAGCGGACGAGTAACTAGATGGCTACAATTTCTTTGAATTCGCCCTCGTCTCTTTTAATCAATCGGCTTCTAATCTGGCAACTGGATGTGGCTCATACAATGGCGATTTCAGATATTAGCGGCTCATACAGTGACCTCTACTAATCATAGCAGCAACTAGTGATATAAAATCGTAATGGTGATGACTATATCTAGGCAAGATCAATCGGTGATTTCATCTTTAAATCCTAAATATTAATTCATAGCAGCGGCTAGCGAAAATTCAAAAAATGAAAGCGGACAGATATAGCGGCACAGCATTGATGGCTCAAGATCTCGATCTTCATTAATTGTGTTAACCACTAACTCGATCCCTTGGCACTGCTTTCGCCCTTGAATCGATGGCCAGGCCAAGATGCTCATCTAATCTGATACCATATTTCGAGAACCGAAAAAACAAGAAATCCTAGAGCGGGTGGCATTACAGAACACATGATCTCAATAACACATGAAACAATATTATTATGAGACTGTACGGTACCACAATACATTGAGGATCCTTGCTCTTATAAAGAGCTTGAGAGACCTAAACCCTAATACATAAAACCTAATAATTAACCTAAGTCACTGATGTGACTTTATTATATTAATGTAGCCTTATATATTGACACTTATATTATCCTAAATTAGCATTTCTCATCCGCTAGGACTACTCTTACAATGGTTTTTATCTTATTGTGTTGTTATCTTGCCTAATCTTGGAGGGATATGAATAGATTGAAACACACTAATACCAAGGTTCAGAGTAGTTTTTTGGAAAACCATTTCTCAGGTACGCTACGAAATACTAATTCCCTGACCAAGTGCAGAGTCTATACAGCATTGGAGACTTAGGCCTGAGTTAATGCCCACAATTACTCAGAAAGTTTGCCTTATCTTATGTACTGTCTGAACCAATAATAAAAGATGTCAGTTTCAAATGCTTATAAGTTTCAGATTTCTGACTTTAATCTCCAATGTCAGGTTTATTCTTTTACCTATGATTTTCCAATTTCAGTCCTGTTCCAGTTAGCAGGTTCTTATTTCAAGTCATATCAGCACATTTCTAGCTGGTTAGTTGTAATCGTTTGGATTCATAACAGGCTTTGGTTACAGACTGCAATTCCTTCATCCAGAGTCACTACAGTGGTCTTTGGCATTGTTTAGATGCCTCTGTATTATCTCTCTCTGAAGCTTGCATTGTAAATATGTTTTTAAAGAGGTCATAGGTTTTGTTAGTGCATTTCAGAAATTACCGTTTGATGAGGTATCTGCTCAAACCAAGCCCAATACTTTTATGCTAGTTATTGAGGCTAACAATGTTTCTGCAAGAGCTTACTTTGACATTATTGCCACTTTGAGTGCACTAAGATAGCTAAGCCATTCATTTTTGTACTTTTATGTTTTTTTTGTATCATATCAGAAATCATTTTTTACCAGAAAAAAAAAAATGCAAAGCTTACCTTTCCATTATGAATTTCCCTGCGACCAACCATCCTCCTAAAGGAATTCTTTTTACAAGCAGTGCTGCAAATAGAGAGAATGGACTTAGTTTTATAAAACAAAGACTCCATGCTTATTTACATAAAAATTTATGTTTTGATTACACATAAAATTAAGAGTCCCTACAAAACGTTGTCAACATCCAAATAAAAACTAAAGCAATTTTATAAGAAGAGGTTCCAATCTGAACATCATGGTTAGAACTTTTATTTATGTACCTTATCTGAGGTGTGATCATCATGTTTACACTATAGCCATATCACATGTTAGTATTGTTTTTTTTCCAAAAATACTTCATATATTTACAAAATATATTCACATCAACAGAAAATAAGAAACGGAGGGTATATACGATAGCCAGCAACAGAGGCTAACAAATTGGCATCCTTGATCAACAAACATTATTTTTCCAACAGCTGCATATTTACCTCTTCCCTCCACAATTGAATACCTCAATCTCAAAAACATTTCTTATTACTACATGGTTCTTAGGTCAGTTATGGTCTGCTATGTAACTGACTTGTATGTGTCAATATAATCATGCAAGGTGTCGGATCATTTCCTTTTCAGTTTTTTAAGCTGGAATTATCAGAATAGGTCCTTTCACTATAAAGGACACCACGTCAGGTGCATACACCTTTTTTGTCTTGAATATGCAACTGAAATTCTACCTTGAGAAAGTTATTTGTGTTTTGTTTCTGTTCTTATGGATTCTCGCCTGATATTCACCATTATGCTCCACCTGAGCCATATGCAGTTGGTATCTCGGGTAAGATCCAGCACCTCCTTACCCGTGCTTAAACTTTATTCTTCTAGACACGAATTTCAATACAGAATTGTCCACCAATCCCTATTGTGTCAGTTTCATCGTGAATCTTAATTTACCCAGCAGTGCATGTCACCTTCCGAAAAGACACCTGTTCAATATCTACTCATTTGAATTATTGAAGAGTTGTTCAACATTCCCTCTGCATGAATTTTACACAAGTTTCAAATCCTTTTTGTCTATCATTGTCCCTTTTTAAACAATAACATGTCTGAGTTTGTCTTGTAACCCTACCTTAATTCTGGCGAAGTAAATTGACGATCGATTTGACGTCTTCCCCTGCAGATTTCACAACTTCTTCCCCCCTGCTATTTTACTTTTCTCAAAGACCCTTCACATACCCCACCATTGCACTCTGCATTGCAATAATCACTGCACCAGAACCTGCATCCTTCATCAATCTATCCAAATGGGATGAGACAATTAAAAGACAGGCACCACTATCTAGGTAATTTTCCAAACAACTCGTGGAAAAGTACACCATTCTATGGATCATAGGCCGTTGGAGTCACCTTAGCAAACCTGAATGCCTACTTTCACTAACATTGTAGAATGAATGGCCTTATGAAAATCGAAGAATGGGCATTGTTACCTATTACCCCTTCACATGTATGGGGTTACTTGATCATGATTCCTATGTGATCTTCCATCACATCCAGCAGTTCCACAGATAAGATTTATGGTTTTCCCATAGACACTTGAGAGAGACACTTTTAGCCACCTCAGAGATGTTTCCAGCCTATTTAGCCTACCTTGCTACTTGACAGAAACAAACAGGGACATCCAGTGTTATGACATCACATCCAGCAGTTCCATAGATGACATCTATGGATTGCCCATAGACACTTGACAGACACTTTCAGCTAGCTCAAAGATGCTTCTAGCCTACTTTGCCCACCTTGCCACTTGAGAGAGACAGATAAGGACATCCAGTTGGTACCAGTGTTATGACATATCCTCCAAATGTTATGTCCACAAATAAGAAAGCATTTTACCAGAAGTCACATAACCATAGACACTTTCAGCTAGCTCAGAAACCCTTGTTTGACTTAATTGGACCCTCACCTACATTTCGGGAGTTGATTTGGAGCTTTAGAAGCCTCTGTAGGTTCACTCATGCCAAGAAAGACTAGAAGTTTCTCTCAAACCCCAAATCGTCCCCCTCCTTTTTGACTATTTGTCCCTCTCAAGCAAACCGTCTGCCCTCCTTGAGCTAGTGCCCTCTCCTTTTGGCGTTCCTCAACCACTTTGTGTTATTTTTATTATTATTTCTCATGTCAAGATGGAATTGTTAGGGATTTAAATCTTTTGGGTAGGGTTTTGAGTCTTCTAGAAGTAAAAACTTAATTTTTAAGGAGAAGAGATTGAGCTTCTAAAGCTATAAAAGGAAAGCTCCTCCCTCATTTCATTTGTTGGTTGTTGGTACTACAAGAGAGCTATCTTTGTAAAAGGAATTTCTTAAATTTTCTTTGGCTTTGGAGGTCATATCTTGGAGCTTCTCATTGGTGATGGAAATTTTCTTGTTCATGGTTCTTCTATTGGAGGTAACATTGTGCTAGCATTGTGTTCTATTTCTCTTGAGCATCTTTAAGGGCATTATTGTCCAAAGGGATTGGATCTAAGATAGAGTTTTATTATAGGTTCAATTGATTTTCTTGCATAGAAGGAGATTTTTATTTGTACTAATCCTCATTAAGATTTTGCAAATTTAACCCCTTTTAGTGTAGGGTTTCACTCAAGTAAGAAGTAGAGGAGCCCATCTTACCTTTGTGATTTTGCATGATTATAGCTTCTAATACATCTATGAAGGGTTGGAGGCTTTGAGCACTTATTCTTCCTAGGTTATCTTTGTGGAACAAGTCCACTGGAAAAATTCTTTGTTGACTCTGTAGCTCTAAAAACAGATAAGTCACTTGTCTCCCTTATTTCTCTTGCAACCATCCATAAAATCAAGAGCAAATCTCTCTTAATTTCTATGTTTTAGTTGGTGAAATCTAACACTAAAATAAACTCCAAAAATATTTCAGATTTCACCTAGATCTATTGGTTAAATATAAATATCTTGGGTAGATCTTTTGATGTTTTGAATTTTCCCTTACATGGAAAATTTATTAAAATTCAAAAAAGTTGTTCATTATTCCTTGGAATACCATAGACAAAAAAATTTGGGAAAATTAACATAAAATAAAAATATGGAAATAACTGTTATTGCCTACCCTTCATTTTCAGATTTATTTTCCATAAAAAATTATAAAATAAAATTCATGCTTCATTGAATATCATCTAGATTGAGAAATTTAATATTTATCTTGTGATTAGACACCATTTCTGAATTTTTCTTGAAGTGTTTACTATAATTTCTGCAATCTGGAATTTTCCTAAAATATAGGAATTTTTCCAGACTTAGTAATTCTAGAAAATTTCATTGTTTTATCTCACAATAAGAATTACTTTGCTGCAATTTTCTGCATTTCCAGCAATATATAGCTCATAATTTGCATAATCTAGTTGGGAAAAATTTACAAGTTGAAGAGTTATTTTTAGTAAATTTCCTAGCTATTTTAATTCTGGAATTGTCTACATTTTTACTATTTTTAGTAATTTCCATAATTAAACTTTCTTTGTTGCACCTAAAGAAATTGAACATAAGACACAAGGAGGAAATTTCCAATGGTTCTAACCACTTAACCCTTCGAGCTATAATCACTAAGAACTAATAATCGGGGAGGCAGGTGCGGGAGGGATTATTTTTTATCTCGGAGGAAGAAAAGTTGCAGACTTTAGCTGGGGATTAGGTGCACAAACAAACAATGAAGCAGAGTGGTTGGCGCTATATTATTCTCTTGAGCTAGCCTTATCTTTAAACATAGTAAAGTTACAAGCGATTGGCGATTCCAGGCATGTAATCCAGAGCATGAAAAAAAATAACAATTTGAAAGGAGCAAATTGACAAAATCTCCGAAAAAGGATCGAAAATCTTCCCCTCCCAATCGACATTCTCTTTTTTCATGTTCTAAGAAGCCTCAATTCAACAGCCGACAGGCTTGCCAATATTGGAACCACTTTGGGAAAGGGCCACCTTCTTCAAAACAATGTCTCAAATCATAAGTTCATTCCATAATTATCATGCCATAAAACTCATCGACCTAACAAGGAGTTCAAATTTGAATTGCTCAGGATGGAGGATAGCGTCCCGTGGAAGGCACATGGTAGTTTGGACTCGCGTTCCCCAACAAGTGGCGAGTACCAAGACAGGTGGCACCTCACCTAACTCCAGAGCTCCCACGCCCCAGCATTTATTGCTGTAGGGCGGTCATAGAAGGCCCTCTCTCGCAATGGATCAGCACAATTGTCTCCCGCTCAGCCCTAGCCTTCAGCAGCTCAGCATTTCCGCAGCAGAGTTCAAGTTTCGGCAGCCTGAAGAAGACCATCGCCGCAGCTCAATGGAGGGGATCAGGCAAGCGATTGCCACTCTCAGTCAGGTTACATCAGAGGTTAAAGTCTATCTCTGCAGGACATACTCAGCGGTTTGCAACACAGTTGATCAGAATAAGGAACAAAACACGGAGTTTAAATATATTCACTCTCGTCTCTTGCGTGGAGTCCCGCCTGGACGATGTTGAAAGAAACACTATAGAGCTATTGGGGAAGGTTGATAGCATAAAGGAGGACCTCTCAGTCTTCATTAGCAAAACTCAGTACAGCCAGATGCAGGAAGCACCGTCGGTTAACCAGGGAAGAATGGAAGCTACCTCCTTCTTGCAGCAGAATTATAGATAGATTATCTTCTCATAAATTTTGGAATGCTCTCTGCAGGTTTCTCTAAAATTATCTCCCTCTGAATGTATTTTTGTATTCTGTTATGTAGCCAGTTTGTAAGGATATATCCCAGTAGAATGAATACGAACTTCAGGATAATTAGGAGCAAAGATTTTCAGAGACAAACTCCTTGTAAAATCTGCAATTTTCCTCCTTTTGAAGCAGATTTATGGCTCAAATTTTGTACTGAATGGCTGTGCACAGCCTTTTATATATATATATAAAATACTCTGTTTTTGTTAAAAAAAAAGAACTAATAATCTAAGTGTTATTGATTGTGTCTTGGCATTTGGATTCATCTAGCTTAAGTGGTTATTGCTATTCTTACTAGGTCAATGGTTGTTATACTTGATTAATAAGATATAAATGATTTAGTGGAATAATTAAGACACATTGCTAATTGTTATATATCACTTGTGGATTTCGTAAATTGTCTTATTCATATTGAATATCTTGAGAAGCATTGCTATTGAGTTTACCAATGTTACTGAATATTAGAAGTAAATTCCTAAGCTAAGCTTGAACATCTATTGTTAATGACTATCTCACATGTTGTTTAAGCTTTTTCCAAGTGCCTGAGCTAAATTTGTATCAAACATGGTACTTAGCAATAGTCTAGATTAAGTATGCTTTACGGGCAGATAGGATTACAAAGAAGAGTTCAACTGGGAAAAGTCCTTTCGAGCTTGTATACGGCCTTGATGTCACTTTGCCCATTCACCTAAAGCTTCCGGTACATCAGCTGCTTCAAGACTTCAATTCAAATCAAGATGCAGTGCAAAATAGAGTTAATCAGTTGGTAGAATTGGATGAGAACAGAAGGAAGGCACTTGACCAGTGTATTAGGAATCAAGATAAAATTAAATGGACCTTTGACAAGTCTACTAGACCAAGGCCTTTTCAGATTAGTGATGTAGTTTTACTATGGTACAAGCGACAGGATAAGTTGGGCAAGCATGAGAAGTTCGATAGCGACAGGTCCATACATTATACATGAGCTAGCAGGCGCAAATTCTTTTTTCCTAAATGACATGGATGGTGAGAAGTTGATTCTCCCTGTGAATGGTCGACTCGAGTTGTTCTTCAGCAACAATATCTAAGTGCCCATGGGGGCATATCAGGATTTTTCTAAACTTTTACCCTTTGCATCTTATTCTTTATTCTTTACATTACTTTTGTATATTACTGTTGTACTATAGTTTGTAACTTTGTATAGTAGTTTTTTGTATACTAACCTTTGTTGTAAAATTAGCTTTCTTTTGTAAATAGTTATTTCTACTTTTGTAACTAGTGTTTTGTAGATTAATCTTGTACATTATTTTACAACTTAGTTTCATTTGGCATCTTTTATATATGTGAAACTGATGGATCTTAGTTTTGTGCAGGACCTAGAGTTTTCGAAGTTCTCACCTACTCTATTTGATTAAAGATCAATCAAAGCACGCGTCCCTATATGGAGCCAGATGTTTCCTACTAAGTTGTACTTAGTTGGATTTCAAGTGAGCCAGCAAAGTTTGAACAAGGAAACTTGTTCATGATCAGAGTTCAGAAGTCCTTCAGGCCTTCTAGGCGCTTTTATTTTTTCCACATGTTCATACCCCCTTGGAAGAATTATAATAAAGTGTGCTAGCATGGACCTTTCGTAAAGAACTTGGCCTTCCTAGGACTTCACCATCAAGCCGAGTATTCCAAGGTGTTTTTTCCGTTGTTAATTATGCACTGCTGAACAAGTTGTGTATAATTTTCGAGTTTTTTACCTGCTCCTCCAAAGCTGGAATGCCCTTCTTGGTGGTTAGGCCTTATGAGGTGATTAAAGTTCACATGTCAATGTATATTAACATGCTAGACACTAATATTGAGTCATATGGACATGTGTTAGGTCCCCTAGGATTTTTTTTGAATTCTGAGAAAAATATTTTTTCCCATAAAATTAGACTATTTTTAATAGTTTAATTGGAAAAATTAAAATTGTAATAAAAGTGTGGTTTGTGGACATAATTTGTCAAGTGGATGTTCGTTTTCTAAGCCAGAGCACCCACTAAACCCATAAACCCACTTATCCTAAGTTTCGAGTGAATATTTATCTCTGAAAATATTATTTACTCGAAAAATTCCAAAAAGACCAATTTAATTGGCAAATAAGACATAATAAAGTCAAAATGGAGATGCCTTGGATCAAGGAAGTTTGTTGGATTCATATCTCTAATGATTGGCAATCAAATACAAGAAAATATTGGAGCATCTCTTCACCGATTTGATTGAGGATTAGATCTCTATCAAAGTGGGGTGCATTCCTCATGGAGAGGTGGCGCCATCCTACAAAGAGGAGATCAATCACATCCCACTCTCTACTCTAGAACTCGCCCTTGCTTCACATTGGGCTGCCACTTGTACCATTCGCCCTCCTTGATGAACTCGCCCTCTTTGGCTCCTTTAAGCAAGGTCTTTCCTCACTATTCTTTATGAAGTGTGGAACCTCTGCTTCCATTGTAAACTTGCTTTTGAATATTGTTAATAAAATAAGGCTTTGGAGGTCTCATTGTGTCTTCTTTCAAGTTGGATGGTCATTGTTCCATGTGATAAGTGAGGTAGCTGTAGAATTCAATCTTTGCATTTGTTCTTGCTTTGTCAATCTTTAGCCTAATACAATTAGTTTTGATCAATAGGATTGAGTAGTGTTGTTTCATTGTTCAATTAAATTTTCTATTTTAAAGATTTAGGATTTTGCATGCTTGTTTGCTTATGGGTATGCTCTCTTTATTTTTTATCTAGAATTTTACTATAAGATTTGACAAGTTTTGTGCAAGTGTGAAGGGATCCGTAGATACTTCATTGGATTTTGCGAGAGATCTTGCTTGCTTCTCTTGCTCTCCAACTCTTTGTGAGAAGCATAGTCTTTCTCGGAGCTACAAAGTAACTCCATTGCCCATTTCTCAAAGGGGGCACTTCTTCACCTTCTTCTCTCAATTTCTCAAACATTTTCCAGTTACTTCCTCTTGTGCTTTAGATCTACATTACTAGAAAGTTAATTTCTTTTTTAGATCTAATTTATAAGAGTAGATTACATAGATCTAAAAGTTCATAAAGTTTATCATTCAAAAGGGTACATCTAGCTTAGAAACTAGTTGGTTTTGCAAGTCTTTTCAAAGCAAATTTTTAACTTGTTAATCAATTAGTTTCCTTTCGTGTTTAAAGAGTTGAAATCTAGCATTTGAGTGCCTTATTGGCTGCCTTTTCAAGGTTGTCCAAGACCCTAAGAGAGTTGTCTTTCTAGCCAATTCATCTTAGTTATTTGCTTTATTAAACCAGTTTTTTAACTTGGAATTTTTAGGGCTTTTTCTAAAGTGATTTTGCGCACTTTTGCAAATAATATTGTTTGTTGGTTTTTGTTTAGTTTTCTTTCGAGTTTAAAGAGTTGAAATCTATCATGAGTGCCTTATTGACTGCCTTTTCAAGATTGTCCAAGACCCTAAAAGAGTTGTCTTTCTAGCCAATTCATCTTAGTTATTTGCTTTATTAAACTAGTTTTTTAACGTAGAATTTTTAGGGTTTTTCTAAAGTGATTTTGGGCACTTTTGCTACTAATATTGTATGCTGGTTTCTGTTTTAATGTAGCAGAAAATGAGACTTTGGAGGTCCTATTTGAACAAGATCAAACAAGACGAGACCTTCTTGAACCATCTCTTTTCTTCCAAGCTTTTCTTAAGAGCTTTTTGTAACCTCTTTCCTCCAAAATCTATAACGAGAAAAGAGGAGTTCTTTTTAGTTTAGTTTGCATTGTAATCTCACAATAAAAATCGCTTTTGAAGTGAGCTCATAGGAGCTTGCTTCCCATCCCCCCAGGGGAGATTTGCATCGGTGTCTATTTTATGGTTTTTTGTCTCTTTATTTTTCTAATCTTTACTTTAGTTTTATTCGGTTAAAATTAACTAA
This sequence comes from Larix kaempferi, assembly GCA_027924585.1. NCBI lineage: Eukaryota > Viridiplantae > Streptophyta > Pinopsida > Pinales > Pinaceae > Larix > Larix kaempferi. The sequence goes on along the minus strand of BSBM01000703.1, from coordinate 1,305,770 downwards.
GATTAACTAAAATTTAACGTATGATGTAAGGTCGTTTGCCCCTACAGGGCAATAGGGTGGTCACTCCACCGCAACTATGGATGGTAGCGGGCAATGGAGGTCATACAGAGTCATTATTTGAGGCTCGCCAAGCTATTCAGGGCACCTGCTCTTGAGGCTGGCTAGTGAAAATCTATAAAGTGAAATAAATGTTAAATCTTGAATTTGAAAGCTGACAAATAAATAAATTGCTAAAAGGTTGCTTGTGTAGAGCCTATTGGAAACATTCTCATCACTCTACCCATTTGTGAGACACCACCATTTCTCATGTTATTTTCTATCCAGTATATGTGTAGGTGGTCTCCCTAGTTCCTTCATCCGAGAGATTGCAGTGTTGAGGTTGTTGAGTCCTTCCCTTAGCCTAACCTTTGTTTTTCCATCTTCACCCATGGTTAGCAAATTGTTTAAGTCAGTAAACGAGCATACACTTGAAAATCCTGCTTATAGTAGCTATTTGCTTTGATCTAGACTTATCTTATTTATATTATTTTACATGCTTAAGCCAGTTAAACAGCATTATATGCTCTAGTCTAGCTACTGATATAATTGAAGGAGCATATCATAACCATTTGTACTTGCAACAACAGGTATTCATGGTCTCGATAATTATTTTGATCATTCTTGACCTGGTCAACCCAGTTTGACCAAGTCAACCACAGGGTCTAGGATGCGTTTGGGCAGACTGTTAGTTTTTCACTTGTTTAGCATAATATTAAACAATCTAATCACTGAAAGAAATACAAGCACAACAAACACAAAGAATACAATATTTCTCCCACGGAAACCACAATGGAGAAAACCCTAGCAAAACTTCCTCAATATAGAATTCACAAGTACAAAATAAAACCCCAAGACAAAATCAGCTCCTCTCCTTCACTTGTGAGAACTTCTCTCTCTCCTATGTGAACTTGAGTGAGTGAGATGAGTGTTACAAATGAGCAGCTCAATCCCCTATTTATACTTAACAAGTGACTTGACCTTTTTACTAATTAGGTCGGCTTTAATTCTCCTAACTAGGCCGACCTGTACACTTTACAATAAAATATACTTTTCTAGTTATTTCCAGGCCGACCTAGCAGTTAGGGCTTACATTAACTCTTTCAATGACTCTTACATTGACTCTTTCAATGACTCTTACATTATCAATTACATCAATGACATCTCCCGAAGGAGGAATACAATAATACAATAGACAAATACATTTAGAATATCTTTCGTAGTTACATTTCTTTAACACTCCCTCTTAACTAGGAAGGTATTCTGCGGGCAACATCAACAGCTGTCCAACTGACTTGTGAATCTCTATATGTCGTAGGAAGTTTTTGGAACATCATCATATGTCTGGGGTATTATCAACATCATATGTTGGAACATCATCATCATCTGCTGGAATATCACCATCAATATCATCATCATCGTCTACTGGAATATCACCATCAGCATCATCTGTTGGAATATCACCATCAGCATCATAATCATCGTCTGCTGGAATATCACCATCAGCATCATCATCGTCGTCTAGTGGAATATCACCATCAGCATCATCTGATGGAATATCACCATCAACATCCTCATTAGTGTATGAACACAAGAACAACATCAATCATCAGTCCGCAAGTGTTGGAACAACAATCATTAGTAAATACTGGAACAACCACCTTCAATAAATACTGGAACAACAACCATCAATAAATAAATACTAGAACAACAACATCAATCATCAGTAAACAAGTACCGAAACAACATTATCCATAAACAAGTACCGAAACAACAACATCATCAGTCAGCAAGTACTGAGATAACATCACCAGTCAGCAAGTTCTGGGATAACACTATAAGTCGGCAAGTACTGATCTTCAGTTGGCAACGACTAGAATCACTATCAGTCGACAAGTACTAATCTTCATTCGGCAAAGACCGGCATCACTATCAGTCGACAAGGACTGATCTTCAATCGACAAGGATTGACATCACTATCAGTCAGCGAGTACTGATCTTCAGTCGGCAAGGACAAGCATCACGATCAATCGACAAGTACCGATCTTCAGTCGACAAGGACTAGAATCACTATCACTCCCTCTTTCGAGGGAGGTCCTTTCGGACCACACCAAGCTTGTCTCGAAAGTATTCAAACTTTATGCGAGACAGAGGCTTAGTCAACACATCAGCAACTTGTTCCTCTATAGGAACTGTTACCAACTTTTTGTACCATAGTTGGATTTTCTGGAGAGCCGCCATTTGACAAACATGATGAATGTTTGATTCCAGTGTATCGGATGATCCAGCATTTTGTAGCTAGCCAGTTGTGGTTAGCTTGTTTTGTTTTTTGAGTCGACATGACCATGGCCCCATGGGGGTTTGTAATAAAAGTGTGCTAGTAGGATCTGAGTGCCTTGGTTTCTCATGACTGGATTAAGCAACTAAGGCATTCCAAGGAGTTTTTTCCCTTGTCAATTATGCTTTGCTTAAGGCGAGGTATAATCGATGAGGTTTTCTCCCGCTCCTCCAAAGCTGGAATGCCCGATTTTGAAAATTTGGCCATGGGGGGTTATTAGAGGCCAACTAATGTATATAAGCCTACTAGACACTGTTAGAATAGGTGTCGGTCATGTCCTAGGTCCATAAAACCCTCAGAAAAAATTTCGAAAAAATTTTACCAAGTCCGTCGAAATTTGGGTTTTAATTATTTTTTAAATTTAATAAATTTCTCTATAGTTTAAATAGAGAAATAATAATTTGTAATATGTCAGTCATCCGGGGTCCGAACTTAGTGTTTGATGGCTCGTTTCATAAGCCAAAAATCACACATGACCCATGGAGCAGCTAAACCAAATTTTCGGATGTCAATTCCGCCCCGTAATTAATATTTTCTCTGAAAAGTCATTTACAGAGAAATTATTAATTAAAATAATAAAATTGATTATTTTGGAGATAATCCAAATCTCTCCAAAATTAATCAATTTGATTAAAATAAAGGGCTAAATGACATGGCAATGAGTATTTAGGAAGATTCCAATCAACTCCAAGCCCATCCAGTCATCCATCCAGTCACTAGAGTGTTATCCTCTTAAGTAAATTCGCCCTCCTTCATAAAAAATCGATTTTATGATGTGTCATTTGATGATTGGGTGGTAGTTTGCATTACAACTTGAAGTGGGCGCCCTCATGACTCACCCTAATCCTAAGCTTGGCTCCCTTCACAATTTCGAGTTTGTACCTACCAAAGCTAAGTCGTATCTCCCTCAAACCCTCACGCTATCTCTATTTGACTCGTGTTTCCTTGTTGGAGTTCATGGATTGGTTGATTTGCAATCACCAATAAGCTTGGCTCCTTTCATGGATTCGAGTTACACCTACCTATCCACCACGTGTTATCCTCACAACCCATTCGCATTTGCTTTTTCCTCACGTCACTCTTCCATAGCTCACGTGGATTCTAGTTGGGTTTCTTCTATTGGTCAAGCTCCCACGCATGCACTATTTGATTGGCTCCTACAAACTCAAATCCTTACCTACTAGTCTCCACACGCCATCCATCATCCAACTCGCATTTATCCTCAAACTCGAGTCCATACCTACCAAGATTCACGTCTAAGCCTTGTTGGAACTCGTTTGTTGGTTAGTAAAATCGTTGATTGGCTTGGTTCCCATGCAATTACGATTTAACACCTACCTTTTGCCACTTGCCATCCCTTGAAGTAGCATGCAACCTACCACAACCCACTCGTATCTCCACTTGGATCACGCCTTTGCTACCCTAGCTCGCCTTTCCTTGTTGTACGTTGCCCATTGGATAGTGCTTTCACTCCCAACCTACCCCAAAGTCGAGTTTGCCACCTCATGCCAGTTCCACCTACCATGAACTCGACTTTGGCCATGTCTTTTGCTCCAAGCCACTAATTGATTGGAATTCGACCTATCTCCCATTTGCCAATTCGATTTGGGGTTTAGGCTTAGGTTTCTAGAGTCTTTTACTATAAAGAGAGGCCCATGTTGGGTTATTATCTCATGGATTTTTGTGCATCGAAGCTCTGATAAAATTGTAAACGCTTTTAATTGGAATAAAGTTGAGACTTTGGAGGTCAAAAACGTGGAGGCTTTTGATGTGCTTGCTTCACTTGATATTGAGGTGATATTGTTTTACATTTCATTTGAGGTTCTTAAGTTGTAGAACATGTTCATGATGGCTAACAATCTAGCACAAGTAGCATGTATCTAGATCTTTTCACTTGAATGTTTTGTTTCAATTGTATTATTCATGCTTAAGGTTATTGCAGGTATATCTTCACTCCATAAACGAGACCAAAGGAGCTTTAACTTTTTTGATTTGGGAAACAAAGAGAGTTAGATCTTCTCCATCAAACTTCTAAAATACATGTTTGGTTACTTGTTACTATAGGCTTACATCTCTTCTAGCCTTCTACTTTGCTCCTTGAATTTTTGTTTTGACTTGCTAAGCCATTTCTAGCCCCTCTAGCCTTGACCCAAGTTACCTTGTCTTCAAGCTATAGATTAGAACTCCATAAGGTTGAAGTTCCTTCAACCTTGGGGAATAACTTGGGATTTGTTCCCTTGTGCTCTCTTCAACACTCGTTGTCGGCGTATCACCGGTTAACCGGAGGATTTCCAAGGCGGTGTTTTTACCATCTCAAGTGTTCCACTTGAAGCCCTTGCCCTAGATCTGCTTCCCCATAGGTTTATCTTCATCCTAGACTTCGTCCCACTTCATTTTTGCTTCCCTAGCTTGCATTCGTCCCTCCTTATCTTCTCCCATTTTTCCTCCTCTCTTCCAAGCTTCTCCTTCTCCATTCGCCTTTCTCCTCTTGTGCTCTCGTCTTACCTCCTTTAGCAACCGTTCCTCTCTTAAGTGCCCCCTCGTCCACCTGCCAAAACACAACAAAATACAAAACATTAAACAAGTTAGAAGTTGGTTTTGTTAGACTTATTTTATGAACATAGATCTTGTCCTTTGATTGAAGTAGATTAGATCTCAATCATTTTGCTTAAGTAGCTCCTAGTATATGCTTTAGAAATAGTATTATAACTTGCATCTAGTATCTATCAATAAAAGTTCTAAGCTTTATTTCAAAGACAAACGCATTGGCACATAGGATAGTGTAAAATTTTATGGTTGCATGTTCATTCCCACCATATTTTGGGGCATTTTAGCTTGCTGGTCCGTTTTACCATATTAAATATTTTAAGACAAAATCTCATGCTTTTTCATGTTTTAGTCCTACTTTGCAAACTTAGACTTTATTGTTCAAAGTTTGATTAGATTTCTAACGCTAATGGGTGCATGAGATATTGGCTTATCCTTGTGGTAGGATTGTGGGAAGAGAAAGATCTCTTATAAATCTAAAGATCAAATCGAAGAGAGAAGAGGAACTCAAGCATCATAAGACATATTCCAAAATATTTCTTCTTATCCTTTGTAAAGGCCATCAAGGGCTTCGATCCATTAAATTTTTATAAGTTGTTTCTAGGTAGTCATTAAAAGACCTTTCAAGGATTTTCCCTTGAGGCACTTGTAATTATCTAATAAAACTTTTAAGTGGAGGAGGCCTCCACTTTTTGGGTCTTCTTCCCCATTTGGGGAAGGGTGTTGGGTCTTGTGGTTGGTTTTAGCTTAGATTTACATTTTCATGCTCTTAGTTTAAATTTTGCTCCAAATAAGTCATCTTGATTATATTCCATATCTACTTACCCCCATGCTTTCCCGAGTAGGGTCCTCAACCTGAAAGAGATTATTGGGTAGTTTAGTTTTATATTGCATTTTATCTTGCTTCTCTTCCAAAGCCCTCAGCCGGAAGTTGTATCCTTGAGATTTCATCTCAAGGGCAGGACCACATAATTTGTGGTTACTCTTCCATCCCCGTCGGTTTCCTTGGTAGAGCTTTCAGCTAGCTGGAGGTTCTCAAGTGCAGGCGGTTCTAGCGGTTGATCCTGTTTCGGGGATCAATCCCACCTAGTAGATTAATTTTGTGTGGTAGAACACTAGATTTGTTTATCTTGCAGGCATTATCGTTAGTGATAATTTATATCTTGTGATCAGTAATATTGCTTGAAGTCTGTTTCAATCTGAGATATACTACTGCTACTTTTTGTTTCTTAAAATAAACCAAAGTCTCTTGAACTTGGCCAAATCCAAGTCAAGAGCACCCTCTGTCGGAGGGCATTTTAGTTTCTTGCATTTCCCTGCATTAGGCATTGTTAATCTAGCAAGTCTCTTGAACTATGGTCATAAGACCGAGTCAAGAGCGCTCTCTGTCGGAGAGTTGAACAAGGTTTCTTAATAATAAAAAATTTCACTCATACACCCCCTAATTAATTTATCTTGGTTTGTCCTACACCCGTATGCTCTGCCAACCGGAAACGGTTGGGCTAGTACTCAGAAAGGTGGAAGACTTGATAATTTACGATCGATAACTTAATTAAAATCTTTACCCAAAACCTCAACCAAGGCAAAATACTGTTCTTCCCACGAGAGGTGGCGCCGGGAATCCACTGTCAGACTCAGGGGCGGTTCAAACATTGGACACCTATCCTTTTGAATCTGGGTGCTTCCGACAGGTCACTTAGGGTTGCCAGTATTTTTCTTGGGCAAGGTTCCACCATCTTTTGATACCTTTGGTCTTATCCTAATAATCAAGACAACTAAAACTTTGAATTTACCAAGATAAGCTGCATAACGTTCTCACAAACTTTCAATTCAAGCACTTGTACCAAGTTTTCACAACTCACATTTAATTTTTTGACTCCATAAGGCACTGGTCCTTCATCTTATATTATGTTTGCTTAAATATCAATATTGGAGTATCTGCTTATATTTATGTGAAGTGATTTGCTTATTGTCCAAGTGTATCTTTCATCTTGTGTTTGCAACGTGGATTGCGTTATCTTGTTTTATCTTCAAGCTTTACATATTGTCTCTCATCTCAAAAAACCCCTAAAAAACACCCATCCGCATCACTACATCAAAAACACATAAATACACAAAGAACCTTAGACAACTCTTTTTTAGGGACTACCCCCCTTGGCTTCGTTAGGAGTTTTGCCTAAACGGAGGAGCTGGGATTCAGGTGACAGTACCTGGCTCATTGCTTGCCCCCAAGGCCACACCTCTCTCACTTGTAGTGAAGAGACAGCTTTCGAAAGGTTTCTGCTGCTGGTGTGCATATTGGCGGACAACAGGAACATACTTGAGCTTTACAGCTCCCTTCTACACCATATCCCAGATATAATGAAACTTGATCTCGAATAAGCTTCAATCTATCATGGAACACTGGATTCTTTGTCATCTTGATACAACTCTGATTGTCACAGAGAATATCAGTCACATCTATCTCTGCATCGAACAATCCTGCCAACATCTTGCGAAGCCACACTGCTTCGCTACAAGCTGAACATGCTGCTACGTATTCAACTTCTGCTATACTGAAAGCAACACAAGGTTGCTTTCTACTGAGCCATGAGATCATAGCTGATCCCAAACTAAAACAACATCCTGAAGTGTTTTTTCTATCTTTGGCACTTCCAACCCAATCTGAGTCTGTATATGCATACAGTCTAAACTCACTATCTGAAGCATGTCTGAGTCCATAGTCCAACGTACCTTTTAGGCACCTCATCGCATGCTTTGTTGCAATCAGGTGAACATGTATGGGATCCACCATATACTGACTCAAGGTGTTCACAACAAAACATAAGTCTAGTCTAGTATTGGTCAAATACATCAATGACCCAATAATCTGTCTGTACATCCTGACATCTACTATTTCTGATGAAGCATCATTCAGCGACTTCAAGTTTGTCACCATCGGAGTGGTCATGCCCTTACAATCCAACATCCCAAATCTCTTTAGGATCTCAACAGTATATTTTCCTTGACTTAGGAAAATCTCATCTGGGAACTCCCATACTTCAAGACCTAGAAAATAGTGCATCATCCCAAGGTCTTTCATCTCAAATTATGCAACAAGCTTCTTCTTACATTCAATGAGCTTTTCTTCTCCTGTCAAGAACAAATCATCTACATACAATAGCAATATCATAGCTTCATCATCTATGATCTTATAATAAAGATTAGAATCTGCTTTACTCTTAGTAAAGCCCAAGCTCATCAGGAAACCATCAATTCTTCCATACAATGCTCTGGGTGCTTACTTCAACCCATATAATGCTTTCTTCGATTTACATACATGTGTTTTTCTGTCGTTAGTTTCAAATCCTTATGGTTGCTCGATGTATATCTCTTCTTCTATTTTTCCATTCAGGAAAGTTGTCTTTACATCCATCTGATGTAACTTCCATTTCATCTTAGCTCCCAAGGCAAGGATGGTTTTGATTGAGGTATATCTGCCACGTGAGCAAAGGTCTCCTCATAATCAATTCCTTCTTTCTAAGAGAACCCCCAAGCTACGAACCTTGCCTTGTACTTTTCGATGCTTTCGTCTGTTGAATGTTTTGTTTTGAAGATCCATTTTGATGAAACCACTAAATTGTCCTTCGGTCTTGGTACCACGTCCCAAGCATCATTCTTAATAATGGATTCGAATTCTTCGTTCATGGTATCCAACCAATCCTTCTTCTTTACTGCATCTTCAAAACATGTAGGTTCTTCTTCAACAAGGCTACACATCAAGGCTACATAACTGGAATATGGCCTTGGTCTCTTGCTTTCACTAATGGATCCTTCCGGGGCACCATATCTTCCTGCATCTTGTATTATTTCTCGTGCCCAAGCTGGTCTTCTCTTTAATGGATTTTCCCCATGAGGTGACTCCTCGGGTCTCTGAGGTTCTGTCATATCATGATCCTCTGGAATAGGTTCCTCTTCAATATTTCTGTCTGGTACATTATTAATTTATGTAACTCTAGGAGCTTCATGCTCCTCTTCATCCTCATGAGTCTTCTTAGATTTGTTGAAAGTTGAGTCTTCATCAAATGTAACATCCTTGCTAAGCTCAATCTGGCGGTATCCTAGGACGTAGATACAGTAAGCCTTTGATTGCTCACTGTAACCCACAAATATTCCCTTCTTTCCTGAAGGCTCCAACTTCGATCTCTTCTCTTTCGGAATGTGAATAAATACTGGACATCCAAATATTCTTTAGATGACTGACTTCAGGCTTCATACGAGTAAACATCTCTTCTGGGGTCTTGTTGCCAAGAGCAATGTGAGAGATTCTATTTTGTACATAGATTATGGTTCTAGCTGCTTCAGCCCATAGATGCATGGGTAGGTCTTGACCATGGATCATGGCCTTCATTGCTTCCATGATAGTTCTATTCTTCCTTTTAGCTACACCATTCTGTTGTGGATTATAGGGAATAGTAAGCTCCCTCTTAATCTCTGCTTGTTTACCGAAATCCTTGAAATCACCTGAAGTGTATTCCCCTCCATTATCTATCCTTAGTATCTTGATCTTCTTTTTGTCAGAGATATGGATCTAACTAAACTAGCTTACCTATCTATGCAAACAATAACACATCACAGTAAATAAGAACAGAAAGAGAACAAGAGAAAAGAGTACACCAGATATACGTGGTTCACCCAATTGGGCTACGTCCACGAGAAGGTAGTCTTCTATTATCTCCAGAATATCTCCCTCAAGCTTACAGAGAGCAATGCCAATAACCCCAATACAATATAGCAATACTTGTGAAAGTATAGATCATGATATGATCCACAAAGGATGAATGGATGATTCACGAATGAATAAATGTGAGAGACTCCCTTCACTCTATTATATACCAAGAAATGAGGAGGGATTACTCTCACATCTTACATGTGGGATAATATAATTCTCCATAATAACATCTCTTTATATAATAATGAATATCAAGAGTATATTTTACCATAATGAATATGGGATATAATGTATTACTCTTTTACAGAAGAATGTGGATATCTTTGGACATAATACAAAGACATTATTACCTTCCAAGGAAAATAAAATATTCCAACACTCCCCCTTAATAATGGCTGGGAGAAAAGCCCACTAACAAAGGAAGAAAGGAGTCATTACTGCTCCCCCTTGATGACAACTTCCAAAAGAACCAAAGCTGCAAATAAGAAGAACACTTCGGCTAATGGAATTTGATGAAGAACAACCGCTTCTCACTGAATCATGAAAGTGCACACGAACCAAGTTGTACGATGAAATAGCAACAAGATGCCTAGATCTAAAGAGAAGCCTTTATGGCTACTAGATCCAATAGATGTCGAGAACATGTGACGCAATCCACCAACAAGGTGCCCAGATCTAAAGAGAAGCCAACATGGCTACTAGATCCACAAGATGCCTAGATCACCACAAGAATCATTAAAGCTAAAGAACTCTGATAGAACATCCACATCAGTGTACATATACCTTTTGACGGCTGATACAACAGAACCTGTGGCTAAGAACACCACAACAGTGTACAAAATACCCAGATGGCCAATATGCATGTAGATAGCAGGCATTTTTCGAATCAAGGTGCAATATATATATCTGTAGAAGACCCCAAACATCGAAGAAACAAGACCCCAATGGTCTATACATCGAAAATGATATCATACAGATGAACATCATGACTTTAACAATAGAAGATGGTGATTCATTATTTCTGGAATAAGGTCAAAGCCTAAACAGAAAACTGATCTGCACAAGAACTTCCAAGATTAAAGCATATAAAGATCATTAAATAAAGGTGCTCATACATAAATGCAAATGCTTATACACCAAAGGTAAGCAAACATCATATAAAAAGATAGCAACATAATATGATCAAATAAAAGATTAACTTGCTCATTTAAGGAAAATGAAGTTACTTTTACACATTAAGTGTCAGCCACAATATATAAATAGTTATCCCAAGATTTCACTTCAAAATATGAAAATGTAGTCATCAAGCAACTAATCTTAAGCATAGGTGCATTTCTTATTAGTATGATGTCATTATGCAAGAGATGAATGCCCTGAAAATGTCAATGCTTCCATATATGAACGTTAGAGGCAAGAAACACATGTCAATGCTTCCATATAGGAACGTTAGAGACAAGTAAGAACAAGATAACGTCTGCAATCATAAGAATAGAAATCCCATTGCAACAAGAACAAGGTGCTCATGACAAATATTTCAAGATTATAAGATTGCTCAAAGCCATATAAATATTGAGTAAAAGATGATCGAAATAAATATGACCAACATATAGCAAATTGTGATCGACTCATGATATCACTTATAAAAAATTATGAAATGACAAGTCACTAATATGGTCTTAATCATGGGTTCATTTCTTGTTAACACTATGTAAATATGCAAGAAATGAAATGCCCTGGAAATGTCAATGCTTCCATATAGGAATGTTAGAGACAAACAACACATGTCAATGCTTCCGTATAGGAATGTTAGAGACACTAGCACAGGAACTAGATACAATCTTTACAATACATGAGAAAGAAACTATATCCCAATTAAAGAACTTATGACGAGTCAAAAAATTATGATATCGCATAGTTTCAAAAAATTGATTTTACTCGAGAAATTAATTAGCAAGAGCATAGAATGATCATAAAGATATTACTTATAAAACAATGAAATTGCTTGTACACAAAGGTAAGCAATAACATATAAATAAAGCAAATAATGATCACAAGATAACACATATGAGATTGTTCTTATAAAATTGCTTTTATAAACATGATATGATTAGAAATCAACATGATTAAACAAACAAAAAACAAATTAGTTATTAAGTGTCTTGTTAAAAGTATTAAGCATTAGATAGTTTATAGCTATCATCATGACAAAATACTAGAGATCCATGCCCTTAAAAGATGCCAATGTTTCCATATAGAAATGTTAGACAAATATATATCAAGAACAAGAAATAATCTCTTAATAAACATGATTAGAAGCAAAACCTAAATGCAAAAGATGAATAACAGAAAACTTAAATACTTTACCGTACTAATCTGAATCTACAAAAAACATAGTTAAGAAAACAGTGAAGGAAGAGAAACTTTACTTACAGCCCTTTTGAAAAGTGCCCAAACTTGCCCAGAACAGCTTCTCCAGTTCCAAAAGCAGGTTAAGATAAAAATTCCAAGAAATATTGACCGAGTTATGGTCACTCACGGGTCTGCCAATGGGAAACCTGCGAACAAACAATGATACTCGCGGGTTCTGCTCAGCAAAGGTTGCAATTACTCGCGGGTTGACAGTAGAATCAGCCCCGGGTTGGCAGGTTGCAGTGTAATGGAGTCGCGGCTACTCGCGGATCTCTGTATTGTAAAGTCGCGGGTCTGCCGAAGAATGCGCGAGTTCAGTATAGGAAGGGTCGCGAAAAGTCTGAAGCAAACGCGGGTTCGACAGTGGAACAGTTGCGAGTATGTCGAAGCATACGCGGGCCTGCGCTCTGGGATGGCGCAAGTCTGCAGAGTATTTGTGGGTTCGCAGTAAGAACAGTCGCGGTTAGCCGCGGGTCCCTGCGAAGAAAAGTCGCGAGTGTCCAGAATAAGGCCAAAAACAGTGCCGAATCTGCCGAAGACGGAAACCTACACAAAGTCTACCAAACTTGAACGAAAATTATCGTTTTGACAACCGGAAGATAGATCTCCTTGAGGAGAATCCGAAAATCATATAGATCTACAAAAACAACATCAAGAAACCCTTGAAAAATTTCTGCAAAAATATACAAAACAAGGTTAGGGTTAGAAATAAAAAATTGCAAAAATATGCCCAGATCTGAAGAGAAGCTTGATGACTACCAGATAGAAAGCAAATCTACAAGAAATAATCAATGCCCAAATGATAAAATATTGTTTGAAAGCAATAGAAGGTGCTAGATCATAGCAACAAGCTCTGATACCATATGTTAGAGATATGGATCTAACTAAACTAGCTTACCTATCTATGCAAACAATAACATATCATAGTAAATAAGAACAGAAAGAGAACAAGAGAAAAAAGTACACCAGATATACGTGGTTCACCCAATTGGGCTACGTCCACGAGAAGGTAGTCTCTATTATCTCCAGAATATCTCCCTTAAGCTTACAGAGAGCAATGCCAATAACCCCAATACAATACAGCAATACTTGTGAAAGTATAGATCATGATATGATCCACAATGGATGATCCACAAAAAATGAATGGATGATTCACGAATGAATAAATGTGAGAGACTCCCTTGACTCTATTATATACCAAGAGATGAGGAGGGATTACTCACATATTACATGTAGGATAATATAATTCTCCATAATAACATCTCTTTATATAATAATGAATATCAAGAATATATTTTACCATAATGAATATGGGATATAATGTATTACTCTTTTACATAAGAATGTGGATATCTTCCGACATAATACAAAGACATTATTACCTTCCAAGGAATATAAAATATTCCAACACTTTTCAGAGAGGTTTTCTACAAGAGCCTTAAACTCTTTAAACTTTTCAAAAACTTCATTCTTATTCTTTAAAAAATAAATCCAGGTTTTGCGAGAATAATCATCAATAAAATAAGCATAGTAAGCATACCCGCTTAATGAAGTGGTAGACAAGTCCACAAATGTCGAAATGAACAATGTCCAATATGCCTTTAGCTTTGGTATCACTGCTTGGAAATGGATTCTTCGTACCTTTTCCTTGTGCACACCCCTTCATGATCAACCTGGATTTCTGGTAGTCCAGTTACCACCTTGGTTACTATTGGTAAGGCTTTGTAATGTACATGAGCTAGTCTTCTATGCCATAGTTCACAAGGGCTCATGGTACTAGTCATCAGTGTTGAATCTACATGACCCTTAAGTTTATAGAGTCCTCCTTCAACCCCAATAACGATTGCATCATTGAAAGTCTTCCCCTTTGGCCACATAAGAACTTCACCATCTATAAATGCAATTCTAAGACCTTTCTTATCTAATGGTGAAATAGAAAGGAGGTTATTTTTCAAACCTGGGAAATATAGTACTGCCTTCATGTTCATGGACTTTCCAGAGTCCAATTTGTAAGCAGCCTCTCCCATTCCTTTGATAGGATATTGGTAGTCATCTCCAAGCTTTACTTTGTGTGGAGATTCTTTCTGCATGAGATGTGAAAGAGAGTCTTTGTATCTCGTCATGTGTTTTGAGGCTCCACTGTCCACTAGCCAAGTATCACTTCCATGAGATACTGAACCAGTGAGGGCTGAGATTAGTACATATTTTTCACTAGAATCTTCATCTTCTTTGGTTTTGACTCCGTCATCATATCCACTATCTTCAACTACATGAGCATGAAATCTTTTCTTTTGCTTCTTAGGTTGTCCAGATTTGAATGGACAATTTCTTGCAATGTGTCCTGTCTTGTGACAAGAGTAACATTCAATTGAGGGTAGGTCTTTCTTGAACCTCTTGCTCCTTTGAGATCTTTCAGATCTTCTGTTAGAATGGTCACAGGTACGTACATCACCCTTTCTTTTCCTTCCACCTTTGGTACGAGTTGCCAAAGCTTGATCTTCATTGTCATTTAATTTCTCCTCTCTTACTGCTATTCTTTCTTCCTCCTGCACACACTCTTCCCATAGTTGTCTGAACTGGATTAATTTCTTCCTAGCGCATATGCCACAAACAAAGGGTTCCTAATCTCTAGGAAAACCATTCAAAGTGGTCATCACAACTTCAGCGTCTTCTACCATGTCTCCAATAGCTTCCAATTGTTCTTTGATCTGGGATACTCTGGAGAAGTATGAGTGCATAGTCTCAGACTTCAGGATCTTCACACCCTTGAGTTGATTTCTCAAAGTCATATTCCTATTGATGTTCTTTCCTTCAAACAGGCTAGTCCAGGCATTGAACATCTCTTTTGGAGTCTTCTTGGAGGACACTTGAGGAATCAAGTGATCTTTGATAGAATCAGCGATGATCCTCTTAGCCTTGATCATATTCTTCTTGTGTCTTGTTTTGGCCTCATCTCCTTCTGGTTCTGTAAGTCCCTCTTTTATAAAACCTTCTAGGTCATGTTCTTCAAGAATGAGCATGACTATATTTCCATGCCCTGAAGTTCTCAACTCCTTCAAGCTTCTCATCAAGCTTGGTAGTGTTTGTCATTTTGATAAAATGAAAACCTCAAATGGAAATAGAATAGACGTAGGTCTTACTAGTAAATTTGTCCTTCTGAAAACTACTTCTTCCTTGACCTAGGGTTTGACAGAGAAACCCTAATTTTCCAACTTCGGGATTTTGGAAAACTAATTGGATGAACAGATGCGCCTTCTCAAGGCAAGTTGAGCAAAGTACTCCTTCTCCTAATTCCGTGAGTAAATGTTCCAAAAACTTGATGCCCTAGTTCTCTGGGCTGCAGTGGAGGACCCAAGATGAAAATTCTCGTAATTGAATTTTGCTTCGACAGAAAGATGCGCCCTAGTGAGGCGAGTTAGATGCACCCTCTTTTTCAATTGAATTGTGGAGAGAGCTCCCGAAATAAGAAGCCCTAGTTTCTGCAGTTGCGGAAGCTGCACAATGTTTTCTTTCAGGCCTGCTCTGATACCATGTTAGTTTTTCACTTGTTTAGCATAATATTAAACAATCTAATCACTGAAAGAAATACAAGCCCAGCAAACACAAAGAACACAATATTTCTCTCGGGGAAACCACAAGGGATAAAACCCCTACAAAACTTCCTCAATATAGAATTCACAAATACAAGATAAAACCCCAAGACAAAATCAGCTCCTCTCCTTCACTTGTACGAACTTCTCTCTCTCCTATGCGAACTTGAGTGAGTGAGATGAGTGTTACAAATGAGCAACTCAATCCCCTATTTATACTTAACAAGTGACTTGACCTTTTTACTAATTATGTTGGCTTTAACTCACCTAACAGGGCCGACCTGTATACTTTACAATAAAATATTCTTTCCTAGTTATTTCCAAGTCGACCTAGCAATTAGGGTTTGCATTGACTCTTTCAATGACGCTTACATTATCAATTACATCAATGACATCTACCAAAGGAGGAATACAATACTACAATAGGCAAATACAATTAGAATATCTTTCGTAGTTACATTTCTTTAACATAGACAGTGTTCGAGATGCATTATTCATGGCCCATATGTGTCCATTAGATGGTTCCGTGCATCAGACAACAGTTTCAGATGATAGTTTGATTGATTTCTATGATTATTATTATTTACAGACCATTATTTTTATTATTCTGAGCATGGATGAGCTTACAAAGGTATCTTTATATTGTCACATGGTGTATGAGTACTTATTCCTAGTGGATTTGAGCATTCTGAGCTCATTGGTGCACTCAGTTATCAGTTTCGGGCAATTAAATGTGATGATATGGTCAGATTACCATTTTTCTCTAGTTTGCCATGTAGAAATGGCTTGTCCAACACTTTCATTAAGCTAGCACGTTCTCCTAGGGCACTACAGAGGGAGATGGGGGTCCAGCCAGCGGTTATTACCATTTTACCCCATCCCCAGACATTTTGGTACAGTCATATTTGTGTCTGGGACACTTGGCAGTGAGTTACAGGCATGTTGTACTTTCAGAGGTGGTTTTTCGGCAAAGGAATGGCTCATTGAGGAAATCGATTTGGCTTAGTGGGGCAAGGAAATGGCATGAGATTGGTCCGGGATATACTGATGATGATGTCCACACCTTCTAGCACTTGTTCTGGCATCAGTGGGGTCCACACATCCCAATATTCAACATTTTGGATATTTTATTGTGTATTTGAGGGGCTAAGATTTGGTCATACGGTCACACTATGATGTTATCTTGTCATATTATTTGTTATTGTGCCATGGGGCCATGCTAGTGAAGGATATGATTACCTCCTAGCCCCACCATGTGCTTGTGTCATGTGTCTTAGTCACTTATCATGTGGTGCGTCCCCCTTGGACGTTTTAGTGAATGCACCCCCCTCTATTTTTGAGTTGATCCGTGTATTGTATTTTCAACTCATCTTAGCCGTTGATTATTGTTATTATGTATTTTGATATCCACCACTCATTTAAAAAGCGGTTAGGGTTTTGGTCTCTCTCATTCCTATTTGAAGGAGAGACCCCCTCATTGTAAAGGGACTTTTGGCTCTTAGCTTTTGGAATACAAAGAAATATTTTGTGAGAATTCTTGTGATCTTGGGTTGAATGCTTGGCTATGGTGATTGAAACTACTTTTCCATTGCACTGAAAGATCTCGATAGCTATCTTGCATATTTTGTTCCACAATTTCGATTTGCAAGTGAAGGAGGCGATTTGGGAGAGGGGTGCATTAGTTGGGGAGACCCACCCTGCTTCTTTCTATCGGATCTTGGTTTACACAAGGAGTAATTTTGTCTTTCCACCAATTATTCTTTATCCTTTACTTCTAGCTTCCATCTACCTTCATCTCTGTTTAATGATTGAGCTTTGGTTCCTTGGTTTTGCAGAGAGAGGAGGACGCACTTGTGGATTTGGCCAATTCGTTGGAGCAAGAGAAGTGACCAACCTTTCAATTGATCTTTGCGGGAGTAATCCTCGTCATACCGACATTCATCTTCATCATCCAGGTACGCTCACAAGGTACATATTTGGCTCCTTAGCTTACCCATCTGTCAATTTCATTCAAACCCTAACTCATAAAACTTACAAAAATTCCCTAGCTCTTTCAACTTGGAATTTGGGCAAAAGATTTTTGGGTTTTTCACTTAAGGCCTAGCCCTAAGTGGGTCCTCAAGGGCGTCACCCTTGGGAGACTCCATCTACCCAAACCCCTAGGCACTGATCTTTAGCTATTGTGACCTCCTTGATTTTTCCACTTCTTCTCGGTTGTTTGAGTCTCATTTTGGCTTGTGAACTTAAACATTGTCAGATCTATTATCAAGCCTTGCTAGGAAGCCCTTATCCTTTCAGATCTACTCCTTGGGAACTGTTACCACCTAAGTTGCACTCAGTTGGATTTCTAGAGAGCCGCCAAAGTTTGCACAAATACTTGTGCAGTTCAATGTTCAGAAGTCCATCGAACCTTTTTTAGGGCCCCCCTTTTTAACTTTTTTTAAAGCATGTCTATGCCCCAAGTGGTTTTTAAAGTGTACTAGCATGGTGGTCTTTTGAGTAACTTGGCTTCCTCAGACTTGGCAACCAATGAGGGTGTTCCAAGGAGTTTTTTCCCTTGTCAATTATGTTTTTCCTTTAGCCGAGTATAATTAACAAGTTTTTCTCCTACACCTCCAAAGCTGAAATGCTCAAGTTGGCGATTAGGGCTTGGGGAGTCATTAAAGTTCATGTGTCAACATATATAAACATGCTAGACACTTAAATAATGTCATATGGTCATGTACTAGGTCCCTAGGTGTTTTTTTAAAATTTTGAAAATTATTTTTTTCATAAATTAGACCATTTTTAATGGTTTAATTGAAAAAAATCAAATTGTAATGTGGGTGAAATCTGACAATGGGGTGCTCGTTTTCTAAGTCAAAGCACCCATTTAACCCATAAACCCACTTTTCCTAAGTTTCAAGCAATTATTTATCTCAAAAATTAATATTTGCTCGAAAAACCCAAAAAAGACAAAATAAATGTCAAATAAAGACATATTAAAGGAAAAGACAAATTCCTAAATCAATGGAATGTGTCCGGAGTTGATATGAGGATGAACTAAAGTGACTGGACAACTAACTAAAGGTGATCTGAGCTCCGAGATAGACATTTCCAATCACATCTATCAAGTTCTAGTTGTCTAAGCCTTGGGAAATGTGCCCTCTCCATGCATGGGCGACTTCTTGAGGTGGAAGATTGTGGTTGGTTGGTGATAATTACAAAGAGGGGGGGCCCTACCTCTCTTGATGTGGCGCATTCCCCTTGGTTTGGCATTCAATCAAGGTGGCAATCAAATCATCCAAGCACTCAGTTAAACTCCCAATCAAGGAGGGAAACTTCTCTTGGGATATGTGCCCTAGTTTGCATGAGATTTCTTATTTAATGAGAGCTTTTCCTCCATTGTTGGCATCAGAAGGTGAAACCTCTACTTGCTTTGATTGTAATATTTTTATCTGAGTTTAATAAAGAAGCCTTTGGAGGCTTACTCTGGTGTTGTCTTCGGTGTTGGATGCTTCATGCTTTGCTATTATGAGGTAAATTGTATCATTGTTGCATATTAGTAATTGTTAGGATTGTATGTCTTTTGAATGGAAGTTATCTTTCTTAAAGATCTGTAAGTAATACTTTATAGGTTGCTTGCTTTTGTCAATAATAATAGGATGCTTAAGGTAGTATGATTTCTTGTTTGAATCCATTGCTTCATATGCTTTCTTTTGATTATTTACACATAGTACTAATTTTGCAGGTTGCCTAAGCTGGAGGAGTCGGTGAGCATGTTAACTCGTCTCTTCATTCAGTAGATCTAAACAAGGGGATAGATCCCACCAATGCATCAAGAAGGAGACTCCATAGCCCATCTTTAGTACTCAACCCCCATGGGTTCCAATTTCTAGATCCACCATTTTTCTCATCTTCCTTGGTTACCATTCTTTTTTTTTAATTTAGATCTTGTTTTAAAAGTTATTATGATAAGTAGATCTAAATAAATTGCAATCTAAATACTTAAAGGTTTTAATTGATCATCTAGATCTAGATTGCTCTCTCTTTATTTTGCAAAGTTTAAAAGTAGATCTAAAGAAGCAAGATAGAAAGATTTTAAAGAGTTTTAAAGTTCTATTAAGCAAGTATAGTGCTATTGATTTGCTTGCCATCTCTTAAAGAGGCAAGCAAAGATCCTAGAAAGGCAAGCTTTTTAGCTTGCCTTACTTAGTTAATTTTTGCCTTTATTTCACCAGTTTACTTAGAAATTTTTGTGACAATTTTGTAGTATTGCCAAGAACACTCTTAAAGTGTTTTTGGCCACATTTGATCTAAATAAGCTTGCTGATTTTTCTGATTTTTTAGCAGATTTGAAGAAGTTATTGGTCAAAATTTGAGATTTTGAAACTTTAGTGACCATCCGAAGAACCAGTTTTACCTTTTTTTTCTTTCTTCTAAGCATTTGTAAGTTGTCTGGTGCCTAATTCATAAAGGACCAACAATATTTCTTTATTAGGTAAATGTAACTTGAAAGATAAAAAGAGCAAAGTAGGCTATTCCAGCGCCTGCCCCCATCCCCCAAGGGGATCTACGTTTTTTTTTTGTTTTTTTTTTTTGCTTTAGATTAGTTCCTTTATTCTAATAGTAATTAAATCACATCACAAAGCACACAAACATCACTAAAGGACTTCTCAGATTAGATTTACTATTTCATGTCATTATTTTTTCAATTTGATTAAAATTTCATGAAGGACTTCTTAGATTAAAATTTGAGCCCTTGCTTTCCCGAAGAACTGCACCTTTTGGTTTGCAAAAAAGAGACTCTTGGGATGTAGTTTAGTTTAATAAATCATCTTGTAAACACTAAATAAAATTAACCAAGACACGAAATCCGAAGTATGCTCTTAACCGTTGCAGCTTAATCTGAACAGTTGGGTCAATCAAAAAAAGACGTAGAGTGACTAGTATTAATAGGACAATCCTTCAACGTTTCGATCTTCAGAACTTGGGAGGTCGAATGAAGCTAACTATAGAGTCAACAGGCCGTCGTAAGAAGGTTCATCCTCGCCTGGTTGGACACTTGGTATAGTTGTCACAACGCCCAGTTCAAAGGAGCGATTCAGACTTGGGCTAAACCAACAATTTACCCACTCCTTTAATACTCACTAATAATTTAAAAGTTTACAACAAGACTTTGCAATACTTTCACGACATAATACAGCAGCAATCACATTCACAATCTCGGCACCGGTCATCATACGTTATATTTGTTTAACTTAAATCATAAAATGTTGTGAATGTCTTTTACATCATGTGTTGTTATATTTAAATGAGTTGCAAATGGTTCTTTGTTGTAATATTTTCATCATCCAACATTAACTCCTCGAATACATTTTTTTGATTTATATAGTTTAAAATCCATAGTTTTTTTGATAGCGACCACCCCCCTTGGCTTCGCTAGGAGTAACCTAGACGGAGGAGTCAAGTAATCAGGTGACAGCACTTGACTCTCACTTGTCCCCAAGGACACACCACGCAGCTTGAAGGTTTCCTGCCACGTTTTCCCCCAGGTGTGTATTAGGTGGCAACATGACCATTTTCCATCTTTTAAGTACACGTTTCCCAAGGCAGTTGATTTTGATCATTTACTCCAGCATCTCTTTCCTAGATTCATTCTTAATCTCTAGTTACTGTAATTGATCTAATTACGCTTATACCTTATATCCCCTAAGCCTCTACAGTAACTCATTTCCTTAAATCTAGGAAGCATCATCTTTCACCATAGATCCCTTATTGAACATCTTAATCTAGTGATTGATTGAGATCTATCTTTTTGAGGGTAGATCAGGGTCTCCCCCTTTTTATCTAGGGCTTGGATAGCAAGAAGCAAAGAGTGCCTCGATTGGCATGTCAACCAATCCTGCTTGGGAATTGAGGCCCTCTTGGGTCACCTCTTTAGTTGCCTAACACCTCTACCATCCTGGATAGGATCACCTTTAGGGGAAACTACAAATTGTGTGATAACAGATACATACCTGAACTTGTAAGAATGACTTATAATTGGATCGAAGACTGGTTGACTTGAAATAAAACAAGAAGACCACCGCGAGAAACAGCATGGAAACCACAATTGGGGGGACCGCTCTCCTCCCAACCAACCCCTCAGTCATAAACTAAGAGCCCCTGAGCCCTCACTTAATAATACCAAGCCAGCTCAAACATCACAATCAGAATCCTATGAATCTACCCTTAGCCTCCAAACCTCCATCTCCACCTGACAAAACCTCCCAAACAAAGAGCATAAAATTCAAAAAAAGACCCCCACAATCAGCCCCCAATTCCCTTATTTATGCAGAAAATTCTAATTCTAATTTTATGAGAAAGAACTATGCATGAGGGCCACATGGCCTTCATGCATCATACTTTCTTTAATCAAAGTTTAATTAACTTTACCCTAGATTAATAGTTAATTAACTTTATTACTATTTCTCCTTTTTATTTATTTTTGTCATTGAATTAATTCCATTTTATTAATACTTCATTAGTAGCTAATGAAGGATTAATCCATTATTAGCTTTTTAGGGGTGTTACATACTCTCTCCCTTCGAGAAATTTCGCCCCAAAGTTATACTCCCCACAGAGATAGTTTCACAACACATAACAGCATCATACACAACACAATAGTTAATTTAGTATAGTATATATATACATATTTAATACTATTGTGAAGATGAAAACTCTTGTGTGTGGCCAGTACACAAGAATTCAACTTCTTCACCAATACAATCAGACGCCCTAATTTGCAATATGCTCTTGTTCAAATACCTAGGGTCTAATATGTAACCATTCATACAAGTTATGCATTAACTTCATCATACACTTCAAAAACATGACACAAACATTAAGAATAAACATATAATAAAATTGACTCAATGAGATAGAAAGACATAACACATTCCCCTAAAACTCCCTCATTCCTTACCCCCTCCCTGAGAATCATACCACCCGAGCAACCTCCATAACCCTCCACGCCAACACTCCTCACTTGCCATGGCACAGGCCCTCTGCTATAACCTATCCGCAGAGAGTACAGCAGACATCGAAAGCTTTCACGGTTAGCATAATTGCTAAACTGATCTATGGACCTCATCGGCCGCACCGGATTTTGATCGACTTCCGATATCTATTTTGAGCTCATCGGCCGCACTGGATTTTGATAGACTTCCGGTATCTATTTTGAGCTCATCGGCCGCACTGGATTTTGGTCACATCTGGTCACCTCATCGACCACACCGGATTTTAGTCAACCAGGCATCTCAAAAGGTTTGCCCCGACTCCCTCCATATCCCTCCAAGGCACCCAACCCCAGGCAACGGAAGTCGTCCATATACCTCCCTCTACGGCCAATGTACCTCAAGTCGTGGACTTCCGGTATTAAACCTCATCGGTCGCACCAGATTTTGGTCTCCTCTAGTCACCTCATCAACCGCACCGAATTTTGGTCACCTCATCGACCTCACCGAATTTTGGTCGACTATGCATTGTAACCATAGCTAGCAAGGTATTACTGAGTGCGTTTGTCCCTAGCCCATACTCTCTTGTGGTTATGGGCTCCCACGAGATCGTGGCTTCTAAAATGACCTGGCCTCGAAGGCCCTATTGCCACCGAAACGCACACCTGAGGGGAAGCGCCGCAGAAGTCTTTCGAAGCTGCTCGGTGTGGCCTTGGAGAAAAGTCTCAAGTCAGGTGCTGTCACCTAATCTTGACTCCTCCGTTTAAGCAAACTCCTAACAAAGCCAAGGTAGGTAGACCCTACTAAAAAAGGTTACTAAGTCTTTTTTAGTTATGTTTAGTGATGGGAAAGAGTGTTATTTAGGAGTTTTTTTTAGTAAATTGGTGCAAAATTAAACCAAGTATGCTCACACATAAATTGAAAAACATTTACAGCATGACATAATCATAAATTTAAACAACATCTTGCGAGATAAAGATAGAAATATGAAAATATTGTTGCAAGTGTATGAGACCAGTGCTAATGGAGTCACTGATTGTTGGAGTGTTGTAATGAGAACTGTTGTGCAAAATGTTCTTAGTTTATTTTATTTACAATTTTATGAAGATGAGTTAATTAATTGGGAAAAAGGGGATTCCCAATATACCTTGCGATACAGGGAATATGTCTGGATTTATGATCTAAGTGGCTTTGCACAAGAACATGCGAGCTGGAACGGAGTCTCGAGAGCGGTGTTCAACACTACATCAACAAGGATGTAGTCTAACTGTGGTCTGAGGTCACCTTCCAGTGGTTCCCGCTTCCTTAAGCCAAAATTTCCCCACTTTTGATCAATTTCGAGGCAACGCCGGATTTTTGTTTGTTTGTGGGGACTTGATTTTATTAAGATGAGTGGATTAACTTAAATGTGGAAAATTTAAAGAATGCAAACTACCGCTTTTGATATCCCAAAGCTCAAACAAACCTGCGATGGGTAGAGCATACACGGAGCATGTGAATGTTAATTCCAATTGTTCAAACTCTCTGACAGAGAGCACTCTTGATCCGCAAAAGCAAGATTCAAAAGATTTTAAGAAAGTAAAAACCCTCCGATAGAGAGCCCTCTTGATCCGCAAAAGTAGGATTCAAGAGACTTTAAAGAGAAAAAGGAAAATGCAAAAAAATACAAAAACAAAGCAACCGAAGGTTCTCTAATTACTACCCAAGAGTCTCTTTCAGGTCAAAGACCGTGTTGCCAACTATTTTGTACAATAGTTGAACTTCCATTGAGCCGCCAGTGTTTGAACATATTCCATGTTCATATCCAGAGTATCAGAGGTTCAGTTTTCAGACTTTGCCAATTTTGGCTAGCCTTTTTTATTTTTCTGTTGAACTGACCATGCCCCATGGGGTTTTTGTAATAAGTGTGCTAGTAGGGGTTTGAGTGGCTCAGTTCCCCAAGACTTGACTATCAACTAAGGTATTCCAGGGAGTTTTTTCACTTGTCGATTATGCTTTGCCTTTAGCCGAGTAATAATCGATAAGTTTTTCTCCTGCTTCCTCCAATGTTGGAATGCCTGATTTTGAAAGTCGGGCCTTGGGGGGGTTTTACAGTCCAACTCAACTAATGTATATGAACCTACTAGACACTATTTGTATGTTAGATGGTCATTTCCTACGTCCCTTGTTGGCTTAAAACGTTGTCCGAAAAAAATTTACCGAACGCATTGGATAATCTTATTTTTTATAATTTTTCAATTTTTCAATTATTTTAATTGAAAATTTTCCAAATGTAATAATTAAGTGGTTTGGGGGTGGATTTAAAAGATTGGAGGCTCAATCCCTAAGCCAAAAATCCCAGCTAAACCCCAAACCCACTTATCCTAAGTTTCGGACAGTCATTTAGCCATTTAATTAATATTTTCTCAAAAAAAATCAATAAAAGAGAAATATTAAATAAAATATTCAAAAAATATTAAATTGGAGATAATCCAATTCTCTCCAAAATAATCCAAATGGATTAAATAAACAGGCTAAATGACATGGCAGTCAGCGTTTATGAAGATTCCAATCATCTCAGATCAATTTCAGTTAAGTATCCAATTACCACAAGTCAATCTCAATCAAGGAATTCGCCCTCTCCTTCATGATTCACAAATTGGTTGATGTGGCAAGCTTTAAATGGATTGTTGGTTGTGCATTTATGGAATGGTGGGCGCCTTGCTTAAATTGAGGCCACATCACAAGCTTTAACTCCCACAAATTCGAGTTAACCTTTCCATCCAACTCCAAGCTTGTCTCCTGATGGATTCACGCCCTCCTTGCATGCTCACGACTTTTCCATGTGGAGGATGTGCATTACCTCTTTGATTCGCTATCATTTCTCCCGAATGTTGCTCCACGTCCCATGGTCGTCAGATCCAAGCTGCAAGACCTGTCAAGACACAAAAAAGAGAAACGAGTAAAGAGCATCTATACAATAAGAGATCTATGTAAATAGTTAAGCAAGTAAACAACACAACATCATTACACACACGAACAATATTGGTGGAAAGCATTTGTATTACTGCAAATAGAGGAGTACATGATAGAGATATAGAACTACAACCAATGACTTAACATAGCAGCCCTTCTCCACACAAGCCAATTGCCAAGCCCTTCCAAGGAAGCATGAATTCTCCAAGAGGTGAGTGAAGGTGTCCTAAGAGAGATTTCACCAGCATGTAGATGCCATAGTCTTCCTCCCTTTGGTATGGGAGTGAGCCTCATTTATATAGGACTAAAGGGGATGACGTTATGGATAGGATAGAATGAGAGATGGTAGGAGAGAGATAGGAGATCTTCCCAATGAGTTAGGGGTCGAGTACCAGCTCTCCAAGAGATCAGGGATAAGCCCCCAAATGGGCAAGCTTTGAAAAAGACCTCGAAATGGCTATTTTTGCCCATTAACAAACCTCGTCGCACCTTGCTATGGAGCAACCTGCGACGTCGCATGTTGCTAGTGTGCAACCTGCGACGACCTCTCAAAAGGTTGTACAAATTGAATACAAATCCTCTCAAATGAATACTTGGTCCAGATGACTTCAGGGATGTATACACTAAATCATGATGATGGGTAGATTTTAGGTGTAACAGAATGCCCCCCAAAGCATGAAGCTATTAAGGATGTACAGATGAAGTGCTTTGAAAAAAATGGCAAAAGACTTGTCGAATGAAGGATGTTGCTGCAGTACAACTGACTCTGAACTGACAATCTCATATGTAGTACAACATGACTGTCAACCAATACATTGCAGATCCATGGGAGTAATGACCGACTGAACACAATCATGGCTACTAGACACAAGCATAGATCCATGATGAGATGATAACACAGCCACGACCAATACAAAAGTGGATCCGTGTAATATGACTCAATACAAACTCCATCTCAACCTGGGTAAAAATATGACTCCCCAGGGTCTTCAAGCTGAACCCGCAATGATACGAATCTATCCATGTGATTACAAATGTCTTGACGTCGAACATGGTAGAAACCAATTGATTACCGATCATTGATGTAAATCGTTAACAAGTGCGAGAGAGATCACCATTAATGTCAATGATTCCCAAGGTATCACAGTACATATCATCGAACATGAATAAATGAGTTGACGTCGAACGCTAGATGAAATCTTTCAATCAAGAGTCAATGATGTAAACTCATGATGAAAGCGAGATAACCTGCCACTGCGGCATGCAGGACCAAGGTACTTGACTGGTTTCTAGATTCAATCCTTGGATGATGAGTTGAAGTCGACAAGGATGAATCCGTCGAAGGAGGGCCATAATGAATCCCCCATCAATCGACACGAAACACGACAAAAAATGTGTAGAGTGGATCAGATGGTACAATAACATGTGAGACTGACTCAAAGTAACAACGGCATGATGACGTGTGTACTGACTAAAAAATGATGAGTGAATGTGTTCTTGAACATGGGCATGGCATGACTTGGCAGTATTGACATGAAAATGACGCAAACTTCTAATGCAACTGATAGTGGAAGCTTTCTCCGAATGACTCAGAGGAGTAACAAGACTCAAAAAGTAAGCGAGGACTCATAGACAAACAAATGACCCAAGTATCGGTATGCAAATGCAGACGAGTGCCATGTTCAAGAACGACAATATACTGCCACTAAGGTATGTAACACAAACACTTTCCTTTTTCCCCATCAGGAATGATGAGTGCCTCATGTGTTTTTTAACGAGCTTGATGAAGGTAACCAGATGCTCGATATAGCTCATCTCATAGATGAGTCCAATGCCAAATATTTTCCGTACCTAGGATAGGAGGGGTTCGTCCCACGACGGGCCCTTCCATGTGAAAATTTAAAGAGTCCATAGAAGGCAAACTCGGTCGTCATTTCATATTTAGAGAGTCTGAAAAGAACTAAAGAAGACTCCAACGGTCATTTTTTGTAAAGTTAGCCTCATCGCCCGAAAGAGGGTAAAACAACGCGGGAGAGGACTCTTCCAATCATGATTGGTTGGAGTATTCATTTTTCGTAATTAGTGCCCCCTGGTCTGAAAAAGGGGTAAACTATCACCAGAAAGACAACCATTCAAATACTTTAACAAGCGTGAACGCGACAAGTTCACTTGGCAATCTTTTCAATTTTAGGGAGTCTGCAAAGAGCTTAACTATGGACTCCGAGGGGTGTCCTTTTTCTGTGGAAGTTTAACGAGCCCGAAAAAGTAATAAATCATAACTCGGTACTTGTTCTCATGATTTGGTGAGTACGAGAACAAACAAAGAGTAAACTCATCCTCATGCAATAATTACGAATTAACCAAAACAATAATCACAAAAAGTTCAAAGGAGTGTTCATACCTGTAATTACCGTTGGTAATGCGAGAAACGCTACAAAAGACCACTTTACGACTCCTGCACACGAGAGAGAGTGTCAAATAGCACCAAATATAATGACAAACGGTCGAAACTATAGTAAATGGCCCAAAAGCATCAAAATATTTGAAAAGGAATATTCCATTCTATTCTATAAATAGAAATATGGGCCAAAAATAGAAACATTGTTCAAATTGCCAATTCGGGTGGAGAAGTGCCAATTTCGAGCCAAAACTTCCACTGCCGATTCCGGGAGCTATGATCCGCCATTTCACCAACCGTCCGGACCAGGTAGGCCTAAATCTTGCCTTGCAACTTTGTAGTGGTTTACTTTTTGCATTTTTGTCCATTTTTTGAGTTTTTTGATGATTTGGGGAGGGGCCAATGCGCCCTCGGCTCGTCGCAAGTGGCCCTTTCGGGTCTTGCAACGAGCCTGAGTCGTCGCAAGCCTCGAAAATGGGACCTGCGACGACGTCGTCCTGTACCTGAACGTGAGGTGCAACGGCGGAAACCCACAACTCAAACATCAAAAATATTCCAAAAAATGAGTTTGTGCAAGTTGGGAAAGGACCTAACATGTTTTAAATGCCCCTTTTGACAGGTTATCAGCAAGCAAAGATGGTATTAGAGTGGTGAGAAAGAGAACATGACATCAAAAATATTCCAAAAAATGAGTTTGTGCAAGTTGGGAAAGGACCTAACATGTTTTAAATGCCCCTTTTGATAGGTTATCAGCAAGCAAAGATGGTATTAGAGTGGCGAGAAAGAGAACATGAAGTGGAAGATGAACAAGCCGCAAACGATCCACAATGTGTGGCTGCTTTGCGAAACTGTAGGTTGCTCAAATTCTTCGAGATACAGGGGATGAGAGCCCAGATCCCGTTCTTGACACACATGCTCCAGAGTTGGGATGCGGCCCAACAATACTTTGTTATAGGTGAGCATATCCTCACAATTGACATTGAGGATATCTACTTTCTGACCGGTTTGTCCCGAAGAGGAAATGTTGTACAACTCACTGGGACACGAGCCAGTGATCGTACAGTGGAGGACATGGCACAATACTGCATAGCTTCTTCTCGTCCTTCCAGCGGGAAGATACTCATTAGAGATGTGGTGAGTCGTCCAGTGAGGACCATACTGCTCACTATTACCAGGGTGGCGGGTAGCCAAGCTCCACATACGGCTACTCGGACTCAGATGTTGTATGCTGAAGACTGTATGTCTCCCATGGTGTTCAACTGGTGAAAGGGTCTCCTCGCCAACATCCGAGCTCAGCTGACCAAGTGTCGGCGCGGGGAGCTCAAGCAATTTGGATACGGATCGATCATAGTGTCGTTCCTCTTGGAGCGGGTTCCTCTCTTACGCCCGCAAGTGGTACTGGATGACAGGGATCTGAGAGATCCTCACATGCTCAGGTGGGCAAAGGTGATGACCTGCCATGGTGGGGGTCCTATCATCAGTTTTGGTCCCGATTCTTTAGCTGGCTGGAAGGCCAGTTACTTATGGTTGAGGACTTTCCATATGGTGGCACGGACTTTCGAGAGGATCCCGACTTAAAGCTGCCAGAGGGTGCAGCGTAGGGTGATATCGGTAAGAACAAAACCCTTATATTTTTTTTAGTTTTGTGAATTTTTTTTTTTTTTTTGATATGGTGTTGACAAGTATGCAATATGTGTGTGCAGATGTGGGCCCCATGCGACCATTAGGTCTCTCCCTTCTGGCGAGGAGAGACAGAGGTGGGGAGGTAGTGGTTCCTACAGGTGCTAAAGCTGCCATCGAGGAGATGGAGGAGGTGTACCAGAACCTATCCATGCTGACTGTGGAGGTACCAAAACCAGCCATCGACGACCTACCGAGGCCCGTGTAGAGATTTGGAGTGGGAGCGTCTGTGCGCTTCAACTCCTTACTCCGCAAGGTGGCTCGTACTGTAGACTGCTTTCTCACCCAACGTCAGAGAGCTGTTAGATCTAGGGTTGTACGGATCAGGTGTCCAGCCTGATTGCACTTTTAGACTTGTACTAAGAGCTCAGAGGCCTCAGATTTTGTACTTACTGAAAGCTATGATGCTTCAGATTTTTGTAGAGACTCACTGAAACCCATCGTGCTTCAAATTTTGTACTAGCACTACTTTTGAGCGATTTATATATATATACATTATTGGTGATTTATACATTATGTGTTCTTCAAATGATTAGTGATGTGATCTTGTTTATATGTTTGCTTCTGAACATTATATTTACATGCTGTGAATGTTTTTACATATTATGAGTATTATGTGTGTGCAATGTACCAATCCAGAATGAAATTGGCCATCGAGTCAGCAACTGTATTTAACTCTCGTGGAATGTGCAGGTATTGAACAAAAATTCAAATGACCTTTCCAGGAGACGTACTCGTCTAAAAAGACAAAGTAAGATGGGATCACGGATGGCGTAGGCCCAGTTAAGATGAGAAACCACTAATTGAGAGTCCATGTGGATGACAATGTGGTACATACCCAAGGAAATGGCATCAGCTAGGGTTCCGATTACTGCCTGATATTCTGCGGCATTGTTGGTCGCAAACCCTAGGCAACTTCCTCCTGAGCTAATGAGCTCACCTGTTGGGGAATATAATACCCAGGCTACCAAAGCAAAGTGACGGGTATGCCAGCTGGCGCCGTCCGCAAATCCATAGCACGTTGCCATCTGCACACGCAGACAAAACATGGTATGAGAAGCGGAAACAAGTTCAAAAGACACTCGAAAAGAAATGCATCACACCACACAAAAACACGCCATGTACAGTATATACAAGCAAGTTTATGCATGAGAGATCAAGCGTAGTATCTCTTCAGGTAAAGCCCATTGCGGGGTTCACCTAAAGAGATTCCATCATAATCTTCAAGCTCGTAGGCACCTTTTTCCAACACACGTTTTATAACGTAGGGTCCATGCCACATGGACTCGAACTTCCCTGCTCCTAGTTTATCGTGTTTCTAGTCATAAGTGAGGACCAGATCACCCTCGTTAAAGATACGAGGTTCAACCGACTTATCGTATTGGGCCTTGATGCGTTTCTTATGCGCTTCATTAGCAAGAGCGGCATCACGGCGAGACTCGTCCAGCTTTGCTAGGTGCAAGAAACGTTCTTCCTCAGCAATGGTTTTGGGAAGAAGTTCGACCGCGAGCTGTAAAGACGGGATTTCGCATTCTATCGACAAAACAACCTCCAATCCATATACCAATTGTAAAGGAGTGAAGCCTGTGGCGGTTTTTAACGGTAGTTCGGTAGGCTCATAATGCTGAAAAGAGCATATTATGCCAATTGGACTTTTGTGTCCCTACCATCCTCTAGATCATAGTTTTCAAGACCTTGTTAATTGCCTCGACCTGTCCATTGGATTGCGAGTAGTAGGGTGTCGAGTTTTCATGGCAAAAACCCAACCTGTCGTTCAATTCATCAACCATATGGTTCTGAAAGTGAGAACCATGATCGGTAACTATGGCCTGCGGAACTCCAAACCACACTATCACATGATTAAACATGAAGAGTGCAGCGGTTTTGCCATCGTTTTGGTATGTAGGCATAGCCTCAACCCATTTTGTGAAGTAATCCATAGCTACGATGATGTAACTATGCCCCCCGGCCGAGGTAGGCTTACAATGCATAAAATCGATGCCCCATTTTGCAAATGGGCCAACGGCAATAACTGGTTGTAGTGGGGTGGGATGAGTGCGCTTCTTTGTGTGGAAGTGTTGGCAAGGAGGACATTTTTTAACGACCTCAATACAATCTTCGAAGATAGTAGGCCAGTAATATCCTGCACGCAAAATCTTCTGGGCTGTAGCCATCCTAGAGAGATGACCGCCACATGCCCCGGCGTGAGTCATTCAGTACGCGTTCAGCCTCATCATGAGTGAAACAACGTCGAAGAATTGAATCGACGCCACAACGATACAAAGTATCATTAATGATTAAATAGTACTTTGCATGGTGACGAATCTTACGACGATCGTCGCGAGAAAGTTGAGGATCAAAGCGTTGGGTTTGAAGATACAACAGAACATCTCCATACCCAGGGTTAGTCGTACTAATGAGAAACAATGATTCATCCGGAAATGAATCATTGTGCTCAACTTCTGCATCAGGACGGGGAAGGTCACAAATGAGCTCAACAAACACCAAAGACTTCTTAGACTTAGCCTTCTCGAAAAGAAGATCAAATTCTTGCAGTATCACAATCCAGCATGAATACTTGCCCCCAAGCACCTGACGTGTCAGTACGTGGTACATGGGGTTCAAGTCAGCGATGGTGGTGGTGCGGAGCAAGATGTAATGACGAAACTTTTGGACGACAATGACTACTGCGAAAGCAAGTTTTTCAACATGTGAATATCTAGTTTCAGTGTCAGCTAGACCCTTACTTGCATAGTATATCACATGTTCCTGAGCGTTTTGATCCTCCCGTACCAAAACCATGGCGATAGTGGTAGCAGAAGCAGCGATATATAGGATGTAATCTCAATAATAATTAGGCGGTTAGAGCACAGGGGCATGCATGATGGCATGTTTGATACTGTCGAAGGATTTTTGAGCTTGATCATTCCAAATGAACGGGACGTCCTTCTTAAGCAGTCTCATATAGCCTTGAGTCTTCTCCGCGAAATTACAAACAAAACGTCGTAAATAAGTCGCCTTCCCTTGGAGACTTTGAAGTTCTGTAACATCAGTCGGGGGTGGTAGGTTGATGATGGCCTCCACCTTTAAGGGATCAATGTGGATCCCATCCTTCGAAACGATAAATCCTAAGAGGCGTTCGGACTCAACGCAAAAGTTACACTTGTGAAGATTCAGACGGATATTGTACCGTCTGCATCTGAGGAAAATGGTCGTCAGATGGTCAATGTGGAACTCGCGCTGCTTTGAATGGGCAGGGAGATCATCCAAGTAGGGTTCCACAAAGTCCTTAATATCGTGAAAGACGTACGACATAGCCCGCTGAAACGTGGCGCCGACATTTTTAAGGCCAAATGGGAGCTTGCGATAAGCTAATGTACCCCATGGGCAGATGAAAGTCGTCTTATGTTGGTCGGCTGGGTTGATCTCAATTTGGTTGTAACCAGAAAAGCCATCCATGAATGAGAAGATGACGCTTCCGGCACAGTTGTCGATGATCTGGTCGATGAAGGGGGTCACGTAGTTGTCTTTTGGACAAGCCCGATTAAGGTCCCGATAATCAACGCAGGCGCGAATGGTGCCCTGTTTTTTGTTCACAGGAACGACGTTTGAGACCCAATCCGTCAATGGGACAGGATAAATAAAGCCAGCCTTTAAGAGCTTTTCAATTTCTGCCTTTATTGCCGCAGTCTTCCGAGGGTGTACCGGTCGCAACTTTTGACATAAAGGTTTGATGTCGGGATAAGTTTTTATTTCGTGAGAAACAATTGCGGGGTCTATCCTAGGCGTCTCCTCATAGGACCTGTTTTCACCTAAGCTATAGTTACCCCTATGGATGTATCCACTCATGGATGGCAATAAGAAGGGCAACTCAAAGGTGCAACCATGATCACCTCGACCTCCAATATATGGTTGTCACGCCAATCGAGGCAACCTTCACTTTATGTTATCTAGCCCAGACAACAAAGGGGGAGACCCGATCTACTCCCGACAGGAGAGATCAAAACCAAGACACCAAATCAGGTTATTTCTAAGTGAAGTAAGGTGTATGGTTTATCCTAGACCTTAAGACGAAGTCACAAGACAAGTGAGGGATTCAAAGAGTGTGGCTTTGGTTCATTGTTGATGTGAGAGTGACTTATGATATTTGAAATGAGATCTAGGATTAGAGTACTAGTTCAATGTTAGAAAATCCACTGCCTTGGGAACCGTGTCCAATGCAGGGTAGTTTATGGGTTGAATTGGGGCTAACTAGTACAAGTGACAAGCTTGATCATGATACATGATGGCTTCAAGGGTTTAGTTCACCATGCTAAAGTCAAACCACAAGTTAATCCAACAATCTAGGAAAGTCGAATTGACTTGGAGAGAGACCAGTGCCTTGGGAATTGGGATAATGGAGTCAAAATAAGGTTAACTTGTGGTTAAGGACTCCTATTGCATGAGACAAGTGGGCAATTAAAGTCTTGATGGATGAATAGGTTTAGATCTAGGTTTGACCAAAGTGGACCACAATTCCTTAAAACAAGGAATGCTATCCCCAAGGCAAGATTTAACAAGGTGACCTATTAGACCTAGGTTTTGAATTATTCCCGTTCCAAATCCCTAAAAATCTCAAGTACCCACGTCCTAGAAGTGAGTCAACTCACTTCTCCAAGGTGGTGCGACTTTACCCAAGGAGGCCTAAAAGTGGAGTAAGTGGGATCAAGAAAAGTCCGATGACATCCAAACTTTAGATCCGAGTAGGTTAGTCAAGTAGGAGTATCGATCTATAATTTCACGGCAATCCGACGGCTAGATCTTACTAGATCTGAGTTTGAGGATACCAAGTGGTCCAAAATGGGGATTAAATCCTTTAAAATGTGGAATAGGGCCCACAAGGTAGAAATCAGAGAAGTGACTATCTGGGGGTAGGTTATTGGATGTGTAGATCACGAATCAAGTGGAATCTCAACTACCCACGTACTAGATCTAGGTCAACCCACCCAAACTAGGAAGTGCACCCTTGCTTGGAGAAGGCTAAATGCCTTGGGAAGAGGGTCAAATGGAGGCCAATCCTCACCAAACTATAGATCCGGGATGCCGTGGATACTATAGTGGTGGGTTTTAAATATCTTACCCAAAAAGCCACTAGATCTTAGTAGATCTGAAAAAATGTAAAAATGGGGGTTTTGATTAATTAGGGCTTTAAATGTTTTAGACAAGTGGATAGATCATGGAGATAGAACTTACCTTGAGATCATACCTGAGTGATGAGGAGAGATGCTTTGATGTTGAGGAAGATTCCCGCAGAGATCAAATGAGAGATTGTTGATTTTGCTTGCCAAATTGATGCCTTAGCCCACAAGTGCGCCCTCCTCTACCTGTCAATCCAAGGAAAATCGATTTCAATCAGAGAGGTCAAGTATGGAGAAAATACAAGTAAAATGCAATGATAACATAGAATAGAAGGTCCTGGGACAGTAATACTCCCTGTTACCAACAAAGAGATCCAAAGAAGAAGTAGGGAGAGTCTTCCCCTACCAATACTTACTCCTCAAAACAAATCGGCCTCCACCTATAGATGCAAAAACGTGGTACAAAAGATATGGCAAGCAAGATCTCCAATAACTCAATGAAAAGGCAGAACCAACGAACGAACACCAAAAACATTCACCACAACACTGGAGATAAATGCAATAATAATTTTCTATTCCAATAATCCAGAGCCACAAGTCCCATTTACAATGAGAGGCTCTCTCCTTTAAATAGGAAGGAGAGGCACCAAAACCCTAACCACTTTTTGAATGAGTGTCTAAGATTAAAAGAGACAAATGTATAATCAATAGTTGAGATGAGCTCAACAATAAAATACATGGATCACTAATAAAATATTATATGAGTGGCCAAAATCGCCCTAGAAGAGGGGAATCCCACCAAATCATGATAACAAAATATAATAAAGGGCTTATGGTGGGTCCAAGGGATAATTTTATCCCTCCTTGGTCAATCCCCATAGCACAATAATCATAAAATAATCCTCAATGTACCAAATCGTGCCTCCATGGTCAAATCGTAGGCCTCAAAAAGACCTCAGAAATCCTCAAAAAGTGCCATAAATAATGGATGCAGGCCCCGATGAAGCTGAAACTGCTGGAGGAGGTGTGGAGGACCCCGATCTATCATCACTGATCATCCCATGCCATAACATTGCCTCAGTAGCCCAAATCGATTTCCTCAATAGCCATTTCTACCAATCCCGAAATGCCTCGGGAAGTGTGAAACTGCCCCAAACTGCCTCCTGGAGTGCCTGCGCTGTCAAGGTGAGGGCACCAATGTGTCCGGGAGGGGGGGTAATATGGTAAAAACAAGTGGCTGGACCACCCCCTCCAAGTACAGCGCCCTAGGTCAACCGGATAAAAATCACATCTGCTCTGACAGGGCCTCCGACAGACCAAAACTGCACTAGGATAGCCTACTGAGACAAAATCATCACTGTAAGTGCCCGGAACTGAAAACAAACTGTCTCATTGGACTCAGAAGGTCCAAATCCATCCAAGATGTGTACTCATACACCATATGAGTCTCTGCATGATCAAAATATATATCCAATATACCGGAACAAGGCCAATAATAATAATCTGTAAATGATCAAACACTGCTGTAAACCAAGAATCATCATCATAACCCTGTAGCTGCTGCATAGAATCATCATGTACATGTACATAGACCATATATCATCTATCCATATCATCATAAGGTCCAACCATCTCATGTCCTATGGTTGACCTTGGTCTAACCAAGTCAACATGACCAAATATAACTCAGACCATCATCAGAAGCTGCTGCAAAGTGTCCAAGGTTAATGCATGCTCTACAACTTATTCAAATAACAATTATAACACAAAGCAATCATTACTGGCGATCTAAGTCCAAATATATAATGTCATTAATTATTATTATTACTCAGGTTAGACTTTCAGGATCATACTCACTTTATAGCTGTGATCAATTTGCTAGTGAAGGGTGAAGGCTAAAATAACTGACTAGGCTAAGGGATGACTTGACTGACTTAACTTTGTGACACTTTGGCAAAGGGAGAGAGAAAACACACCGTAGTATATACTGAATGAGCAACAACACAGGGAATGGCGGTGTCTCACAAATGGATGAGTTGTTCAAAGAGGGTTTATTCACCTTTAACAGATGCGCACAATCCAAAATACAAATAAGGCTAGCAATTGTTTTGATATAGCATTTAAGTTCCATTGCTTTTTGGGCTTGAAGTTTCCATAGCCTTGGTCTATGTGTGTTTACAAACACATTGCATAGATTTACATTTATTTTAGGCTTTCTGCTGCAGGTGTGTTTTTAAGGCACTTGTTTACCTAAGCACTTCTAGGTGTGTCATGGACAACTTGTTTACCTAGGTATTTACATTTCCAAAAGATATAACATTTTATTTTCATGGCCATTTTCATTTGGCATGCCTTTCATTCATGTGTGTTTAGAAACACATTGCATGAATGGGCTTTTCATACAAGATATAGCATTTCATTTTTCCAGATTTTGTATTCATGGCAGCACTAAAAGTTTCAGGTTTAGCCAACACAACTTTAGTGACTAGGGGGAATTCACAAGGAACTCCAACTCACCATAGGCAAGTTTTGTCACCAACTCAGAGCCGAGACACAATAAACAGGGAAGCTCATCCAATACAGAGGCTACAGTGGGGAAAAGATCCTCCATGTCACTAGTCAAGTAGTAAGTCAGGTTGATAAACTAAAAGGTAGGCAATTGATGGATGAAGACAATGAATAATGGAGCCGACACTAGCAAGCCAAGGTATGGTGGAATGATCACCTCTATTCTCCCTAAGGAGGGTAATACCAATGAGTATGAATAGTGAACTTCTAAGTCTGAGTAGGGACAATGTAATATATATAATAAGATCAACCAGGTCCACATATCTATATGATCGCCAGATCATGACACTAAGTGCTAAGACATGCTATAAGAATAAGTATAAAAGCAATATAACCATAACACAATGATATACCTGCTGAGTCATATACCTGAATGCTCATCAACCTGTACCACCATCTGTCCTCTGAAACTGCTGCTGTGGATCTGGGCACTACTGACTGCTCTGTACCAATGGTATAATGGCTACATCGGTCATCTCTCTGAGTGTCCTGAGACTCAGTCATGGCATGGGGAATATACACTGCTGTCCACAATCTGATAGTGATCCAATATAGATGCTCATCTCAGCATCTCAAATGTAAGGGAACTGGCTGAATAGTGTACTGGAATCAAAAAAATAATGTATGGTAGCCCGGCTACTATAAATGTGATAACAGGACCAAGCAAACATGTCTCAAAATTGCTTGAACAAGGCCGTGCTGACAGCGATTTCTTTAGGGAAACACTTCTGGCCTATGCGAATGTGTTCCACTATACCAGGTTTCACCAAGATGTCTACTGGGGTGGTCGGCTCAATGTTGGCCAAGTTGCCCTCCATGTCCGTAAGACATCTAAGGATGGGGGACTGAGGGGATGGGTAGATATCTAGTGTAAAGAGAGTATGGATGTTGTTCTCTATGTATTCCAAAGGACGAATAAAATATGCCCTATGATGGAGATCATCCCACGGACTGTCGTCAATATTCATTACTTCCATGATGGACTCGTCTGAATGAAAAGTCCGAAGTAAGAGATCAGGTAGAGAGGACGTCCGTCGTAGAGAAAAAATGGGGAGGCCATGGTTAAAAGGTCCTCCGAAGCAGATTGGATAGCCTGATCCCGTCAGCTTGGGGTCCCTTATGTGGTTTCGTGGGATCTTTAACGTCCCGGGGTGCGTCAAGCAAAATATTGAACAGAGTGCCAAACTGAGTGTAGACAAGGTCTAACAGATGAGCACTCGTGATGGCTTGTTCTTCGGTGACAGCACCTCGCATGGCAACATCTTTTGCTATGGTGGGAATGAGCGATTTAGTAAACCAATCTGCTAAGAGCTGATCTGGAATGGGAGCTTTAATGAAACGTCGTCTCCTTCACCACTCGTGGATATGATCCGAAATGTGAGTGGTTGTATTCTGACGGAGCAAGGTTAAAAGCTCGGTACCAGTCTCATACCGTATAGGCAGTTGGAAATGCGTCAAACAGTTCATAGCAACAAAGCCAAAATCAGGAAAAGAGTGTGGTGGCAACTCAATGTACCAATTGATAGCCGACCCAGTGAGAGTCCTTTGGAACAATCTAAGACGAATTGAATCGTCCATTAAGGAATTAGATGAACACCATAAATAGTATGTCATCACGTGGTTCATGGGGTCTTCACCCAGTTTGCCGTCAAACTTGGGGATATCAGACGAAAGTTTCACCGGAATCGGTTCCCAGTTAGATCCGTGGTAAATAGGATCGTTGGTTAAACAAGAGAGGTCAGGTAGGTCCAAAGTAGCCAAAAAGGGCAGCTGTGGATTAGGCTGCACGTATTGATAATACGAATATGGCGTGTAAGGGCTAAACTGACCGTAAGGTGTACCAGGATAAAACTGACCGTAGGGGGGTGTGCTGCCCGGACCGTAAGGAGGTCCGCCACCATAAGATGGTCCGTTCTAATAAGGTGGAGGTCCACCTCCACCTCCGGGAGGGGGTGGAGGTTCGCCACCACCACCGGGAGGAGGTGGGGGTCCATAACCGTAATAAGGTGGCCCACCACCGCCTCTGCCTGGAGAGTGTGGTGGACCACTTCCACTGCCAGATGGGTGGGGGCTCCCATCTCCGTTGTCGGAAGGATGAGGGTTTCCACCACCGCCGCCACCACCATAGTAATTAGGTCCTCCACCGCCTCCGCCTGGAGGGGGTGGTGGACCACCCCCACCACCCGAGGGGAAATGTCCACCACCATGATAAGGTGGTCCGCCACCACCTCCGCTTGGAGGAGGTGGTGGACCATTCCCGCAACCACCGGAGGGGTGAGGGGTGTTGTAGGTAAAATGAGGTGGGCCTCCACCAACGTTAGGTGGGGGCCCGCTGCCTCCAACAGGAGGTGGGGGAGGACCGATCGGGGGTGGTGGTACTTGCGGAATAGTCGGTTGGGGTCCGTGTTGCAACACAGGTTGTTTCCCCCATAGAGTGTATGGATTCCTGGGATAAGGTATCCCGTATGGTGCATTTCCGGGATTAGGTCGACCGGGCACAAGGTTAACAAAACCTGGATACGCTCGACTCCATGAGGGTTGGGTTACATTTGACAGCCCTCCAACATGAGATAATCCCGTGGTGGACAGTCTAGCGAGTTGGGAAGGTCCAACGAAAGGTCCGTTGGGGACTCCACCGCCTACGTTCTGGTTAGGAAACGAGGGTTGCCCCCCAGCCACAATAGGCTGACCACTATTCAAAGGTTGAACCAACGTGGGTTGTTGACTAGCTACCGTGGTAATGACATTACCAATAAGATAATCCTTAGGAATGGAATACCCTCCCCTCGAATTTTGAGGTGGGGGAGGAACCGATAAAGTAACCGTGATAGTGACAGGTGTGTTGGACCGTTGTCCTTCCACTGGTTGGTTCACTTGAGGTGCAGGACTAGATTCCTGCGAGGGTTGACCAGTCTCATTAGTGGTCACGTGGTGGGATGCTTCAGGTGATCCGAAATATATCGAATGAACTGGGATGTTTCCGTCGTCAAGTCCTATTTGGAAATGACGATTGTGGAACTCTTCAGAGTGTCGCTTGAGACTTTGTCTTCGAAGCTCATCTCCTTTAACACGTAACTGTTCTGAACGTTCATGGATGGGGTCGAAAGTCTCGGCAAGGTCAGGCCTACAGTAAGACCTAGTGAACTCTGGAGTAGTCCAGTTAGGTGGGGATGAGATGGCAAAATGAGCCACTGGGTGGTCTGTAGAAGATGTCCAATAAGCTGCTAAAGGACCAACAGCTGCAGCAGGGTCGTCCTGGGGTTGGTTTATCCATTCCAACGATCCAGGTTCTCCCGAGATGACGGGAGGAAGGTTTTGAGAATTGGGGGTGTGTGCTTCTTCATCCTACGTGGGATAAGAGGCAGGTGAATCTGGTGGAAACAAAAGTCCGCCAACATTCAAGGTGGGGTTCCCTACTTCAGTAACTACGACCGCGTTACACTGATCCATTCTTACCCTCAAAATAACCTCCGAATTAAGGGGAAATTCGGGTGGCAAGTTCAAGATCCTATGGGACCTTCTCTAGGGAAAATCCACCAGAGTATCACGAAAATCAGCAAAAAAATGCCAAAACAGCGTTTCTCCTAAAGGTATTCTAAAAGAAAAGCACTCCAAGAAACCTACTCAAACTAAGGCAACAAGCAAACTTATGTGACAAAGTGGATTCAAAAGTCTGGAACCTCATGGGATTATCAAGGCATCACAAACCGCAATATACCGCAGGGTCCAACAATATGACACGACAAGGAAGATTGGGACCGTACCCTTGCCTGCATACCCGATTACCTGGACAAGACGTGCGTGCTAATCTCCTCGAGTGTTGTTCTCGGTGTATTGCTTTGCCAAGACGACCAAATGGTTAACTCGGTTGGTTTCAAGAATCCTAATGGTGTCTCCCGATATACGCAAGGTACGTGGGAGCTCAAATCCGTAGTGGTGTTGTCTAATGCACAGCCGTTGGCACGAGACCTTCCGATATACGTGTCAAGTACGTGATACACCCTTCGATATACGCCAAATACGGATTATGATACTTGGTGGGTACGTGAAGGAGCTCGATATACCGATGTACGTGGAAGACTACAATAACCCCGAACTACAGTGCTGGCAAGTAACGACAGCTGCCATGCTTAACGACACCGGAACACGTCTTTAACTTACACACAAGTTACTAAAAATTTTACCTAATTCTACCGTTAATTTTATTTTGGACGGTTAGGTGAATGCATGAGGTGAGTACATAATCGAAAACAGAATGCAAGCCCTAGCTACATGCATGAAATATTCTTTTCTTTCGATGAATTCTACCTATGGTAAGGAGAAAGCTTTTTCCAATGGTATTGCCAGAACAAACTCAATGCAACACAATTCCCAATGCAAACAAATTTGACAATGAAAGTACTCTTTTCTTTTTCAATGAAACACACAAACGTACACAACACTACTATCCAAATCAAAGTATTTTTTCTTTTCTTTTCTTTTTCAAATCAAAACAACACTAAGTAATGAAATGAGAGGATTCTGAAACGGAAAATGCAAGCTTTTCACTTTCTCTTTTCAATGATCTAAAGGCAACAAAAATAAAAAATGCACCTATCTTTCCCTAGCATAGAAACAACTTTTGAAAGAAAAAAACGAAATGTACTAGAGCTTTTCAAGAAGATGAATAATTCATAATTCAAGAAAAACACAATCAATCATATTTCCATTCATCTTTTCCAACACATTCCAATCTGCAATGATCTTTCTTCAATAACTTTTTGAGAAATAACGGGAGAGAAGCACTTTTAATCTTTCAATGGATGTATCAAAGCAATAATCTTGAAAACAACTTTGCTTTCAAATCTAAATGACTGAAAAGAAAATGCTACTTGCGGCACTCATACACTCAGAAAACTCAAGAAAAGACAAGCACTCAACCAAGCGAAAAGACACTTAACTCAAAATCAAGCAGCAGCAAGCAAACTAAGCAAGCAAATCTCAAAACAAAAATAGATGAGGTTTGGAAGCTGATCCGTTGTACTGATCAGAGCAGGGGTGGAAGGAAGGGAATGTAAGAATGAATGGATGAAGGTGGGGGAGACAAAAGTACCCACCACTATGGATTTCAAACTTGTCCAAAGCGGAACCCAAAGTCAATCCAAACAAGCCAAACTCTCAACACACAAATCAAAATGGGATCTCTGGCTGGATGTTGCAGCACAGAGGGAGTTCATACATCAAAACAAGGCTCGGACTGTCAAACAAGAGGATGGATGCCTGAATGCTAAGTCTCGACAGATCGGCACACTCTGTCTTTGCAGACAGTGCAACGTCGCAGGTT
Source organism: Larix kaempferi (assembly GCA_027924585.1). NCBI lineage: Eukaryota > Viridiplantae > Streptophyta > Pinopsida > Pinales > Pinaceae > Larix > Larix kaempferi. Next base: position 1,263,121 of record BSBM01000703.1, on the reverse strand, counting down.
ACGTGTACGAGATATGCGACAATGTCGCAGTCTACTAATGAACAGGCCGCGACGAGCAAGCAACAGTCAAAGAACAAAGACCCAGAAAAACACAGTGTCGCTCTGTTTTCACTGCCCAGGTGCAACAGGCGAGTTCTACATTCAAAAATGAATCAGATCTCCTAATAATGAACCACCAACAGGTTTGAAACTGAGTTGTATAAACTCAAAGGAAGAAGATCAGGATCTTCAACGTGGAGATCTGACAATGGAATCAATCCTAAGAAGGAAAATGGCAAAAGAAATGACAACAAGGCTTATGACAAGTAATCAACTGAAAATGACTCAAATTAACAATCACTAAACAAGAATACTCCCCAGTATGGTCGCCAGATTTGTTATCGGACAATCCACTCAATCGGAGGCGAGCCAGATCTCCCTAGCTCAATGCGAGTCTAGAACAAATAGAACAAACTACAAACATGTTTCCTAGATCTACTTAAGGATCAAGTGCTAGATGTCTTACCTCTTTGATTCGCTATCATTTCTCCTAAATGTTGCTCCACGTCCCACAGTCGTTAGATCCAAGCTGCAAAACCTGTCAAGACACAGAAAAGAGAAACGAGTAAAGAGCATCTATACAATAAGAGATCTATGTAAACAATTAAGCAGGTAAACAACACAACATCGTTACACACAAGAACGATATTGGTGGAAAGCATTTGTATTACTGCAAATAGAGGAGTACATGATAGAGATATAGAACTACAACCAATGACTTAACGTAGCAGCCCTTCTCCACACAAGCCAATTGCCAAGCCCTTCCAAGGAAGCATGAATTCTCCAAGACGTGAGTGAAGGTGTCCTAAGAGAGATTTCACCAGCATGTAGATGCCATAGTCTTCCTCCCTTTGGTATGGGAGTGAGCCTCGTTTATATAGGACTAAGTGGATGACGTTATGGATAGGATAGGATGAGAGATGGTAGGAGAGAGATAGGAGATCTTCCCAATGAGTTAGGGGTCGAGTACCAGCTCTCCAAGAGATCAGGGATAAGCCCCCAAATGGGCAAGCTTCGAGAAAGATCTCGAAATGGCTATTTTTGCCATTAATAGACCTCGTCGCACCTTGCTATGGAGCAACCTGTGACGTCGCATGTTGCTAGTGTGCAACCTACGACGACCTCTCGAAAGGTTGTACAAACTGAGTAAAAATCCTCTCAAATGAATACTTGGTCCAGATGACTTCAAGGATGTATACACTAAATCATGATGATGGGTAGATTTTAGGTGTAACACTGTGCTTCAAAATTGAGCTTGAGAAGTTTGCTAAAGATCCATCCCTTAAAATCAATTAAAACCCTTGGTTACTGGTTACTTAACAAGAAGCCCTAAATTTTCCAAGATCTCTCCTTGGCTCCTTGTCTTCTTTGCCTTGCTTTTTCAACTTCTTCTTCTCTTTCCCATCTCTTTGGCTCATCTTTTTTGGTCTCTCGTCTACCTCACGATTTTGTCACTTTTATCTCTTCTCCTATTTGCTTTGAGGTCTGATTTTTTTACCATTTTAAGCTCTTCTAAGTTTGATTTTTCATTCTCCTTTGATCACTGTTTTTCGCTGCCCCTTCCTCACTGTTTTTTTGCTTCTTTTACAACACTGATTTTTCTCTCCTTTATCTCTGTTTTCTTTGTCTTCTAAGCAGCTCTCTTCCATCACTGTATGCTGCCTCTTTTACCAGCCTCTTCTTCCTGTTTGTTCCAGCCATCTTTTTTACCTTTTTGCAGCCCTCCTTTAGGGACTATTTTTGTCTTCTTTCTCTTATTTCTTCCAGCCTTCTATTGCCTAAGTTCATTTCCTTTCGCAACTCCTCTCTTCTCTTGACTTTCTCTCCTCCTTGCTCTTGTTTCTTGTCTTCTCTTCTTTGCCCTTCTTTGATCTCTTTTTCTTTTGTTTAAAGATTTCCAAGTTTGTAATCAATTCATGTTTAATCTAAAAGTTGTATCTTATTTGCATTTAGATCTTAGTCGCATTTTTTTATTAGCTTCATCTTGCACTTAGTTTAGAGTTCATTCTCGTACTTAGTTCATTTCTTAAGTTTACATTTAGTTCATGTCTAGTTAAAATTTTCATCTTAGTTTAGTTCAATTTAAGCTTTGGCATTTTCAAGTTTTGATTTGATTAACAATAATGGGTGCTTGAAGTGTGCTTGTTTCAGGTACTTGAAGAAATAAACAATCAAAACAAGTCCAAAGACAAGAAGTTTTGAACAAGAAGCCTTGAACAAGAAGTCTTAAACAAGAAGATCAAAACCAAGAAGACTTTAAAAACCTTTTTGTAAAAGCCACTAAGGCTTCTTCTATTTCATTTTTCCAAAGTTTTCAAGGGATAAAAGCCCTAGGTATTGTAACTATTAATAAGCTGAGTCAGATTACAGCTCCCACATTTTCTTTTACTTCCCCTATTTGGGGAAAGTGTGTTTGTGTTTGGCATGTCCTTTTTTGCATCTTTAGCTTAGTTTCGATTTCAGTACTTAGCTTAGTTTTACTCTCTTAGAATAGTTCCATTCCACTAACTGCTAGTCGTTTGATCCTTGCTTAATTAGTTCATTTTTTATTTTGATATAAATTGATAAACTGAAAAAGTTAGAAATCTCTTGAATCTCACTCAATAGTGGATCAAGAGTGCTCTCTATCGGAGAGTTGTTTTTTGCTTTGTTTTGACTTACCCCCATGCTCTCCCGAGTACGGTCTTTGACCTGAAAGAGATTCTTGGGTAGTTTAGTTTTTACTTTCAAGTACTTTAATTCTGTGCATCATAAATCTCTTGAATCTCGCCATAAGGCGAATCAAGAGTGCTCTCTATCAAAGAGTTTTCTATTTTGTTCTCTTGTTTCAAACATCCCCCTTAAAATTGGAATTTACCATTTCCATACCGCATATGCTCTACCCTACCCTGGGAGGTTGGGATACACAGAAACAGTATTGGCTATTTAGTTGTTCACATTTAATCCAATTTTAACCATAATAAAATTTTCACCCTGTTGTCCGCCAGATTGCACACCAGCAGCAGAAATCTTTCGAAAGTTGTCTCCCTCACTGGAAAGTCGGGAGAGGTGTGGCCTTGGGGGCAAGCAATGAGCCAAGTACTGTCACTTGAATCCCAGCTCCTCCGTTTAGGCTAACTCCTAACGAAGCCGAGGGGGGTAGTCCCTACAAAGAGTTGTCTAAGGCTCTTGTGTTTTAAGTGTTTTTTAATGTTGTGATGCGGATGGGTGTTGTTTAGGAGTTTGAAGGTGAGAGACACAATAATGCTTTAAATAAGACCAAGATAACGCAATCCACGTTGCAAGAGAAGATAAGAGATACACTGAATCAAATACAAATCACTCTTTATATGAATATTAACACAAGACTCCCGATTGATAATAAGCAAATAAAATACGTGATAAAGGACCAGTGCCTTACGAAGTCAAATAATGTCTAAGTGATTGAGTTGTTCGATACAAGTGTTCGAGAAAAAGGTTCTTGAGATCGTTTTGCAACTTATCTTGGTAAATTAAAGATTTTAGTGGTCTTAATTATTACGGCTAAAACCAGGGATATTCAAGAAGTGGAACCTTAACCGAGAGAAACACTGGCAACTTTTTAGATGATAGGTCGGGAGCACCCAGATTCAGAGAACAAGTGTTCTTACGGCTTGACCGCCCTCGAGTCTGACAATGGATTCCCGGCACCACCTATTTCAGGAAGTACTCAGTGATTTTGTCTTGGTTGGGGTTTTGGGGTAAAAATTTAATTAATGTTATCACTCATGAAATTAACAAGTCTTCCACCTTTCTGAGTACTAGCCCAACCGTTTCCGGTTGGCAGAGCATACGGGTGTAGGACAAAGACCAAGATAAATTAATTAAAAGGGAAGTATGGGTTGAAAAGTTTTATTATTAGAGCACTCGTTCAACTCTCCGACAGAGAGCGCTCTTGACTTGATCTTATGACTACAGTTCAAGAGACTTGCTAATTTAAAATGCCTAATGCAAGGAAAGATGCAAATCTAACAATGCTCTCCGATAGAGAGTGCTCTTGACTTGGATTTGGCCAAGTTCAAAAGGCTTTGTTCATTTTAAGAAGCAAGAAGCAGTTGTGATAACGATATAATGAAAATTTGTAAAACTCAAATCATGTGATAGCTCAAATCAATGCAAAATACTGCTAACATACTACTTGCAAAATAAAATGAGGTAACGGAAAGATCTAGTGTTCTACCAAGCAAAAATTTACACTACAGGTGGGATCAACCTCCGAACAAGGTCAACCACTAGAAACCACCAGTCTTGGAAACCTTCCAGCTAGCTGGATGTCCACAAGAAGCTGATGGGGGAACGAGAAGCTACCACAAAGTTATGTGGCCTTTGGGATGCAATCCCAAAGTTAGCTCTTCTCTGGTCAAGGCTTGGAAGAGAAGAGACAAAATAAAAACGAATTATTCTAAAACAAGAATTTAAAAGATCTAAGCTAAGCAAACCCAACACTCTTCCCCAAATGGGGAAGAAGACCAAAAAGTGAAGCCTCCTCCACTTGGAAATTTTATTAAATGGTTACAAGTGCCTTTGGGGATGAAGCCCTTGAAAGGTCTTTTGAGAGAAAAAGAACTACTTGTGAAAACAATACTTTGTGAGCCCTTAATGGCTAATTACAAAAAGGAGTATACAAGGTTTATCATTTTGGTTCAAGTCTTCTCCTTAGATGCACTTTGCTTTTCTTTTGAGTATTACTCTTATCAAGCTTGTCTCCTCCTTCAAAAAGATCTACACAAGCTCAAACTCACTTCACAATGCACCCATTAGATGTTAGTCAAAATCCAACTTTAAAACCAAATGCAAAGACTAAGATCTAACCTATATGCAAAGATTTTTTCCAATGCAAACTTTTGAGATTTATGACATGAGATCTAAGGCCCTAATGCTACTTTTCAAAGCATAAACTAAAAACTACTAAGTAAAATTGTTAGAGATCTAATCTATTGCAAAAAAAAAAAAACAAGATCTATACTATGAGATAAATCTAACACTAACCAAACCTTAAAATTGTTTTTTGTTTTGTGTTTTTTGTGTAGGTGGACGAAAGGAGGAAGGGAAGGCAAGGAGGAGAGGAGCAAAATGGGAGAAGGGAGGAGAAATGGAAGGAGAAGAGCGATGGACGAGAGGAGGAAGGAGAAGAGGGACGAGAGGAGGAAGGAGGAATGACGAGAGGAGGAAGGGATGGACGAGAGGAGGAAGCTAGGATGGACGAGAGGAGGAAGCTCGGGGGGACGAAAGCTAGAAGAAGAAGTGGGACGAGAGCAAGGTGAAGGGACAAGCCAAGTGGGACGAGAGCTAGAATGATAGGAAAACAAGAGGGGCAAAGCCAAACAAGCCACAAACCAAAGGCAAGCTAAGCTATAATCTCAAACTTGGAGAAGAGTAGGGCTTTGGATTTCCACAGTTTAGATGGGTAGAACAAGTAACCGATTGAAAATTTCTTTGAAGATGCTTGATGGAAGAAACACAAGACTCCTTGTTTCTTGATTTTTAAAAGCAAGACTTCTTTGATAACCTGCAGAATGAAGATGTAAACCAAGCAAGAACCCTTGCACTTGGGAGAATACCTGAAAAGCCACACACTTAAGAGAAAAGCATAGATAATATTTGTGCTAGATTGTTAGCCCTCTAAATCATAAGAATCAATGCTTAAGAATCAAAAGTACATAGACAAAACATGATATCACCTCATACAAGATGAAGCATGGCACACCAAGAGCTTCCACATTGACCTCCAAAGTCTCACTTTATTCAAATACTTAAACAAATTACAAATTTCTCCAGAGTTTTGATGCTTAAAGATCCATCCTCAATGAGGCAAAATGAGCCTCATTATATAGCAATAGAAGACTACCTAAAGCCCTAAGTCGAATTGGCTTTCAAAGGGAGCCAACACCACCTAACACAATTCGACTTTCAATCAAGAGTGTGTCTAAAAACCAATCAGCGTGGAGCTTGGAGCTCATCTCACCAATGAACTCAAGTTTGTAGATGATGTGGATGGGGAGGTGGCCTCCACCTTGGCAAGGCGCCCCCCATCTCACTTTGGAACTATCACCAAACAATAGTGAGCTGCCATGTGTAGAACTCGAGCTCAAGAAGGAGGTTGACGTGAGCTAAGAGGTAGGTGCTTGGAGTTTAAACAAGATTCGATTGCAATCAAGGTAGGTGGGAGTGGGAGGTGGCCTCCACCTAGGCAAGGCGCCCCCACTCCTTTTAATGCAACTCCATACCAACCAAAAAACCAATTAATACGACCTCCACATCATTAATTCGTTTTTGCATGCATGGAGGGCGAATTCACTTGAGGAGTTTTGACTTGTGCTGATTGTATGGTTGACTGAAGCTGCTTGGAGATGATTGGAATCTTCATAAATACTGAGTGCCATGTCATTTAGCCTTTTACTTTATTCCATTTGGATTATTTTGGAGAGATTTGGGTTATCTCCAAAATAATCATTTTTATTATTTTAATTAATAATTTCTCTGTAAATGGCTTTTCAGAGAAAATATTAATTATGAGGCCTCAATGACACCCAAAACATGGATTTAGCTGGTCCATAGGTCATGTGTGATTTTTGGCTTATGAAACGAGCCATCAATCACTGAATTCGGACCCCGGACGACTGACATATTACAAATTATTATTTATCTATTTAAACTATAGAGAAATTTATTAAATTTAAAAAAATAATTAAAAACCCAAATTCGACGGACCTGGTAAAATTTTTTCAAAATTTTTTCTGAGGGTTTTATGGACCTAGGGCATGACCAACACCTATTCTAACAGTGTCTAGTAGGCTTATATACATTAGTTGGCCTCTAATAACGCCCCATGGCTAAAATTTTCAAAATCGGGCATTCCAGCTTTGGAGGAGCGGGAGAAAACCTCATCGATTATACATCGCCTTAAGCAAAGTATAATTGACAAGGGAAAAAACTCCCTGGAATACCTTAGTTGCTTAATCCAGTCATGGGGAACCGAGACACTCAGATCCTACTAGCACACTTTATTACAAAACCCCATGGGGCCACGGTCATGTCGACTCAAAAAACAAAACAGGCTAACCAAAACTAGCTAGCCACAAATGCTGAATCATCTGATACACTGGAGTCAAACACTTATCATGTTTGTCAAATGGCGGCTCTTCAGATAATCCAACTATGGTACAAATAAGTTGGTAACACACCCCATAACCAACGAAAATCCGGCGTTGATCGTCAAATACTGTAACGTGGGCAACTTCTTAGTGGGGGCGCTAGGTAGTTATACCTCGTTTTTAGTGGCTGGTTAGTTATTGAACGCCTCGCTGGAAACTTGGATAGTCCAACATGTCCTTGTACAGAGCCACTTAGAGCATTTTCCGGACACATCTCCAGTGCCTTCGCGTATATTGGAGATTCCCCTTAGCCATAATAATCAAGATCACCTCAAAATTTATAATAAAATTTACAAAGAGCACTTGCAAAACAGTTTCGACACACCACCAACACTTGTATCAAGCAACACTGAACTCTTGTATCTTAGCATCCCAATACATTTTTTGACTCCATAAGGCACTAGTTCATCAGTTGTTTCATTTGATTATTATATATGAAGTGCATGTGTCATTTGCTTTGATTATATCATTGTGGATGCTTCATATCTGAGTTGTTAATTTATCAATCTGTGGTGTATTCCTTATCATTGCAAGTATATCTTTGTGTTGTTTAAAATCTCAATTGTTGTAAATCGGTGATCACAAAAACTCCTAAAAAACACCCATCCACATCATCAACACCTTAAAAAAACACTTAAAACACAAGAGCCTTAGAAACTCTTTGTAGGGTCTACCACCCTTGGCTTCGTTAGGAGTTTGCCTAAATGGAGGAGATGGGATCAGGTGACAGCACCTGGCTCGTTGCTTGCCCCCAAGGCCACACCTTTCCCACTTTTAGTGAGAAAACAGCTTTCGAAAGATTTCTGCTGCTGGTGTGCATCTCGGCGGACAACAAACTGTACTCGGGAAAGCAAGGGGTAGTATTCAATTTATTCCTAAAATAAAGTAAAGTAAAACATGAAAGAAGAGTCTAGATCTAGTTGCAATCATTAAAAACTAATCTAGCAAGCAAAACTAATCTAAAGCAGAAAGTAAAGGGGACAAGTACAAGCTTCCCCGAAATGGGGGAAAGGGGTGTGGGAGCCTTAAATCCCACCTGCTCTTTATTAATTTAATACAAATCTTAACTCTCCGACAGAGAGCACTCTTGATCCATGAAAACAAAATTCAAGAGACTTAAAAAAAAGCTTGAAAAAGCTAATTAATGCAAGGGGTTGAAATATGTCCTCTTCAAGGTTCAAACTTCCCAAATTCGCCCAAGTCCTTCACTTTTCTATAACAAGAAGACAAAAAACCAGCGAACAACAAATTTATTAAAATGTCAAGGGATTAGCTAAAATCACAATAAAATGCAATATTGAGTACTTGCAAATTGTAGAAAGTAATTTACTAGTTCAAGTACTAAAGATTCATTGCTAGATCTAAGCGTGAGATAACAAATTTAGAGCATTTTTTAGATCTAACATGTAAACGTAAATAACTAATGATGAAACTTTCTTAGATCTAATTTACTTGTATTAAAAAGGTAATCGAGAAAAGAAGAGTTTAGAGTTTTTTAAAGGGATGGAAGGAGGGATTCAAGCCCCAGGCTTGATCTTTATCGAAGACTTTAGAATGCCTACAAACAAAAGTATTAACTCGAAAGTGCTGAAGAGGGGAGAGGATGCAACCGAGCTCAACTCCCCCTTTATCACCTGAGAATTTTTGGCACTCCAGTCTACATTCATGTGCCAAAGAAAAGAGAACAAAATTAGAGCCTTCCAGAAAGAAAGGTACATTTGTTGGCTACAATGAAAGCTCAAAAGCTTATCGTATTTATGTTCCTGGTCAGAGATACATTGAGGTCAGTAGAGATGTGATATTTCATGAAGAAGCCGCTTTCCGCCGATCTAAAGAGCTTCCAAATGATTCAGAATCTCCTCCTTTAGAAGTTCCAGATTCTCCTCATTCAGATGATCAAAGGGAGGAGGACGATGAGCCTTCAGTTCCAAATGTTGCTATAGAACCAGAGAAGCCTATCGAAGAATTGCTTGAGGCTCCTCCTTCCAAAAGAAGACCTGCTTGGTTTCATGAAACTCTACAGGAAGTAGAAAAACATAAAACTCTTTCAGGAACTTTCAGAGAAAGCAAGAAGCCTCAGAAGTACTTTGGTCTCATTACTCCGCTGGGCCACCTCATTAATGTAGAACCTTCCACTTATGAGGAAGCAGCCAGTCAGCAGGTATGGAAAGATGCAAAGACGAAAGAGTACAACTCTATTATGAAAAATGATGTATGGGAAGTGGTCCCAAGACCAAAAGGGAAGTCTATAGTAACTTCTAAGTGGATTTACAAAATTAAACATGCTGTTGATGGAAGTATTGAAAAATATAAAGCCAGGTTTGTGGCTCGTGGTTTCTCTCAAAAAGAAGGTGTTACCAACTGAGTTGCACTACAGTTGGACTTCAGTGAGCCGCCAGTATTGCACATTTACTTGTGCCTTTTTCAGAGTTCAGAAGTTCCAAGTTTGGCCTTTTCAGGGCCCATTTGTCAGTTTTTTGTAGTACATGACTGTGCCCCACGGGGTTTGTAATAAGCGTACTAGCATGGTGGTCTTTGAGTGACTCGGTTCCTTAGGACCTGACAACCAAAGAAGGTATTCCAAGGAGTTTTTTCCCTTGTCGATTATGCCTTGCCTTTAGCCGAGTATAATCGATGAGGTTTTCTCCTGCTCCTCCAAAGCTGGAATGCCCAAAGTGGGGGTTAGGCCTTAGGGGATTATTAGAGCCCATTTTGTAATATGTATGAACATGCTAGACGCTAGAATTTCATCGTTTTGTCATGTACTAGGTTCCCCTGAAGTTTCAGTCGATTCCGAGAAAAAATATTTTTCCGCTTTTTTAAGCCATTTTTTAATGGTTTAATTAAAAAATTTCAAAAGGTGATAAAAGTCTTATCCGGAGTCGGAATTTGACGCAGGGATGCTCATTTTCAAGCTCAGAGCACCCTCTTTACCCCGGTACCCAGTTTTCCTACATTTCGGGTGACCAGGAACCCCCGTGGAGCAGTTTTGTCTATCAGAGCTATAAAGTGGCATTTTAATGCTAAAAGTGCATCAAATTGCACCTTGGTCAAAAGTCAAAGTTATAAAAAGTTTGAATAATGCACATGCCAATTGAGGTGGCATGACATCACATAAGGTGAGCGACTTAGCTAAAGTATCAAGGCATATAATTTTGGACCGATTTAATGGGTGAAGCACTAAATTATAAATCCGTACGGCCTCATCATTCACGTGGGCCATCCATCCACGCTTGAGCAATTAGATGTGGCATTTATCATTTGATTGGCCGAATTAATAATGCATGGTTAAAGCATATATTATAACTTGGTTTTAAAAGTGAGATTCGTTTTAACTTATGCGCCCTCATCCCATCACGTGGACCTCTACCCTCACGGCTGTACGGATCCATGGTTGGGCAAATTGGTTGTGTGGTGGCCCACATCATATGACATGGCATAATACCATGAGGAGGGGCGAATACTTCATGGTCAACTCTCAAATTTTAAAAGTTTAAACATTTGTTTCATTTCCATACTACGGCCTCATCATTCACGTGGGCCATTCACGACCGTACGGATTTCATGTTATAAGTTCGAAGGAGTGGGGGCGGCTACCATGAGGAGGTGGCACCACCCATGTGGTAGCTTTCTATTGTTGAAAGCCCAATAAAACATAAAGCTCTCAAGTATGGAAACATCCAACGACTTGCCACATGCTCTCCTCTTGCCTCACGCATGAGCTACTTCAACAGGGCAGCTTCCATGCTATGTTGTTTTTCTTTGATGATGAGGCACAACTCCATTGGATGAGAGCTTTGTTTGCTCTACAAGTTAGGAGATTTGTCTCTTAGGGTTTTGCGCCCTAGCTCACTTGTCATTTTCTATAAATTGAGGAGCTTAGCTCCATTGTAGAGGATCTGGAAGGTGGAACCTCTGCACATTTCTATTTGTAATATTTTTATTTTTGAGTTAATAAAGAGAAGGCTTTGGAGGCTAATCTGATTTGGTGATTGTCTTGGATTGGATCCACATGCATGAATGAGGTAAACTGTACTTATGTTCCATTGATTAATATTGTTGGGATTGCATTTCTTGGGTAAAGAAGTTATCTTCTTATAGATCTGTAAGTAACTCTTTATAGGCTGCTTACATATGTAAATGATATCATGATGCAAAGAATGATGGTGTTTCTTGCTTGAAATTCATTTTTCTATTGTTTTATGGTTTATTGTTATACAAATGCTCTTAATCCCCTTGTTAGTTCTTGGTAGCTATTTACAGGTAGCCCAAGTTGGAGAGCACAAAGAACTTGCTTGATCTTGTCTTCATTTCAACATTGTCGATCGAAGTGTAGATCTTATCGGTGCATCAAGGAGTTTGACTCCACAACCCTTCTCTTCAAAAGCACTCAAACCCCATGGGTTCATCTTTCTAGATCTCCCTTTTTTTAAATCTATCTCGGTTACTGTCCTATTTTCTTGCTTCAAAGTTCATTTGATTAATAGATCCAAGCAAGTAGCAATCTAAAGAGTCTAATAGCTTCATTTTTATTCAGTTCTAGGTTGCTAGCTAAGTTAGAAATTTTTACAATTTTTGTAGCAACGTCAAAGACACTTTTTAAGTGTTTCTTGGCATTTTTAAGACTAATTTAGTTCGCTGGTTTTTTTTGTCTTTTAGCAGGTCCGAGCTTTTTCAAGCTCAAAATCTGAGATTTGGAGGTGTCCGTAACCATCCGGGGAGCTAGTTTTACCTCCCTTACATCATTATAAACATTGTAAACTGACTTGTTCCCTAACGATAAAGGGCAAGCAGTATTTCTCTTAAAGTTTCCAAGTTGTAATCAAAAAAAAATAAAAAGAGCACAGCAGGCAATTCCAGCGCCTGAACCCAATCCCCCCAGGGGGGATTCGCACCCTTGTTTATTTTTTTTATTTTTTTTGTTTTAGATTAGTTTTCTTTCAAGCAGTAGTAATTAGATAACTCACTCAAGCACACAACGTCCTCCGAGGACCTGTTTATCTTTTTTATATGCTTTTGTGTTTATTTCAAATTATTATCCTGTGCTTAAAATTTAATCCTAAAATTAAACCCCCTTGCTTTATGCTTGGGGTTTAGTGTAGATTAATCATCCACTCATACCTATTTAATAAAACGAACAACGCCCCAAACTCGGAGTATGCTCTTGACCACTGCAGCTTAGTCGGAACAGTTGGCTCAATCAGAAACGGGTGCAAGGTAATTAGTGTTAATAGGATAATCCATCAGAATCCAATCCTAAGAACTCGGGAGGTTGCATGGACTGAATCCACAGAGTCAGCAGGTTCTTAAGCGGGTTCATCCTCGCCTGGTTGGACACTTGGTAAGGTTGCTAGAGCACTCAGTTCGAAGTTTAGGTTTTCTTTTGGGCCAAACCAAGAATCAACCCACTCCTTAACTACTCATTTAATAACTATAAAATTTACCAACCGAGCCACTGCAATACTTTCACTGAGACTACACAAGCAACCCCACACAACAGTATTTACAAGCATTTTTACATTCTCGGCACTGGTCTTTATTTTTCTGTGTTTAAATATCAATCATAAATGTCGTGAATGCTTATTTATCTTATGTTGGGTTAGCTATTTGATTTAATTCACAAGCAGTGCTTTGTTGTTATATTTTATCATTTCGTCATCTTTAACTCCTAGAATAGACTTTTATCTTTTGTTGTAGATTAAAAGCCTTAGATTATTTTTCATAGGGACCACCCCCCTTGGCTTCGCTAGGAGTAAGCCTAGACGGAGGAGTCGAGTAATCAGGTGACAGCACTTGACTCTCACTTGCCCCCAAGGACACACCGAGCGGCTTGAAGGTTTCCTGCCGCGTCCCCCCCCAGGTGTGTATTAGGCGGCAACATTTTGGCGCCGTTGCCGGGGATAAACCTTTCTATTCCCGGGTCACGACCTTTGTTTCTTTTTGCTTTTTTTACTTTGTTTGATGTATCCTGTGAATATTTAAATTTTTACTCGGTCCATCTGGCGACTCCACTTTTAAACAATTCAACGAAGTATTCAACAAGAAGAAATTCGAAAGGATTATTCAATTTTATTCCTGAACCTGAAAAGGTATATAGAAGAAGATTGAATAAACAAAACTCTCGGAGAATACTCGAAAATCTTAGACTTGAGTCAATCTTAGATATTCACCATCTGTTTGAAGAGTCTAATCCACCAGAAGACATGGGAGATTTTTTTAGCCCTCTAGACTTTACTGCAATCGTAGGGTACCCTCATGTTGTAACTGAGAAGGCAATTGAAAAGTTGCCTTCATTTCAGGGTAACAACGCCATAAGTGCTAAGGCACATTTAAAGTCTTTTTCACAATGTTATAATAAATGGTGTCTTAACGCTAAACATGAAGATGTGCAGATGAAGCTGTTTGCACTATCCTTAGAAGAAGATGCCTTTGATTGGTTCTCAGACCTAGATGCTGGCAGTTTCAAAACATTCAAAGAATTTGAGAAGGGTTTCCTAGCCAAGTGGGGAGACAAGAAAGAAGATAGGTACCTGTTAGCATCCCTAAACAACATGAAGAAGAATGAGAATGAGACTATGGAAGAGTTCAACAAAAGATTCAACAATCTCATCTCAAGCTTGCATGCCGAGATTAAGCCTCCTGATGGCTCAATCCTCATACATTATATTGAATCTTTCAATGGAGAGATGAGATATCAACTTAGGGATAAAGAACCTGTTGATCTTAAGAAAGCCCAAGTTATAGCTGAAAAGATTGATAAGAACATGCAGTCATCCGGAAAGTCCAATCTTCCAGGTTTCACTAGAAGTACTACATCAAAACAATCAGACAACAAAGACAAGTCAGCATCAACAGATAGCAAGGACCTAGCAAAAGATCCTTTGAGAGAATTGACAGATGTAATCAAAGCTATGGAAGCCAATCATGCTGCACAAATGAATTCCATGCAAAACAGACTCATTGCTATGGAAAGAGAAAAATCTCACATGCCTCCCAATAGGTTTCCTCCTAGACAGAACAATGAATGGAAGCAAAAGTATCCATCCAACAATCAGAGGATCCCTAGTCAAATTGATTCAGCCAACATGGTTATGGAAGAGGTGCCCCCTTTCTGTAGGGCTTGTAACGAATTTCATGATGAGTCAACTTGTCCCAAGTTTAACTACATAAATGAACAAGGTCCTCCTGAAGTCCACAACTTTGTAGGGTATTCAAATCAACCTGAGTATATCAATCATGTTGGTAAAACTCACACTTTGCCAAAGGATGTTTGGAAACAAGCTAAGGAAATGGCACAAGAAAAGGACAATGTTACAAAAATTTATGGAGAGAAACCTACACTTGAAGAGATCAAAGAATTAGCAAAGTTCAAAGGCTTCACCTATCAGAGAAGGAAGACTGCCATCCCCATCAAATCAGATCTGCATATTCCTAAGGTAACTCATCTTCCTTCCCCAGAACTAAATGTTGATGTAGTTAGCTGGCTAGCTGGTGCTAAAATGCTTGTTCCTGTAACTGAAGTAATTAAAATGCCAGGTCAAAAGGATAGATTGATAAAGTCTTTAGAAGCTAGTGGAAATATTGATGAAGCACCTACGGAAGTTATCTATGAAAAACCTAAGGAAAAGGTCCTAGAAAAAACTAAGGATAAAGTTCAGGAAAAACCTAAACAAGTCATTCCTGATGTTCCTAAGAAAATCAATGAAGATCTTCCTATTATACTACATAGTATAGATCCTCGTAAGGAAGAGCATCCTCCTTTCTATGTATCCTTAGTCGTCAACAACATGTTGCTCCATAACTGCATGCTAGATTCAGGTGCCACATCCAACGTCATAACTAAAAAAGTCATGGAACAATTGAACCTGAAAGTCACAAGACCTTATCAGAATGTGTGTGCAATGGATTCTAGAGAAATCGACACCATAGGCATTATCATGAACTTACCTGTTAAGTTAGCTGCATATCCTGATGTGAATTTGACTATGGATGTAGTTGTGATCGATGTCCCTAACATTTGGGGCATGTTGCTATCTAGAAAATGGGCTGCTTCCCTTGGTGGTTGCATACAGATGGATTGGACCTATGCCATGATCCCAGCTAATGAAGATGCTCATGTCAGGTTATATAGGGAAAAGGAAAGAAAATTTCATGTTGAAGACCCTAATGTGCTAGATAATGAGTATGTTCACGAGTCAGATGGTTCTGGGAACTATTCCATTTTTGCAAACACATTAGCTCCTATTAAAGAAAAGATTAAAGATGATAGAGTAAATGGGTTGTGGAGGATGAGTTTTGATGGTGCATTTTCCAGATCAGGAAAGGGTGCTGGAATTGTGATTACTTCTCCATCTCAACAGACTTTCAAGTTTGCTTTCAGACTTGAGTTTGATGCTTCAAACAATGTTGCAGAGTATGAAGCACTCTTGCAAGGCCTTGAAATAGCTAAAGATATGGGTATAAAAATTCTAAGTATAAAAGGAGATTCAGACTTAGTTATATGTCAAATCAAGAACACCTTTGCATGTAAGAATCAAAGGTTAAGGAAGTATAGAAATGCTTGTTGGGATACAATGGAATTATTTGATGCCCTAAACATCACATCAGTACCTAGGGAAGAAAACCAGGAAGCAGACCAACTAGCAGTAGCAGCCTCAACCCTCCAACCAACTGAAGAGATAATCAATGGTGAAGGAAAATTTGAGATCAATTTCAGACCCTCCATCCCGGATAATGTAGATCATTGGCAGGTATTCAAAGATGACAAGCAAATCCTTAGATTTATACATAATGTCCAAGAGTTCACTGATTGTAAGATAGGCTATAAGGAAGAAAAGTATGACTACAAGGAAGATGAGGATCAACCTAGGAATGCCATACCTAAAAGTATAGTTGAATGGGAGCACATCTTTGACAGACAGGACAGGCATAAGCCAGAAAAGGAAATATTAAAGGCTGGAAATTACATAGAGATTAACATTGGGACTAAAACTGAACCTAAGCTAATCAAAATTGGTAAGGGTACAAGTGAAAAGGAAAGAAATGACCTTATAGCCCTAATTCGGGAATATCGGGATGTTTTTGCCTTTTCATATGATGAGCTCAAGTCATATCGGGAAGATGTTTTCCAACATACTATCCCTTTAAAAGGGGATGCCAAACCTTTTCGCCAGAAGTTGAGACAAATCAATCCCAAGGTGGCCCCCATAGTTTTGAAAGAGCTTCAGAAGATGCTAGCAGCAGGAATCATAGCCCCAACTAGACATTCCTCATGGTGTTCAAATCTGGTTGTTGTAAGAAAGAAAAATGGAAACCTAAGACTGTGCATTGACTTTAGAAACCTGAATTGGGCATGTTTAAAAGATAACTACCCTCTCCCCCAACATGGAAACACTG
Organism: Larix kaempferi; assembly: GCA_027924585.1. Classification (NCBI taxonomy): domain Eukaryota; kingdom Viridiplantae; phylum Streptophyta; class Pinopsida; order Pinales; family Pinaceae; genus Larix; species Larix kaempferi. The sequence goes on along the minus strand of BSBM01000703.1, from coordinate 1,246,514 downwards.
CTTCAAAGAGTAACTGGTTCTGGAATGATGTCAATGTTGGATGGTTTTTCGGGGTATAACCAAGTAGTGGTCAGCAAAGAAGACAGGCATAAGACAACTTTTACCACCCCATGGGGAACTTTCGAGTATCTTAGAATGCCTTTTGGATTGCTCAATGCTGGGGCAACTTTCCAGAGATCCATGGATTATGCTTTCAATGAGCTAATCGGTAAGATCATAGAAATATATCAGGATGATCTCACAGTTTTTTCTAAAGAAAGAAGTGATCATGTTGGCCACCTAAGACAAATCTTTGAACGATGTCGAAAATTCGGCATATCATTAAACCCAGCTAAGTCTGTCTTAGGTGTTGATGAGGGGAAGTTACTTGGTCACATCATCTCCAAAGATGGGGTCAAAATTGACCCAGAGAGGGTAGAAGCCATAAAGAAAGTTCCTTTGCCTTGTAATAAAACAGCTTTACAGTCATTCAACGGGCAAATCAACTTTATCAGACGTTTTATTCCCAACCTAGCAGAGTTAATGAAACCCATGCAGAGATTGCTTAAAAAGGACGCTAAGTTTGAATGGAATAAAGAGGGTAAAGAATCTTTTAGTGGAATAAAGGATGCTATCTGTAGATCACCTGTCTTGATCAGTCCTGATTATTCCAAAGATTTTCAAATCTTTTCATTTGCATCACCAGACACCATAGCCGGAGTTTTGTTGCAAAAGAATAAGGATGGCCAGGAGCAACCCATAGCCTTTATGAGTAGAGCCTTACAGAATTCTGAGCTTAAGTACACTATCATGGAAAAACAAGCATATGCCTTAGTTAAATCACTTAAGCATTTCAGAATGTATATCGGATACTCAAAAGTTATAGGGTATGTGCCTCATGCGGCGGTTAAGGACATTTTATCACAACAAGACTGTCTTGGTATAAGGGGTAAATGGGTCTCTAAGATCCAAGAATATGACTTAGAAATCAAACCCACCAAGTTAGTTAAAGGTCAGGGTTTAGCCCGCATGATGGCTGAAGGGAACGAGCAAGCCTTAGGGATGGTATGTCAGACCAATGAGTCAGTACAGGTCAGATCAGAAGAGCTTCAACGTCTTGAACAGGTTCCTTGGTATTCAGACATCATATATTTTCTAACCAACCTCACGTGCCCAGATCATCTTATTGGCCATAAAAGAAGGGCCTTGAGGTTAAAAGCCACAAAGTTTTGTATCACCCAGGATGGGCTGGGATGGAAAAATCCAGATGGTCTAATTCTTAGATGCATCGATGAGCCAGAGTCCAAAAAACTCATGGCTGAGTTCCACTCTGGATTTTGTGGAGGACATTATGCGGCCAAGACAACAGCCCATAAAGTCCTTAGAGCAGGGTATTATTGGCCCACTTTGTTCTCAGATGTTCACAAGCATGTCAGAAGTTGCCAACAATGTCAACTCTTCACAGGAAAACAAAAGTTAGCATCCTTGCCTCTTAAACCTGTAGTTGTCCAAGCCCCTTTTCAGCAGTGGGGCCTTGATTTCATTGGTCAGTTTAAGGATAATTCTAGCAACGGTTATTCTTGGATCCTAACTGCCACTGATTATTTTACCAAGTGGGTGGAAGCAATCCCCACGAAAGCGGCAACCGAGAAAGTGATCATGGATTTTTTAGAAGATAAGATTATCACTAGATTCGGTGTGCCCGCTAGGATCACCACGGATAATGCTAAGGCATTCAGCTCAGCAGAAATGTCATCCTTTTGTTTCAAGTATGGTATCATCCTATCACATTCATCAAATTATTATCCCCAAGGTAATGGTTTGGCAGAATCAAGTAATAAAAACTTAATGACCATAGTCAAGAAAATTGTTGGAGATAATAAAAGAGCTTGGGATAGTAAGATCAGATTTGCACTATGGGCAGATAGGATTACTAAGAAAAGTTCAACTGGAAAGTCTCCTTTTGAACTGGTTTATGGATTAGATGTTACTTTACCTGTGCACCTAAAGCTGCCAGTGTATCAGTTACTAGAAGAGTGTAACACAGATCTGGATGCATCTCAGTATAGAATGGATCAACTAGTTGAGTTGGATGAAATCAGACGAAAGGCGGTTGATCAAAGCATAAAGAATCAGGAGAAGGTTAAAAAGAATTTTGATAAGTCATCAAAGCCAAGGGTATTTCAGATTGGTGACACAGTACTACTTTGGGACAAAAGAAGGGAAAAACCTGGAAAACATGGAAAATTTGACAGTTTATGGGCAGGCCCTTATCTCATTCATGAAGTAGCAGGCACAAACGCTTTCTACCTAAGCAGTATGGACGGCGAGAAGTGTACCCTCCCAGTCAACGGAGGCCTTCTCAAACTATTCTACACTGAAAATATCTGATGCCCATGGGGGCATCTTTGTATCAAAATTTCTAAACCCTACTCCTGCATTTCATTTTCTAGTTAGATTTATTTTATGTATATTATTGTTTTGTACATTAGATTAAATTTTGGTTATGTACAATAGTTTCCTTTTATGAATAAATGTCGTAACCTAGATGTTTCATTTGGTTATTTTTCATATATATATGGGACTTCAGTTGGACTTCAGTGAGCCGCCAGTATTGCACATTTACTTGTGCCTTTTTCAGAGTTCAGAAGTTCCAAGTTTGGCCTTTTCAGGGCCCATTTGTCAGTTTTTTGTAGTACATGACTGTGCCCCACGGGGTTTGTAATAAGCGTACTAGCATGGTGGTCTTTGAGTGACTCGGTTCCTTAGGACCTGACAACCAAAGAAGGTATTCCAAGGAGTTTTTTCCCTTGTCGATTATGCCTTGCCTTTAGCCGAGTATAATCGATGAGGTTTTCTCCTGCTCCTCCAAAGCTGGAATGCCCAAAGTGGGGGTTAGGCCTTAGGGGATTATTAGAGCCCATTTTGTAATATGTATGAACATGCTAGACGCTAGAATTTCATCGTTTTGTCATGTACTAGGTTCCCCTGAAGTTTCAGTCGATTCCGAGAAAAAATATTTTTCCGCTTTTTTAAGCCATTTTTTAATGGTTTAATTAAAAAATTTCAAAAGGTGATAAAAGTCTTATCCGGAGTCGGAATTTGACGCAGGGATGCTCATTTTCAAGCTCAGAGCACCCTCTTTACCCCGGTACCCAGTTTTCCTACATTTCGGGTGACCAGGAACCCCCGTGGAGCAGTTTTGTCTATCAGAGCTATAAAGTGGCATTTTAATGCTAAAAGTGCATCAAATTGCACCTTGGTCAAAAGTCAAAGTTATAAAAAGTTTGAATAATGCACATGCCAATTGAGGTGGCATGACATCACATAAGGTGAGCGACTTAGCTAAAGTATCAAGGCATATAATTTTGGACCGATTTAATGGGTGAAGCACTAAATTATAAATCCGTACGGCCTCATCATTCACGTGGGCCATCCATCCACGCTTGAGCAATTAGATGTGGCATTTATCATTTGATTGGCCGAATTAATAATGCATGGTTAAAGCATATATTATAACTTGGTTTTAAAAGTGAGATTCGTTTTAACTTATGCGCCCTCATCCCATCACGTGGACCTCTACCCTCACGGCTGTACGGATCCATGGTTGGGCAAATTGGTTGTGAGGTGGCCCACATCATATGACATGGCATAATACCATGAGGAGGGGCGAATACTTCATGGTCAACTCTCAAATTTTAAAAGTTTAAACATTTGTTTCATTTCCATACTACGGCCTCATCATTCACGTGGGCCATTCACGACCGTACGGATTTCATGTTATAAGTTCGAAGGAGTGGGGGCGGCTACCATGAGGAGGTGGCACCACCCATGTGGTAGCTTTCTATTGTTGAAAGCCCAATAAAACATAAAGCTCTCAAGTATGGAAACATCCAACGACTTGCCACATGCTCTCCTCTTGCCTCACGCATGAGCTACTTCAACAGGGCAGCTTCCATGCTATGTTGTTTTTCTTTGATGATGAGGCACAACTCCATTGGATGAGAGCTTTGTTTGCTCTACAAGTTAGGAGATTTGTCTCTTAGGGTTTTGCGCCCTAGCTCACTTGTCATTTTCTATAAATTGAGGAGCTTAGCTCCATTGTAGAGGATCTGGAAGGTGGAACCTCTGCACATTTCTATTTGTAATATTTTTATTTTTGAGTTAATAAAGAGAAGGCTTTGGAGGCTAATCTGATTTGGTGATTGTCTTGGATTGGATCCACATGCATGAATGAGGTAAACTGTACTTATGTTCCATTGATTAATATTGTTGGGATTGCATTTCTTGGGTAAAGAAGTTATCTTCTTATAGATCTGTAAGTAACTCTTTATAGGCTGCTTACATATGTAAATGATATCATGATGCAAAGAATGATGGTGTTTCTTGCTTGAAATTCATTTTTCTATTGTTTTATGGTTTATTGTTATACAAATGCTCTTAATCCCCTTGTTAGTTCTTGGTAGCTATTTACAGGTAGCCCAAGTTGGAGAGCACAAAGAACTTGCTTGATCTTGTCTTCATTTCAACATTGTCGATCGAAGTGTAGATCTTATCGGTGCATCAAGGAGTTTGACTCCACAACCCTTCTCTTCAAAAGCACTCAAACCCCATGGGTTCATCTTTCTAGATCTCCCTTTTTTTAAATCTATCTCGGTTACTGTCCTATTTTCTTGCTTCAAAGTTCATTTGATTAATAGATCCAAGCAAGTAGCAATCTAAAGAGTCTAATAGCTTCATTTTTATTCAGTTCTAGGTTGCTAGCTAAGTTAGAAATTTTTACAATTTTTGTAGCAACGTCAAAGACACTTTTTAAGTGTTTCTTGGCATTTTTAAGACTAATTTAGTTCGCTGGTTTTTTTTGTCTTTTAGCAGGTCCGAGCTTTTTCAAGCTCAAAATCTGAGATTTGGAGGTGTCCGTAACCATCCGGGGAGCTAGTTTTACCTCCCTTACATCATTATAAACATTGTAAACTGACTTGTTCCCTAACGATAAAGGGCAAGCAGTATTTCTCTTAAAGTTTCCAAGTTGTAATCAAAAAAAAATAAAAAGAGCACAGCAGGCAATTCCAGCGCCTGAACCCAATCCCCCCAGGGGGGATTCGCACCCTTGTTTATTTTTTTTATTTTTTTTGTTTTAGATTAGTTTTCTTTCAAGCAGTAGTAATTAGATAACTCACTCAAGCACACAACGTCCTCCGAGGACCTGTTTATCTTTTTTATATGCTTTTGTGTTTATTTCAAATTATTATCCTGTGCTTAAAATTTAATCCTAAAATTAAACCCCCTTGCTTTATGCTTGGGGTTTAGTGTAGATTAATCATCCACTCATACCTATTTAATAAAACGAACAACGCCCCAAACTCGGAGTATGCTCTTGACCACTGCAGCTTAGTCGGAACAGTTGGCTCAATCAGAAACGGGTGCAAGGTAATTAGTGTTAATAGGATAATCCATCAGAATCCAATCCTAAGAACTCGGGAGGTTGCATGGACTGAATCCACAGAGTCAGCAGGTTCTTAAGCGGGTTCATCCTCGCCTGGTTGGACACTTGGTAAGGTTGCTAGAGCACTCAGTTCGAAGTTTAGGTTTTCTTTTGGGCCAAACCAAGAATCAACCCACTCCTTAACTACTCATTTAATAACTATAAAATTTACCAACCGAGCCACTGCAATACTTTCACTGAGACTACACAAGCAACCCCACACAACAGTATTTACAAGCATTTTTACATTCTCGGCACTGGTCTTTATTTTTCTGTGTTTAAATATCAATCATAAATGTCGTGAATGCTTATTTATCTTATGTTGGGTTAGCTATTTGATTTAATTCACAAGCAGTGCTTTGTTGTTATATTTTATCATTTCGTCATCTTTAACTCCTAGAATAGACTTTTATCTTTTGTTGTAGATTAAAAGCCTTAGATTATTTTTCATAGGGACCACCCCCCTTGGCTTCGCTAGGAGTAAGCCTAGACGGAGGAGTCGAGTAATCAGGTGACAGCACTTGACTCTCACTTGCCCCCAAGGACACACCGAGCGGCTTGAAGGTTTCCTGCCGCGTCCCCCCCCAGGTGTGTATTAGGCGGCAACAGAAGGTATAGATTATGATGAAATTTTCGCTCCAGTTCCCAAATACACCACAATCAAAACAATTATGTCCCTCCGTTGTAGTTTTTGGATGGAAACTTCACCAGATGGATGTGAAGACAGCTTTTCTTAATAGCAAAATTGAAGAAGAAGTCTACATTGAGCAACCAGAAGGTTTTGTGGACCATGGGATGGAATCTCATGTGTGCAAGCTGAAGAAAGCCTTGTAGGGGCTTAAACAGACTCCAAGGGCCTAGTATGCAAGAATTTACAGTTACCTTCATAGCTTGGGTTTCTCCAAGAGTGTTGTTGATCCAAATTTGTATTTCAAGGTTGTTCAAAACCATCCCTTGATCTTGGTTTTATATGTTGATGATTTGTTCCTTACTAGAGAGGAACACTTGATGGCTCAATGTAAGAGGGAGCTCACTTCAGAATTTGAAATGAAGGACCTGGGTCTTACGCACTATTTTCTTCATCTAGAGTTCTAGCAAATGCCAGATGAGATTTTCCTTTCACAAGGAAAGTATGTGGTTGATATATTGCGAAGATTTGGGATGCAAGACTGCAAGCCCATGAGCACACCTATGGTGTCAAACTTGAAGAAACTACATGAGTCAACATCTTGTACAAAGGCAGTGGCTCCTACCTTGTATCGTCAGCTTATTGGATCATCGATGTACCTAGTACATACTAAACCAAATATCTGTTATGTATTGAGTGCACTAAGTCAGTTCATGTCCGAGCCTAAGCACATACATTGGATAGCTGCTAAACCTGTGCTTAGATATTTGCGGGGCACTATTACTTATGGGCTCAGATACACTTCCAACAATGGAGTGAAGTTACTTGGTTATGCTGACTCTGATTGGGTAGGCAGTGCAGTGGACCAAAAAAGCACATCCGGGTATTGCTTCAGTATGGGATCAGACATGATCTCCTGGTCCAATAGGAAACAGGGCTCCATAGCTCAGAGCACAACAGAAGCTAAATATATTGCTACCAGTGATGCCTGCAAAGAAGTGATGTGGCTTAGGAAGCTACTTTCTAATTTGTTCGGTGGAAAGCTTGAGCCAACCATTATCCATTGTGATAACCATAGTTGCATGAAGCTTTCAAAGAATCCAGTGTTTCATGATAGATCGAAACACATTGAGATGGAGTATCACTTCATCAAAGATATGGTCCATAGAGGTGCCATGAGACTTCAGTACATTCGTATAGATGAGCAGATTGTTGATGTGTTGACCAAGCCTCTATCATTGACGAAGTTTGTGTACTTCAGAGACAAGCTTGATATTGTAGATAATGCCTCTCTCATTGACAGGGAGTGTTAATTTTTTAGTAGCATCAAGAGCCATTTTTCGGGAGAATGGAGACACTTGGTCAGTTACCAGGAATTTGATTCAGTCTGGGATTGAAGCTCAACCTGGAACTGAGAGCCATTCTCTAGGAGAATGGAGGCACCTAGTCAGTTACCAGGAAGTCGATCACCTTGACTCAGTTTGGGACTGAGGATCAACATAATGCAGTCTGGGACTGAGACACTTGGTCAGTTACCAAGTTATTGACTTTGGTCAACTTGATGCAGCCTGGTGCTGAGGCACCTGGTTAGTTACCAGGTCATCACTAGAAGCCCTAGACTGGGTCTAGGCAAGTGATGTGCTCCTCTCCTTGGATTAGTGGGCTATGGGACCTTCTCAAGGGACTGGCCACCCCTTTTTGAAGTTCCTAGCACATGACCTTGGTGTTAGTGAGGAGAACAAGATAAACAATGAATAATCTTCCTTATTTATGATGATGTACTTTGAGTTGGCACGTGTGGACCATGAAGACCAAGAAGAATGCTTAAGATGACTTGTTATGGTTATGGAATCCCAATAAAGGGTTAAAAGCCCACCAATGAAGGACCAAAATCCCAAGATAAAAGTTGAGTTCTATTATGAAGGGTTAAAAGCAAAGTTACAAACATCGCCGATATATCGGCAACATCGCGATATATCGCGATGCCAACCCTCCGGCGATATATCGGGAATATATCGACCGATATTTTCCCCGATTTTTTCCCGATTTTATCGCGATTTTTTGGCGATTTTTTTAATATATCGCGATTTTTTGCCTTTTTTTTGCTCATTTGCCGTGTTTTGAAAACAGAAATTGTCGTGCCCATAAAAAAATGTTGCCTTCTTCATTAGTAATTGGTCATATTAAATTCTTAAAGTAAAAGTGACATTCTCCTTATCTTTCATTTTCTATCCTTTTACTTAAATTGTTAACATTACCATTAATTGTTTCAGGATGTTTGAGAGTGGTTCCAACCTCATTGGACTTCATATGCCAAAAGTAGAGTTTTAGATCCCATTCAGAATTCAACAGACTTAATAGTTTTTCAGGAGTTTAGGATTACAAAGTTTCCACTAGATTTTATCATGTATGAGGGTATGGGATTGGCATTTAATCAAGCACATCAACCCCTCAATGTACCTGGATGTTGGTCGTGTTGATTGTTGAACTCCTTTGTCACGACCTTAATAAAAATTTACTCTTCACTCAATCAAAATCACTTATTAAGCATGGGAAGTTTTTCTACCTTATTTAACGATTGGATTAGGAAGTTTCATCAAAATTGTAAGGTGTTGAGTTGTTGACTAATGTCCTTGGAGGATCAACTTTGAGATTTAAGGTAGAGGCAAGGACTAGAGCCTAGAGGAGGGAGGCATAGGGTGTTATTGATAAATAGGATCCCAATATAGGCAATGATTCGCCAACATGTATTATTTATGGTTTATGTTTCACATTCATTTTTTTAAATGTCCTTGCTCATTTATTAATCAAAAATATGCATATACATACATAGCGATTTAAAATATACATAGAGTCCACTACAACCCCCATGACCGCTAGGGCCTTCTAGCTCTAGAGGCAAAGCCATTACTAAAGCAATTACCTTTGCTTGTAAAAGGGGTAGAGGGAATCAATTGTTTATTTACTTGATTTCATTGTATATAAGATACATTGATTGTATTTTTTTGGTGATTCAATAGTCGGGGACTCGAGATCCAAGACACGATTCATTTTTTGTGTGAACTATCACTAGATGTCTTATACATCTTATATATCAGTTTTCTTTCCATATTCATGTGGTAATGTGTTTACTTGATGTTCTTGTTGCTTTAGATGTTTAGAAAATTGAAAAAAAATGAATATTTTTGTATTTTTTTAAGTATGTCGATATATTGCCGATGTTTGCCGACACTTTCGCCGATAAATCCGATAATTTCTTTTTGGACCCTCGGTGATATATTCGCCAACACGATATTTGTAACTTTGGTTAAAAGTGCAAATAAAATATTAAAACCCTAATTAAATATATTTTATTGTTTGTCTATTCCTAAATCTATGGAAGTGATCCTCAAAGATGAATTATAAATAGAGAGCACTCTCATTTGAACAAGCCACACATCTAATCTTCATCTCTGATTCAAAATTTCATTTATTGGGGCTCTATCTTTATCATGGAGGTCTGATCTAGCTCACAGGAGGCAGCCGCAAGTGTTGAGGTTTTGTTGAAGGTAGCCGCAGGGGGTTGAAGGACTGATCTGCTAGTTCCTGCCTACCCAAGCCCTGCTAGGGCTTTCTCCAGCTACCCGAGCCCTGCTAGGGCCTTCTCCTGCCACCCGAGCTCTGTTTAGAGCTTGTTCCAATCTCCTACAACACTGACAGAGCTTGATCTCAGCACTCATAGAGCACCGGCAGCGCTGCAAGGGCCTATCCAAGCACCCAGATCACATGAGTTCATAAATCAGGCATTCAAGTATTTTTCCAGACACCAAAACCCTATCTCAGCCATCTGATAACTCTGCCAGGGTTTGGAAAGTCAATTACAGTCTCAGAAGTTGACATATCAGTCAACGACAGTCTCAGAAGTTAACAACAATCTCAGAAGTTATCATATCAGCCAACAGCAGCCTTCTCTTGATCAACGGCAGCCCCAGTATTGGTCAACACAGTCAATGGTTGGTTGATTGCAGAAGGTTAGGGTTTGATCAATCATTGACAGGCTGATTACAGTCATCTTGTTAAAAGTTTATTCAAGAGGCTTCTCTTGGTATGTGTGCCCTAGAGGCAAATTTATATTGATGTAAAAGTATGCTCTTTATATCTGCTCATGTAAAAACTCAGTCATCTCATTTTAAGGAAGATTATTCGTTGTTGGGGTTTTATTCCTTAGAAGGTTTCCACAGGGTAAACATCTTTGTGTTCTTGTGTATGGTTCTTGTGGATGATTGTTTTGTTTACTGCTGACTTATAAACTCAGAATTAAAATGCTAGAAGTCTGCAATATTTGAAAAGGACTGTTACTGCTATCAAATCATATCTATGTTAAAAATTTAACATGTTTGAGGGTAAAAAATCACAAAAAATCAAAGAAAAATACTTTAGGAAATTTTCTCATTGTTTCTAAGCCTAGGTAATTTTCTGGTTTTTATTTTATTTTCTAGCCTTAGATTTTAAGTTTTTTTTCTGTTTTAATTCATTGTTTAATTGCATAAAAACAAAATCAAAATTCACCTTAAAAATCCTAAAAAAAACTCATATTTTTGCAAGGGTTTTATGCTAGATTTAACTACTGAAAATTTTGGTAGTTAGATCTTCGATTTCTTACTATTTTTAGTAGTTTATAATGGCTGAAAATTGCAGATTTTATATCTGAACATCATTACAGCAATACCATTTAATTCTATAAATTTTTATTGGCCTTTTCTAGTGTATAAAATTCAAATTTTCTGCACTTTAATTTTTTGCACTAAATTTGGGATTAAAATCTGAATATGTCTTACTTTTCTTCTTGTTTTTGTCACTACAAAACATTAGGACAGCATGCTCTGATTTTATGGAAATTCTGCTTTAGTTAATTATCAATCTTAATTTGCTAAAACACCTCTAATTGTTGGCTAAAATAACTTGTTTAAGTTCTGGACATTTTTTATGAGTTTTATTGCTCTATTGCACATCATGTAACAGAACAATAACTTGGTGTTTTATTTAATTAATGTTGGTTTAATATCCCATTTATTTTGGATATATTGGCTAAATAACAACACTCTTAATTCTGGAAATATCTCTTAACTAATGGTTTCAAGTATTATATCTCACATAACCATAGCAAAGGGCACTGAAATTTTATCTGTACAACCTTTCTTTCATTAACATTTTGCTCATGCTATTGATGTTGTTTTATTTCATGAATCATATGGATGGATGAGCAAATGTTACATAGATTATTAACTTGGAGAAATTGGCACATTAACTAAGAATACTGCCACATTCCCACACTTGGAGAAGTGATTTTATTCACTTCAAAAAGTTTGGTCTAGTTAAATTTGGGTGACACCTTGTTTCAAAGATCTTCTCTCAAGCAAGGGGCCTCATTCAAATCCTAACTTCCAGATCTCTAATAAGAATAACTTGTTTTATATTCCAATCTTGCTTGGTGATTTATTAATTGTTTCTAATGGTAATGAATTTACTAGTTTAAGCACCTTTACTCTTTCAAGTCTCGTGATCCATTGCTACTTTTATTTCACTATTGTCATTGCAAATATTCATGGGCTATTTTATTGTACACATTAAGCAATCTTTAAGTGTTTAATCTATTGATCATTGCAAATCTAAAGTGGTTTCAAATACTTACTTGGGGATATTAATTTAACAACAAACATTCCACATCTTTAAAAAGTTGATCATTTCCCTTAGCTCTCCTCGAATCCTAGGTCTAATCAAATTTTAAGGAAACCTCCCTTGGCCTTGAGAGGTGGCCTAAAAGAGGGAAGTTAAGCAATGAGGTGATAGTGGCACTTTCTTCCAAAGTTGCACTTGATAACACTAGTGGATTGGGTCTTTTCCACTTAGGTGCTAAAGAGAGTTGTAACGGGCCCTTTACCTCTTCCCTTCTTTATTTGACCATATAGGGCATGGTCACTATCACCTCCCTACTTGTTGGCCTTTGACCCCATCCAACTGTCCTCATCCCACAGTCTTTGTAAAATCTCAAGCACAGTTGAATCTAGCTACTGTGGATTCCTCACTGGTGAAAGATTGCACAACATTTGCAAGAATTAGCATAAAAAAAATTTAAATGAATGAAGAACAATACTCATGAATTGGTGAATAATGTCAATATTATTAACTGTCCAACCTTAACAAAGGTTAAGAACACCCATATATACAAATCTGGAAGAATTCGAATCCATCTGGAGTGTTCACACTGATCTAGCTTAGAAAAAGCTCAAACCCCCCTAGGTTGACCAAAATATCCCAAACCATCCCAAACTGGTTCGAATCTGCAGTGTGAATGCTGGGAATGACTGGACAGGCCCATGTGACCTCACACATGTGAAGAAACTGGTTGGTTAGAGGTTTGGAGTCTAAAATTGGTCAAAAATGTGACAAAACAAGGCAAGATTGTCCACAAAGAGAGCAAATGCGCCCTAGGTAGAAGAGAAGCATGCTGAGTGCATTAAATGACCTGAGGAGGGCGCTCTAGGCATGCTGAGTGCATTAATTGCCCTGGGGAGCGCTCCACTTAGCTGGTTTGACTCAGCACTTGTTCACATTTGCCATCTAGTTCATGATAATTGACCATTTAGTAGCTAAACAACTTAGGGATGTAATCATTAATCACTTGGGCTAATTAATCATCATTAATAAATGATTAATGTACATAGGTGGAAAAATGTTCTAACAGTCTTTCCCAAGAGGGATGATTCTCCCAAGCACAAACACCATGGGCAAATGTTTCCCATTGAGATGGGAACCCATTCAGTGCCCGGTTCACTAGCTCTTCGTCTTCAACCTTCTCCCCAACTGCTGCAAATTGATCATGAATCTTTGTAACCTTCATCAGGTAATTGGTGACTGTGTCTGCTCTGGACATCTCCACGGATCTAAGCCTATCGTGCAATATCATCTTTTTTTTTATGTTCTCTCTCTGGTAAAGGCTGGCTAGGGCACCGAACAACTCCTTTGTCGTCTTCTTCTCGATTATATGAGGATCAAATGATCCGTTATAGCATCCATGATCATCTTCATCTTGTGGTGCATTTCCAAAGCTCGCGGATTTGTCAACGAAGTCGCTACATCTTTGAAAAAAAGATCATTATCTTCTAATAGATGAGTAACTCTAACTTTCCATAATAGGAAATTCGGGGCACCTTCCAATCTGTCTTTGAACTTGAAGCTAACTAATGCCATCACCGATCTGCACACAAACTCCCAAGTATGATAAACACTACCTATGAAACCCTCTTACTGTTGGTCTTGGTTTCTGGTAATTTGTTCCAATAGTTGTTTCCAACAATTGATCTACTACCATAAACTCCACAATAATAGATATGAAACTTAGCTTGCACAAAGTGAATTATTAAAATGTCCATGGCTCATTATAAGCTTGTTGACCACCAAACCAACTAGGTGGGAAACCATTTACCATGTACCTTGAAGACAAGAAAGATGTACCGAGCAAAGTTTATAAAGCGAGGCAGTTTTCCTCTTTCTCTTCTTGACTCTTCTCCATGGAATTTTTGCACCATTGCGGGGGATTTTGTAATGATATGTCAGCATAAGGGTCAATTTTTGTAAAACTTAGTCGCCTAGGACTTTATAATTAGGGAAGTCCTTTCATCGAGTGTTTTTTCCCTTAGATAATTAAAATTCATTTTTAGTGATTTTAATTATCTGAGTTTTTCACTCAAAAATTCCCCCAAAGTAGTGAAAGGTGTTCTAATGATCAAGTCCATTGGATGATTAAGGCCTAGGAATGTTCTATATTACCATGCTAGACATTATCCAGAGTTTTGTAGAATTTTATATAGGATTTTTTAATTTTATGTAATTAAAAAATGTCCCTCAGCATAAAAAAAAAGTTGTAATGTAAAGAGGATTAAGTGGCACTTAATGGCCACAAATAGGGATATGGGTACTCAAAATCAATGGCATGAGACCCCCTACACCCTTGAACCAAGTTTCAAGTCAAGTCGTTAAGTTTTGATAAGGCTTTGGGCATATTTTCTTAAGTTAGTCCAAAAAAATCAAGAAAATTGGCCACTAATTAAAATGGAAAAATTTTGTAAAGTAACTAAAGTCACTTGGGGAGGGGAAATTAAGTTTCCAAATGTCATATTATATACCAAGAGGGAAATCAAAAACAATAATGGGGCCCATCATGTAAAGTTTCAAGAATTTGAAGTTGCCTCCCTAAGGGAGAAACCCTCTCTCACCATGGGAAATGAGAAAGTTTGAAATAAGCCAAAAGGGGGGCCCCACCTTCATGATTCCCTCCCCTTGGCCTAGCAATGAAATATAAAACATGGGTGGCGGGGGGTTTCCCCCCATTGTTTGTTATTTTTTAACCCAAGGAAGTGCACCCCCCTTCATGGGCCCCCTTTCTCTCCAAGTGACAAGTGTCTCTCATGCAAAAGGGTTCTGTCCTCCCCCTTTTCCTATTTAAGGAGGCTCCTCCTCCTCATTTGGGTTGCAATCTCTCATGCTCTTGTTCTCTTGCTCTCTTTTCATTATCTTGCTCACATTTGCTCCCATTTTGGGCCATTGTAATTTTCAGCCATTTGGTTTGGTTAATAGAATTCTTTGGAGGAAATCTTGTGTCATTTGTGCTCTATGGTGGTTTGCTTCCATACTTCATAGCTGCTCAAGTTTGGGGAGGCCAAACAAGCAAATTTCTTTGCTTTGGTAAGATTTGTGGCATTTTTGTCATAGATTTTGTAAGTTTTTTTATTTTTGTAGTTAAGAACTTCATTTTTTTCTCGGTTGAAGATTATGATTTCTTAGCACATTATATGAATCTCACCTTCTTTTTAATTGTGTAGCAGAGATCTTACAAGTTGCAAGTTGTTTCAGTTGAAGAGTGGAGTTCCTTGGTTGGATACCCCACTATTTCAAGCATTGGAAGAGCAAAGAGCACAAATTCCTCCCTTCCCTTTCAAATTTCTGCATTTTATAATTGCTTACTTTCTCATATTAAAATCTTATTTTAGATTTTGTTTACAAGCTCTAATATTGTGAAAATTTACTCGTAAAAATTTCAGAAATTTTTTATACTATTTGTACCATAACACTAATAGTGTCCAAGAGTGTTTTGGGGCATTTTTTGTCATTCTTTGCTTGCTTTTTTTACATGCTTATGACAGTACATGGGGATATGCTGCTCAAATTTGGCCACAACTAAGTGCAATGGACATCCAAAAGAAACCATTCCAAGTCCCTTGCAAGAAAATGGTCAAAATCTCTCTTCTTTCTCATTTTTTTTCAGCCTTCCCTTGCATGCAAAAGAGGTTGGGCTTGCCCACCCTTGCATCACAAGTGAAGAGGGGCTAGAATTTGCACTTAGTTTATTTTTTCAGCATTTTCTTCATTCTTTTGCCCGAAGAGGGGCTCGAATTTGCACTTAGTTTATTTTTTCAGCATTTTCTTCATTCTTTTGCCCCACCTCTTCACTAGGAAGAGGACTGAGTGGCTAGGCAAATTGCTAACTTACTGTTCTTTGCCATCCATTGCTTACAAAAGAAGTTGGGTTCTCCCACCCTTGTAAGCAAAAGAGAAAGAACTAGGATTGAATTTACTTCTCATTGCTTTGTTACATTTTGTTGCCCACACCTTGCATGTGAAGGGCTTTGCCCTCCTACAATATCATGTCGGCTAGCTAAATTTGTTTAAAGTAACAGCATTCTTTTGGGTTAAGCAATAAACATTGGCTCGCTCTTGCCGCAGATTCACTCTCCTTGCCGGTTAATCCGATCCTAGGTGATGAAAAAGGGCAAGAGATTGAATTGGCTAGAATAATAGGCACTTTAGCAATTTATCTACAATCTAGGAAAAAGAGGATTGATCTGTGGAGTTAGAGGGGTAGATGTTGTTGGGAGCCTCGTGGCACTTTGTGTCCTCCTGTTGAACAACCGGCAATTTTCGTAACTGACTTGTAAAGCTAGAAGGGAACCTTGTGTTCGCTTGTTGAGCACCCAACAGTTTCTCTCAAATTGAAAGATAAATGTTTGAGGTAGTCACATTAGTTTAGGACAATCTTTTATTATTTGCACTATCAGCACACATCAATTCCATAAGCTAAAGTGAGACCTTAAAATCATTTAAAATTTACAGGACCACTCGCAAAACATTTTAATTTTCTTGTCCTAGTCTCATATTTATTTCATTTCAAGTTCTTTATTTTCAGTTGCAAGATATTTCAAGTCCAAGTATATTTCATTGTTGATTAAGTGATTTTTGCAAACTAGTCATTTAATTCGATTTATGCAATTTTGAATGTTCTAAATTTGGGGAAGGCAAGTCTTTGCAAATTGTTGTGTATCTTGTATTGTCAATTGAACAAGTATTGATTTATTATTGACTCCATAGCCCAAGTAGAATAGGCATTGGTTATTTGATTGTTTCTGTTGTCCTCCGAAATGGCATGCGTGTCGTTTTAAAAGCCCAAAATGCAACACACCAGCCGAAATGACAACTCTCTCAGGAGAGAGGCCAATGTCACCACACTCCTCTCCTCTTCGCTTCAGGTTGGCTCTTCTCCAACACTAGGGGGGTATCCCTAAACTAGGATCGCTAAGGCAGGTACAGTAACGGGCAAGGTGAACGGAAAAGGCTGCCTTAGGGAAACGGAAATAACAAAGATAGTTTTCAAAATGGGTGATGGAAAAGGAAGGGAAGATCAATCCTCAGGGAAAGACCAGTGCCAATGTCAGAAGGGGAAATGGAGTCAAAAGAGGACTCATGGAGGCTTTATGCTTCATAAAAAGTGAGACGAATCTAGAATGCATAAACAATCAAAATCTTAATCAACATTTCGACGTTTCGTACACCCGAATACTGATGTCCATTGAGAAACTAATTGTTCAAGCATAATTAACCAACTTAATCCTAAATGGCTAATCTATTGTGCTTGATAAAGCCCTCACAAGCTAGATTCATTCTACAATTTGAAATACATCACACAAGCACATGAAGGATACTCAAATCTGTCCACAAAACCGACTGATTTTTTCATTAAGCTCGACAGGGATAAAAAACCCAAAAAAAATTCCATACGGTTACAATGAAGGAGGCTGGCTTTTTATAGGCCCAAAACCTCTCTTATTCTTTTTTAAAAAAAACCAAAATAATAAAATAAAAGAAAAAAGGTGGAAAAGGTGAATCAGATCCACTTTTTCCTCCTTTCGATAGCATTACTAACTCCACTTTATTTATGGCACTCCCACACAACAGCCACGTCTACCAAGAAAATCCCACCAGCCACCCGTAAGACATTCCTCTTAGCAATGAAGGTACCCTCACATTGGCTGTTTGCTCCAAATCGGTGGACAACCAATCATAAAAACCTGCCTATCGTGCATGGCTGACTGAGCGTTGAAAACTCCTTTTGCAAAGCCCGAGCAACATGACCATCATCAAGGCATATTCGCGGATCGCATTGTATTGGAGATCTGAGCAAATCTGTCCTCCGTGGTGGCTGCCACGATCTGTGGATTGCAACCACGCCGAACGTCGATACCTGAGTCGTGGCCCTAACAAACCGCAACCAATATGGCTGTCAATCGACCAATCCGGAGCTTTAATCGACTGCCATAATAGTAGATTGCCAGATGACCAAGCAAGATTGATACTTGGCTGCTTCAAAAAAAAAACTTGGACTGACCGAAAAAAATGACTCTTATCAGCTGTCAAACGATGGATCGACGCAAATCGGCAAAAATTATGTCTAAACAGAGATCGGGCAGAGCGTTGAAAACTCCTTTTGCAAAGCCCGAGCAACATGACCATCATCAAGGCATATTCGCGGATCGCATTGTATTGGAGATCTGAGCCAATCTGTCCTCCGTGGTGGCTGCCACGATCTGTGGATTGCAACCACGCCGAACGTCGATACCTGAGTCGTGGCCCTAACAAACCGCAACCAATATGGCTGTCAATCGACCAATCCGGAACTTTAATCAACTGCCATAATAGTAGATTGCCAGATGACCAAGCAAGATTGATACTTGGCTGCTTCAAAAAAAAACTTGGACTAACCGAAAAAAACTGACTCTTATCAGCTGTCAAACGATGGATCGACGCAAATCGGCAAAAATTATGTCTAAACAGAGATCGGGCAGAGCCATTAAATTGCTGACACGGCCTTAATGAAATATGTGGTTTTGTAACTGTTTCATGATTTTGTGTATCGGTTTTCCCGTGGCTGCGTGTTGATTATCTTATTGAGAACCCGAACTCTGATTTTGAATGAATTAATGCATCGACGTGGGGGAAAAACGTGCCTAGCTATACGCCAATACGGAGGCAACCCACAAAAAACAAATCTCCATTTCTGCCAAAATTCCAATCGACGGCCAAACTCTATGTCGAAATATGAAAACGCTGTGTCATTCAAACGCTGATAACCTCCAGATTTGCAATCGACGAACTGTGAGTCGGGGTCAGCATAAGGCGATTTAGTTGTTGATGGCGTGACCTCCACCGCACCGGCTTCATCGAGTTCATTGAATTTTAAATTCTACATCAATCTGTCGTCAAAACGCTGAATTCTAGCCTGCGATGGTGGATCGTATCTCTCTATAGGCCGCCGATGAAGACGTGAAAGAGATGCGCCCAGCTCTTATCTGCCCATGTCGTGATGCCCCTTGCTTCATTAATTCTGTTGTAATACTTGATGTTAGTGAGTCTTGTATTGTCGTGCTAACTGTAATCAAATTTTTTGATTCCCAACAAAGCGCGTATCTCTCCAAATCTCCATCATGTCCTTGCCATGGTCTAGTGAAATCCTCAGGTTCTAATATGAAGCCAGAAATCATGATGCCAACTGCTAGACGTCCCTACTGATGATTTTCACCAATAGAATGAAATTCAAATTCATCAACACCACCTGTTCTCCTTGCCATCTTTGTCCCAAAAAGGCCAGCTCCAGCAGCTCCAAAAGATGCGGCTACAGCTACAGATACAGTTACTGAACCTGCTGCATGTCAGTTCTCCTTGGTAAGTCATTTGTACATCGACAGGCGCATCAAATAACATGGACTCATTCAAATCCTCTGCTGGCAGCATCCCAAATTTATTAAGGATTCGCTTTCCATCAAAGATTCTGCATTGAGTTACTCCAATAGACTTTGGCTTATCAATCATTGCCCCAGAATTTAGACCTTTCTGTAAACATGGTCTGTTGCCACAGCCCCTGAAAATATGTATGGCACAACCACTTATTTCTCAATAGTTTCTCATGTGAGAGTGAAGGCTGTAGTTTGGTACCCTTGACTCTAGCTTCAGCATAAGCTTCAGAAAACGTGGTTCTTTCTTGTGATCTCACCAGAGATGCTTCCATAATGACAATCATCCCTGGCCTGATTACCTCATCATTTAAACAAGTTTTCCTATTGATGTTGACTGTGGGATAGGAATCTATCTGATCCACAGTATTTCTACAGTTCACATCTGCTCCTCCTCTTAAGTAAATTTTCAATGATATCAAAACGTGAGACAAAACAAAAGAGACGCTGTATTTGCATCAAGAATGCAAACATAATTTTCTTCCACTTTGAAAAATGTTGAAGATCAGAAAGAGGAACAGACACCGATTCTGGATTATTCTCTGATATCATTGATAGCAAGACCCCCTGCAACTTCATCTTGTAACGCTTTTCGAGCTACCTCAAATTCTCCTTCATCTGAATCAACTGACGATCACATGCGTCCAGAATCTTTAAACAAATGCAGGTGCATTTTTGAGAGGTAACAGTTTCATTCTTATTTTGTTGAGTGTCAAAAAAAGTTTGTTTGTCATTGAATATTTACATTTTGCATAATTGCTTGTCATTGAACTTAAACAAGCCTAATTAAATTTTAACTCATAAAATTAAAACTTTTGAAAACTTAGTAAATAGGGACAACTCCCCTTGACCTTTGGGAGTTGGATCTAAACGGAGGAGTTAGGAATCGAGGTGACAGTGGGTTCTCAACTCATAGTTGGCCCTCAACAACACACCTAATAGTTGGAAGACTTTTCTACGGTTAAGTGTGTTTTGGCGGCAACAAAGCTCTAGGGGGAAACATTGGACATTTTATTAATACACCTTACACATGCTAAGTTTCATATCTCTTATTGTGAATAATAACTTGTCTCTCTTGTGCTTCTAGTTCCATGGTTATATCTATTAACAGCATTTCCATTTGTATCGAAGTGTTTCACTAAGTTGACTTATTTAGTGATTCACTTGGCATCTTAAGTACCTAGTTTATTTCATATCTTATTGTGCATAAAATTAAAATTAACTCTCATCATTTACTTAAAACAATACCATTTAGTTAGGCAGGCCTCCTTTGGCTTTTGAGAGTTGCCCTAAAGAGAA
The DNA here is from genome assembly GCA_027924585.1 of Larix kaempferi. Lineage (NCBI taxonomy): Eukaryota > Viridiplantae > Streptophyta > Pinopsida > Pinales > Pinaceae > Larix > Larix kaempferi. Next base: position 1,226,023 of record BSBM01000703.1, on the reverse strand, counting down.
GGGATTGGTTATGTGGTGACATTGGCAACCAATCCATGGTTGCCTTTGGCTTGTACCAGTGGATTGGGACCTTTTCCACTTAGGAACAAGTTGGGGGTAACACATACCACTCACCAATTCCTCATGTACATACAAGTTTCTTGTGAATAGGCAGATTGTTTGTGTTCTGTTTCAGCCTTAGTTGACTCTCATCTCACATACACCAATTCCCTCCACTTGAACCATACCACTTCAACTACTTCCCTATATCAACCTATATTTTTTTGCTGAATTCTTTCTCCAAAGAACTGCTGAAACAAAGAAAACGAGGACAGCATAGAAACTTCAGTTGAACAATATCCTTTAAGACCATTAAAATCTCTGAGAAAATGTCAAAATTTCTACAATTTCTCACTACGAAATTTTATCATTTAAAGATTTATTTAATTTAGCTGCGATCTTCAAAGCTTGAAAATACTTACCTAACCTTCGACGATTCCCTGCAAACAAATTCTATTTTTATCGAGGTTCTCGTAAAATTTAGGTACAATCCGTAAAGCATGCGAAAGAGATACCTAACCTTAAAATGTTTCCTCTAAGCAAAATTTGATGACTTCCTCAAAATTTAGTTGCAACTTTACACCCTACGATAAATTTGTACCTTTCACAGTCAAATCTCTTAAACGCAATATTTAAAGATTAGCTGCAGCAATAAAGTAGTCATTCTTCACAGAAATTTTACAGGTTCGACATTTTTTCATGTTTTCAAGCATTACATTACTGTATAGTGACACGCGAATCACAAATAAATACCTGAAAACCTCCCAGCATGTTGACAAACCAGGAAGTGGCGGAGGAAAACCGTCTTTAGTCCATATATTTCTGTAAACGGGACCGACCGACGGCTCGCCATTCTTTCCTTCGCGCCCGGGCTCCATCACCACCGCATATCGGCCCATTGTCCGCCAGAATACTTCCAGAAACTGAGAATAATTTTTTTGCAGACGCTTAGAGAACGTTTCCTGCGACCAAAACAATGGAAATTAACACGTCTCGTGCGAAGAGTCCCTCTAAAATTAAATTAAAGAAAGAAATATCCAAACACGAACAAACCTTCAAAGATGCGCCAAATCTCGGAGCTTCAGATTTCTCGTGGTCGGAATCTCAGAGAGGAGTTCCAGTTCGTTGATGTAAAGTTAACTTTGTAGCACGAATTCAAAGGCATAGAGTTCTGGATTCAATGAGAAAATGTGCAGTAGGTGATGGCAGTAATGGCAAGCCGGCGCGCAAGAACTGCATTTAATGCGATTTTAATACTCTTTGTAAAGATTGACGAACCGGACAGTTTTCTGTCGATGATTCTTGGCCGGAATTTGCTGTAGTTTTGGTATCCATCCCTTTGGTGTGAAGATTGACGAAACGGACAGTCTTCCGTCGACGATTCCTTGGCCGGAATTTGCTGTCCTTTGGCCTCCATGCCTTTGGCCTGAGGAGTACTGGATGGGAGTTAGGTTCGTTTTAATGTCCTCATGAATTATCTTATGGCCTCCTTAGGAAATAGGAACGAACTTCGTCCAGTTTTTTGGTGTGTGGTTCGAGGAATTGGCAGGGATATGTGCATGCTGGGCCAGGGCCTGCCCCTGTGCATTTGACATATGTACGTACGGTATTTTTTCTTGCTCCTGTCAGTAAGCGCCGCAGTGCGGCAATCAATATGAGATGAACTGCACCACAGGAGTTAGACATTTGATTACGAAGTCGCTCAGCCTGAAGGCCTATCATGCTCTAGTAGTCAGAAATTTTGTATCCTAAATGTTGTATAGGTGGGAAATTTTGTATCGTAAATGTTGTATAGTGGGTTTTATTTTCAAAAAAAAAAGTTTATACTATTAGTGATATGGTGACAGATTACATCATTTTCAGTATTTTGAAGATAACTGAATGATAGATAATTTTACACTTAGACTCAAAGGACTGAAAATCACTATAACAATAAAACAATAATCCTCTAATTATAAGTTAACTCAACCACCCATATGTCCCCAGTCAAAGGTGACCATATGCATAAGTCTCGAATCAAAGGTGACCATATGCATAAGTAAAAAGAGATAAGGATGTAATAAAGAGATACCCCAATGTCATTAATTGGGTTAGTAATTGTAAAGGTGGGTCTATAGCTTTTATTATCATGTTAGTAATGGTAAAGGTGGGTCTATAGCTTTTATTATCATGTTGCAATAATAAAAGTAGAATCAAAGGTGATCACATGCATAAGTAAAAAGAGATAAGGATGTAATAAAACAGATACCCCAATGTCATTAATTGGGTTAGTCATTGTATAGGTGGGGCTATAGCTTTTATTATCCTGTTGCAATAATAAAAATACACTGTATTGTATATTGTATGTGTGTGCATTCTTTGTTAGTAAAACTTTGAATTATTTCTTAATGGTTAAGAGTATTATTCATTTTCTAGTTAGATATACATTAAGATTATTTATGCTCTTTATTTCATTATATTAATTAATGGTAAGACTTTTTGTTTTCTTTCCCATTTAGGATATATATTAAGATTGTTTATGTTTTTGCTTTCATTATATTGAATGATGGTAAGACTTTATGTTTTTACATTAAGATTATTTATGTGTTTTGTTTTCATTATATTGATTATGTGTTTTGTTTTCTAGTTAGATATACATTAAGATTATTTATGCTCTTTATTTCATTATATTAATTGATGGTAAGACTTTTTGTTTTCTTTCCCATTTGGGATACATTAAGATTATTTATGTTTTTTCTTTCATTATATTAAATGATGGTAAGACTTTATGTTTTTACATTAAGATTAATTATGTGTTTTGTTTTCATTATATTGATTGATGGTAAGAATTTTTTGTTTGTTAGGATATACATTAAGATTATTTATGTTCTTTTTCTCATTATATTGATTGATAGTAAGATTTTATGTTTTGTTTGTTGATGGGTAAGTCTTTTTCATTCATTTTCCTATGTTAAATACTTAATCTTTATGGATTATGAGTTATTTGAAAACCAAAGAACATATCACCTATATGTGTGTGTGTGTGTGTGTGTGTGTGAGGCTTTCGTTAATAAGATACATTTAAGCATTAGAGTTATCCAAGCCTATCAGTGGTATCAAGCTCTGGTAATTTTAATTCCATGATTCCTTGTGGTCTACACTGTCCTAAGAATTGTGGTATTATTCCAGTTCACCCAAGCTATATTCCTCCTGGTGTTGTCACCCCAATGTAACATTGCCTCTCCTTTGAGTACATTAATGCCTCCTCTTGGTACATTACTCTAGACTTGTGTAATGGTGTCATGTCATTTAGACCTACAAGTTACCTCCATATCTACAAAATCTTCAAAGTTATGTCTAGTAGCATGAGTTTCATTCTTACATTTGTGTGTTAGTGGTATTCTGAATTGTTTAACCTATATTTATTCCATAAAAAAACCTAATATGTGAATCTTTAATTTGTGGTAGACTCTTATGTATGTTAGTATTCTTTTTGTTAAGAACCTGTGTCAACCCTTCTCTTTACTTTGTTAGTATATTGTTGTTGGACGCATATGCTTTGTAAGTCGTCCCGTAGTATTATATGTTCCATGGTATTGATCCTTAGTTTGTATTAGCCCGTAGTATTATTTGTTCCATGGTATTGATCCATAGTATTGGACGCATATGCTTTGTAAGTCGTCCTGTAGTATTATATGTTCCATGGTATTGATCCATAGTATTGGCGCATAGACTTAGTATATAAGTACGTGTTGAGGCCAATGAAGGCAGGGAGAAGTTATTGGTATTGAGCTTGCTCAAAGGAGGTTTCCCCCTTGAAGTGGCCCGCGATCAATAAAAATATTATGTGTGCTAATATATCGTGCAGTTTATCAATTAATTGTTGCAGGTTGATTACATCTGGTATCAAAACACTTTTTTGGGCTCGTTGGGTGGAATTTCTGCCAAATTGTTTTTGCATATGTATTTGTTCCTATCAATTGTAGGTTCGGATCCGGGAATAATCCCTGTGCGCTTAACTGTGGGAAGTACTTGGGCATAAGCCCTAAAACTAATTGTGAGGAGTACCACAGGAACCCCGAAGTAGCTGGCTCATTGAGAGGACCTGCTAGCGAAAAGGGCAACGACCCCTACCTGATTGACTAATTCCCACCCATGAGGTAAACCAAGAGTTGTTGTTTGTGGAAAAGTGGTTATCAGTTTTACCTGAGTCGTGGAGTGAGGGGTACTGCCCCAATACGCAAGCCGTTAGACATCATTGGTGGTCGAGTGAATCCCCTAAACTTTTAAGAAGCCGCACATACCCGGGGAAGTAAAGAATTATGTTCTTTGATTTAACTATGTTTCCCTTGAAACTTCACTTAATCCCATGCAATCCCATTCTGCATATTTCATTCCTGAGGACCCTATCCCAAATTCCACTTCCTAAAGCCATAAATCTCACATTTGTTTATTTTTAGGGTTTGTCATAACTTCTTCGATTTTCACCCAATTGCCTTCAAATTTTGTCACAGTGTTCATTTCTTATTTATGCTTCTTTGTCCCTCTTTGACAAATTTTCTTATTCTTTCACCCCGCTTCTAAAATCCCCATTTTCTGCTTCCCCGTCCATTAGAAAGTGTCCAAAACCTAGTCAAACTCCAATTACCCCTCAAAGTTTTTCCTAAATCCAAATTTTCCTTTACTAAAAAAGCTTTTGTTTTTGTTTATCTACCCATTCACAAAAAAAAAACTCCTGGTTATGGTTGTCACCCGCGCAATAGCACAAATCACGGAGGAAGCACTTGCAGCTCTCAAAACCAAACTCCAAGATCTGGATGAAAAATTTATCAACCTTCATCTTCAGCATTCAGCCATGAACAATAACCAACAGCCAAAATCTTCTACAGACACTGGGTTCTCTTCTTCCAGTAATTTTCGTGGGCCGAAGCTTGATTTTCCTCACTTCAATGGTAATGATCTGACTGGATGGATATACCGGGCATGACAACATTTCAGTCTGTATAATACTTTTGGTGTCCACAAAGTTCCACTTGCATCCTTTGATTTGGAACAGGAAGCCCTTCAATGGTATTGTTGGTACATCAAGGCTCATGACGAGCCAAAATGGATAGATTTTTGCCAACTCCCTTTGCAATGATTTGGTTCTAGTGCTTTTGATGACTTCACAAGAGCACTCACTAAACTTCGTCAAATTGGCACTGTGAGAGAGTATCAGACAAAATTTGAGAAACTGGTCAATCACACAGAAGGATTGTCTGATGAATTCTACATGAGTTGTTTTATCAGTGGTCTCAAGGATTAAATTCGCTCAGAGGTTAAAATGTTCTGTCCCAACACAATGATGGAAGTCCTAGGGTTGGCTAAGTTGGCAGAGGACAAGATCACAGCCCAACAGTGCTCCAAATTCACTTTTGTTCCATTCTGAAATATGGTTTCCCAATGACCTCCCATCACGCCAGATCCTCGATCAACTCCTATCAAGCATTTGTCTGAAGCAGAGATGCGGGCATGTAGAGAAAAATGGTTTTGTTATAATTGTGATGAGAAATTCACTCGGGGCAATAGATGTGTTGAGCAACAGCTCTATCTCTTGGATGTGGATTCTCTGCCTACCTCTGAACTTGGTGAAGAAGCTCCAGATACAATAGATGATCAGGTCGACATTCAGCAGCCGCTTGTTAACCCTCCGTCTCCGGATGACTACCCAGAGATATCTCTCCATGCTTTAACCGGAGTCACTACCCCACAAATGATGCGGGTCAAGGGTTACTTCAAGAATATCCCTCTTACAATACTCATTGATTTTGGTAGCACTCATAACTTCATTAACCCTCAGATCGCCAAACAGGCTAGTTGTTTTGTCCATACTTGCTCCAAATTTGAAGTCATGATTGCCAATGGGAGCACCTTACCTTGCAAGGGAAAGTGTTGCAATGTGCGTATTTCTATGGAAGATTATAACCTACGCTCTAACATGTTTGCCTTGCCCTTAGGCAGATGTGATATGGTTTTGGGCGCTCAATGTTTACGCACACTTGGCCCCATCTTATGGGATTTTGCTGAACTTTGGATGCAGTTTTCAGTCAATAGGGAAAAACACACATTTACGGGCTTACAACTAGGGTCTCTCTGCATCAGCAGTTGACATCTCCCAGAAAAGATCCTTAAGAAGAATTTACATGGTGTCAGCGCTCAGATCCATTCCATTCATATGCACCCATCAACAGTCTCCACTACTCCCTTGGATCTACAACACATTTTATATAGATCTACAGGTGTCTTTATTGAACCAGTGGGATTGTCGCCTTCAAGATACCTTTTTGGTAAGAATTTAGCCGCCTCTACATCTGAGAAGGAAATGATGGCTATTTTGCATGCAGTACAGAAGCGGCAACCATACCTATTAGGGAATTATTTATGCATCGAGACTGATCCCCAAAGTCTGAAAAATTTCTTGGAACAACGGGTCTCCTCCCCAACACAACTGAAATGGGTTAGCAAACTCATGGGTTATGCCTACGAGATCACTTACAAGAAGGGTAAGGACAATCTGGTGGCAGATGCTCTTTCTCGCACATTTGATGACCAAGTTTCTCTTTCAGCTATTTCTATGCCTATTCCAAATTGGTTGCAATTTGTTCAACAGGGCTATGTCTTCTATGAACTCCATGCTTCTCCATTAGCAGGGCACTCTGGGTTCCTCAAAACGTATGAGCGAGCACAGTGTAACTTCTTTTGTTAAAATGATGTAACTGTGGAAGATATTCTATTTATATTATTGTATTCCTCCTCTGGGAGATGATGGTCATGTAATTAATAATGTAAAGATCATTGAAAGAATCAATGTAAACCCTAGGACATGTGTCGGCCTAGATAAACCCCCCAAAAGATTATTATATTATGTAATTGACTAGTCAAGTAGAGAAGTCGGCCTTGTTGGGGAATTTGTCACCCCAACGGAAGAATATAAATAGAAGTGCTCTCTCTCATTTCTATTCACTCATTCACTCAAGCAAGTTTTCATTAGTGAAGAGAGAGAGAGGTGCGCACAAATGGTGGAGTAGTTGTTTTGTCTTGGGGAACTCTTGTACTTTGTGATTTCTATATTGAGGAAGGCTTTGCCTGGGTTTTCTCCCTTTGTGGTTTCCCCGAGAGAATCCTTGTGTTAAGTGTGTTTATGTTGTGCTTGTTTATCTTTCAGTGATTGATTATCTATATGCTATATGTTGTTCAAGTAAAAACTAACATGGTATCAGAGCTGGCCTGAAAGATTACATTGTGCAGCCCCCATAATTGCAGGAGATAGGGTTTCTTATTATGGGAGCTACCTCCACAATTTTATCGGAAAAGAGGGTGGATCTACCTCTTCTCCCTGGGGCGCATTTTTCTGTCAAAGCGGAATTTCATTCTGAGCATTTTCATTTGTGGGGTCCACCACTATAGCCCAGGAGAACTAGGGCATCACGTTTTTGGATCATTTGCTCACTGATTTTGGAAAAGGAGTACTTTTCTCAACTCACCTTGAGAAGGCGAATTTGCTCATCCAATTAGTTTTTCAAAATCCCGAAGTCAAAAAATTAGGGTTTCTCTGACAAACCATAGGTCAAGGAGGAGCAGATCTCAGAAGGGCAAATTTTCTGGTAAGTCTCAAATCTATTCTTATTTCCATTTGAGGTTCTCATTATAGCAAAATGACAAGCAATACCAAGCTTGATGAGAAGCTTGAGGGAGTTGAGAACTTCAGATCCTGGAAGTATAGAGTCATTCTCATCCTTGAGGAACATGAACTAGAAGACTATGTGAAGGAAGGACTTACAGAAACAGAGGGAGATGAAGATAAGGAAAGGCATAAGAAGAATCTGATCAAAGCAAAGAGGACCATTGCTGATTCCATCAAGGATCACTTGATCCCCCATGTGTCTTCCAAGAAGACACCAAAAGAGATGTTTAATGCCTTAACCAGCCTGTTTGAAGAAAAGAACATCAACAAGAAGATGACCTTGAGAAATCAACTCAAGGGTGTGAAGAGTATGAAGTCTGAGTCCATGCACTCATACTTCTCCAGAGTATCCCAGATTAAAGAACAACTAGAATCCATTGGGGATATGATAGAGGATGTAGAAGTTGTGATGACTACCCTAAATGGTCTCCCCGGAGATTGGGAACCATTTGTTCGTGGCATTTGTGCCAGAAAGAAACTGATCAAGTTCAGAAACCTATGGGAAGAATGTGTCAAAGAAGAAGAAAGAATAGTTGTAAGAGAGGAGAAATTAAATGACGATGAAGATCAAGCTTTAGCTACTCATGCTAAAGGCGGGAAGAAGAGGAAGAACAACCCTCGTCTTCGAGAGGACTCTCCAAGAAGACCCCAGAAGAAGAGAAGGACCAGAAAGGATTTCTCTTCAATTGAATGTTACTCATGCCACAAGACTGGACACATTGTAAGAAATTGTCCAAACAAATCTGGACACCACAAGAAGCAGAAGAAGAGGTTTCATGCTCATGCAGCGGAAGATAGTGATGATGATCACAAGACCAGAGATAATGAAGACTCCAGTGAAGAATATGTTCTTATCTCAGCACTCACTGGTTCAGTATCTCATGGAAGTGATACTTGGCTAGTGTATAGTGGAGCTTCAAAGCACACGACGGGATACAAAGAATCCCTATCTCACTTCATCCAAAAGGAATCTCCACACAAGGTAAAACTTGGAGATGACTACCAATATCCCATCAAATGTATGGGAGAAGCCTCTTACAAGTTGGACTCTGGGAAGTCCATGAACATGAAAGATGTACGTTATGTACCTGGGTTGAAGAAGAACCTTTTATCTATTTTAGCATTAGATAAGAAAGGTCATTGAGTTGCATTTTTAGATGGTGAAGTTCTCATGTGGCCTGAGGAAAGACTATTGATGATGCAATAGTCATTGGAGTAGAAGAAGGAAGACTTTACAAACTGAAGGGTCATGCAGATGCAGCACTAATGGCTAGTACCATGACCCCCTGTGAGCTATGGCATAGGAGACTAGTTCATGTACACTATAAAGCCTTACCAATTGTAAGTAAGGTAGTGACTGGTTTACCATAGATCCAGGTGGATCATGAAGGAGTATGAAAAGGGTGTGCTCAAGGGAAGAGTACGAAGAACCCATTTCCAAGTAGCGACAACAAAGCTAAAGGTATTCTGGATATCATTCATTCAGACATTTGTGGACCAATGTCCACCACCTCTCTAAGCGGGTATGAATATTATGCATCCTTCATTGATGATTATTCTCGCAAAACATGGATTTACTTTCTGAAGAATAAGAATGAAGTCTTTGAAAAGCTTAAAGAGTTCAAGGTGCCCATAGAGAATCCCTCTAAAAAGAAGATTAAGATCCTGAGGTCAGACAATGGAGGGGAATATACCTCAGGGGATTTCAAAGATTTCTGTAAGCAGCAGGGATTAAGAGGGAGCTCATTGTTCCTTATAATCCACAATAGAATGGTGTAGCCGAAAGGAAGAACAGAACGATCATAGAAGCAGTAAAGGCTATGATCCACGATCAAGACTTACCCATGCATCTATGGGCAGAAGCTATCAGAACCGCAGTCTATGTATAGAACATGATCTCCCATAGTGTTCTTGGCAACAAGACCCCAGAAGAGATGTTCACCGGGAATAAGCCTGAAGTCAGTCATTTGAAGATATTTGGATGTCCGATGTTCATCCACATTCCAAAGGAGAAGAGATCAAAACTAGAGTCTTCAGGGAATAAGGGAATATTTGTGGGTTATAGTGAGCAATCTAAGGCTTACCGCATATACATCCCAGGATTCCTCCAGATCGAGATTATTTGAGATGTCACATTTGATGAAGACACAGCCTTCAAAAAGTCTCAGAAGACCCATGAGGATGAAGAGGAGAAGGAGGCTCCCAAAGTTGCAGAACCAACCAAAGAACCAATCCAAAATATTGAAGAGGATCCTATTCCAGAGGATCATGACATGGCAGAACCTCAGAGACCTGAGAAGATACCACATGAGGAGATCTCTCGAAAGAGAAGACCAGCCCGGGCACGCGAATTAATCCAAGATGCAGGAAAGTATGGTGCCCCAAAAGGATCCAGTATAGAGAGCAAGAGACCAAGTCCATACTCCAGCCATGTAGCCTTGATGTGTAATCTTGTTAAAGAAGAACCAGCTTGTTTTGAAGAAGCAGTAAAGAAGAAGGAATGGTTGGATGCCATGAATGAAGAGTATCAGTCCATTATCAAGAATGATGTTTGAGATGTGGTACCAATACCGAAGGACAAATTGGTTGTTTCATCAAAATCGATCTTCAAAACAAAACATTCAGTGGACGGAATCATTGAAAATTACAAGGCAAGATTTGTAGCCCGGGGATTCTCGCAAAAGGAAGGAATTGACTATGAGGAGACTTTTGCCCCAGTATCTAGATATACTTTGATTAGAACCATTCTTGCCTTGGAAGCCAAGATGAAATGGAAGCTACATCAAATGGATGTGAAGACAACTTTTCTGAATGGAAATATTGAAGAGGAAGTATATATTGAGCAACCAAAGGGATTTGAAGTAGAAGATAATAAGTCACATGTATGCAAGTTGAAGAAAGCACTGTATGGGTTTAAGCAAGCTCCCAGAGCATGGTATGGAAGAAATGACAGCTTCCTGATGAGCTTGGGCTTTACCAAGAGTAAAGCGGACTCTAATCTTTATTACAAGATTATGACTGATGAACCCATGATACTATTACTGTATGTGGATGACTTATTTCTCATGGGAGAAGACAAGCCCATTGTTGAATGTAAGAAGAGGCTTGCAGCAAAATTTGAGATGAAAGACCTTGGCAAGATGCATTACTTTCCAGGTCTTGAAGTATGGAAATTTCCAGGTGAGATTTTCCTGAGTCAAGGAAAATACACAGTAGAGATCCTAAAGAGATTTGGGATACTGAACTGCAAGGCTACTCCGACAATGACAAATATGAAGCTTCTGAGTGATGCTTCTTCAGAGAAAGTGGATGTCACCATGTATAGACGGATTATTGGGTCATTGATGTATTTGACCAATACTCGTCCATATATATGTTTTGCAGTAAACACATTGAGCCAATATATGGTGGAACCCAGGAATGTTCACCTGATTGCAGCAAAACATGTGATGAGATATCTGAAGGGTACATTGGATTATGGACTCAGATATGTCTCAGATAGTGAGTTCAAGCCGTATGGGTACACAGACTCGGATTGGGCTGGAAGTGCTGAAGACAGAAAGAGCACTTTAGGAGGTTACTTTAGTTTGGGATTAGGCATGATCTCATGGCTCAGTAGAAAGCAACCCTGTGTTGCACTCAATACAACAGAAGCTGAATATGTAGCAGCTTGTGGTGAAGCAGTGTGGCTTCGCAAGATGTTGACATGATTATTCGATGCATAGATTGATGCTACGGAGATACTTTGTGACAACCAGAGTTGCATCAAGATGATAGAGAATCATGTGTTTCATGATAGATAGAAGCACATCGAGATTAAGTTTCACTATATCCGAGATGTGGTATAGAAGGGAGCTGTGAAGCTCGAGTATGTTCCTACAGAGGTACAAGTTGTTGGTGTGCTGGCCAATCCTCTGGCTCGTGTGAAGTTTGAGCACTTTCGAGACAAGCTTGGTGTGGTCCAGAGAGACCTCTCTAAAAAGAGAGATTGATAGATCCTATCCAAAAGGATAGATGCCTGTCTGGAGGGATGGATGCCTCTCCAAGGGTGAGGGAAGATCAGTACTAGTTAACTGATGATTCCATCTCTCACGAGCTGATGCCTGTCTGGAGGGATGGATGCCTCTCCATTAAGGGTGAGGGAAGATCAGTACTGGCTAACTAATGGTTCCAGCTCTCACGAGATGATGCCTATCCGGAGGGATGGATGCCTCTCCAAGGGTGAGGGAAGATCAGTACGGGTTAACTGTTGTTTCCAGCTCTCACGAGCTAATGCTTGTCTGGAGGGATGGATGCCTCTACAAGGGTGAGGGAATATCAGTACTGGCTGACTGATGGTTCCATCTCTCACGAGCTAATGCCTGTCCCTATGCCTCTCCAAGGGTGAGGGAAGATCAGTACTAGCTGACTGATGGTTCCAGCTCTCATGAGATGATGCTTGTCCGTAGAGATGGATGCCTGTCCAAGGGAGATGGAAGATCAGTACTGGTTGACTAATAGTATCAGTATTTAGTTACTGATGTTCGTTGCAGGTGTTCCGGCTAATGGTGCTGCTGATGAGGATGTTCTAGCAAATGGTGTTTCAGTTGATGATGATGTCGTTCCAACTAATGGTGCTGCTGATGAGTATGTTCCAGCAGATGGTGTTCCAACTAACGATGATGTTGTTCCAACTGATGGTGCTGCTAATGAGGATGTTCCAGCAGATGGTGTTCCGGCTGATAAGGTTGCTAATAGTAGAAGATGTTCCATCTAATGATGTTCCAGTTGACGATGTTGTTGTCCCAGTAGATGATGTTCCAGCAAGAGGATGATTGTTGATGCTGCTGATGATGATCATATTCAACAGATGATGATGTTGCTACTTCGCAGATGATACCCCAGACAAATGATGATCCAAAAGCTTCCTATGACATATAGAAGTTCACAAGTCAGTTGTAATGTCCGCACCCTTGGACCCAATGCAAGGAAGGGAACCTGATGCCATTCTATGGGGCTTTTCATAAACTCGACCACATTCATTAGATTCACAGGCATAAAAGAGATGTGTGCAAATGTAAATCAAACAAATATGCACAGTAAAAATAAACTCATCCACACACATGTTTTCATATGCACTCAATATATCAATAATAGTCATTAATTTAAACACCGCAGAGGTAAAACACGTAGATAGAAAACACTTATCTTTGTTGTGCAATTGGCCCAAACAACTACCTATGTTGCTGCAACGTTCCTCCCATCCATAGGTTTTTGCCCAGCCTGTATTCTTTCAGCACTCAGAGACCACCCCCGAGCTGAGCATGATATCTACAAGGAAAAGGGAACCCTCAAGCATAGCACAGCCCAAAGCAATGGATACCCAACTCAACCCCAGCATTCTTTTACACACAATAGCTCAACACAGGCATGGATACATAATTCAACCATGGATTCACAGAATAGGGTCTATGGGTTTTCCCCAAAATGTGGGCACACCAAAAACGGATTGTGGGAAGAGGGAATCAACCCTAGGGAAGAAAACCGATTTCTCCCACAGATGTATGAGCATTTAGTGGGCCAAAACGGCCTCAATTAAACCCCAAATCGTTTCCCCTCTCTTCCCCACTGTTAACCACAACAAAAACGCCCTTCCCAGCTAGGAAAACGAAGGTAAACACAAGAAATTCATGGAGGGAAATGCCCAGGAAGCTCTAAACTCGTGAGAGAGCAAATTGATGGTTGAATAATGGCTTGGGGGCAATTTTGTGGCCCTTTTCTTGCCCAAGAAGCCAAACACAAATCTCTAGGAAAGGTGGCTTGCCCATACTCGAATTTTGGATAGCCATACCTCTCCATTCCCCAAGGCATTAACTACCTCAACCAACTCTTGGGAGAGTAAATGATTGGGTACAAAAGTCAACATGGGTAGTTGAGGGTTCATGGGTTCTCTCATTGACACTTGGCTTGACTTGATTGGCTCAAGGGTTTGAATATTTCCCTCCCAATTCCTTGTAACATCATGCCCCCATCTCTTGTTGCATTGCACAGCTAGTTGTGGGCTTTTATATTAAAATGCATATTTACAATTCCCATGGTTCACTAGCACATGGGTAGCATAATTTCAAATACTTGCCTCTTTCAGATCGAGCGTTCACTAGCGGGGCCATGGCTTTGAGCTCCACACTAGGAATCATACATAATATGCATACATTATTTACATTATAACCCAAAATATTACAAGGGTCAGAATGGGGGACATTACATTCCCCTCCCCTTGGAATAACACCATCCTCGGTGTTCCAATACCTAGGAAAACATACACGTTATATACATGTCCAAAATTCACAAAATATGGCAGGTCTATCCTGCATTTCACCCTTTACTTGGGTTTTCAATATCAAGTCCTTTGGCCTTCACAAACTGCTCTTGCTGGCTTGGACCTTCTAGTTCTGCATGAGGGCATTGTTCCAAAACAATCCCTTCCCTTTCTTTACCTTCCCGCTGATCTACAAGTCTGGAAACTTTATGGCGGCTACCCTCTTGATGTTCCATTGTTGGGCAGTCACGGAGGCAATGATTTCCTCCACATCCCCAACATTTCATTGACGGATTTACCTTTTCCTGCTCAGTTTCCTTTGAGTCTTCCCATCTGGAACGTTTCTTAATCGGCCGATTGGATGAATGCTTCTTCATGGATCCACTTTCCTTTCCCTTACTGATTGCTCCTAGAATGCTTTTTACCTCTTTTTGTAGACGAATAGAGTCCTGCAAAACCTTGTGATTCATCTCATTCTGTTGCCTCTGTAGCTTGAGCATCTCTCCAATATTTTCTTCGGTCCTGGCAATTGTTTGAAGAAGACTTTCAGCCAACTCTAATAGCCCTCGGTCTGTTGCCATGGTTAATGGGCACAACTGACCACACTTTGCTTACTAGCAACACTTTCTTGTGCCGGCTGCAACCAATTGTTTCACTTTCTTACCTGTGAGATTCATCATGGAAATTCTTTGTTAGGACAAGCATAACATGAACATTAAAATTAGTCAATTATTTTCCCAATTGACATGGAATGTCCATGCTTTATTCATGGTACTTCTACACTTTCATGCTTTCCAACATATACATGAACTCATTCATGTTCATCTTTTCACGGGAAATTTACTATTTCAACATTCACAATTCATTTCAAGCAATTAAACACAATCTATTTTCAGCCATGACATGCACTCAACAATCTTTTGTTTTATGAATGCATCAATCGAAAGGAAAAAGAAGAGTAGGATTTTCTCCCTCTTAGTCTTGTTCTATTATGGAGCTACACCATCGCTGTGGTTTCATGCTCCTTAGTCTCTTTCACTTCAATGTGAATGCTTTGACTTTCCTTTCTTGGCTATGACACTTAGTGTCTAAGGTCTGTCTAAGGATTTTCAACTAAGAACCCTTCTCCATAGTTGCCTACAGAACCTTTGGCTGCTATGGCCCACTCATGTCCATTAGCACCATCTTTTATCACTGCTCATACTGAGTTCTTTAGGATGGTCACATGTCCATCTGCATCCCTATGATGCCTTCATAGTCCTTGCTTCCAACAATACCTACACTCAAACATTGAATCAATTCACATGTTTAGTTTATTTCCATAGGGTTTATCTCTAAACAAGAGTTTAGGAAATCATAACCAAATCATATACACACGTATATTCATAAGCAAAAAGCTGCAAGGTAATTGAATACTTATCTGTATTGGATGTCTTCACTTTATTCCACTGGATCCTTCTTTGCTTTACGAGCCTTGGATTTCCCGTGGACACAATTATGAATGTTGGGCCAGCACGTAGGCTACTCCACAATCATTCGAATAGGCAATGCCAGGCCAGTACGCCGACTGGGTTTATCAATAATTTCCTTTAGCAATATGCTAGGGCAGTGCTCCGACTGGTTTTATCAATTGTTTAAGAAGTGTTGGGCCAGCGTACACGCTACTTCACAATATCAAGTAGTTAATGCCCAACTAGTCACTCTTTGGACTTATCAAGAACTTTATAGTGTTCAACCAGCTACTCCCTGGATTTCTCAAAAATTTATATCGCCCACTCATTTACTCTCTGGATTTACCAGCAATTTATATCGCCCACTCATTTACTCTCTGGATTTACCAGCAATTTATAGTCTTTCAGGGTCTTGCCTACCTGCAATGACTAAGGTTTCCAACAAAGAAACAATAGTGTATCAACTTATTAGCTGTTAGAAGACTTATACCTGAAATCTTCGTTATTCCAAACAAGACATAAATGAAAACAAATAATTATCTGTATTATGTGTTTCCCCTCTGGTCCACAGGGTCTTGCTTCGCTTTGCAAGCCTTGGAATCGCCTATGGACTTTGATGTAGTTAATGCTTAACCAGTACACCTCCCCATCGGCTGGATGTACCAAGCATTGGGTGGTGCCCAACCAGTCCCATACCGGGTTGGCTCTCTCCAGTGCCGAGACGGCACATTCGTCTGGGTCATCGACCAATGGAAGGAAACTGCGCCACCTGACCATTATAGGTCAAGGCTCTACTATGGAGCCATAGGCATCTCAAGGTTTTCAGTCAGTCTTGGCGCCCGCCCTCCTACTGCTGACCCAATAGAGATTTTATGCCTTCACCAATGTCACCACACCTTTTTGCACCATAACCCTTCACACACACATCAACTCTTCATTCATACAAGGACGCCACTCCTTCTCTTGTGCAAATTGGTGGTTCCTTTTAGGAACTTTATAGGTGACTTTCTTGACTACAGGTTAGCATGGCCCCACTCACATAAGGATGATACCCCTTTTCACTGCACAACTCCCTGGGTTTGTCCATCCCTTCCAGTATTATTTAGTGCGAGCATAGAAAGGCTGCCAATTCCTATACAGTCCTTCTGCGTACCCTTCTTCACTTTGCCTCTTAATGTGTAGTACCAATTTGCTTCTGTGTAGGCTGACAACACAAGAAGGATAAGCAGGCTTATCAGTATTGCTTTTCAAAATTGTATCCGCATTCCATAACATTCACTATCAAGTATTGAAACACCAGGAATGCGTCCATTCCCTTAGGGTGTAGTCAATATTGACAACCCTATCATGACCCACCACCAGAAAGGTGTGCACCCCCTTTCTAATGTGAGCCATGTAGGCCCTAATCATACTCAAGCAGTCTGAAATGATATAAATAAAGTAGAGCATGCTCTGCATATTAACCCTAATAATTTAGATATGCATGTTCTTATCTAGGGTCACAGAATACTCATTCATTTTTGTAGATGTGTCTTTTCCTTCATTTGCGAAGAATGGGGGCTCCCTTCTTTGAGTCAACAGTTCTTCGGTTTGCCACCCCAATCTTTCCGCGTTCCATAATCCATGCATGCCTTCTTGGCGTAGCTTTACCATCTCACTCTCATGGTTTTCAATCATACAACTTAGCTGAGATGTCATTCTTAAAATATGAAATGGTGTTTCACCCGAAACCCATTTCCAAAGCATGGGGTCCTTCCCATGGAGTTTGGCTTCTGAAAGTCATCACACATGGTCTTCCTGCATTGTGTCTTCCTGGCACATTTATCAAATAGCCAAACAGTCAACAACATTTAACAATAGCCATTCAATGGCATTAATAATTAAATTCAAGTATGAATTTGCAATTCTGTCCTCTACAGAAATTGATTTCCTTAGCCATGAGTCTGTTCTCGTATCGTTTGGCTCTTGCTCATGGTAGATTCCAATCTTCATCATGGATTTACCCACATTTGCCATGCCCAAAATAATCTACCTGAAATCTGAAACTTCAATCAACTAAACATTGTGTGAGTATTTATGCATATAATCCTTTCATTGCTACAACAGTCACTGAGGTGATCTCATAATTATAACACTCAATAATTCAAACACCTTCAGCTGTTAGCATTTGAAATGCAATGAAATATATATATATCTCTATATATGCATCGTTACAATCAATAAAATTGCAAGACATGGGTACACTATCTGTGCAATTTAAATAAATTGTAAGTACTCATTACTTCACAGTCCATGCAATCTCTGTCCTTCCACAGAGCACTTTGGTAGCCCATCATCATGTCTACCTTTTTCATGCAATATTTCTCCTGCATTCATAGCAACTTATGAAATTCTTTCAGTATTAACAATGGTTCACCATTTCATTTATCATCTAAATGCATTGAAACATACACCACAACCATGCATTCACATAATGCATCTCAACATGTGCACCCATACCCACATATGCACATCCCCTCAATGCAACCTTGTATTAATTCATGAATACTATGCATTCAAACATATTATGGCTGAACCATGCCTATTTCATATGGCATACACTACAACAGGACCATAAGTCATCACTTGCTTTGGTTGTTAAACTCGCAACCAACATACACAAATGGCATGATATAATTTCATATGAATGCATTGAGGTTTCTAAGAAACTAGAGGGTGTAAGGCTCCTTGCCTTCATTTACCCACACCTGACCATACTTCGTAGGTTATCATTCACATTTAGGCACTTAGTCTCACATGCAAACAATTCAACATAGTTTAAACATAGTTGAAGGGATCTCACCAAATCATCTTTCAACATTCATGCAATTAAGCATAATTAACCATTACCTGCATGGCTATCATTAACATCGTTTGATGTTACCTGATCAGTTGGACTCTTACCAATGCTACACAGTCCTTTTTCCAACCTCATGATCATAGATTTGTTGCACCATCATTTCTTCATAAGGTTGTTGGTCATATGCAACAATCATCATACATATCTTTAGCCATGCTTCGGTTGTCTTTGGTCCTATAACTATTGCAAACACGACTAGTTATTTAACAACCACCATAATCATCTTTAAGTGGCTCATTGCATATGCAAAACCTTACTATTCTATCAATATGCAATATCATATATATACACAAGTATTTTTACATGCACTGTGCAATGTTTATCAATATGCCATCTAGTGCATATTCATTTCAGCTATCTAATCTCTTACATTTTCAATCATGCTTCTATGGTATGATTCATACAACCATTATCAACAACATTACTGGTGATCAACCATAAGCAATACCATTAATGGGCTATTGCATGTGTAACTTCACTATCTTTACCCATATGCAACATCATGCATCACATGCACTATGCAATGACTTTTTAATCATGCCCACTAATTCATATGCATTTAATCTGCTACTCTCTTGCATTTCCAGCATCCCTATGTCATAATTTTTAGTGTATAAAACTCATAAAATATAAATACACTAGCAAGAGAGGAATTAAGGAATTCTCCCTTTCCAATCATGACATGGAATCCCTCCTCCACGTCATAGCTGATCCTTTTCTTAGTTTCCCTACCAAGCACGCAAGGAATCATTAGTTGTCATTTCTCACCAAGTAGTAATTTAATATAAATGTAAAACATTCTTAGTTGCTACTTTTCAAGCATGAAATTCCTATGCTATAACATAAATAGTTAAGGTGAGAAGTTTCCCTCTTATCAACATTGCCTTGTTGCTCCCATTGCTCTTCCGCAATGCATATCTTAGCCAATTACTTTTAATAAGGCTTCCACAAACCTTCCATGCAATTCCTGCTTCTCATCCCAAGAATGCATTTCATACTTTCAACGATTGTCTGCGGGGGACGACGAGGGTCAAGGGGGCTTGCCTCCTTGTGGCTCGCCATTGCAGGGCGGGTCGAGGGCAACGCCCACTTTATTATTTTTTTTTTTTGTAAATTCTTCAATTTCGCGCAATCTGGCGCATGAGTTCAAAGCCATTTTTCTCTTTCGGGCACTTGAAAGCTTCACTGAAAAACTGTTGTATTTTCTCTGTTTCGGTAGACTTGGCAATTCTCTTCCGACCCGTTGTGGACAAACTTGCGGAGTTCTTCTGGTCGAAAACTCAGCTTTTCCTTCCATAATTGTGGCGCAAACTCACCAATTCCTTCCGACATTGCGGCACAAACTCGCCAATTCCTTCCGACATTGCGGTGGAAACTCACTAACTTTTTCCGCCGTTGCGGATGAACTTGCCCATCTCTTCCGTCGTTGCGGAGCAACTTGCCCATCTCTTCCGCCGTTGTGGACCAACTTGTCGATTTCTTCCGCCGAAAGACACTTAGAAAAATTTTGAAATTTTTCGGACCAACTCATCGAGTCCTTTCGCCATTGCATATGAACTCACTGAGTTTCGCCGCCATTGCGGATGAACTCACCGAGTTCTTCCGGTTTGGCAAACTTAAAAATTTTTGGTCGACCATTTCGGTAAAAACTCGTCAGTTCCTTCTTCTGTTGCGGACCAACTCGCTGAGTTTCGTCGTTGTTGCAGACGAAAACTCGTAAGTTCTTTCCGATATAGACTTAGAAATTTTTTCAAAAACACTTGAAAACTTTTCGAAAATTTAAAAGCTTGAAATTTTTCTTAATGGTCTATAATGAGCAGGAAGCATACTTACCTCTGCAAGCTGTGATAGGTATCCCATGAAGGCCCAATGCTGCAACCAGCAGCTCTGATACCAAATGTAATGTCCCCACCCTTGGACCCAATGCAAGGAAGGGAACCTGATGCCATTCTATGGGGCTTTTCATAAACTTAGCCACATTCATTAGATTCGCAGGCATAAAAGAGATGTGTGCAAATGTAAATCAAACAAATATGCACAGCGGAAATAAACTCATCCACACACATGTTTTCATATGCACTCAATATATTAATAATAGTCATTAATTTAAACACTGCAAAGGTAAAACACATAGATAGAAAACACTTATCTTTGTTGTGCAATTGGCCCAAACAACTAGCTATGTCACTGCAACATTTCTCCCATCCATAGGTCTCTACCCAGCCTGTATTCTTTCAGCACTCAAAGACCACCCCTGAGTTGGGCATGATATCTACAAGGAAAAGGGAACCCTCAAGCACAGCACAACCCAAAGCAATGGATACCCAACTCAACCCCAGCATTCTTTTACACATAGTAGCTCAACACTGGCATGGATACATAATTCAACCATGGATTCACAGAATAGGGTTTATGGGTTTTCCCCAAAACGTGGGCACACCAAAAACGGATTGGGGGAAGAGGGAATCAACTCCAGGGAAGAAAACCGATTTCTCCCATAGATGTATGAGCATTCAGTGGGCCAAAACGGCCTCCATTAAACCCCAAATCGTTTCCCCTCTCTTCCCCACTGTTAGCCACAACAAAAACGCCCTTCCCAGCTAGGAAAACGAAGGTAAACACAAGAAATTCATGGAGGGAAATACCCAGGAAGCTCTAAACTCGTGAGAGAGCAAACCGATGGTTGAATAATGGCTTGGGGGCAATTTCATGGCCCTTTTCTTGCCCAAGAAGCCAAACACAAATCTCTAGGAAGGGCGGCTTTCCCATGCTCGAATTTTGGACAGCCATACCTCTCCATTCCCCAAGGCATTAACTACCTCAACCAACTCTTGGGAGAGTATATGATTGGGTACAAAAGTCAAAATGGGTAGTTGAGGGTTCATGGGTTCTCTCATTGACACTTGGCTTGACTTGATTGGCTCAAGGTTTGAATATTTCCCTCCCAATTCCTTGTAACATCATGCTCCCATCTCTTGTTACATTGCATAGCTAGTTGTGGGCTTTTATATTAAAATGCATATTTACAATTCCCATGGTTCACTAGCACATGGGTAGCATAATTTCAAATACTTGCCTCTTCCAGATCGAGTGTTCACTAGCGGGGCCTTGGCCTTGAGCTCCACGCTAGGAATCATATATAATATGCATACATTACTTACATTATAGCCCAAAATATTACAAGGGTCAGAATGGCGGACATTACATCAATTGTGCAAATGTTGTTACCCGCATAATACCTTCCTAGTTAAGAGAGAGTGTTAAAATAATGTAACTACGGAAGATATTCTATTTATATTATTGTATTCCTCCTCTAGGAGATGATGGTCATGTAATTAATAATGTAAAGATCATTGAAAGAATCAATGTAAACCCTAGGACATGTGTCGGCCTAGAGAAACTCCCAAAAGATTATTATATTATCTAATTGACCAATCAAGTAGAGAATTTGACCCTGCTGGGGAATTTGTCACCCCAATGAAAGAATATAAATAGAAGTGCTCTCTCTCATTTGTATTCACTCATTCACTCAAGCAAGTTCGCATTAGTGAAGAGAGAGAGGTGCGCACAAATGGAGGAGTAGTTGTTTTGTCTTGGGGAACTCTTGTACTTTGTGATTTCTATATTGAGGAAGGCTTTGTTGGGGTTTCGTCCCTTTGTGGTTTCCTCGAGAGATTCTCTGTGTTCATTGTGTTTATGTCGTGCTTATTTATCTTTCAGTGATTGATTATCTATATGCTATATGTTGTTCAAGTAAAAACAAACATCTGTTGGCAGGGAACAAAAAGGATAATTCACCAGATGGTGGCTGTATGTGTTGGTTTGTAAACTATTCTTTAGCTTTTCAAGATAGACCCAGGTTCTGCGCAGTTTAGGGAACCAACAAAACCCCTTTTCACCAGCCCTTTCGGCAATAGTCTGCAAGCAGACTGAGGTCTCACCCAAGGCAAAGCTATGGGGAGGTTGCGGAATCAGGTTTCCACAGCCGGGTGATGCGCGCTTCAACAGAATGGTGGACTGTGCGATGTTCGCCTAATTCGCGGCTGTTACTTATTCACTAGTGCATCCAAGGACTGCGCGGCTCGGAATGGCTCTTCGACAACAGGACAACGCAACTGAGGACTGCGCTTCCTCTTCGGAAGTTCACCAACTTCGACAGACTTTTACTTAGTGTAAATTACTCATTCAACAAGTACCTTAGGTTGCTTATTTCGTGAACTTATGCAATATGATAAACTGCAATGCACTGCACACTTCCGGTGCTACGCTTCAGGGAATTGCACTACACAGACTTCACTGACTTAAGTGTTACCCAATACTCATGCATTCACCACGTCCAGAAGTTCGTCCACATTCAACATTCATGCATATGCATTCAACACTTAGCATATTATTCCTATCATTCATTCTTCTGGATAATACATATGAAAGCAAAGATACATTTACTTATAGACAGAAACTTAACCATTCAACAGAAGTAAATGCACATTCAATCACATAACACAAGGATTTAACGTGGTTCACCCTCAGGATGGGAGCTACGTCCACAGGAACTGTTGTTATATTATCAATGGGAGGGTACAATAGTTCCATTCTGTGCACTCAGCTGTAGACTCTCTTCTCTCTTCAGTAGGTCTCTGTGCACGTAGATACAGAGCCTTTTTACGATAATTCTCTCAATAGAGATCAATATTTAGCAATAACCACAACGAAGATTAACCCTTTCCCTTACAAAAGTGCCCCTTTATATAGATTGTGCCCTTAGGTCACGTCTGTTACAATGCATGTGGGCCAAAACCCTAAGGTTACCCAAAACTGGTGCGGTTACCCGCCACCCTGCTTGTCGCCATCGACAACTTGCTCCACTCGCTTCAGGCCGCCTTGTTGGGACACTCGTGGCTCACACGCCCTTCTGACAGCCACAATCATCATAAAAATGGTTACAACCGCATCGTGGCCTGTTGCTTTCCGCCCCCTTTTAGCCTGCTTATCTCCGTCAACCCGTGGCTTAGCTTCTAACGGTTTTCCTCCACTCTCTCTGACAGGTCATTTTCATCTGCCTTCACGCCGCTCCTTACCAAACTGTTGGGAATCCTGGAGTCCCTTACTCAAAACAGGTCACTTTCATCTACTCGACCTTTACCCAAAATAGCTATTGCGCTGGCACTGCGCATCAACAAAACTGCGCAGTGCCTCAACTTCGCACTGCTTGCTGCGCATATCTGACTTCGCAATTTGAACTGTGCCTTCGACAAAACTGTGCCATTAGAGCTTCACAGTCCGAGTTGCGCACATGCCAAAACTGTAATTCTTCAAAAGTGTGCCAACTTGGGCCATGCCTAACAGGCCCCTAACACTTACTTGTGGATCGTCCCTGATCCACTTCCGCTGGCCGACTTTGGCTGCACATCTTCGGTGACACTTAACTTCTCAGTGAAGCTATGTAAAGTAACGGTGATCTCCGCAACCATTTCCTTTGCCTTATTCTCGAATTCTTTAATGGTCTCCGACATCGCCTGCAAGACCTGCTCCTGGGCTTGTTCTTTCATTGTGCCCTCTGTAGTCTGAAGTTCTACAAACTTCTCATCCATCTGCTGCATTAGTGCGAGTCATCCTCCTCTATGGGCTGCAACTTCACAAAAGCGACAGCCTCTCTTTCCCTTAGCACCATCAGCTCTTTTACCTCTGCAAATTTTTGCATCTTTTTCCTTGCCGGTAAAATCTTCAGTTCTGTGTTTGCAGCATCAAGTTCCTGCTGTCTTTGCTGCAGATCTCCTTTCAACTTATGAAGGGTTGGATCCTCATTTAATCCAACCCACACTGTGTTTGCTTCCTCGAGCAAATTTTGACACCTTTCCACCTCGGCCGAGATGCTGTCTATAGTGGTCTTCACTTCTTCACTTGGAGCTGCGCATTTATCCGGTGGGGTGCTGGGTCGCTGAGCTTCCAAGTCTGCTATCTTCCCTTTGTATGAAATCTCCATGTCCATCATTTCTATCATAAGGGTTTCCACTCTGGCCCCAATCTTAATGATTGTGTATTCAACGCTCGGCTCTTCTTCGCACTTGCCAATTTGGGCGCAGGCTGCCGATACTGTTTCTTTCAGCCTGCGGTTCCTTTCTTGAATGTCGGACAATTCCTTGTTGCTTTTTGCTTATTCGAGTTTTAGCTCGTTGAAGCTCTTTTGTAACTTGACATTCTGATCATATGAGGCAATGCCTCTTTCTTGAATTTCTTCCACGACCTGCATGTGCAAATTGTGCAAGTCCTCTATTGGAAACCTGCTAACATTGAGGCCGAAGTGCTCCAAGTTCGTAGTTGCTTCATCTACCTGATCATTGGGATAAATGAGGTACGTTGGCTCAATGTGTGCCAGCCGAGGGAACAAATTCAAAGTGTGGGGTTCTCTCTTTTGCCTGGATGACCCACCTGACTTGCCCTTAGAGTCCGAGTCTCGAACCAAGTCCCGCGGAGCTTGTCCAATCTTCACAATCATCGTTTTTATGGCTTCAACGGTCTGCAGGAGGCTTACTTGTGCCTCTTCTTGTTTTGGATTGCTTCGCGGCAAGCAT
Organism: Larix kaempferi; assembly: GCA_027924585.1. NCBI lineage: Eukaryota > Viridiplantae > Streptophyta > Pinopsida > Pinales > Pinaceae > Larix > Larix kaempferi. Next base: position 1,201,062 of record BSBM01000703.1, on the reverse strand, counting down.
GTTTTCCCACTATTCATGGACCTTAAGTGCGATGCTCTCACAGTCGTCTTCATTCAGCAGTGGCTTTAACGTCAGCTTAGTGGATTTCTTCTTTTTGCGGTGTACCTTCACTGATGAAGGGCTCGTAGTTGGTTTCCTCTTATCTCCCACATGTCCTTCAGGTTTGTCCTGCGTAGTCCACTCTTCTTGCTCAATTGGTGTGGCTTTGACTTCATCCTTATCCTCATCTTTCTTTTCTTCGGAACCGGACTTAACCTCGTCTGGTTGGTCCACATTCCATTCTGCTGGCCATTCTTCCATCATCTGGTCTAATTTTTTGGCATCTATCTGATAGAATCTAGTGTACCATAATTCTGTTTCAGAATCAGCCCTTGGCTAAATGTATGTAAAATGCATATCGGCTCGGAATCTTAGCCTTCCTCTATACGCGGTGGTGACCTGCTGAGATATGTGCAGTGTTCAGCGAATCACATCGCATAGAGTTTCATAGTAGATATAAAACACCTCATTGTTTTTGCGCTGTATATCAGACTTCGCATTTGCCCATAAGTTGGCATAGCATGTTCCTTTGCATTCCCCTTGGTAGACTGGATGGCCCTGGTAGAAAAGTGGTTCTTTTCAGCCGACGAATGCGATCAGTACTAGGAGCCAACTATAATGGAACGGTGTTCCTTTATCCTAAGTTTCCTGGACATCATCCAAGAACTCATTCAACAAATACTTTTCCCAGTTGTACATGGTTCCATTCTTCGCTTAGGACGTGAGGAGGATTGTTGCGGCCGACACCTTTGTTGGTCAGCATTTGCGCAGTATCTTCCCGGCTAACAACTGAACTGTGAAGCACGTAGCTTCATCATTGAGAGTGGATGTAATGAAGCCCTATTTTCCCTTTATCACGCCGAATTCTTCTTGCATTCTTACCGCGAGCTCTTTGTCCTGCGTCTTGTCGACGAACTTGAGTTTGGGATCTGCGCCTCTTTTGTTCAGCAGTGTGATCCCGTGTATTAAATCGATGTTTATGTCGATTTTTCAGTCTAACCATAGGTACCCTAAGTGCATGCA